>JAMRXY010000001.1:1200000-1800000 GCA_024447195.1 Panagrolaimus sp. LJ2414 | reverse complement strand
CTGTTCAGCCCACTGCCACCACCACAACAATAATTCCACCTTCACTTTCTTCCCCCTCATCCGGTCCACTTCCAGCTGGAACAATTATTGAACAGAGATCCCCTTCTTCTGGGATGATCGATGAAACGGGTGTGGATGGAGCAAGAATTCAACGCGTCATTTATACCCATGCCTCAGATAGATTTTTTGAACGTCGTCGTGACCAACAACCTCCACAACCATCTTCCCCTCCAGGAAGATATTATGGTCGGGAGCATCGTTATTAAATTTATCTTTAAAAATCCCCCCTCCCTTTTTATTTCATGCTTTTGAACCCTTTAATTGCTGTTTTTCACAAATTTTTTTCATATTTTATTTGAATAAAAGTATAAATAAATTCTTGAACAACTTGTTTTTCTGTCTCTCCACATGAAACATGCCCTAATGAGGAGGCCCTTAAAGAAAATTTTTACCAGGAAACATGCTAAATTTATTTACTTAACAAAAAACACAAAATGCATGACTTTCCGTTTCTTTTTTTAAAAACGATAATAATTTTATTAACTCATTATTTACACAATTTCTTTTTCTCTTTAAATGCCTAAAAAAGTGTCATATGCTTTTCTTTTCCATTATTTTTGTATGAATTCCAGCAGGAATTCATTTAATAAACTGCTGATATAAATGGATATTTTTTGAAAAAATGTTAGACGCCATCTGTATTTTTTTTATTATTTAAAAACAGAATTTTTCATTCATTTCTTCAATGTTGGAATAATTCATTTTTATTTTTAATCAGATTTTCTTCCTCCTAATTTTTTCCATTTGGGCTCTGTTTTTGGGTCCCATCTAATTGGAATTGCATTTAAGCTTAAATTATTTGGAGCAATTTTTCAAAGCAACAGAAAAGATTTGGGTCAAATTAACGCCAAAAAATTTGCATAATTTACATTTTGCTTTGGATTGCATTTCGATACTTTAGCTATAGTAAATATTAGCAACGATTTAATGAAAATCGTGGATTAAACTTTAATTTTAGTTTTAATTAAGTAACTTTTTATATTTACAATTTAATTAAAACATTATTATTTTTGTATTACGGTATCTAATTAAATGTTTGTTTTGTTTTTTTTAATTAAAAAAAGTTCAAAGTTGCGACATCAAAGATTGCTATATTTTTTTCTTGATAATTATTTGCCTTTTTTAATTGATCAAAAAATTATATTTGTTGTTTTTGAAACTTTTTGATTGTTTTTATAATTTTGATGTCTCATCTTCCAACAAGAAGTTCCTGGATTTCTTTGTTGGAGTGTTCTTTCATTCGAAAATTGAAAATCACAAAAACAACCTTATTTTTTCAAAAACAAATGTTTTAAATTTTTAAGCTTGCTTTTTTACTCGTTTTTTTGAAGCCCAAAAAATATACGGTAGAAGAATAAAAAAAGGTCGAAAAAATGGTGTTTAAATTTTTTCAACGTTTATCAGTCTTCTTTTAAGGACAAAGTTTAAATCGTAAGAGTGCAGGAAAATTTGCATACCTAATAGCATTCTCGGATATAGTTATTACTTGCACTTTTATAACAAAATTTATCCAAAAAGTAGATAGTATTTAAAAAATTTAAAAAAGTTAAAAAACAATAAATTTTAAATACTTTGTTTTTCTGTCAACAATTTTCAAACTATCGTATATTTTTCAACAAGTTTTTGGGTAAAAACAAGCGTTTTAAAATGAAAGATAAAAGTTTTGCATCTGTAAGTTCTGTAAATGGCATTCTTCCTTCCTTCTGCAACAACTTTTTTTTATATCCTGTTTTATCCCGGGATATGGACTTTTTAAATTCTTTGAGGCCGTAAAAAACTTTTGTCCTGAGCTTAATTTTTATTTCTGTGTTGAGCTTAAAAATGCTTATTCTTTTTTTTCCTTCAACTTTTCGGAGATTCATTATTCACACTTTTTTATTTCGAATGCCTTTCATTGTCATTGCCATTCTCAATATTTTTTATTTTTTAAATATGGCACACAAAAAAACCAGGCGGCATTTTTTTATTCAACGACACATTAAAAAAAAGAAGAAGGAAAAAGGCGGGGACTTTCATTGCGCGTCTCAACTTTCCGTAAATTTTTTTTATTCATCAACGCTCACGTTTTTGGACTTGATGAAGAAGAAGAAGCATTTTTCTTTTCCTTCTTTCTTCTTTCTTTCAATCTTCCTATATTATATATATGTATTTTATATCTCGAGGAAGAGATGAGATGAGAAGGGGGGAAGCATGTGGTGGTGATGATGAAAAAAACTAACTAACTAACTAACTAAAATAACAGAAGGGGGGAACAACAACCAAAAATGGATGGCATTGCCCCCTGTAGCTAATTGGGGGAAGCAAGTTGAAGCCCGAAGAAGAAGAACGAAAACCGAAACGTTAGGCTTTCGTTTTTTTATCCTTCTGATATTGCCTTTGCCTTTATGCTTCTGATGTTAAATGCTGTCACCCGTATATCTCTCTTTTTTTGGCATTTAAAAATATCTTTCTCTCTTTTAAGGGGATCAAATGTGTTCGAAAAAAATTTGATTAAAAACATTAATATTAACTTTGACGCCCTTTTTTGTATTTTTTAAATAAAGCAAACTCTAAAACTCAAATTCTTTCTTTTCTTCTTTATTTATTTATATTTACAGATTCAAGAATAAGAAGAAGGCGGGCGACAAAAGCAAATATTTAGGCAGTCGGTACTCCTTCATTTTGCCCTAAGGCTATTATCAAATTAGAAGGCCTCCAAAAATATATAGCTGAAGATGGCAGATTCCCCTCAACTAACCCTCTATCATCATCTTCGTGGAAATTCTTTACTTAAGCAGGTTGGTTCTAATTTTTAGATAGATACTACTATCTCCAAATTCTTTCCCTCCTCTTTTTCATTTTTTTGTTTTATCTTCCATTTTCGGCAAAGAAAAAACAATAACTTTTTCTTCAAAAAAAAAGTCGTTTGTATTTTTCGGCACCCCAAAAAAAAGATAACGACTTTTTTCCGAGACACTTTTTTTTGGTTGGAAATGAACGAACAATAAAAAAAACCCTCAAAAAAAGTTGTTGTTTTATATTTTTTTGTTGAAACATTAGAAAAAAAAGATGGATTCAGAATTTTGTGGTATTTTTCAGTTACAGGCTGATGAACCTGATATTCAAACCCTTCGACCAAATCGAGAACAACTTCTTCGACGTGATGCAATTATTGTAAGGTTTTTTTTATTATATTTTTGAGGGTATGAATGGGATAAAAAATTATCGAGGATATTGGACTTATAAATTTTTCTCTACTGAAATTGCTTTTATCTAAATGTCAAAAGTTTCTGATTGCATCATTCTGATCAGACAGTTTTTGGGTTTAAAAACTTAATAAAAAGACAACACTTAAAAATTCGTCAGTTTCACTCTTTTTAATTTTATTCATTAAAAGAGTTAATTTGTTTGTTTTAAAAAAACAGAATGATTAATGTTGAACAATATTTAGGATATTTTTTGAAAAAGGCAAAAAGTACTGACATAACAATTTCAAGTTTGTGGGAGTACTACTGCTATTATTAGAACCGAGCTTCCCTTTTCCTTGAGCTGGCGTTTCGCCACTGAGCTATGCAGTACCTTGAAAGAGCTCTTCCAAGTTTGAACTTATCAATAAATTTTTTTTGTGCTTCAAAGAGTTTACAATTTTAGAATTTGAAAAATACAATTTTTCTTGAGATATTTTTTGATGCTTCTTTTCTATCCTTTTTTGACATACTTACGTCAAAGTTAAAATTAAAGTCAATAAAAATAAAAATGGCGTTGATGTGTTCCTTTCTAAATTTAAACACAATTTATTCAAAAATGTAAGAAACCATGTCTCCTTGATTGACTTCTTTTTTATCTCATTTCCTCAATTATCCTATATATTTAATTTTAGATCTAATTAAAACGTTTATTTTTCAGGATCAACCTCAAGACACGTAAGAATTCATTTTTCAGAATTTTCTTCCATTTTTTTTGCTTCCAACTAACTAACTTCCTTCCGCTTTTATTATTAATGTTGCCTAAAAATATGAATAATTTTTTTAAACACGGAATTTTGATTTTGGACATTTCTGTTTTTGGCTGAATTTTTGAACGAAGAACTCCACTTTTTTGACGCCATATTTTTTTATAACTTTTAAAATTTAAAGCCTACAAAAAATATTCCTTCCGGGGGAACAATCTTTCATGAAAGAATTGTTTTAAACAAAATTTTGAAAGAAATACATTACTTTTTGTTTCTTTTTTTCGTTGGAAAAAAGCTGCACTTTTTTTATTGTTTTTCTTCTAAGCTTTGTTTTTTTAGTGAAACTGATACCCATCATTCTTCGTCGTCGCATAATCCGGATAATGTAATTATTGTGCCGCATGTTCAAATCTCCACCAATGAATCACATTTATTTAATCGAGCCATTTCAAGTGGCGGTGGACTTTTGGCAGGTACGGTTTTGGATTTTATAATTTAAAAGTGAGGTCACAAGGATACTGTATTGTAATTGCTAATGCTGCATTTAATTTAAAGTCCTGATTTTTTGGAGAGTATTTTTCGTTATTATATTAGGTTACTGTAAACAGATAGCAATAGTTAAAATTTTGAAAAGTTCTAAGTTTTTCAAAATTGTTTTAAGCACCAAAAAACAAAACACTAAAATTTAACATTAAAGTTTTCGTAAAAATTTTGAATATAAAAAGTACAATTTAAACTTTTGCTGCTGCTTTTTTTCTTTCTTCCACAAATTTTTTTGTAGTTTATTTTTTTTTACAAAAAAAGAGTCCAAGACACTGACATTGTCTTATTTTTTAACTAAAAAGGTAAAAAAATATAAGAAAATCGGCTTTTCGAATCGACTCACGCCAAAAAATTCTTTCTCCTCTCCTTAGCTTTTCCTTCTTTTTTGTTTTTCATTTTTTTTAGTTTAAATTTCTGTGTTTGACACCTCTTTTTTCTGATATTTATATATATTTTTTCCTTCCTTCCTTGTTCTAATTAAAAGGATGGATTCTTTTGACACGACATCTTGTAATATAAATATTAACAATATCACCACCACTTCCACCAATGGCAAAACCAATTCAACAACTGCAACAACTGGAAATGGAACAACAGCTCCAATAAGAGAACATTATTTTGATGTTCCAACGGCGAGATTTTTTGCTCATTGTCATTGTAGGTAATCTTATCTAGCAGTCTAGGGCTTCAGATATTTCTATTCAAAATTTGCATAATAGATATCATTTGTCTCAATTTCTGTTTTATTGCTGTTCCATTTTTCATTCAAAAAACACAACCAAAACGTCATCAAACTTAAAGAAGGGATTAATTTTCAACAAAAAAAGTGATATAAAAAATGGATAAGGAAGAAGAAGAAGCCATCAAAGAAAAAAAGGGGGATTAACAGAAGACGATCCATTCAAGCAAAAAAATGTCTTAATTTTTTATTTCTATATAAGTTTACCTTCAAAAACACCTTTCTTCTTCTTTTTCTTCATTTTCTTACAAGTCCACAAAAATAAGTACACAGTTAGTTTGTTGCCATAGAATCTCTCTCATTTTCTTCTGTTGGCATTTTTCTGTTTTGCACTTTTTTCCTAACTTTTTTCTTTCTGCAGCAGCAAATTTTTTTCCAGAAAAATTTATTTTTTTTCCAAACCCTTTTTTAAAAAAAAATATAATATTTTGTTTCTCATTTCAGTTCTGTTTTTTTGCTCCTAAAAAATTCCTGCTTCTTCAAAAAAGTAGCTAGCAGCGTAATTAGTCCTTCTCTCTCTTTTTTTCAACCATAAAAAACATGGCAGCAAAAAAGAAGGGGAGGAAGGGTTACATCAATTAAAAGAATTTTTTATATATTTTTTATTTCTTGATTGCATTAAACTTTTTTTTCTCTCCCTTAATTCTACGTCAATTTTATCTTTTTGAAAAAAAATTAGTTTTTTTTTAGATCTTCAAAGGGCTACAATGGCCACCAATGCCTTTTATGGAGAGAATGAACAAAATCCTAAAACTAAAAGTCCATGGATTTTGCGTCGACTTGTAAGTCTTTTTTTTTTGGCATTTTTTTGTATTATTTATGATATGATTATTTAAGTATGAATGGTCACATCGAGCAAAATCTCGTGAAATGATTAAACATGTTCATGCCGCATTGGATATCCCCCCAGATCATGATTCAGAGGATGAACAACTTGCAAAACTTATGGTAAGGGATTTTTTGCTTTGATGTTGATATATGTAGATCGATAACATGGAGAGGGATTTATACTTCTTATGCCATGGCATGGCATGTATAAGTCTTGTTTTTATCGTATAAGCGGATTTGTTTTTGATAAGAATAACGGCACTTTTTTAAAAAAATGCCAAAACTATCTCAAATCCCAGATATCCATGAAAAACACTTTTTTTAACGAAATGCGAAATTTGTTACCACTTAAATTCAACTTTTTTTAAAAAGCAAGTTTACCATTAATTGCTTCCAAACATGCTTTTTCCCCCACTTTTTTATCCATGCCAAAAAGGAAACCCATTAATTGTTTTGATACCGAAACCTAACAAAACCTATCAAAAAAACATTTCTTTCGTTTTTGCTGTTCCCAAATGGCATCCATCAAACAAAAAATTTGCGCAAGACTTTTTTTCTACTTACTTTTCTTCTCCCCTGCCACAATTATAAATGTTTTCCATGAACTTTAAATATTTTTTGAAATACTGTTTGATGTTTTTTTTCAGAATGTTAAATGGGAAGAATTATTTCCATGCGCCGAGGGATTGCCAGAAAATGATCGAAAGCGACTACAAGCTGTCTGGGAACTTTTTCATTCGGAGCTAATATTTTTAATTAAACAATTATTGGTGTTACGGTAATTAATATTGTTTTTTATAACATAGGATTACTGTAGCTACATTACAAAAACTACAGCAATCATTTTTGGTAACATAATAATACTTTAGCTAAACAGTATTTGTTATTTTTACACATACATGCTGTAGCTAACAAATACAGAAATTTCTTTATAACAAATTTTGTACTGTAACAGATACAGTAATCTTTTCTACCATTTTAGCGATGTTTATAAAGAGCCCTTGAAAAAGTGCCAAGTTGAAGGCTGCCTTTTAACCATTGAACCAGAATTAATGTTTGGAAATTTGGAGCAACTTTGTCGAATTTCAAGAAAATTTTGTCAATCCTTTATTCAGTTGGTTGAAGATGTCCAAAAAGCTGGGGTTAAAAGCCGCTACGATACCACTGATATGATTGTAGAATTATTTGAAAGGGTACGTTTTTGTTTAAAAACATGTGCGAACATAGCTACAGTACCATCCTACAGTAACCTGTTTTTGTATTCACAAAAAGTGCAAAAACTAAAATCTTGCAAATTAGAATTTTTAAAGAGAAAAATTTTAACAAAAATTAAAAATGTTTTTTAAAAATTCTGATGAAAAACTTTTTAAGCAGCTTTTAAACGTTTTTTAAAACATTTATGCAAACTTTTCAAGGGTAAAAGTCAAAGATTTAACATCAAAAAAAGTTTGTCACTTTTTTGTAAAAAAACATAGAATCAATTTTCAGTTTTCAAAAATACTAAATTTGTCCATTTTCATGCAATTTTGTAATTTAAAGCCAATTTTCAAATTTTTGTTTTTGTCTGGCTATACTTTTTTACACTTTTACTAAAATACAAAAATATTTAAAAGAATATTTATTTTTAGTTTTCAAAAGGTCCCTCAACGATATCAGCATATCAAGCATACTGTATAAATTATAAAGCAACAATTGAATATCTTGGATCAATTCGACAAAAGGAAGAAAGATTTGTAGATTTTGAAAGGGTTTGTATGTCGGATATTCGATGTGGTCGGCTTCAATTGGAGGATCTTTTAATTTCTCCCCTTCAACGAATTACCCGACTTCCGATTCTGCTAAAAGAGATCCTAAAATATACAGAAGGATTCGATGAAAAAACTCGACTTGAAAGGGTCCTGGAAACAATGAATGAAAATCTTCGATCCATTGATGACTCGGTACAATGGTTGCATAATTTTGAAAGACTTCAACAACTCCAAAATCTTGTCATTTGGCCTCCGGTACTTGAAATGGAACCAAAAACATTTATTCCAGATTTTTTGAAAGGTGCTTTATCGAAACAATTCTGTGAAAATCTTTTGGCACATCCTCGTCGAAAATTAGTTCATGAAGGCCCTCTCGAATTTGTTGGTATGCATATTTTTGAAATTCAAAATCCCCCTGGATTAATAAAAGCCTTGTTTTTCAGAGAATGGAAAGATTACAGATTGTTATGCCTTTCTTTTCAATGACATGTTTTTGATAACTAAAACTAAAAAAGCTGCTTTAAAAACAAAGGTATGTTTTTTAGTTTTATTCTTTGACCGCATTTTTAGGATTCTTGGGATAGAAAGGATTAAGTCAAAATTTATAAATCTTATAATTTTTTGTCTTTGACATTTACAATCATAAATTAATTTTATTACTTGTTAGTCATTTTTAAGAGGATGTAGTTGTAAATTAGTCTGGCCAAAATTCAAATTTTTAACATAGAATTTTATGATAGTTTTACTATTTTTGGTCTGAGTATTACTGTATAAATTAAAATTGCCTTTTTCGATGAACGACAAATTTAAACAGATGCCAAAATTATCTGAAAAATTCTAATTTTTAAAATTTTGAGCACAAATAACGTAATTGAAATTATATCTTTATCTCGATGATCTGACCTTATTCAGAATTTCAAAATTTAAGGTTTTTTACATAAAAAAAGTGCCATACTACCGTAAACTTTCTTTTTTCATCAAAAATGCCACATTCATTTTGCACTTTTTGAATTTCTCTTTTTAGAAAGGCATTCATACAAGCAGTAAAACAGAATATTACGTCGTTCATAAACAACCCGTTCCACTTGATTCCTGTGTTTTTTGTGATGCGGATTCTGATGAAAATCATTCAAGCAGTAAGTCATCCTTCAAACTTCTGTTTTTTTAATTAAATTTTTCTTCAATTTTTTTAGTGTCACTTAAAAATGCTTTTGTCGTAATTCATTTAACACGATATTATCAAGTTGTCAGTGTTTATACTTTACAAACTTCAAATAAAAGTGAAAAAGTTTGTTTTTCTTCAAAAAAAGTTCAATTTTGAAATACAATTTTGTTTTTTAAGGAAATTTGGATAGAAAAATTTCAAGAATCAATTGAAAATTATGAATCCATTCAGTTGAAAGATATGCTTCGATGTACCCCACTTTTTTCAAGTCTTTCTCTTCGACGTTCTTCAAGTTCCCGATATATGAGTAGTACATCATGTTCAAGGCAACGATCAATTCATTGAAAATAACTTTATTGATATCTTTAAATTATTAAAAAAATCTAAAAAACGACGAAAAAAAGGATATATATGTAAATGTTAGATATTTTTGTGATGGTTGTAAATTTTTGAATAAAAAATTGATCTCTTTAATTTCAATGGAACTTGACAAACATGAGTGATTTTGTTAATTCTACAGTAATAGATAGGGTATTACTGTAGGATACCGTATTAATACCAATAAAAAATTAATCAAACATGACAAAATATAAAATCTGAGTTCCGATTTCATCTTTTCAGTTTTGAGCAGCAACGATTTTCGACCTTTAAAAATAAATTTCAGACTATGCAAATTTTTTCATATTGTATTTCCAACTTTCAAAAGGTTAGTATACTGTATTTGTACAGTACCCAATACATGCATGCGTTGACTATTTTTAAAGAATAAAATTTAAAACTGTTTTTGGTCGTAATATGCAAAGTACAGTATCCATCTTTGGAGATAATAAAAATTTATGCAAATTTTTTAACAATATTTTTTAACGTATAAAAAATATCTGAAGCACCGAAAGACAATAAGAAACAAAAAGATAAGATAATAATCAACGGGAAAAAGAAGATGAAGAAGAAGAGGCATCTGGAAGAACAGAAAAAATGGATTCTGTT
The DNA here is from genome assembly GCA_024447195.1 of Panagrolaimus sp. LJ2414. Classification (NCBI taxonomy): domain Eukaryota; kingdom Metazoa; phylum Nematoda; class Chromadorea; order Rhabditida; family Panagrolaimidae; genus Panagrolaimus; species Panagrolaimus sp. LJ2414. Next base: position 1,789,999 of record JAMRXY010000001.1, on the reverse strand, counting down.
GGTTTCAAGAGATGCACCTCTGGTGGAAGGGCACTAAAATATGTATGTAACATTGCGGCATTTGCTGAGATACGTTCAATTGGATTTAACTAAAAATCATAAATAGTGATTATTGTAACTTCCTACTGTAGAATATTACCTGTAAAAAAGAATTTAGAAGTTTTTCGCCACCTTCTGGAAGCCTTGAAAAGACATGATGAACTCGACGCCATGGCATTTCAGTGTATGCTTGAAAATGGAATAATTTATAATTTGGAAGGGAAGTCACTTCAGGCCATTTTTGGACATTTGGAACACCACGAATGGCAAAAATTCGTTCAAGTTGATCTTTGGCATCATTGATTCCAGGGAAAAGTGGAATTCCGGTCAACATTTCAGCAAAAATGCATCCAACTCCCCTACAAAAAAATATTACCAATATACAGTATCCTGATTAAGCAGTGATAAGTACGCTTACCACATATCCAAAGATGTTGAATAATGTGTTGAACCAAGTAAGACATCTGGAGGCCGATACCAAAGAGTCACAACATCATGTGAAAAAGTTCGGCACGGAACTGATTTTGCCCTTGCAAGTCCAAAATCTGCCAATTTTAGTTCATTGTTTTCAGCAACTAACAAATTTTGTGGTTTTAAATCTCTAAAATTTGCATATTTTACAGTACATTCAATATTGTAAAGTAAAATATTTACCGATGAAGAATTTTTCGATCATGACAAAAAGCAAGACCCCGTAAAAGTTGGAATAAAAATATCTTTGTACGAAATGCATCAAGGCCATTTCGGTAATTTTCCATAAATTTGGATAAATCAGTTTTAACGTATTCAAAAACGAGAATAAGTGAATGAGGTTGATGGACAATTTGATGAAGGCGAACAATATTTGCATGTTTCAGACCTCGAAGAAGAGAAACTTCTCGAATTGCAGTGAATGGAAGGCCTTCTTGGGGTTGGAGTTTGATCTCTTTCAAGGCAACAATTGACCCGTCAATCCTGAAATTTGATAATGATTACTGTAATCGTTAAAGTTTTGTTTCGAGAGTTCGAAAAAGGATCTACACTAGTACAGTATGCTCAAAAACGTTTCTGTTAAAATTTAAACTTGAAGCATGTCTGCTGTAATCTTAAAACATTTGTTTCAAGACCTACAGTACCCTCAACAATTTCGAAAACATACCTATTTTCACCTTTCAATACCGTAGCATATGAACCTTCACCAATTTTTTCAAGCCTTTTAAACATTGCATCCGTATTTGTGACGGAATGTTCACGAGAATATCTCCAAAATCGTGGGTCAATTGTTTGTTTGCATTTATAACCGGATAAAGATTGAGGAGTTCGAAATCCATGACCATGTGAAGATCGAGTCATTGAATCACTTCGAACACAATATTCTTCACTATTTATTGCGGTAATGGATTTGGATCTTTTTGGTTTTGAGTTTGAACTTGTTGCTGCCGTTGTGGCATCTAAAGTTGTGCCATCAATAATTCGACCATCTGGACCAACTTCAATACAATTATTTGTTGTTGATGGCATTGTTGTTGCTGCTGTTGAAGGACCTGCAATCATATCTGTGGGTGCCATTGTTGTTGAATGATGTTGATTATTTGGATGTAAGATATCTGTGATATGACTGTGCCATGAAAATGACATTGGAAATGTTTTTGATGATGAAGATTCTAAAATGTAAATAAAATTTGATGTTGTTTCAAACAAAAAAAAAAGAAATTTTGTCATTAAAGTTAAAGACTTTTTTCTTTTATTTTTTTAAAGGCATCGTTAAAAGCCATTTTTTGCAGCAGAAGCATTAAAATAAAAAGCATTCTTTTGTTTTTTATTCTTTGTTAATTGATTCCGAAACAAAGAAAAACCGAAAACAAAAAGGAAGTGTTTTTTGGATAGCGGAAAAAAGGAAATGAACTAAAGTTCCGGTGCTGCTCCGGTTGGAAGCCTTTTGAGTTTGTTTTTCATGAAACATCTCAACAAACGGTTGATGGATGTTTCCCAGGAGCGGATTTCAAAATCGTGAATATGCAAATCTTTTCTTTTAAAGTATACTCCGTCTACTGTACTTAGATGCTTGATAAGGTTCACAAAAATCAATCAAAAAATTTGCATATCCACAATTTTAAACTCTACTTTTCTGAGTTCATCGGTTTTTTGAGGGTCAAAAAGCATGAAACAAAACAAACCTTCATGATTCTGATGATGGTTATTTTGAAAATGATTCTGATTTGTATTATTTATATGATTCTGATGCAATATTTCATCATCTTTTTTCTTCTTTAATGAAAGTTTTAGGATATCTTTTGTTGAAGATTTTTTCGTCAGCGATGTCGCGGTGGATGCTTTCTTTGAAGGGGTTGTAATTTTTAATAAATTTTCTGTAGATTTTGAGGTTCGAACTGTTACACGTAAATTTTTTTGATTTAAAGCCGTCAAAGAACGGGAGGGTCGCAGCTGTGCATTTCGATGCTTTTCATCACCAAACCAATTGCCTATAAAAAAAGAGAAAATAGACAGTTAAGATTTTATGTGTTTGAAATAAAAATCTTCTGTAGGTTTAATTGGAAATCGTAAAAAGCTTTAATGGAAGAAAATTTGCAGATGGTAGTTTTTTGGAAGTAAATGAAGGAATTTTATAGAATGTTAAAAAATGATGTTTGCAAAAAAATAAATTCAAATATCCCTGATAATTAAGTTACAGTAGCTTAGCAACTTGTTTAACATAAAAATTATAAATTTTCATATAAAAATTTTTACAATAATTGTTTATACTTTTACAGTGTTACTGTAAAAATGTAATTTTAATTTTAAAACCCCCTAAAATTTAAAACATGATTTAACAATTTTAGGGTTATTTTGGGTGCTACAGTATCCTTCAGATTAACAATTTTTCCGTGCATTTATCTTCCCGTTTTCCCAATGTGCCTTTTTCCCATTTTTTAAACCTTTTCTTCCAAAAAATAAAACAAATATTTTCTATAAAAAATAGATTTCTTTTCTTATTTTAACAATTCAAAGCACAATTTTTTTCATCAATAAAAACAGCAGAGCTTAATTTAAGTATAAAACATTAATCAAAAAAAGCTGCTGCTTTATAAAGCTTTTTCTTTTTTGCCTTCCATTTTTATCTCGATTTTTTTGGTTGCCGCTGCTATATAAATTTTAAAATGCAAAACAATATATTTATATATACTTTAAATTCTTACTCAATAATTTATATCAAAAAAAATTGGGCAAAATGAGAAAGTTTGTTCTTTTTGAAGCGAACAAGGGCATCATCATCATCATTTAGGATGACGATATTAAAGACTTTTTGCTGTTCACTTTGTCAAAAAAAGCTTTTCCTTTCCTCCTTTTTTCCTTCCACCCTCTCAAAAGAAAAAGAAGAAAGTGATTAATGCAAAAAACGCGCAAAAACAAAAGGGATTACTTTCACTCATAGTTTTCATGTTAAAGTTCAAAATTCTTTTACATTCAAAAATGTCAATTTTTTATGTTTAAATCAATCAAAAAAAGAGAAAGAAAAAACTTTTTTGCTGTTTTTGAAAATTATTAACTAATGTGTCAGTTTTTTTGCTCGTTTTAAAATTGCAGCAAAAAAATGAATGTATTTTTGAAGCAATTTTTTGACCTTTGCTTTTTGAAAACAAAAGTTGTTTTTAAAGAGTTTTTGTTAAATTAAAATTTGCATAATCAAGTAGCCAATGACCATTTTTTGTGTCCTTTTTAAAATTTAAAGTACAAATTTTTAGTTATTATTACATTCTAATAATAACTAAAAAAATTTGGAATCTTTCATGAAGCTGTCAAAGTCTGAAAACGAAAATATTACAGTAATAAACAGTTGTAAAATTTTTCTGCTAAAAGTTTTGTAAAAGTAAAAAATAAAAATAAGAACTCATGACTTTTAAAAAAAGAAACAAAATAAAAATTAGTAAAAAACAAAAGAAAACTTACTTAGTCGAGTTGTAAGTTTATTCCATACAGCTGCCGCCATACTTACTTTTGTTCTTTGCGTGGTGACCCAATCTCTTCTTCTTCTTTTTCCTCCCTCTGAAAAACAAAAATACATTTCTTGACAACATTGAAACAAAAGAAAGAAGAATACTCGGGGTAAATTTACAAGAAAAAAGTTGTAATGGCTAAATTTATGGTGCGCGAAAGTTTTTTTGTTTTGTTCCAGCCTAAATTGGTATATTTTGAAAATGTAAAGAAGATAATGATGGCATCCGAAGAGGAAAATGACGATGATGATGAACAGAAAAAAAGAAGCAGAAGAAGGAAAAAGTCCATCGTTAAAACCAAAATCTAATCAAAATCCCTCCAAGCTGCTTCCCCCCTTTTTTATTCTTTTTTCTTCAAAAATTTTGTTTTTGGGAATCCAGAACTGGACCAGAAAGAAAGAAGAAAAAAGGAAAGCGTCAAACACGCAAGAAAAAAAAACAAAGGCTTTTTTCCATTCTGTTTTTATATGGGCCAAAAAGATAGAAAATGGACAACCACCAAAAAAACATGGAATGCTTTAATGAAGCGAAAGATAGAAAGAAAACGAAGAAGAACAACGTTAAAAAGTAACTCATAATTTGAGACATAGAAAAAAGACACCAAAAAATATATATAAATATTTTTTTATAAATGAATGAATTGAAAAAGAAAAGATGGCATTTTCTAAGAAGAAAAAGGATGTCTTTCTTCCTCTTTTTTGGTGTTCCTGTTTTTGTAAAAAGAAAGAAAGAAAAAAGCTATTGTTGTTGTTTTAGACAAAAAAAAGTTGTTGAAAGGTTTTGGTTTTTTTTCGTAATATGGTTTTAGGCTTTTGAAAAAAAAGGAAGCTCTTAAAAAGCTTTTCAATTTTTTTCGGTTATCAAAATCCATGAAAAACTTTGGGCTACGATAATCAATATGTAAAACTAAAACGTTACTGTATCAACAACTATGGTATCTACAGTAATATTTCGACACAATTATTAACACGAATTTTGAAAAATGCCAAAAAAATTTATAACAATCAAAAGAATACAGAGTTTTAAGATTTCATAACGGAAAAAGATAAGTATTTTGGAATTGAATCGTAAATCCACGTCATTCAAACACACTGTTTCAGATTCAAATTCTGGAATCTGAAACAGTGTGTCAAAATTAACAAAACCCTCATTCTCAAAAATATATTTTATCAGAAATAAATAACATTTTCAAAAATACAAAATATCAATTGTTTGTTAAAAAAAATTAAATTCAACAATTTTATTTTTTGAAAAACACTATTGTTGTCTTGGAAAAGATTAATGTTCTTCAAGAAGATGATGATCAGCAGCTTGCAAAAAATATTTTTTTAAAAAAGGGACCGTAATCACATGAATGAATTATTTTTTTAAATAATATTGCAAAATCAAAGCGGATTGCAACAATTCATTTCCATCAAACTTTTTTCTTTGACGTAATGGCACAAAAAGAAGAAAAGAAAAGAAGCCTTTCAAAAAGGATGGAAACAAACCCAAAGAGATTTTTTGATCAATCAAAAAAAATAAAATAAAAATATGTTCAAAGTGGTTGTCTTTCATTCATTCTTTCATTGCTTATTGCTGCTTCTGGGGTGGCTGGAATTGGCTGGTTGGGATGGGGATGTTTAGGTTGTTAAAGAAAGCATTAAAAAAGAGCAAAGAAAGGCAAAAGTTTTGAACATCAAAAAAATCAAAAGGAAAGAAAGAAGGAGCTGTTGCTCAAAATGTGCGAATTGACGCTCATCACAAAAAAATACATATTATTATTATGCCTGCTTCTTTCCTCTTTCGATGGTGGCTGCTGGACATTTGGCAATAATGAAAATTAAGTCAAGTAAAAAGATCAAGTAAGACAAAGCAACCGAATTACAGCAGCAGCAGCAAGTAATGACGATCAGCTGCCTTTTACTTTCAATAAAACAAAAAAATGCAACTGATGGCATATGCCCAGAGGGGAAGGGAAGGGAATAAGTGATGGGAACGCGGCTGTCTTAAAAATTCTTTTTTTCTTTGCAGCAGCTTTAAAAAATATATAGAATAATGGGAGGGGATATTTTGAGGGAGATAAAGAGAGATATCGCGCCAGCAACGGATATCGGATCGACCACATGAAACTTGTACATATTTTTTTGGAATGTTTGCAATTTTTAAAATTGCTTTATCCAAAAGGTGAGATAAAAATATGAATGAAATGAAAGATAATATTTCCCATCCATCACCCCAATTCTGATCCATCAATAAAACAACAGATTTTTTCTAACAAGCAGAAGCAGAAAAGAATAAATAATACAAAAAACAACAAAATTTTTTGTTTTACAAAAAAACATTTTCCTTTGTTTTTTGTGCTGTGCTTGAATCACATTTGAATTATCGCTGTTGGTTGTTGCTTGTTGCCTCTGGCAGGAAGCCAATCGAAAGGTGTATTTCCGTTTTTCTGTCTTCAAGGAAAAAAACGAAGAATGGGAAAAAATACTAAAAACAATAAAACAAAGTTTTTTTATGTACAGAGATATTTTGAGAAGCTTCTTATCGACCGTTTGGGGACGCATCATTGTCGAATGGAGGGCAAAAAGGGAAATGAATGAATGCCAAGAATGCAAAGGAAGTGCCTTCCATAGAAAAGAAGCTTCAAACAAGAACAACAAAAGAAGAAAGTTTTCTTTTCGCGCATTTCCTTCTTTTCTTATCCGTCGATTTTTTTAGGAAGCGTCCACTCTGAAACTTTTTCCTTTGGGAATTTCGTTAAAACAAAAAAGCTTCTTTTTTTGAGCAGCGTCCACCAAAAAAGAGAAATGTGTGCCCAAATGAATGATATTTTTTTGAAGAAAAGGGAAAGATAAAACAATGTCAAAAAAAGAGACTTGATAAACTTTAATATTTTTTGATAAAAGTTTTGTTTCGAAATTCTCGATGGCATTTTTCAAGTATTACGGTATGTTATCAAAATATCTTTAAAAACTTTTAAAAAAAATTAAATAAATGAATGAAATGTAGCCTTAAAAAAGAGGAACATTTCGTTATCATTTTCGAAAGGAGGGCATCCTCAAAAAATGAGAACGGCACAAACGTGAAAAAAGATTTGTGTCATTCCCCAAGTTTCAGTGCCATCCCTAAATTCGAAAATCTGGAAGAAGCATTTTAATTAATAAAATCAACAAAAGTATTCCTTATAAAACCATTTTATTTTCTTCTTTTTTCAATAAATAAATACAAAATAAAATCTTAAAAGACTACAAAAAAAGATAATATTGCCGTTTAATTAAATACTATGGAAAAATTAAAGATACAGTAATCCAATTATGCAAACCTATACAACAGAAGCAAAAAAAGAAGAAGGGAAAAAAATAAAAATAATAATTTATGTTAAATTAAAAAAACTTCAAGTGAATTATTTTTAGAGCAGCAAAAATTTGTGGAAAGCCATTTCATTTCTTATATTTTTTAAAGACCCAAAGAAAGCTCTTCAATTTGTGAAACAAAAGTTTTTGCACGTTCATCACTTGCTCGAACGAATGCAAGAATTTGAAGGAGTGATTTGATGCCAAGTGGAGGTAAGCTAAAAGAGAGTATTTGATTACTGTAACTACAGTACTCCAAAGAGAAACTTACTTTTCAATTTTTCCAAGTTCTTGTTTAATCCATCGAAGTTCATCATCTCGGAAGAGATTTGCTTCATTGCAGACACTAATCAACTCATCAAGATGTCGAAGTTGTCGAACTCGAACAACTTTAGGAAATCGGGAAAGGAGATCAACTTCTTGAAGGAATTCTACGCTTGAACTGGTTGCAAGTACTAATAGGCGATGGCCTCTTGGAGGTTCTTGATTGAGAAGGACCAAAAGAGCTTGAAGAACAAGATTCGAGAATCGTGGACCAATTGGAGTATAATCTAAAAATTTAAATATCATCAATATAACTACAGTAATCCTGTAAGCATCATTACCCATAAGACGTTCCAAGTCATCAATAATCAAGATTGAAAGAGGTGATTTGTATGCATCATTAAACATTCGATTAATAATTTGACATTTTGCTGTTTCACTGAATCCAATCATCTTTTGTGGGGTACAAACTTTGATAAATGGAAAATCGGCATCTTTTGCAATTCGAGAAGCTAAATATGTTTTGCCAGTATTTGGTGCACCAGTAAATATAGCTTTTGTAAATCCAGGATTGTGTTCATTTGTTGTTTCACGAGCAAGAAGTTGTCCAGTTTTAAGAATTTCATCAACTTCAGGACCCCAATTTACAAGGCCATGTCGAAGGAAGGCTTCCAAAACGTCATCAGCTGTTCCAAATGCCTATAAAAAATATTCAATGGATTACTGTAATATAAATAAAAATAAATCTTACAGGTTTAATATCATGTTCAAGGGCATAATCAAAATCATCCATAGTAATTTTAAGTTTTTCAACAGCATCTTCATCTATTTCAACCTTATTTCCAACTTTGATCAATCGATTCATTGCTGATGATTGTGCAGCTCGAACAAGACCTTCAATTTCAGCACCACTAAAATTCTTTGTTCTTCGAGCAATTTCGGAGATATCCACATCATCTGCAAGGTATTTGAATTCTTGCATTCGAGCAGTATGAATTTTGAGAATTTGAACTCGGCCTTTTTCATCGGGGAGCGAAATTTCAAGTTGAACTTCCATTCGACCTGGTCGAAGTAGAGCTTCATCAATCATATCTCGACGATTTGTCATTCCAATAACAAGAATATTATTGAGTTGTTCAACGCCATCTAACTTAGTTAAAAGTTGATTAACCATTGTATCATGAACCCCAGTAGAGCCAGCCTGGGAGCCACGCTGCTTACAAATGGCATCAATTTCATCAAAAATAATCATATGAAGGCCAGAATTTGCTCCACATCTTTTGTATTCTTCTTCTGCATCAGCAAAAAGTTTTCGCATATTTGCTTCAGATTCTCCAACGTATTTATTCAAAATTTCTGGACCATTTACAATTTTTGGTTCACGAGCATTTAACATTTTACCAATTTGTCGAGCAATTAAAGTTTTTCCAGTACCTGGTGGACCATAAAGAAGAATACCACGGACATGCTTAATTCCTAAAACAACAAAAAATATATTTGATATAGGTTGATTATAGATTACCCAATTGTTCACTGTATTCTGGAGGAAAAACTCGGGATGCAAAAGCTCGACGAAAGATATCTGCAAATTCTTTATCCAATCCACCAATACCAATCTTTTGAAAATCCCATTCTGGATTAATCAAAGCTCGTTGAACACTTTTTCCTTTTGATTTTCCGATCAGTGAAATTAATGATTCTGGATTCTTATCAAAGATAACTGCAGCATCAGGAAGAAGAATACCAAAGCTTGCCTACAAAATAGAAACATAAGAATAGTCTTTACAAGGTAATCACATACTTTTGAAGTTGAACTTCCATCTTTTGTCATCACATTCAGTTCCTTAATTTCAGCAACAAAATTAAAATCTTTTTCATTTATTGCAAATTTAAAGACAAGTTGCTGTCCAGTGGTAAAAGCAGTCGTCGCAAATTTCATTGAGAATTCTCTTGCCATTTTATCAGTATCAATTGGGCCCATTGTTCTAAAAATAATGACCTTAATTTAATCATATATTAATCACAAAAAACAAACTCCTTTGGTGGATTTAAATAATCAATTGTAACATTCATTCCAACGATATATTGTTTCTGGGCATCTGGAAATGGAAGAACATGAATTTCTCGTTCCAAAGAAATTTCAGTCCATTTTCGTTGATGCAATGAAAAAGTTACATGTCCAGGTTGAACACCCGCATCCACATCTGCTGCAAAAAGATATACACTTTCTCGGCCATCACGTTTTACAATCTTAACATATCTAAAAACAGCAGATATATTGAATATAATCCATATAATATTGAGTGCATGCTTACGGAGTTGACTTTGGATCAAGATCAGCTTTGTTAAAATATACTTTATTGAAGAAAGAAAGTTCAGGATTATGCAACTTTGCTGAGATGAAACTCTAAAAATGGAAGAAATAAAAGTGAAAAGTGCATAAATGAAAAACGAACATTCCGTTGCATATCTTTTTCTTCTTCAAAATCAGTGGTGTTGTCAGCAACGTTCCTTCTTCGACTGCTGCTGCTGTTGCTGTTAAATGAAGTTTGATGCTGCTGCTAAAAATGAAGAAGATTAAGCTTATTAAAAAGTTAATAAAAAAGTAGAACAAAAATATAAAAAAGCACAATTTTTTGTTTTCTCGCTTGACTAAACTTTGTAATCCAACAAAAAACAAAAGCATGTTATTTTTTCTAAAATAAAAAAAAAGAATTTTTTCGTTGTTGGTGGCAAAAAGTAGATCAATATGTAGGCGGCCTTCATCCCCTTCCTTCACCCCTCCAAACATGGACAGAAAACAAGGGCACAAAAAAATAAGCTAAACTTTCCACATTAGCTCCTACTAAAAAAAATGGCTCCCCTTCTTTTTTTAAATATTTCTAAAGAGACACAAGAGACGGGAATATAAAAAAAACTATATCAAAAAATCAATAAAGTCATGTTTCTCTAAAATTTTAGAAGTTTTTTTCTTTAAAAGTTAAGAAGGAAGAAAAAAAACTTTATAAATAACAAAAAGAAGGAATATTTATAAAAAGTAAATGAAGGAACCTTTGGCTTTATTGGTTTTTCTTCTTCTTCTTCCTTTTTTGATGACGACGATGATGACAACCAAGATGAAGGCCACATTTTTTAAATGATGATGATGATGACGCTGAATAAACGGATTTCAAAATCCTATAAAATTTACAAAAAACTAACACAAATATTAGCATAGCCAAACAAAAACAAACCACAAACTTTTTTGTTTAATAAATGTGTTTCTTTTATCTTTTTTTGAGTCCAAAATTATTGCCAAAATCCGTGATTTAAATAACGTAACTTTAAAAAGATAAAAAGTTGAAGAATAAATGAAGATAAATAAGAGGTACTCAATAGGCAACGATTTTCTACTCAATACAAACGGGAGCAAAACTTAAACAAAAAAGATATATGTCTCTTTTTAATGCTGCGTGTTTTTTCTTCGATCACGGCATATTTCTTTTGTTGAAGTCAGAAAAAATATCAAATATTTTCTTGTTTTTAAAGGGTGTTAAAGTCATGTAAAACCAGAATTTAAATAATTATCTGATTTTATTTCAAAATCTTGTGAATCAGAAAACTAGACTTTAAAAAAGCAGCAGACAATAATAACAAAAATTGGAAGAGAAAAGTTCAGCAAAAATTACTCTTCAACTTTCTTACAAAACAAAATTTCAAATATCTTTGTTAAGTGATTACGGTACCGTTACAGTAATCGCTGAACTTTCATTTACAGTAGTTTTAACGTCAAAACAAAAAACAAATTAGATAAATTACCGTAATCCTTTTCATTCAATTGGGTGGAGAGAATTCAAGGATGACAAAAGATAATTGATTACAAAATACCGTAACCCAAATCATTTCGACAAAAGAATTTGAAGAATGCTTTGATTCAAATGGATTCTGTAAACTGTAATATTCCACGAACTTGATTTATTGATTGCACGTAAATCTATCATTTCAGTTAAACATTTTTGCAGACAGAGTAATCCTTTTTAAAATCAATTTAAATAATTTTTTGAGGTGTGAAAAAGTACTATCATTCTTTGTTTAAATACACCTCTGCTTCTTTAGATTTCAGCATAAAATTAAGTCTACTGCATTTATTTTTTATTTTAATACCGTAATTTGGTAGCATTTATGCTGTAGCATCTTTTGTGGATACTGTATCTGCTGTTAAACATTGATGGTTCTGTTTTTTCAAAGTAAAATTTTTTTAATAACTATTTGCATTTCTTTTTTTTCTTTCAAAGTAATAGGATCATAAAAAATTTTAATGAAAATTTTTGACGATTTTTTCTGTCTAAACACATCTTACAGTATCCATAAAGACAGCAACAGAAGCAAATATTTTTAGTTATTCTCAATTATCATATTTGCATTTTTTTACTCAATTTCTTTTCATAAATTTTTTGTCAACTTTTCCTTTTTTGGGTATTGGTCAAGAAAAAAGTCCATCCCCAATTTTGTTGCTGCTGCAAATGTAATTTTTTTTCTCTATTTTTTTAGTTGGGTGGGTTATTACTGAATGATGAAGAGAGAAATTTCGAAATTTATTTTTGGATGGACTCTTTTTTTGCAACCGCAGCAGCCAAAAATTTTTTGTGTTCTTTTTTTTCAATTTGAATTTCAAAGCCAATGTTTTTCCTGCAACGAAAGAGAGAGAGAGGTGCTCGAATTGAGAAAGAGAGAGACGAAAATCGCGCGTATATTTTTTTTGCCGATTTTTTGGTGATTACATTTTTTAAACTTTTGCCATCACTTTTTTCTTATCATTCATTTCAAGAACAACTTTATTAACCTCTACATTTTCTAGAGACTTTAACAACATCTTTGCTTGCCTGCTCTCATCTAATACACCACTAACAAGAAGAATCAAAGATGTCTGAACTTGTGAGCTTTCTGCAACGTACAATCTCTGGAAGTAAGTTTCCCTTTTTCCTTCCATTTTGCAATTACTAACTTTCCTTCTTTTTCAGGTCAAGCGGATCAACAAGCAGCATTAAATTTTCTTCAGCAAGCAGCTCAAACAAACTTTGTAAGTTTTGTCTATCATCTATTGTGGATCTATTACTCATCGACGATTCTTTTTTAGCCTGAATTTGTTAAACAACTTTCTATCGTCCTTTCAACGCCAGATGTGGAACCTTTTGTTCGACAGCAATCTGGTTTACAATTGAAAAATCTTCTTTATGCCAAAGATGCAGAAACTTTACAACAGAATCAAAAGAGGTAATTATTTTATACATTTGTAAATTTGATCCATTAATAATCACTTTGTCATTTTTAGATGGATGGATACACCAGTGGATATTCGAAATATTACAAAGCAAAATGTTCTTCGAACTTTGGGAACTGAAACCGTTAGGCCTTCAATTGCTGCACAATGTATCAATGCAATTGCTGGTATTGAATTGCCTTTCCAACAATGGGTTGAAGTCATCGATAATTTGATGGGAAATGTTACGAATGATGCATCACCTGAAAAGCTCAAAGATTCATCACTGGAAGCACTTGGATATATTTGTCAAGATGTAAATGCTGCAGCAGTTGAAAGCAAATCCAATCAAATTTTGACTGCTATTGTACATGGTATGAGACAACAAGAACCATCCGTCCTCGTTCGACTTTCTGCCACCGAAGCAATGCTGAATGCTCTTGAATTGACGAAGAATAACTTTGCTAATACTGATGAAAGAAATGTTATTATGCGGGTCGTATGTGAAGCAACTCAAGCACCAGATACAAGAATTCGTGTTGCTGCTCTTCAATGCCTTGTTCGAATCGTCTCGTTGTACTACAATTATATGGATATGTATATGAAAGATGCTCTTTTTGCGGTACGTTTCACATTCTTTATTGTCTCCTATTAATATTATCTTATTTTTCAGATAACTGTCGATGCCATGAAATCTACGGATAACAATGTATCCCTTCAAGGAATTGAATTTTGGTCCAATGTTTGTGAAGAAGAATTAGTCCTGGCGTGCCAGGAACAAGAAGCACGTGATGAAGGCCGAGCTCCAAATGTTGTAAGCCGTTATTATGCAAAAGGTGCTCTTCAGCATATTCTTCCTCTCCTCCTTAATACTTTGGCACGACAAGAAGAAGACGATGATGAAGACGAATGGGTCCCTGCAAAAGCTGCTGGAGTATGTATTATGCTTCTTGCTCAATGTACTCAAGATGAAATTGTTCCATTGATTCTTCCCTTCATTCAACAACACTTTGAAAATCCTGATTGGCATTTCCGTGAAGCAGCAATTATGGCATTTGGTTCTATTCTTGATGGTCCATCTCCAGATATTCTTAATCAACTTGTTGGTGGTGCAATTATGCCACTTATTCGTACTCTTTCTGATCCACATGTAAGTCATTTATCAATATCTTTCCAAGTTATTAATATTGTTTTTTCTTTCAGATGGTTGTTCGTGATACATCAGCATGGGCTATTGGACGAGTTTGTGACACATGTGAAAGCCTTGTCACTCGTGAAGAAGTACTTCGTGATTTGGTTCCTGCATTATTCAAGGCACTTGAACAAGAACCTCGGGTTGCATTTAATGCTTGCTGGGTATGTTTATATATCTTTTGCTCTTCGTATAATTACCATTCATTTGTTTTTAGGCATTGTCCAGTCTCGTCAAAGCTGCATACCAAATTTCAAAAGATCAAGGAACCGACGAAACTGGTGAACCAGAAACTTATGTTTTAAGTCCAGTTTTTGAAGAAATGGTTAAACGATTAATTATTACAACTGATCGAACTGATGCTGGTGAAAATAACTTACGCATATCCGGTTATGAAGCTTTAATGGAACTTATCAAAAATTCTCCAAAAGATTGTTATCTTCATATTCAACGTACAACCCTGGATGTTCTTCAAAGGCTTCAACGTGTTCTTGGTATCGAAGATGGTGCTATTTCTACAAGTGATCGATCGCAACTTCGTGATTTACAATCTCTTTTATGTGCAACTTTGCAAAGTGTGTTGCGAAAAATTCGAAAGGAAGATGCTGGTCAAATTTCTGATTCTGTTATGAGTGCTTTACTTCATATTATGCAACGATGCTCTTCTGGACATGATGCTGGTGGAGTAATGGAAGATGCGCTTATGGCTGTTTCAACATTGATTGAAGTTATGGGTGTCAATTTCGCAAAATACATGGAACAATTCAAGCCTTTCCTCTTCAATGCACTTCGCTCTCATGAAGATCATCAAATTTGTCAAGCTGCCATTGGTGTAATTTCTGATTTATGTCATGCTTTTGAAGATAAAATTGCACCACTTATGGATGAAATGGTTTCTTTGCTACTTCAAATTCTTCAAGATGCAAATGTCAAGCATGCAGTAAAGCCACATGCCTTGGGATGTTTTGGTGATATTGCAATTGCACTTGGTCCAAACTACAATCGTTACCTCAATTACACAGTCGAATATTTGATGAATGCTGTTAATGCTGCACAAATTACAAATCCAGATGATTTGGAGCAAGTAGAATATGTTGAATCATTGAGAGATAATTGTATTTCTGGTTTTACTGGTATTGTTCAAGCGATGCGAAGCTCACAAGAAGGCTTACAACAACTCATTCCTGTCGTGCCTCAAATGGTAAAACTCATTGCAATGGTTGCTGAAAGTGGATCCCTTTCTTCTGATGATCTTCAAGGAACTACTTGTGGATTGATTGGTGATTTGATCGATGTTTTAGGAAAAGATATCCTTCCATTATTGGATACTCCTGCTATAAATGGACTGCTTCAAAGATGTCGTCGTTCGAAAGTTCAAAAAGCTAAAGCTTTGGGCGTTTGGGCTTCAAGGGAATTATGTAAGCTTTTATAATTTTTTATTGTCTAACTGTATTAATCTTTATTTTTTTAGCACATCTCAAGCGTCAAGCCACCTCATCTTAAAAGAAATTCTTCCGTGTAAAATTTTGTTGTGAAATATTGAAATTTGTTGTTTTTGAAATAAATTGACTATTCTTTGCAACTTTTTATCGCATGTTATTAACAAAATTATTTTGATAGTATCTCAGCATTGATGAGTATTTGTCGAGATAGGTAGTCATCTGGAAGTGTAAATGTTTTTGTATCAACTTTTGCAACATTAAAAGTGGTACTGTAGGCTAAACCAAATCCTTTTAATGATCTTTTTCGATTTTTTAGTAGGGAAACTAATTCGCCTAAAGCTATTTAATTTATTAAAATTAGAGTTTTTTTTAAGAATTTTGAGCATTGAATGTGAGAATTGATGATTCTAGGTTCCTTATTACGTTTTACTGTATTTGTTTGATGTCTACAATCTTTGAAAAAAATCTACTGAACTTGCTAATTTTGTTTTGCGATCTTTTGGAAGAAAAAAAGCGGGATAAAGTGATGGCGTGCAGGTCAAGCAGAGGCATGTCCGGGTTTGATGCGATAAAAAAAGAAAGAATTGTGTCCTCATCGAAAACAGATTACGCAACCCAGGTCAATCGCTGCTGCTGCTGCCGTTTCGAGCAGCAGGAGCAGTAAAAAAAGAATAAGAGAATGGAGAGAATGGAAAGGGGGAATTGAAACATCAAAGATCGACAGGTTTGACCTCTTCGATTTAGATTTTTTAAGGGCCATAGAGGTGTTGTCGCCGTCATCATCCAAAAAAATAAAGGTTTGAAGATATACGATTTTTGTTGAGAGAAAGAATGAGATAACTGCTTCTTTCAAATGACCTCGTTGGACAACAGAATACTTTTTGTTGTGGTTTTTTTTGAAAAATAACACAAAATGCCATTGGAAGAAAGAAAAAACAAAGTTGTAGCAACATAAAAATACTGTAATTGGAGAGATAAATTGTTGGATTTGAAGTTCTTAAAAACTTTGTTTGATATTTGGGATAAACTCTCTCTCTCTTTTAGGAGTTACAGTAATTTCTAAAAATCTTTTGACGCGAAAATTATTGAAATAATTTTTGAAGCAAAAAAATTTTTTTTTCTTTGATGCAGTTTTTTTTTCGTACCTTAAATTCATTGTCGTGTTTTTGTTTTTCATTCTGATTTATAAATGGCATTTTTATTATTCACCTTTAGAGGAGAGATATCTTTTTTATTTGCGGCATTCATAAAGTACTTGATAAATAAAAAAATAGCCCCATTTTGAATGGGTCAATCATCACCTTTCGGCATGCCCCGGTCAATCGCTGTCTTTAACTTTTTTGGCATTTTTCATATTTGTTTGTCTGTTTCATTCATTTATCTATCTCTATCTCCTGCTGCTGCTGTTCATGAATGAATTCCCTTCTTTGTCTTTTGGTGATCTCCGGTGAACTTTTTTCTCTTTTCGTTAAAAAGAAGATAGATATATTTGAGGATGAAGGAGGGGAGGACAGCAAGAAAAAGAAAATGTGAGGTAATATACCTATAAATTGACAGTAGAGAAAAACAAACCGCCAGGGTGCCGTTCTTTTTCTTATCGCGCAGGAATGCCACAACCGCCACCACAACAACAACATCAGTCTCACCGAAAAAGGGCGGGGACGACCCTTAAAGATTATATTATTGGCCCTGCGCAAAATAGAAAATTTTTTTGGCAGCATCAAAAACAAAAAGAAAGAACACTCCGCGAAAAATAACAAGTTAAAGGTTACCACCAATTTTAAATTCCTTTTCTTTCCTCTTTTGCCATTGTCGTCGTGCTTATTTTGTTTCTTCCGTGTTAATATTATTATTAACCTTTCATTGTTAAACTTTTTTAGGTATACCAAAAACATACAACATGGAACAACAACAAACGGGTAATTGCAGTAATAGTGTACAACAACATCATCATCAACAAAAATATGATATGGAGAAGCCTCCGATAATTGAAGAAGCAGAAAATCTTGTTCGTCCACAACCTCTTCCATTTTCTCCAAACAGCTTCTTTAATCTTCCTGGAATGAATAGCATGAATTTTAATTTTAATCATCCTTCTCTCACAGCAATCCACAATCACATTGCTATGAATCTTCAACAAATGTATCAAAATTCTGCAATGTTGAATATTCCTCCACCAATGGCACCTGTAATGAATCCATATTATAATTTAAACTTTAGTCAAAGTAATCCTGCTCTTTCTGCTCTTCCTTCTGCATTTCGTCCAACGAGCGGTGATCCTTCTTCGACTTTGCCTTCCACAATAGCTTCTTCAAATACTGTAAATGGAAATCCTCAAACAGGTGATGATGGAGATTCTGGGAATGAAACATCTTCAACTCCATTAAGTGCTTCCCCAACTGCTTCATTACCTTCAAGGTATAATAAAAGTTTTTAAATAATTCAATGTTAAACTTGAATCATTTTTAGATCAAGTTCATTTTCTGTTCATCAACTTGTGAAACCAGAAATTCAAGAACCAACTCCTGCTACAGTACCTTCAACTTCAACCCCAATTTCTGAACCATCTCCTATGGTTGCTGCTCCTTCAACGTCTACTCCAACAGTTGCAACAACACCATCAACTTCTCTTCCACCTCCATTACCTGCTCCAATCCTTTCAACTCCAGTTCTTGTACCTCCACCTTTACAATCAACACCTCAAATAAAACAAGAAGGGCCAACACCAAAGAAACCAAGAAAGTCAAATGTTGAACCATCACCTGCAGCAGCAACAACAAATTATTCTATGTCAATTACAAGTAATCAATCGACTCCTTCAATGCGACCACCTCTCCCTCAACAGCAGCAGCAACAACAACCACCAATGATGATGCCAATGCTTCCTTCAACTCCATCCTTTCCTCAACATTCTTTTCCAACTGGAATGCCAGCAATGAATCCATATTTTATGAATCCAATGAATCAATTTATGCCAATGCCAATGATGCAGAATAATTTTGATACGAATTTAGCTTCCGTCTATTTGAATGCATTGCAACAAAAATCTGAAGTGTGTGTTGTCTGTGGAGATAAAGCTAGTGGCTACCACTATTCAGCAATGAGCTGTGAAGGTTGTAAGGTAAGCTTTTGTTTTTTTTTGTTTTGGGTTTAAAACTATGTCCAACAAAAAAGAAAGCTGTTGATTGTTTTCGATGCCTTTGCGAAATGACCTCTCACATTTTTTTGGTCATCGGAGATCACGAAAAACGCAGTTACCCTTTTTTGCATAATTGGCAAAGAAGGAATAAGAAGAGAGAATTGCGGTGTTGCGCGCCCTTCGGCGACCCTGTTGCGCAATGCCGAAAATCATCAGCTTTCGGCAAATAACATTGACCTCGGGTTGAGTAACTCTGTTGTTTCTCTTTTGTCTTCCTTCTTTATTTATTATCCCATTCCAAAAAACACATCTGCTCTGTTACGGTTTTTCACACACACACTTTCTCAAGTTTCATTTTTCTTCTTTTTTCAGGGGTTTTTTCGACGAACCGTTCAAAAGAATATTAGCTACACATGTCATAAAGATAAGCAATGCCAGATTGATCGTAATAGCCGCAATCGATGTCAATCTTGTCGATTCCAGAAATGTTTGGATAATGGAATGAGTCGGGATACTGTAAGAAGTGATCGAGGACCTCGGAAACGTCGTGCAAGCAATGATGATGATCGTGAATCAACTAAAACTACCGTAAACACAACTGAAGCTGTATCCAAAGCTTTTCTGAATGCAATTGGCCAAGTCAAAAAAGCTCTTGAACATCCTGCAATTCCTGATATTCTTCAAAAATCTTCTGAAGCTGATGTAAGAATTTCTCTGAAAAAATTTATTGATGAATTACCAATCATTGGAAAGATGACAGATGCGGAAAAAGAATCCCTTATTAATTACGGTATTCGTGCTTTTATTGTAAGCGTTTTTTAACTTTTTTATTTTTTGCAACAATGTATTTATATTTTTTAGGCTATCGTTGGTTCAGTTTGCACACAATTCAATGATGGACTCAAAGATTCTCCGCTTCTTAAAATCTTTGCTCAAACTTCTTTGGATCTTCAAATGCTTTCTTCCTTCAATTTCAAAGATATCACCGAAGAAGAATTATCAATTATGGCTGCATGTTCTCTCTCTCAACATCTTACACCAAATATTTCCGATAAATCTGCAGTCGATACTTTCTTTGGTCAACTTTCAACTTGTTTACATTCAAGTTTCAATCTTCGAACTAAAACAAATTGCACTCCTCTTGTTATCGAATTCTTCAATTATCTTCGACAACTTTATCCAACTTCTTTCAATTAAATGCAATGTAGAAAAAAATATTACGAGTTTGTATACAGTATTTTTATGAGCTTTCTATCTTTCATATTCTTGGGTTTTTTTGCGAGTATTATTTTATCATTTTTGTCAATTTGTTTTAACACTTTTTTTAACTTTGCCATTTTTATATGTTTTTTCGTGATTGTATCGTAACGGGTTTTTATCGCCTTTTTACTTTGAATTTATAAATGATTATAAATTTTTATTTAACAAATTTTGGCTCTTTTTGGGATTGTTGGGATATTGTAAATTTTACAATTTGTTTTTTTCAAATGATTGAAATTTATTTTCCTTGGATAGGAACATGTTGGGTTACTGTAATCAATTTTTGGATAGTGAACTTTAATTTTTGCATTACTTTTTCTAAATTGTTGAAGAACAATGTTTGATTTAATTTAACCCCAGACATTTTAAATGTTTGCATTTATCATTATATTTTACTTCTTGGCTGACTTAATTTTTCTGTCTGATGCAAAAAGAAAGAGAAAACTCGCATTTGCTGACCCTTCTTTTTCAAAGACATTTTTTATTTGTTTTTTGCCTTTTAAATTTTTTTCAATGTTTTTTATGAGACAAAAAATAGGGTGGCTTCCGGTTTTTTCATCTTGCATCACGGTGATGGTTTTTTGGAGGGCGGATTTTTGGAAGTAAGCTTTTTTTAAGCTTCCTTTTTTCTTTGTATTTTGCTGCTGTTGCTGCCAACCAACTGGCCTCTTTTTATACATTTAACGAGTAAAAAAAGAAGCACGAGTTCATTTCTTTTTCAAAGCTTACAACATAAAAAAAGCCGCAGCAAACACAGCCCCCTGAGCTTCTTCCTTCCCCCAAAAATAACAGCTACATTCTTCCTCCCATACATAAAAAGAAGAATGAAAGCCTTTGGCGGTCTGCCAAAATTTTTTTTCTTAAACAAAAATATATTTTTTAAATTCTTAAAAGTGACCACTATAAAAATAAAAGAATGACTCAAAAATTTGATATGGCTTGAATTTTTTTCAATGTTTTAAATTAGAAATTACTTTTTGTGTTTAAACAAAAAAGCTTTTTAATGATGTTTTCAAATAATAAATTTTAATTGTATTTAAAAAATTCAAATTTTACAGAAAGAACCCTACAATTTTAACTCATTCATTTCCTTCTCATAACTTTTTTTTGCATTCCACCCTCACTTTTTTAGTAGCCTTGAAACTACAAAAAATAACTTTTAAAAAATGGTACATTTCATTTTTGACCTTCAAATAAAAAAGGAAATCCCAAGGGTACCATTTTTTAGTCATCGCTCAATTACTGTCTTATTTTTTGTTTAACAATTAAATTTTAAAAAAGGTATCGAATTAAAATTCGTCTGAAAAGGTGTAAACCTATATTTTTCCGCCCTCACCAAATTTTTTGGTGTGTTAAATTTTTTTGTCCTCCTTCAAAAATATTGCAAAGTTTACCCACCTCAAAAAAATTTCCAAAAAATTAGTTCTTTGAATTTTTGCGGCCTTTGATTTGCTTTGTTTCCAGACACAGTAAATTAAACTTAACGAAACAATGTCGTCTCATAAAATTATCATTACATTACATTTTTTTGATTGTCTTCTCCTTCTCCAAAAAAGTTCAAATTCCTAATTAATTTATGTATTTTAATTTATCGAAGAAATAAATGCAAGGAAAAGAGCGTGAAACAACACAATTATTTCACGCCGATCGGAGGCGCAAAATCGAAGAAGATAGACATGAAAAAAAGAAGAGAAGAAACGGTTTTTCTAATTTTTTCATAAATAATTTATTGTTTTGGCACACCTTTTTTTAAAAAAAGAAAGGAAATGAATATTTCTAACTCGACGATGACAGTTTGAAGATATTTATGATTATTAAAAAATAATAAATCTTATTTTTATTACTTTTTGATTCAACTGTTTTTTTTAATAAAAAAACGATGAAAAAATTGCAGAATAAAAGGTTCAGACGATTGAAATGTTTTTTGTTTTTAATGTCAAACTGTTTTTGGTATACCGTTTGCATCTATTTTGGAAAATTATTATAAATTAATAAGTTACTGTAATTTTTTGGGTAAAATATTTTTTGGGTAACAGTATCAAGCCTTTCGTATAATTAGAGTTTATTATTATTTCAGAACTGTAGGTGGATACTTTGTTTTTATAATTTGTACTTGTCAGTTTTATGCTACTGTAACTTTTTGCTTTTGAAAACTACATTAACCTGATAGAAACTTTTTGTTCCGCTGAAAAATGTAAAAAAATTGCAATAATTTTTTGACGTCGTCATCAAACAAAAAAGCATATGACTGAAACAAAGTATTATTATGATTATTATTTTAACCATTCCTTCATTTTCCGCAACAAATCTTGAGATCTTCTGTCTTTTTTCTGTTTTTAAAAGCAAACTTTACTTTTGAAACAACGTGGTGCAAAAAAACTTAAACTATACGGGCATATTTTTTTCCATGAATGAATGAATTTTGATTACTTATTTGCAATTGTTTCTTCCTTTTCCTTTCTATTTTTTGTCCCCACGTGCTTCATCTTCGTCTTCTCTTTTTTATATCCTCTTGGAAGAAAACGAAGAAGATGAGATATAACAAAGAGGAATGAAAAGATGAAAGCACTTATGTTAGCTTTTTTTTTCCTTTCACTACGTTTTTTTATCCTCAAATATATTCCTTTATTTTTTTCTAACAAAGTTAAACAAAAAAGTCACGGATGAAACAGCCGCTGCCGCCGCTGGCAAAAAATTATCTCCAAACTTTTGCTGTTTTTTTGATTTAAGCATTTTTTGCATCTTTTTCTGTTTTTTAGGCTCTTTTTATTCAAATTTGCAAGGATGGCAGAAAAGTATCAATTAAATTCCAGTGATTTAACAAAAAGGGAAAAAGCTGGAATCAAAGCTAAGGCAAAAGCCTTTGAAGCTTCCGGGCCGATTAAATTAAAACAAAAAATTTCACTTTTTAATGGTTGTGCAATTATTGTTGGAGTTATTGTTGGATCTGGGATATTTGTGTCACCAAAGGGTTTGTATTTTTTTATTGATTGACAGTAACATAAACATTGTTGCTTTTGATTACTGTATTTTGTGTCTTAGCACGAATTTTTTACAGTAGCCTGAACGTATCTTAGTTATTGTATTTTTAAGAATATTCAAATTTCCAAGTTTTAAAATTAAAAAAATTAATAATCTTTACAGCATTTTTTCAAAAATTGTATTGGTATATTTTTAGGTATACTGTTTCACACAGGAAGTCCGGCACTTTCAGTTTTGCTTTGGCTTTTATGTGGTGTTTATGCCCTTCTTGGAGCCCTTTGTTATGCAGAATTAGGAACAACAATCCCGAAATCTGGTGGAGATTATATTTATATTTATGAGTAAGTTGCGTTGGCACGACATCATTACAATATGCAAAATTGCTGGCCTTTGAACTCTATCTAATCCTTAAAAGGGTTTACTTTTCTCCATGAAAGTAATAAGTAAATTATGCAAATTTGTATACTATCAAGACTTTTTTTTCCTTGATAATTTCCATATAACCACTTCATGGATCCTGTAATTTCTTCTATTTTTAGAGCATTTGGTTCTTTACCAGCATTTATTTTTCTTTGGATTGCTTTGGTAATTGTAAACCCAACATCTCTAGCTGTGATCGCCCTTACATTTGCACAATATTGCCTAAAACCATTTTTTCCGCACACCGAAGTCCCAGACGAATCTGCACGACTTTTGGCCGGATGTTGCATTCTAGCTTTAACATTTATCAATTGTTACAATGTTCGACTTTCAACTCGGATCCAAGATGTCCTGGCCCTATCAAAAATCTTCGCCCTTGGAATGATCGTTTTTGCTGCGATAATTTATCTCGCCCGAGGGCATACTCAACATGTCACCATCGAAGCTTTAACAGAGAATTCCAACACTGGCCCAATTGGAATTGCCTTGGCATTTTATTCTGGAATTTTTTCATATTCTGGATTCAATTATTTAAATTTTGTTACAGAAGAGTTAAAAGAACCAAATAAAAATTTGCCTCGGGCAATTTTTATCTCTCTTCCAATTGTTACACTTGTTTATATCCTTGTAAATATGGGATATTTTTGTGCCCTTTCACCTTCAGAAATTTTGGCATCTGATGCCGTTGCCGTGACCTTCGCACATCGGGCAATGGGTCCTTTTGCATTTTTAGTGCCAATTTTTGTTGCCTTTGCTTGTATTGGATCTTTGAATGGCATAATTTTTACATGTTCAAGGATGTTTTTTGCTGGTGCCAGGAATGGCCATTTACCAGAGCTAATGGCAATGATAAATATTCATAATTATACTCCCATGCCATCCCTGATATTTTTGGGTGGCACTTCTTTGATTATGCTTTTCATCAATGATATTTATATTTTAATTAATTATTTGGCATTTAGTGAATGTGCCATTGTTACAATGGCAGTTGCAGGTATGCATTTTACTTCTTTTTAGGTATACCGTGATCCCCCAATATCCAAAATACAGGGTTACGGTACAGCTTTAGGCCACATTTCATGCAAAAACAATAACAAACAAAAGGCCGAAATGGCGGGAAATTCAAATTCCATGTACAGTAATCTATCCACTTTTTTTAGGATTAATAAAAATGCGAATTTACAACAAAGATTTAAAAAGACCAATAAAATTAAATATTTCAATTCCAATTATCTTTTTCATTTCCTGTATTTATATTATTGCTGTTCCATTTGTTTCAAAACCCTATGAATTAATTGCGGCAACTTTGATCATTTTATCCGGGGTTCCAGTATATTATATTTTTGTGTACTGGGAGAATAAACCATCTTGGCTAATTCGTCCATGGGGTAAGGAATTTTTAATTTTATGATAAAAACTTTACCACATTAATATTATTTTTAGCACATTTTACACATTTCATTCAAGCTCTTCTTCTTTGTGTTCCTGGTGAATCTCCAAATCCATAAAAACAAATAATTTTTTGAGAGCTTTTTTGTCTTTCATTTTTCCTTTTTTTAGAAAAACAGAATCACGGGCATTTTTATTTCTTCTTTTTTCTCGGTGTATTTTTTTGTTTTTTGCTCAATTTTAGAGAGATTATTAAATGTATATTATTTATCAAATTTTATTAATTACTGTAGTTTTGCAAATCGTATTTATAAATACTGTAACTTTTAAATAATTTTTATAAGAATACAGTAATCAATTACAATTTATTAGTAGAAGATTGTAAACAGGATAATTTTCTTTGCAAATACAATTCCAAAGGGGCAAGAGTGGAAAAGATAAGAAACAAACGTTTGCAAAAAAGTTGTGCAAGTTTGGAAAAGAGCCTGTTTTTAAAAAGTTCTTTCGCGCATTTTTGGAGAAATGACAACAAGGAAAGAGAACCTTTTCCGCGGGATAAAAATTTCAATTTTCAAATTTACAAAATCCTTTTTACTATATTTTTATTACTGTTCTTTTGTTGAAGATTGATAAAATGTATAGTAGTTTTAAAAATGTTCCAGCAATTAAAAAAGTGGCCGTCGAAAAGCGGCATATTTCTTTCAAGAATATGTTTCAACAAAGATTTGATTTTTGAGATGTAATTATTAAGTATATTTTGGCAAACTCCAGCTATAAAATTGTTAGAAAATTATATTTTACTTGCAAATATTTTCCCTCCAAATTTCGTCTGTATTTGATTGATGTTTTGCAATATCGAAAAGCATATTTTTTAAATGATTCCTTTGAAGAAGATGACCAAACAGGTGGTGAACTTGCTCCACCGATTGATACTAAATTGTGGTTTGGTGGTAGAATTGTTAACAATTTCTTAAGTTCTGCAAGATGGATTTCAAAAATTGAGAAATGTACAATTAGTGAATTGAATATTGGAGTGGATACATTGTTGTGTGGGAATGATTTCAAGAAGTTGGCCAACTAAACTCAGATGGAGAATCTGTTCCAGTTGAAGATATTTGTGTTTTTGCTCCAAAATTGTACCAATTTTTGTATGCTACACAGTATTATTTTTTAGCATCCTTCATTAAAAGAAATTCAATTTTTTAGCCTTCATTTCACACATGTCACTCCAAGGAATGGAAGTATGAAGGAAAGGGAATGCAAATGAAAGGTGAATGCAATGATTAGAATAAAAATGCAGCATTTTTCATTGTCTTTCATTTGTTGCAAACTTTTGTGAGCAAAGGTGGTTGTTGTCAGGGCTGTGCGATACCAAAATCCAGATTTTTTTAAAACTGCTGTAATTTTTAGTCTGTGCTTTTTATGTATAAATTTCTTTTTCTACATGATGCCTAATACCTCCGAAAATAATAATCTAAAACTTTTTTGAGTCTTATCCTATTCCTGGTCGTTTAAATTACAAAAGTCTCGAGTCTCGGGTACCCGAGACCGAGACTCGACTCGAGACTCTTACCGTAACTTATGTAAAATGTAAGATAAAGATAAAAACTTTAGTTATTATTATTCTGTGCTTTTAGGCACACAATATTTTCATTTTTATAAAGAAAACATCGCAAAGATGAATTTTTTTCTAACGAAAATCAAAAACGTCTCGGTTTTGGTTTCGCAACTTGTTGTTGATGAAAGAGTGAAAAAGTTTAACGATGAGTCTAGGTTGGTGTTGTTTTAAAGCTTGAGAATAGAAAAAAGATTTCAAATAACACGTTTTTTAATTCAATCAAGCTTTTATAAAGTTTTGTTTAAAATATCTACTGTCTATTTGGCTATAACAAAAAAATAATAATTGGATACAAAATTGACTATAATTTATAATCTAAGATCAAAGCTTGTTTCACTTTATCACATACTTATCTTAGTAAATCTAAAAACCTAAAACCACAAAGTTTCAATAACACAAAAGTTTATTAATGAAAAGTGATTCAATAGAAAAAATGATAAATACAGAAAATTAATTATTATATTATTAAAAAAAAGATTGTTCCAGAAAGAGATTAAGCACGTTCACCACGAATTCGACGAGCAAGTTGAATATCCTTTGGCATGATTGTTACACGCTTAGCATGAATGGCACAGAGATTAGTATCTTCAAAGAGTCCAACGAGATAAGCTTCAGCAGCTTCCTAAAATAAAATAAAGTATTAAAAGACGAATATATATTTATAAGTAAAGAACATACTTGCAAAGCACCAATTGCAGCTGATTGAAAACGAAGATCAGTTTTGAAATCTGAAAAAACAACAATTAGTAATCCAACAATAAGATATTTATAAAACAAAGATACCTTGAGCAATTTCACGAACCAAACGTTGGAAAGGAAGTTTGCGAATAAGCAATTCAGTTGACTTTTGGTAACGACGAATTTCTCGAAGAGCAACAGTTCCAGGACGATACCGATGAGGTTTCTTAACACCACCGCTTTGAGGAGCAGACATTCGTGCTGCCAATTGCTTTCGAGGAGCTTTGCCTAAAATAAATAATAGTTAGATATTGAATCGATATATGAAAAGAAAAAACTTGCCTCCAGTTGATTTAACTGCCGGTTGCTTGGTTCGAGCCATAATGAGCTGAAAAATTAATAGAAATTTAATTTAAGGGATTATATAGCTGCTCAGAATGGCATACAAGAAGATATTATAAACAAGGAGTAACGCAATTGAAAAAAAATTAGAAAAAAATACAAAAACTATGACCCGAAATTATTAATTAAAAAAATTAGAAGGAGAAAAAATGAAACGCAACCAAAAACCAGCCGGAAAAAAATAATGCATTCTGATTTCTAATCATTGCATTCTCCTTTCATTTGCATTCCCTTTCCATCATTTCTCCATTCCTTTTCACTCATCTTTAACCATTCCCCAAAAATTTGCATTTTTCCTTTCATTTTCACTTTGGATCCCACTTTCAAAGCTCCTAACCGCAATGTTCCGGTTGCCTCCGGAGGATTACACAAAATTATTAATGAGTTAATAATTTTGTGTAATTGTGAATGTGGATGTCTGCCAAGAATATACCTGCCTTTAAGTACCGGTTGTTTGAAATTACACAAAAGGGAAAAGACGGTATCGATCGATAATTCAAATTGTTAATTATCATACAGTTTACTTTAAATGAAAAAACTTTATTAAGAAAATTTGAATCACAGAAAGAGAACATAATAAAAAGAAATTCAAAGAAAAAATTAGTGGCAACAAATTAATGATATAACAAAACAAGAAAACAAAAAAATATAAGTTAGTTATTTGGATTTGGAACTAGATCCTTCAAGTTTTTTAATTTTTGATTTAGTTGAACAAAAAACAACTGAATAATCGGATTTGTCAACCTTAGGAGCAGCAACAGGAGCACGACGACGAAGAACCATTGTTATACCAGGTCGAGGTGAAATCTTTCTTTTAATGCACTTTTTAACAACAGCATTGTTATTATTATTATTCTTTTTTAAGACTCTTTCTTTTCGAATAACAGATTCAGATGGATTTGCATATGAAATTTCAATGGCATCCCGAAGTTTCAATGGTGGAGTTGGATCATCAATTGGACGAGGACTCAACACAACACTTTCAATCAAAGAAATCTCAGAATCTGATGAACATTCATCATCTGCCCAGTTATAACTAAACAATAACAATATACAGTATACATGGAAACGAAAAAAAAACAAACTTGTTTTGATATTTAAAAGTTTGATTTCGCTTTTCCCAATATGATGGAGGTTTCACTGCATTTGCCATATCGTCAGTTGTTTCATGACAAATTGGTGGCATTGTTAAAAGTTTCAATTCAGCAGCCGATACTTCCCAACTATCAAAATCAAATGGTCTTTTGTCATTATGAAGTTGTTCAAAAATTTCAGCAGATTTTGTCGAAAAACTATAAAAATCAATATATGTAGATACAGATGATAATGAAAGATAAAAAACATACTTTCTCAATGGGCGAATAATAGGATTAACTTTTGTTTTTCGCCGTGGAGGAATTTCAGCTGTTACACCTTTGGATGGACGAAGAGAATCTGGGCCAAAAGAAGTATCACTGTTATCAGCAGCTAAAAAACATAAATATTAGTATCATTTCCAAAATCTTAAAGTGACAAACTTTTTAAAGTTGAACAAAAACCATTACAAAGACCATCCAAAATATCTCCAGGCAATTGAGAACGAGAAAGCTTTGCTGTTATTGATTCATCGGAGACAGGAAAGAAAGGTAACTGAAAAGCTAAGATTCATATAATATAACAACATATATAAAAACTTACAGTTTTATTAGTAAAAGATTCATTACTTTTAACATATTGTATAAGATCGGATGTTTTAACACCATAATCTAAACCAGCCATCAAAACATTTTCAACTGTTGTTTCACGATTTCCAACTAAAAATACATATATTTAATTTCAACCAAAGAAATCTTTAAAGGCAAACCAAGTTCAGTGTAGATTTGAGCATTCATTGAAATTTGTCGTAAAAAATCTGCAGTTACATTTGCCAAAAGTGAAATTGCATTTGAATATGCTTTATTATATCCAGAATTTTCAACAAGTAAAGCACATGATTTTTCGATATGATGTCCAACAAATAATTCTTGAGCCATCTTTAACCATAAGAAATTTGGTGGAATAATTGATAGCAATAATAGTAATAAAAAGATAAATGTTAAAAAAACAGCTCTTCACAAAAAAAAAATAGCGCAAACAAAAAAGTTGAAAAATGTCAGCTTTTCGTAAAAAAACTTTTTTTGTTGCTTTTCGAACTTTTAAGATTGGCAAGGTCGTTCGTGTTAGGAATAAAATCGCGAACAACAAAATAAAGTCAAATGTACTGTAAAACTGAATATTGTTAAACACCGAAGAATCAATGATAAAATTCATTTTCTAAAAAAAGCATGTACAAAGGTGCCGGTGTTTCACGTGGTAATCATCACCGCCGATGCAGCAGAAAGCGGCTGCATCACAATTTCATGATTTGTTATGGATACATGATTTACTGATGCCATAAATATACAAGATTTTTATTCAAAAGTAAATGAAAAAATACAAACAAAAAACACAGAAAACAGTTATTTCAAAACAGAAGTACAACAATGTAGAACATTTAAAAGCACAAATTCTTTTCCATCATTTTCTTTACAAATGGTAGCAGTTGTATATTTCTTTTTCTTTTCCAAACATTTTGAGCAGCAGAAAGTTCCAAGTTTTTCATCATATGCAAATTTGTAGAATCGATTCTTTTGAAATGGATCAGTTGTAATTAAAGCATTTCCATTATCTTCAAATTTAAAATCAGTAAAATAAAGGTTTTCTTTTTTCAAGTTTCGAATTGTACAAAAGTGTTCAGTTTTATTTAATTCAAGAGTTTGATTTCCATCTTTATCAGTAATTAATTTGGCACTTGAATATTTCTTTTTTGATTTACAACCAAGACAAAAGTATAAATTATGAGATCTCAGAGAATATCGATATCCAAGTGATTTATCATCATCATTTAAAACAGTTAATCTCGAATCAGGAACACCAAAATCATTGAAATGAACAACAAAACTTTTTGATACTTCATATTTTTTTGATTCACAAACATGCTTCGTAGAAGAAAGTTCAAGAAATTTTTCACCATTTTCTTTTTCAAAAAGTTTTGCCCATACAGAAATATTTTTATTTTTGCATTGAAGACAAATGAAAACATCGTTTTTCTCCAAAGAATATTCAAAGACAAAACCATCTTTTTCAGAATCAAATAAAATTAATCTTGAATTTGGTTTTCCATTTTTATTTGAACAAAGTTTGAAACCAGATTCAAGAATAATTTTTGGTTGAAATTCTTCCAAAATAAATTTCCTCGGAACACACACATGATTATTTTTGAGAAATTGGACATATTCTTTTCCATCATCGGGATTATTCAACAATTTCACAGACATAACTTTCTTCAAACGCATGCAACTAAGGCATTGAAAACATTTGAAATGATTACAATAAGAATATTCATAGCATAATTCTTTTGTTGAAGAAGTAAAAGTGACAAGTTTGGTTGTTTTGCTTTCATCATCTCGATTAAAAATCATAAAATTTGAGGTTCCATTTTCAGGTTCATTTAATTCAACGATTTCTGTTTCTGGCTTGTAGTTTACAGGTTGGCATTTATGTTTTACTTCACTCAAAACCACATATTTTTCATTTCCATTTTCTTCATCAATTCGAATTTTTGCAGTAATATAGCATTTTTTGCAAGAAAAGTAGTCTTTACATTGATTATAAACATAATCATAATAAACGCTTCGCTCATCATCAACAAAGATAACTAATCGTCTTTCCGGGACACCATATCTGTTTCGTTGAAGTTCAAAATCTGGACATCGTACAATTCGATTTTCATCAACTTCTTTTGTCTTTAAACCACTTTTTTCCAGAATTACGGTATCATGTTTAATGACGGATGAATATTTTATCGGAGAGCAAATATGTTCTTTCTCGTTGAGAGTTAAATATTCATTGCCAGCAGAATCTTGATGAAGTTTTGCAGAAACAATAGTTTTGATCTTCAAACATGCTGAACATTGAAAAATATTATTAGCTTTGTTATAAATATATTTGTAACAAAGCTTTTTGTCATCAGGATGATAAATAACAAGATAAATACATTCAACATATCTAACCATATCTCGAAACAAAATATAATCACTTTTCGGTTTCAGAATTTTCATTTCATATTTTTCAGGTTCATATTTTTGTGGTTGACAAATATGCTTTTCTCCATCAAAAATTTTAACAAAATGCTCTCCATTTGGTCCATCATATTTGTTCAAAGTTACAGTTACAACTTGTTTTGTTTTACGACATTCATTATTATTCGTTTTATTTTTTTGTTGAGCTACCAGTATGCATCCGAGACAATGATATCGCTTTGCGCTTCCATCTTGAGAAAAAACGTAACAAAGTGTTTGATCGGCAGAGTCGAAAATGAATAACTTTGATTTGAACTTTTCAGTAGCTTCGATCAGTTTGAATTTTGGTGGACGAAGAATGATTATTTTATTTTGAGGAACATAATTTCGAGGTGAGCAAACGTGCTTGGCATTTGATAAAATCACATATTCTTCATTTTCATCATTCTTATAAATCTTGGCAGAAACAATTTTTTTGTTTTTTAGAAAACAACCACTACAAGAAAATTGAGTCTTTTTATTGTAAGAATAATAAATTTGACAAAATTTTCTATCATTTTCATCAAAAATAATTAACATTTCTCTTTCACTTCCATCTCGAATTTTCGTCTGAATTTCAAAATTTGGTGATAAAACAATTTGATTTGAAGAAAAATATTTTTCAGGTTTATATTTTCTTTTTTCGCAAATATGTTCTTTTTCTGACAACACAACATATTCAGCTACAGTACTTTCATGAAAAATTTCTGCGAAAATATATCCCCTTCCTTTTGATGCACAACCACGGCAATAAAAAGCTTTCTGTTTTAAATACCAAAAATATTCATGACATTGACTTTTGTCATTGGAAACAAAAATAATCAACATTCTTCGAGATTTTGATTTTGTTGCACAGTTTTCCAGAATTTCATAATCCGGCTTCTTCACAATTTTTAATTTCGAATATTTTTCTGTTTCATAGAAAATTGGAGAACATTGATGTTTTTTGTCTTCCATTTTGATGCATTCTATTCCATTTTCATCAACACCCAGAATAGCTTTAATTCTTGTTACACTTTCTCGACATCGATGATAAAAAATTTGTTTACTGCGATGAAATGTAAATTCATAACACTGAGTTTTATCCGATAAAGTAAATATTAATAATTTACGACGAAATCTTTTTCCAATTTTTAAATTTACAATTTTAAATTTTGATTTCTTAATAACATTTGTAAAGCGTTTAGAAAAAAAATTATCCGGTGTTGCTGATGAACGCCTAAAAAAGTAGTCAAATTAACCGATGAGCAACAAAAATATTTAAAAAAAATATATATTTCCAAGAAGCATAGTCTTTAGATAAATTGACTCAAAAGTAAACGGCTACGACTGCGTATACGAATTCTATTTTTGCTCAGAAAATTAGTACAACAGTTACAGTATCTTGAAAGTTAAATTTAGTCGTTTTCAAAAAAAATTGCTTTTTTTTAAAACCAGAGTTTAGATTTTTTAATATAGGAAATCCGAATAGGGGCTGTCTCGATGTTATGTAATGCAAATGATGGGTGGGCGTGGAAAACTAACTATAACACCGCTTTAATGTTGTCGGCAAGAAGTTTTAATGTTTTATTACCCAAGGGGTTGTTGGGTAAACAACCACTATTTTCTAATTACGTAACATTGGAACACTCCCAAAGAGAAGTTTTAGATCATATGAATATCTGTAACAGGGATTTCCCAAACTTACTCTTCATCTTCATTACCACCATTATCGAAAGTGCTTTGATTAACATCCACATTTGAATCATAAGTTTCTATTTTAATTTCGCAATGTCTTCTTTTACGATTTCTAAAAAAGGTTTTGTAATTTAATATTATGCAATCAAAACAACTCACTTTTTTAGCACCGAATCAACTTCCATCTTCACATCTTTGATATCATTTTCTTCTTCAACATCGAATTCAGGATTTTCTTGATGCCAATTTAATATTTTTAAATATTCATTCTTTTCTTTTTCATCAAATTTTTGAATCCATTCTCCCAAAATTTCTTTCATCCTCCAATTTTTGAAAGCATTTTTGAACAAAGGATTTAAGAATCGTTCTTTGAGAAGGTCTTCTTCAACAAAATCAAACTCCTAAAATTAATGTTTTGATTATCGTTTAAAAAATTAAAAGACAAACTCTATTTTTAAAAATTCCATTAAAAACTGTGGTGCAAATTTCTTCATTTTTAAAAACAAGAACAAAATCTTGAAAATCAAAATCGGCAAAAACGAACAAAATATTCTAAAAATATAAATTATATTATTTATAAAAACAAAAAAATTACCTTTGATCGAATAAATTTCCAGTTGAATGTTGCCGTAATATCATTAAAATCTGAAAATGTTAGATTTAAAATAGAAAAAGCAAAGACAAACATACTTTCATGTTTGGGTTTAACAAATAAAGCTTGTGAAAGTAAATCAAGACTTAATTTACATCTTCCAACATATTGAGGTTTGCGTGCTTCATTGAATGTAGTCAGTGATGTAAAATTTCTTCTTCTCTGAAACAATAAATTTTAACAATTTTTTAGAGATGGAAAAAAACTTACGATATCGGTTGTTGCTCGAAATCCAGGTTCAATTTTAACCATGTCAGTATTCGATCTAAAAATTCTTTTATTTAGAAAAAATGAAATCAGGATAAATTAAGTTAAAGAAAAAATTCGAAAATGTTGCAATAACCACGGCTTTTTTTTACTATTTAAATTTATCTTTTCTTTGGGTTATCGTGGAAAAATCACAATTTTTTTAAAAGTAAAGACAACGGGAAATAATAATGAATGATGCATGCAGGTAATGACTTTCACTTTTCATCCAAAATGGAGAGGTCATAAAATGAATATGGAAAGGAAAGTATTAATCAATGAAAAAAGAAAGACTCAAAAAAAGACCACCATAAAATTTATATTTTTCTATTGACGGCACTAAAGACAAATGTAAAAATGTCTCGATTGTTTAAAAAATTATAAAAATAATTATTTGGAGGATAAAGCAGATTCACTTTAGTTTTTGGGATGAGAACGAAAACTAACAAACTTGTTTAACCGAATTCAGCAGAAACAAACGAATTACAGATGTACGGGTAAGGAAACTATAAATCTTATTTTTGATTTTCATGTCAATTAAACAATAAATTAATCCAAACCTAATTCGAACTAAAAAACCGGAAAACCAAAGCATTGGGTAGAAGAAAGTCATCTCCTAAAATGACGTTATAGTAATGATTTTAGTTTTTTCTTTTATGTCAACTCATTCATTTTTGGAATGTTTGGCAACCTTATATTTTGTAACACCATATCGAAAACGAATAATTGAAATTTTTCAAGAATTTTTGTGTTGAAAAATTTTTTCTAAAAATTATGGACAAGTTTCTGATGTTAGCAATGTTGTCATGTTAATTATTAACTTTTCTGTCAATATATAAAATTCTAAAATTGCATCATTTTTGTTTTATTTGATTAATAATTTATTATTTTAAATAAGTAGAAAACTGAATAAAAAACTTTTTTTAATTTGTAGAATTTGCGAATGTCTTGGATTCAAATGGAAAAACGTTTCTTTGATGGTGTGTAATACAAATAATTGTAAACACCGTTCTACTGTAAAATTGAAAAGTTTCAGAAGATAAATTTAATTTATTTTCAAAAAAGAATTGTGCGCAATAAATACATAAAAACTTATTATTTAAAAATACATAATGCCCAAACATAATTGTCGGTTTCGACTTGGCTGACACTTATTAGTGTTAAAAAATGCAAGGCGATGTTGAGTTTAACTATGCAATTGATTTTCGTTTAACTTTAAGGGGAAAAAAGTTATAATCAAATCAAAATCAGCAACACAAAAATGAGGAACATTTAATAGAACAAATTCTTTTCCATCATTTTCTCTACAAATTGTGGCAGTTACATATTTCTTTCTCATTTCCAAATCACCGCCGATGCAGCAGAAAGCGGTTGCATCACAATTTCATGATTTGTTATGGATACTGGATTTACTGATGCCATAAATTTAAAAGACTTTTATTCAAAAGTAAATGAAAAAATACAAACAAAAAACACAGAAAACAGTTATTTCAAAACAGAAGTACAACAATGTAGAACATTTAAAAGCACAAATTCTTTTCCATCATTTTCTCTACAAATTGTGGCAGTTACATATTTCTTTCTCATTTCCAAACATTTTGAACAACAAAAAGTTTCAAGTTCTTTATCATATGTTAATTTGTAGCATCGATTCTTTTCAGTTGGATCATTTGTAATCAAAATATTTCCATTTTGTTCAAATTTAAAATCAGAAAAATACAGTTTTTCTTTTTTCAGGTTCTTAATATCACAAAAATGTTCAATTTTACCAAATTCAACAGTCCGATTTCCATCTTTATCAGTGATTAATTTAGCACTTGAATTTTTCTTTTTTATTCGACATCCAAGACAATAGAGTAAATTTCCAGACAAGTTATATCGATATCCAAGTGATTTATCTTTATCATCAAATATGGTGAGCCGTGAATGAGGAATACCAGAATCATTGTAATGGACAACAAAATTACTCAACAAAGCTTTCTTTAATCCGAGAGAATTAATTAATTTCTTCTCTGGTTCATATTTGACAGGTTCACATTTGTGTTTATTTTCACTCAAAATAACATATTTTTCATTATCATTTTCTTCAATAATTTGAATTTTCGCAGGAATTTTGCATTTTTTGCAAACGAAATAAGCAGTTGATTGATGATAATAATAATCATAACACAGCTTTCGATCATTGTGAAAGAAAACAATTAATCTTCTTTCCGGGACACCAAATGTGTTTCGTTGAAGTTCGAAATTTGGAAGTCGAACAATTCGATTTTTATCAATTTCTTGTTTCTTCTTTGATTTTTTAAAAAACAAACCACTTTTTTCACGTATTACAGTATCAGGTTTTATGATAGATGAATACTTAATTGGAGAACAAATATGTATCTTTTGTTTGGTAGCTAAATATTCATTTCCATTAGAATTTTGATGACGTTTTGCAGAAATATGATTTCTTTTCTCAGAAAATTGAACTGTTTTCAGGGAAGAATATTTCACAGGATTGTATTTCCGCATTTCACAAACGTGAGCATGGGAAGATAAAATATATTTAGTTTCAGTATTTACATGACAAATTTCTGCAGAAAGACGTTGTGTTCTTTTTGATGCACAACCACGACAATAAAAGGTTTTCCGTTTTGAATTCCAAGAAAATTCATAACATTGACTCCGGTCATTTGAATTAAAAATAATCAATATCTTTTTTGATTTTGTTGAACAATTTTCCCATATTTCATAATCCGGCTTCTTTACAATTTTTACTGCAGAATATTTTTCTGGTTCATAAATAATTGGTGAACACTGATGATTTTTATCTTCGATTCTGATGCATTCATTTCCATTTTCATCAACACCCAGGATAGCTTTAATTCTTGTTACGCTTTCTTGACATCGATGATAAAAAAGTTGTTCATTGCGATAAAATGTAAATTCATAACATTGAGTTTTATCCGATGAAGTAAATATTAATAATCTTTTTCGAAGTCGTTTAACAGTTTTTAATATAACAACTTCAAATTTTGATTTATCGACAAACTTTGTAAAACGAACAGAAGAATCCGGTTTTGTTGATGTGCTTCTGAAAATTATGTCAAAATATGAGTTATTCAATTAGAAACAAAAAAATGAATAACTTACTCATGAAATTGATGACCCGAATCACGAAGTCCAACAAAATTGTCTTGATCACCAGATTTTAAAGAATTTGATACAACATTAGTTTCCGTTTTATCGTGTCTTCTTTTACGACTTCTTAAAATCTTTTTGATTTTGAAAATTACACAATCAAAATAACTCACTTTTCTTGCAGCAGTTTAATTTTCATTTCGTCATTACTGTTTTTTTGCGCCGTAAAATTCATTTTTCTCTAAAAATTATAATTTTAAGAATTTTTAAAGTTAAAAAAATTTACTGCCACTGTTGATGATGTACCCTCATTTTCAACATTCGCCATGACTGTGTCCAGCTTAAAATTGTTTTATTTTTAAAAATGGAAGCGTTAAGTTTTAGTTAAAAAGTTGAAAGTTTGCGATAAATACGACTTTTTTGTTATTTTTAAAATTTATCTTTTATTTGAATCTGTCGTGATACAATCAGAATTTGTTTAAAGGAAAGATAAACAGTGCCGCAAATTGGGGGGTGACACGGGTGACATGTCACCCGATAGAATTTTGAGCTCATAAAAAATGCACAGAGGGAGTACGTGGATTTTGGTCAAATTGGGGTGTTTTGGATGAATTATCACTCAACCTAATTTGAAGACCTCCGATAAATGCACAGGGGGGAGTACGTGAATTTTTTTTGTGTCACCCGACCGAATTTGGTGAAGTAGCGGCATTGAAGATGGATAGAGGGAGAAAGAGTAAATGAGCATGCATTGGCTTCACGTTTTATCCAAATGATGAGAGGTCTTCAATAACAGAAAAATATTGATTTATGAAAAGATTAAAAAACCTGAAGGAGTCATCTCCTTTGACTCCTTTATCATACATTGGTAGTTCAACGATATGCAGTGATAACAATTATCAAGAATACATTTATTAACAATGTAACAGTTGCAATTAGCTTTTTCTTGGTCATCAATAATTCATTCCTTCATGATATTCAAATTTTATAATAATTAATTGTTAACAAGGATTCTTTGGGTTTTGCTTTCTTAGAAGGAATAACAAAAACTTAATTCAAAGATGTGCATCTTTCAAAACACCTGTTAAACATATTTTTGCATCTGTCATATATGATTTTTATGCAATGGTAAAGTTACATATATTAAAAAACAAACACAAAATTTTGATGTGTTTCATTTAACTTGGAAATAATTTCATGATTTGCAACGCGGAAATGTAAAATTTTTCGTGAGTTATGTTTTGCACAATTATTTTAAACAATGAATTTGTGAAATGTTTTCTCTTAGGGCCACTTCAGCGGACCTACCCTAAGAGAAACATATGTATCCTCAGATAAAAAATTACACAAATGTGATGTTTAAAATAATTGGGTAAACATATTTCACGAAAAATTTTACGTTTCCGCTTTTTATTTAGCCGAAAAAAACTTCAATGAACTGTACAAAATTTACTCCACCTTTCCCAATTTATGTAAATTTTTATTATTATTATTCGTATTTAACATTACTTTTAACTTTGGCATTTACTCCAATTTTATTTTATGTAATTTTAACACAATCGAAAAATCTTAAGAATTTTAAATGGTTAATTTTAAATCATTCAATTTGGTGTCTGCTTTTTGAGATAATTTTTACAACCATCAAACCATTGTTTCTATCTCCTGCTATTGGGGGATATCCACTTGGGATAATCCGAAATGGAAATCTTAAGCTTACGGCATTTACAACTTATGCCGTTTTAATTATTTTATTTATTAATTGTACCGCATTAGGTGCAACCGTCCTGTGCAGATATTTACTTGTTTTTCCTGCAACGAAATGGTACAACAAAAAACGTGGGATTTCTTTAGCTGTATTTCTTTTATCAATTGGATTTACAAATGTCAGTGTAATGTTTTATCCATTTTTATTTTTTGATGATTCAGAATTTTATAAAATGGCAATTGAATATGATCCATGTTTACGGTATTATTTCAAAGAACCGGGATTCCTTTTTATTTCACATGAATTGTCCGCAAAAACTTTATACATTGGGTTCGGGTTATTGATTGGAGTATTAATAACTGGAATATGTTTAGCAGGATATTTTATTTATTTGGTTAAAACAAATCTTACCGTAACAACCACAACAAAACTCAGTACCTCCCTTTTGATGTCTGCAATTGTTCAACTTTCAATTACGATTATCTTTGGTCTGATCCCAATTACGGCATTTATTGGAATTCTTGCCTTTGAAATTCCAAATACTGAAAATTTAATGATTTTAGTTTTTTCTTTTATGTCAACTCATTCATTTTTGGAATGTTTGACAACCTTATATTTTGTAACACCATATCGAAAACGAATAATTGAAATTTTTCAACAATTTTTGTGTTGCAAAATTTTTCCTAAAAATCATGGACAAGTTTCTGTTGTTAGCAATGTTGTTATGTTAAATATTAATTTTTCTGTCAATAAATAAAATCTAAAAATTCCTTCATTTTTGTTTTATTTGATTAATAATTTATTTTTTTAAGTAAATAGAAAACTGAATAAAAATCATTTTTTATGATTTGTAGAATTTGTGAATGTTTTGGATTTAAAAATGGAAAAACGATTACTTTGATGCATGCATGTTGGCGTGATTTTTAGGATTTGCACTTTGCCTTGCATGTATTTTAATCCATATATTTGTATATATTTGCGTCCTCTTCACATATCCCTTAAGGGTTATAATTGATTATCCAAATATACAGAGACATTGAGAAAATCCACCTTTGCCCAGCATTTGCGAGAAGTTTATATTTTTTTGGTACAAAATAAATTTTTAGCATTTCTGAATGCCGTCGTTTTTGGGGCTGTTGAAATCTTTTTTTATTTCTATTTTTTTAACAATTTTTGTACTATACGTTTATGATCGTTGGCTGCGAGATCCAATTTACCTTTTTTATTATACATATATATCTAAATATTTTAAAAAATCCAGTAAGACATTCTTTAATTTCCATGTTTAAAAATTACAATAATTTTATGTTCCAGAATCTATCAAAGCAGATTTCACAAAACCGAAAACACAAAATTTTTCGCTACCGTATAATTATATGCTTTACATCACCAATAATCCCGCAACTTCAGAAAAACTTCAACAAACATGCAAATATTTTTTTGCACAAAATCAAATTATCATTGTTGATCGATTTAAATACACTGATTATCATAAATTTAGATTGGAAAGGGATAATCCAAATCCAGCAGATCCATCAGAAATATTTTACGGAGTTGAGTTTAATAAAATTCCAAAAACTGCATTATTTTGGGTCGTCAAAAATTTTGAATATAATTACTACGAAGAAATTGGACGAGTTATTCTTCCAAAATTTTATCAAATTTCATCATTAAAATGCCTCGGATTTGAACGTGCAACTTTGGAGGAAGCAGAATTTGCATATCTTGCATTTTCCGGCAAATTGGAAAGATTGAATTTTTGTTGTGTCACAATCAAAACCAAAACTGGAAGTTTAATGAAATGGATTGAAATTTATAAAAAGTTAACGTACCTCAAAGAATTTTTATATAAATCTGAGAATGAAATGACTACGGTAGAAGAAATAAAAACCCTTCATTTAATCCAACACAAAAGAAAACTTGAATCTTTTACCCTTGATTTAATTATTTCTTCACCATTTATTGATGTAATTTATCTTTGGAAATTTATGAAAGAAAATGTCGATGTTGATGAAATTTCAGAATTTGAGTTTAGCCTCAGAAATTCAAATTTAGAAACAAATTATTCTCGAAGTGGAAAAATACCAAATTTATTATTTTACGAAATTCATCTTTCTTCTTATCCTTACATAATCCCATTTTACAATGATAAAGAATTCTTTCAAAATGATGTCATTCAACGTGAATCTTAAGTTTTTATTAATTTTTGTTTGTATTGTTTTTATCCTTTTTTTCACTTTTAAATCATTATCGAAACAATTCCATCATAAAAGTTTTTATGTTTTAGAAAAGAAACTTTTTTAAAGAATGAATCACTTTATTTTTTCAAACTTAAAGTTAGTTATTTTATTACAAAAAAATTACGAAATATTTTAAAATGGCAAAAATGAACAATAATACAAAGAGAAAAATTTTACAAAAAAATGCAACACAAAAAAGAATGACGGAAAGAAACCTCGTTTTTTGAATCATAAAAAATAGGCATGACGCTTCAAAATTTGTTGATGTTGAAGGTCCATAAAAGAAACCGGAATTGTAGTAGATAGTTGTTAGTTAGAGAAGAAAAAGTGTTAGAAGGACAACAAAAGCAATTGAAATTACAGAGAAAAGAAGAAAGCCACTTATATTTACCAGTTTGTCCTAAAAAATATTATTAAGTATTAAAATTGTCTATGTCTATTTCTATGAAAAAAACTTACATTTGATGTTCCTTCACGAGTAAGAGTATGACTTTGATCAAATCCATCTTCACTATATTTTGATGGCCTTTGTAATTCCATTCCATTATCGATTCGATGAGAAAGTGCAACCTTTCTTCGACTTCTTAAACGTGAAAATGTAAATATTTCAAGAGCAAGAATTAGAAGAATTGCAGAAATAATATAAATAATTATCAGTACTGTAGGAGTATCAGAATTTGACCAAACACTAAATTTGGTGACAGCAATGTATGCAGCAATTACTGTAAAAAAGTATACTGTAGAATTTTTTTAAAAAACAAAGAAAACTTACAAGCAAAAATTATTCCAATAAGACCAAGAGTTCGATGACCCCAATTAAAAAGTGGTCGACGAGGATGATCTGGACCACATCGAGCCAAGGCTCCAAGGGGTTGCATTAAAGCAAGAAGAATAGCAACAACTCCAAATACAGTATGAATTGCCCCAGGATTCCAATTGTAAGCAGGTTCGGCCCCAAGAACTGGTCCTAAAAAAGGCTGATCAAACACACAAATAAGATTATTCCAATTCAAACCTGTCCAAGAAAGATCTTTTGCAATAAAAATAAGGATTGTTGAAACAATAATAATCATAACAGCCGTAAAATTCAAGCCACGATGAAGATGAAACCATAAATGAATTCCGCCAATTTTAGTTTTCGGAGTTCCAGGTTTTAGGTATCTTGCTGAGAATATTCCTATTGCAATCATACCAAACCATGAAAGAAGCATCAAAAATCCTAAAAAATATTATTACGGTATTTAGCAAGTTAATCAACAATAAACAATTACCATGCCAACGAATAATTGTCAATTTTGTTGCAGATGTCAATCCCAATGGTCCTGATCCTGCTACTGGACGAGGTGATTTCATGTTATTATTTTCTGTTGGTTTTGTTGTTGTATTTGGAAAAGCGACTACTCCAGGTGCAGATGCTGAAGGTTCAATTTCATTTTGGTTACTTGGAGATTCTGGTGCTGCTGCTGATGTTTGGGGTAAAGCTTGCATAAAATTAGTTAATGATTCAATTGCTTGCCGATCAGCATGATATGAAAGTTCTGAAAAATCTCTCCTATCATTAATCACAAATCTTGAACAAAAAACTTACGTCCATTATCTTGTCTTGGACCTCGAGCAACTAAAAGTTGATAATCATTGTTAAGATTCGGTAAAGCATCATTTGATGGAGCAATCGCTTGTCGGATTTTGCAATAAATTACTTCATCCGTTACAGTAGAGCCAAGTAATTCAGCATCACTTTGATCAACGCCAACATTTGGACGATTACT
Organism: Panagrolaimus sp. LJ2414; assembly: GCA_024447195.1. Taxonomy (NCBI): domain Eukaryota; kingdom Metazoa; phylum Nematoda; class Chromadorea; order Rhabditida; family Panagrolaimidae; genus Panagrolaimus; species Panagrolaimus sp. LJ2414. Next base: position 1,747,099 of record JAMRXY010000001.1, on the reverse strand, counting down.
TTTTCCTTGATTATATGAATATGATAATAATGTATTCCCATTTGGATTTGCAACACATGCAACAACTGGTTCATTACCCTAAAGATAAAACCGTTACAATAATCAAAACTAATTATAAATTAATACCATTTGATTATCTTGTGAAAATCCAGCTGCAACATATTGAGTTTCAGGTGAACCACGTTTACCATAAAGTTCAATAATAACAGATTTTCCATCAGCGGATGGAGCATGTGAAATCATGTATTGGCATTCTTCATTTGCATGTTCATGACAATTTAATGGAACAGAAATGCAATGCTTGATTTTTCCACATTCAGATGTATCAAAGCCGGATTGAGCAAAAATTGAAGTAATATAAATGGTTGTTAGTAGCAGCAACAGCAGCGGAGATATCCTTTGACACATCTAAAATATATATAAACAAAGGTTAGAATATAAATAAATGCGATCATAAAGTATTTTCGAACATGGAAAAAACGGATAAATGTTACAGGACAAAAAGATGATTAAAAAGTTAATACAAAAGATACACACAAAACACGATATGTAAAGAGCAGTAAAAATGTTTAAACTATATATATCATATTTCTGAGGTATCATAAAAAAGCTAGTTAAACGTGGTAAACTTTACAGAAATACAAACTAAAATGTCTAAACTATAAAAAGCAATAAAAACCTTGTAAATTTAAACATTTTTTATAACTATAATTAATTCTAAGATTGTAAATTATAGCTTTAATTTGGGCAAGAGATATAATAAAAAAGGGTAAACATTTTAATTCCTGTTCATTGAATAGAGTGTTAAAAAAGATGTATATATTTTTATATAATCATTACGTTCAAAGTTCACATATAATAATTTGTATCTGGTAAAGCGGATGATTTAATTTAATTAAAGCCGATGCAGGAGTCATCAAAAAACGGAGATAATTGAAATTTGAAAAAAGTGCAAAAGATTTTAAAATTCTAAAATTTTCCAACGTTGCAAAACGATATCACAGAAAATAAAATTAAAAAGAGAAGAAACTTTCAAGACAGAAAGTAAAAGTGAGAAAATGATTTGAGACCTTGAGCAAAAAAAAGAAAAGAAAAAAATGTTGAACATTGAAAAATGAAATTTATTGGTATAAAAAAAATTAGGTGGATTTCAAATAAAAAAAAGAAAAGATTTGAAGAGCCAATGTCGACGACAACGATAACCATGATTGCTGCTGGCAGCAGCAGCAGTAAACCTTTTTTTCTTCGCCTTCGGTCTACCTTCATTCATTCCTTCATTCATTCATTCATTTATTCCGTCGTTCATCTCTCCGTGTACAAAGAAACCGGTCTTCTTCTTCTTCCGTGATGTTTCTGCTACAGCAACATCAGAATATAGAAAGAAATAAAAATAAAATTGTTTCAACCATGAACATTTTTTTCAAGGGTCAGTCAATTCAATGTTTTGGAAAGAGAAAAACAAAATTAAATGGAATCAAAAAAAGTCCGAGTAAAAAATAATATTAAAAACGTGGTAGTCATCGATCACCGCCGTCAACATAAATTGTTGCTGCTACTAAAATTGAAAAATTATTACTACCATTTCGCCGCAGAGAGAAACACCATCATTGCCGACAGCAAAAAATCGAAGAAGAAAGTCATCGCTTTCTTTTTCCATCTTTCTTTTGCTTCTGAAAAAAACAGCGTGAAATTCTTTGTAAATTTATAAATGTCTTTTTTGAAGCTGGTTTTGCTTCTAAAAAAAAACTAAACCACAACAAAGAAAAATTGCTTCAATTCATTTTTTTTGTTGTTGAAGAAAACTAAAAGTGAAACGTTGTTTTGAATGGATTTGGTTTCTGACAAGTTAATGGAGAAGGAAAAAAAAATTGGTGGTTTTAAAAGTGAATTTAATAGCAGCAAAAAGAAATGTTTATTTTTTCGATTGTTTATTTCTGTATGTTGATAAAATTGATGATGTAATCCAAAAAATCATGAAAAAAAGAACCGTAAAATTTTATGTTTTAAAAATAACCAAAAATACAGTACTACATAAAAATAAATAAATAAATTAAAAGAGATATATCTGTTTACATACATAAGTGACACTAACTAATATAAATATAAAACTACTTTTTTGCGTTTCATTAAAACTGAAGTTTGAATTTTTTCACTTTTGTGCATTATCAAAAGATTGCGTTTATGCCGGATTGATCAGGATTAAAGGACCAAAAATGCCACTTTTTGAAGTCCGAATTCATCAATTTTGAAATGAATCAAATCTAAGATTTTTTACAACGCTGAAGTCAAAGGTAAAACGATTGCGGATTGTTTCAATAAAGCAGGGGAGAAAGGTTGATCCAATCGAAAAGCATAAAATACTCCAATATTCATTGGATCTGGGATAACAATTTCTTGGCATTCCCATGTAAAATCATCAATAAAATTGTCAACTTCAATTTCAATTTTTGTTATTTCTCCAAGTGAAACAGCTTCCAATTGAAAAACATTTTGCTAAAAAAGAGAATGAATCATTCTTTTCAATTTTTTGAAGGTCAAAAAGAGAAAAGGTGACTAACCGAATCATGAGGAAATTCAGTGAGTTTTTGAGGATGTTCTTCTCCGAGGAATCGAAAACCGGTATCTCCAAATTCTCCAAAAATATTTACGTGAACATAAAATGGAACAGAATATTTTGATTCTCCTGTTGAAATTGTTATTTCATAATTTACATCTAAAGATATATATTTAAGATTACTGTAACTGTTTTTTAGGCTAAAGTTTTACTTGAAAGTGGAGGAACATCAGGCCAAATGGCGGGAAATTCAAAAACAGAGTATTGAAACATTTCAATATTTGCGACCGGGAATCGAAGTTCATCTCCGTTTACGGCATCCACAACTCGAATCTTTTTTATAAAAGTTCGATTCTTTTCAATTGTATCAAATTCATCTTCTTCATCCTCTGCAGTAGCCCCAGGATGATTCAGACGTTGGCCATGATCGATTGAAACTCGAATTTTTCGAAGTTCACCAATTTCAGCATCTTTTAGCTGATATCCGATTATATAGTCATTTGGGGTTAAATCCATGCATTTCATTTTTTCACAGGATTTTTCTCCACAAAGTACAATCATGGGAAGTAGGGCAGAATCATCATCCAAAATGATGGAAACAATCCAAGTTGGAGTTTTCTTTTTTGCGGCCTTCTTCTTCGGAAGTTTCGTGGAAAGACCTTCCATTGAAGTCATTCGAAGCTCTTTCACATATGAATCATCAGGGATATTATCTCGGCGGGGCTGAATCCGAGATTGCCCGAGGACAGTTCGATATGGAGCATGATGGGATTCTCGAACAATGATATATGAAATTAGGAAATCCGTTCCCAGCGAAGTATCCAATCCGGTTTTATCCAACAATTTTTGCATTTCTGCCAATCCTTCAAAGATTATTTCACCTTCCAGGGTTGGATCAAAATATATCCGCATTGCTAAAACTCTTCCAACGGAAACTGCTTCAACCCGGAATGAAACATCCTAAAATAAAAAGCATAAACCCTCAGGGTACAAAAACTTAAAGGTAAAAGAAAACTCACAAATTTATCTTTCTTTCCTTCCGTATTTGCAATGGAAGCCGGAAAAATACCCGATTCACCATTATCCCCACAAATTTCGAGCTTAATTGAAGGTGAGCATAGGGAAATCTTCGATGGAATAATCCGCATTTTTCCTTCATACGTGTATACTAAAAAATATAAATTAGGAATTAAAATTATGGTTTCATAAAGCTACATTTTGAAACATTTAAAATGAAGAAGAACTTCAAAAACTTCCTTAACATTTATCCCAAAGGGATTACAATAATCCCATTTCAAAATGCCTCCAGGGCATATCCCATATCCCAAAACTTACATGGTAAAGTATCTGAAGATCCACGAAAGATTACCAATTCTCGGAAAGCTTGTGCACCCTTTTCTTTGCTTTCCCATTTTAGCCATGAATTAACATTTATTTCAATCCGTTCATCCGTATCAATATCTTTCATTTCAACATAATCCAAAAAGTAATCTGGCTTTGAACCATTTCCATCGATTTCGATTCTCATTTTTATTAAATCTCCAATATCCTCTCCAAAATCAACTTGGATCAGTGAAACTGAGGGCACATTTGCAAGGGTTGAATCATAGATATCCACGGATCGGGACATTCCATTTACACCGTATCCAAAAATATTCAAATTTGATGTTGTTCCACCTTCACCAACATCATTTCCATTATGAAGTAGAAGTTCCCAGCGGCCTTCTGAAAATTTAATAATTGTATGTTTTTGTTTCAAAAGTTTGTAAGGGATAGTTTGTTTGAATGGTGCAGTGGTTAGTGCCCCTGGCTATTGAACAAGTGGTAACAGGTTCAATTCCTCCATGGATTTTTAAACATTTTCTTATCACATGTTTTAGTATATTAGTAGACTTACTCGATTTTGACCTATTTGCACTTCCAATATAATACAATGCTGTGCACATTAAAGTTCTTTCAAGTTTTCCATCAACTTGTCCACTGTCAAACCATTTATAACATTGAAACAGATATCGTTTTGATTCTTCTTCCGAATTTTCAGTGATAATAATTTGATCAATAAATACTCCCCCTCCATATCCGGTATGGGAATGCCCAACAGTAATTTTTCGGAGTTGTCCCAAATTTTGTGTTGAAATTACAAATTCATCCGTTTTTCCTTGTTTAAATTTTGGGTCATCACTCTGCAACCAATTTATGAACTGAAAATGCTTAAAATAACGCTGCCTTTTAAAGGGCATTGTTTTTGCAAACTTACATCTTGTCGAAGGAAATGCTTTTCACTTTCTCCTTCATCCCCATAAAGGATTATATAGAGATCGGATTCTGTATCGGCAGCCCATCGATTTCCTGTGAATATCGCGGCAGTATATGTAAATCCTAAAAAACTTGCATATATTTAATTTGATTCAAATTCTTAAATTGATTAAAACTATGCTACAGTAATCTAACGTCTTGGCTCACAGATACACCGTAATTACGGTAAATGACATAAAGATACCGTAACCATTATTCTACTAAATTGCTATGTTTTATTATTCAAATGTACCGTATCCAATTTTAATGTGGCTACTGTAAATTACCACTTACCAGTTTCACCATTTAAACCTCCTGATTCCCCTGCGGGTGCAGCAGTTTCTAATCGAATTTCTTCGTCATCATTTTCGAAGGATTCTTCAAATCTGTCTTCTTCTCCTGAGGGTATCAAAACTCCAACTGGGATCATTTTATCCAAATTTTTTCGAACATAATATCCTTTCCAATTCTTTTGAATTGTTGTTGCAGCTTCATGCCTTCTTCTTTCATGGCCGTCATCATCATCCGGCAAATCATCATATTCACTTTGTTCAGCTTCGGATTCAGATTCTAGTCTTCCTGAAGCATCAGAATGTTCACTTTGTTCAGCTTCTGAATAATCATCATCTCCATCCATGACCAAAGCAGCAGCTGATGCCCCAGAGGTTCCAGGTCGAAGTCGAGGTTTTATCTTTTTCCGAGTTAAATGTCCTCGAATATGTTTTTGAATTGTGACTGCCGCGGCATTCCTTCTACCATCTTCTTTTGGAGTTTCATCATCTTCATCTTCTCCTTCTTCAGATTCAGAATCTGATGGCCCAACTTCAAATTCAACTTCAGAAGAATGTTCACTTTGTTCTGGTTCTGATTCAGAATCCTCACCAACTACTGTAGCTCCTACCGTAGCTACCCCAGCTGTTGCCCTTCCAAGTAACGGTTTAATCTTTTTCCTTGTCAAATGTCCACGAATATGTTTTTGAATTGTTGTTGCGGCTTCATTCTTTCTTCTTTCATCATGATTCATGCCGCCTTCTGAAGCCCCTGATGGACGTCTACTTGAACCAGGTGTTTGTGCTGCGGTATCTGGAGGAGATTGACTTGCTAAAATTAACCGCTTATTATTTTTATGCAAATTTTTGTAAACGTACCATTCGATGCCCTTGATGGTGGAGGTGATTCAAGGGAATCCCGTTCCGATAGGACATCCATATGGACGTCCGGATAATCATCGTCATCACTTTCTTCCTCTTCATACCTGAGGGCATTATCACTATCACTGCTGCTTTGATCTTCGGTAGCTTCTTCGAAATCTGTTGATCTTGGTCTTCCAGAATCACTGTCATTTTCTCCCGAGGCATTTGAAGACCCTTGTGAAGTGGAGGTTGAAGGTTTTGCCGCCCCTGCTGCTCCGGATGCCGCCAAAAGGGATGTCGCTGGAAGGCCATTTCTATTGTGCTGTTGATACGGTAGCGTCCTTCTAGGTTTTAGGGACATTACCCTTCGATTTTGGGCTCCTTTTGAGAAGGGTTGAATTGGTGGGGCAACCCGCGTTCGAGAAGTTGAAGCCATTTGTGGGATGAATGGCCTAGAGGGATCAGGTTTATGATAACTGAATGTTCTTCTCGCAGGGGCAATTGCAGCTGCTGCGGCATGTGGCACTCGAGAATCCCTTCCAATCGGGGATCTTTCAATGCTATGATTATTTCGGATCACAGCCGCAGGTCGGGCCGGCAACTTCAAAGCATAATGTGTTGTGGATCGACCCATCATCAATTGCCGATTACTATTACTGTTATTTGGATGATGAAATAAATTTGATCGATTTATTGGTGGTAAGGATGATGCAATCGCGGCAGAAGAAGAAATACTTGAAGCTGAAGATTCCTTATGAATACCCGTTGGAAAAATTGGTCGTTCATGCCGTGGCACGGCTAGAACTCGATTCTCTTTAATCTCAAAAAGTTCTTCAATATTCTTTATTCTTTCACCCGTAAATGAATAAAGCTTCCAAATTGCAATTCCAAGACCATGACTAACTTCCTCCAAAATTGTATCAAAATCATGTTTTCGATATGGATTTATTGTAACCCGGAAAATTCGTCCAGGATTTCCATTTAAAATAAAAAATAACTGTTTTGCTCGAAGGGGGAGAAATACCCCGATGGTTCGAGCTTTCCATTTTTCATTATTTTGAAGCAACAATCTCGCTGAATTACTACTTTGCTGCTGCTGTTGTTGTTCATTAAATTTTTCCCAACGTTTTTGTGCAATTTCTCGCATTTTTTGTTGATGCTTTTCAACGGCATCAATATCAGTGGGGCGGCTAATCTTGGATGAACTTGCAACATACCTTGAATAAAATGACATTACATATAAGTTTGATAAGTTTGATAAAATTGATACTGATAAACTGATAAGGATTTTTTAAAGTTTAAAAAGTTTTAAATGAAAAAAGTACATTTTTTTTGCAAAAGTTTATTCCTTTTTTCAGAAAGTTTATATTTTTTGTGTAAATTGCATTAAAAATCACCTGCTTTTATTTTTTTTTGCCTAACAAAGCTAATAATTTAAAATTAAATTAAAACTTAGAACACAAAAAAATTCAATTGTATTAATCAATGCAAAAAAAATTTGTCATCTGTCTTTTAAGAAAAAGAGTTTGTAAGTAATTTTGCTGTTTTGAAAAAAATTTGACATATTTTTAAGAAAAATAAAAAACACTAATTTCAAAATGAATCTCTTAATTTTGTTTTTTACATGCTTGACTGATGTTGTCTGATGAAGGCTTCTATCTTTAATTTTTATCATTCTCACAATTTATAGCAATGACTCAAATGTCTTAATTTTAGTAATTTTTATTTTCAAAAACATTGTATTTTTACTGTTTTTAATTTAGTTTTAGAGATTAAGATTGTTAAAAGTTTACGCTTTGTGCATCTTTAAATTCTGTTGATTACGGTACAGTGAATTCAAAAATTAAAGTTTTGAAGCCATAAAAATATAACGCAAATAATTAATTAAAAACTCAAGCTTTAATGCCAGTTTTTGAAGTAATAAAAAAAACAAAAATTGACGTCATTGCAGAACTTTTATTTTTTCTTAAAACTTATTTTTCACGCACCTTTCAAAAGTAATATAAATTTTCCAAAAAAATTAATTCAGAAACAAAACAAACAATTATTGGATGAATTTCTAGACTTTAAATAATTGCAAAATTACAGTTTTGAGATTAGACAAAGAAAAACAGCATCATCATTTTTAATTGTTTATAAATAATAAAAATGAAGTTTGTTTTTATGACAAAGAAAGAACTTACTTTCCAAGATGTTGAAGTTGTTCAATACTTGTAATTGGAGTTCGACCATATGGGGTATGAAGTCGTCGGACTCCAAATGGCAAAGGAATATTTGAATTTAAATCATCCAACAATGAATCCATATTACGGTAACGAGATTTTGAAATTGGCACTCGAACACCCTTAAATTTTTTGTTTTTACTTTCCATTTTGCTGTTCCTAATGGAAACCATTTTTTGGCATTTTTTATTTTAAGGTGGTTTACAAGTAAAAAAGTTGAAGAAAAATAGTAAAAAAAGTAATAATTTTTAAGTGTAAATGGGGTTCTGTTTTGGAAGTCCGCAAGCAAGAACAAGTAATTATTATTAATACTTGTACATATATATTTTTGCTCCTTCTCCAATTTTTACTTTTACCCAAAAAACAGTAATTTTTATGTTAAACAAAATTTATTTTTGAAGTATTTTTTTAATCGTTTTTGAAGAAAAAAGACAGATTAAAAATGTTAAATAAAAGAAATAAAAGAAGGATTACCTTTTTTTATTGTTTGAATATTTTTGACATTCATTGAAAAAAATGAAAAATTTTGTGATTTAAGAATTTTGAAAAAAACAAAAAAAATCCGTAAAAGGTTTTTTTATTCAAACACGCAACATCAAAATTTAATTACTTCGAAGAATTCGTTTTTTAAATTTTTTTTGTGTAAAAAGATAAGACCCCCTCCTTCTTGTCTTTAAGCTTAAAAGCAGCTTTTTTCGTATATTTTGATATTTAAAAAATAAACAATAAATTTTTGTACTAAAAAATTTTAAGGATTTTTGAAATTGCTTTTTTGACAATGAAAATTTGAAGCTTAAAAGTTATTAAAAATAGATTTTAACAGTGATTGCATCATACTGATGAGGTTATTTGAGGTCACCAAACATGTCTTGGATATAGCCAAAATTGAATGAAAAAAGTTATTTCCCAAAAATTAAACATAAATTTAAATAAAATAAAAACTTACACTAAAATAATTATCACCTTCCCGATAGAAAAATACAGTTTTGGCCGAATATGGTCGAGTAAACGACCGATGTGAAGAATCGTATGTTTTGATCATGCCGTTCACGGGTTGTGGAATATTTGGAATAAAAAGTGAATTATTTCCCCCAACAATATTATTTCCTCTTCCTCCAACAAGACCAATATTTCCAACACCTCCAATTCCAATTTCACCAGAATTAAGAATGTGTTGATTTGACCCAACTAAATTGGGCGTTTGGGCGGGAGTACTTCCCATTCGAGAACTGCTGCTCTAAAAAAAAGAAAATTTATGATACAAAAAAGTTGTAAAATTTTTCGAATAATTGGATTTATAAAATTTTATTTTTTTAAAGAAAAGGTGTAGTTTAGTAATATTAAAAAAATGAAAGTAATTGTTTTTTTTTTTCAATATTTATTAGGTAACAGAAAACACCATAAAAATTACTTTTCGTTCTAAGATTTTAGAAGTAAAGATAAAATTTCTTTTTTTGTAAAAATTAGAAAATTCAATGAATTCAAAAATTAAATTAACAAAAGAATTCTAATTTTGGGAATATTATATTTTTTGATAAAATGCAAGAAAGAAAAAAGGGTAAAAAGGATATAAAAGGTGTTAAAGAAAATCTGTTAAATAGAAAAATGGCAAGAATGAAATTTTAAGGATGTCTCTTCTTTTTTCAATTTGCTTCTTCTTCTTTTTTTATTTCTATTTCTTTTGATGATGAAAAAAAGAAGTTGTTGAAATTTGAAAGTAATCCTGGAGACCTGACATTCAAGGATTATTGTTTTATGTTTTGATAAGGTCCCGCGCTTATCCATCTATTCATCCCCTAAGGGGTGGAGGTAGAAGAAGAAAGAAGAATCCTTTTCGAAGCAAAAACTTACGATTCATTTTTTTCTTGTCTTCAAAAAAAGGTGTCGACGTCGACGAAGTCGTTAATGAAGTCGTTGATGGAGAAAAAGAAGAAGAAAAAAGGGTTGAAGAAATAAAATAAATAAAAGTTAAAATATTTTATTATTTCTGCTTTATTTCTTTTTTGAAGACAAAAAATGAAGGAAAGAAGAGTGAAGGTTAAACAGAAGAAAAAAATGTGTGAGAAGAAGGTAAAAGTATAAAAATGAAAAAACAAAGCCCTCGTGGTTGCTTATTTATTATTAGCTAGCTTCTGTGGGGATTTGGAAAAAAAAGTTTATGAGAAAAAAAAAAACACCCATGCTTTTTTCATGGATTTCCAAAAATTTTAAGATTCCAATTTTTTTAAAAATAAATAAAAAAACTTACGGTAGTGTCGGACATTCTTGCACAATAAAAAGATTGTTAAAAATAAATCATCAGCAAACATGAAAAAATATTTAATAAATTTAAATTCTAAAAAATTTAATTAAAATTTAAAAAACAAAGACAATAAAAAGTTTTTGTAAAAAAAAAGAGAAGAATTAATTTTCAACTTTAAATAAATTTTTTTCACGTTTCATAATTTTCGCAATTTTTTCTCCGTGTTCCGGTTGTCATACCGACGACGACGACCAAAAGAAAGAAAGAAAAAGAAGTAAAAAATAAAGAACTTATATTTTTCTCACCAACTTTAAATATTTTTGAGGTAAAAATTAAGGTACAAAAAAGGTAATGAAAAAATTGGTTTTTAAAATTTAATAATCTTATTTTAAAAGGGATTTTCTTAGAAAAAAAAAACTACCAAAAAAGAGGGCAACAAATATTTGGCATTTTTAAAGTAGGTGGAAAATGAAAAAAATTTGCATAAAGTTGTAATTGTTTGCGAAAAGATTGTCCAAATCTTTCGTCAACAGATATGAGGGCGGGAAGAAGTAAGACAAAAAGCGGCAAAGATCAAAGCAAAAAGGAATGGATTTAAAAAATTTGAATATTTTGTTGACGTCACATATGAACAGTCCCAACGACAAATTTGCATAAAATGGAAATACTTTCTATTGGTTTAGTGGAAAAGACAGAATGATAAATTTGCATATAATCGTTATCTATTTTTTATTCTTTATCATTTCAACAAACAAAAGTCAGTCATTGCCGAATCTCATCATCCTCAAGAAAAAGAAAAATGTCAGAAAAATTGAAAGAAAAAGAGCGAACACTTATTTTTAAAACGAATCAAGAAGAAATAAAAATTCCACTTCGATTCTTTTTATATCAAACTTCTGCGGCAAATCCATCAAAGACTCCAACCCTGCCTGGAGGGGTTATCAATTTGAAAGAATATGATGTAAAAGTGGTCAAAGTTTTTGCAGCACGAATTATGGAACCTTTAAAATCTTACAAATACGATCCCTCAATTATTCGAGAAATGTATGAATTGGCACAAATTTTTGAACTTCAACGTTTAATTCAAGAAATCGAAAACGTAAGTTTTTTACCTTTTTAATTAATTTAAGTGCCTAAAAAAGTCAGGGCGGGAGAGATTTAAGTACAGTTACAGTAATGACAAACCACAGAAATTCGAGAAAGCTGCAAAAAAAGTTTTGGCAATTTTATGCAAATTTTTCGTATGTAAAACTATGAAGTCAATAACAGCTGCAAGCTTAAATATTTAAATGGCATTTCTGTTTTTTAGCATAAAAAACTGTTGGTGGAGAAGGTGTGTTTGAGATAAAAGTAACCTTTGGGATTTGGATTTAAAATAACTTAAAAATTTATGGAATATATTTTTAGAATAGCAAAAAAGAACCCCAGAATCAATAATAGCAACAAAACCTAAATATTTTTTGGCATTTTTTGAAAAACTAAAATATTGAATGAATGAATTAAGGCAATTAAGAGCTTAACTTTTTTCAGACAAAACCTTTTTTTTTACGTTTTTTTGTTAAAAAGTCTGTAGCAAAATTACGGGGGTGTCATCGCCTGAGGCAGTCATTGCAGAAATTAAGCAATAACAAAAATCTTTAATTTTTCTCTTCATTTTTTGCTTGAAAAAAGCTAAATTAATTTTCTCACGTCCACCACCAACCATTACTTTACCGGTTACAGTATCCAAAAAATATTTTTAATTAAAAAGTTCTGTTTTTAGCAAATTCTTTCAAGCATTGAAAATCCGATTATTGATGAATTTGGACAATATTTGACACTTTTGAATGACAAAGAAATCTTGGCAACAAAATTTGGGGAAAAATTACTTAAAAAAGTCATCTCAAAATTTGATGTTCTTTCTTCAACGGATTTTCTCTCAAATTTGGATGGAAGTGTTTTGGCTGAAATTTTGGATTCTTGTGATCTTAAAGTGGATTCTGAAGTCAAGATTTTTGAAGTTGGATTAAAATTTTTGAAGAAAAGTAGTGATCGATTATTGCATGTTTATTCAATTTTATCATGTATTCGAATGGCTCGTTTGAATAATGCCCAGAGGGAAGAAATGTTGAAAGAATTGGAAAAGATTAAACAATCTTCACAAATTTTGGTTATTGCTGGTTTTGTTTTTAATGAAGAAAATGCATATCGATGTTGTGTCTTGCAGGAACATGAAAAATATCCAAGATGTTGTGAACTTCCAAAAGATTTAGAAGATACTGTAAATACGTAAGTTTTTTTGATATTTTTTGGACTTTGCAACAAACCTTCATTTAAAAGTCTAAATTCCGACTTTGATGTTTTAGATTTGTGTGTTTTTGGAAATTTTTTCAATTAACCTTGCTTCGTTTTTTTAGGATTTATTCGAACAAGATTAAATTATACAATGATTTGAATAAACCTGAACATCAAAGAGATAGTAAGTTTATCCTCCCTTTCTTTAATCCTAATTTCCTCCAATTAATCTTTTCTTTTTTTTGTTTAGCTTATTCAACGGCAACAGGAAGTCAAGTTACAACAGTCCGAAAACCAATGGCTCGATCATCCAGACTTGAACGGCGGGTTTTGCGCGAAATCAAAGCAAGAGGTAAAGTAATTGTTTTTTGTTTGTGTTTTAAATTTCAAAAGGTTGTTTTTAATCCAATTAAGTGCTATTTCTTTTAGCTGCTTGGGAGAAAAGTTATGGTCGATATTTTCCAAATAGCAGTTTTGGACAAATGTAAGCAAGGATATGCTTTTGCTTCTTCTTTTCTTTGATTGAATTAATGTAACTGTATTCAATACTTTATTTCTGATGTGTTTCATTTTTTATTGTAAAAAATAAAACTTATATCTTTTTATTAAATCTCTGACATCCATTCAAAAAAGAAGGGCACAATGAGCAAAAACCAAGCAGGCGATAAAAATGGTTAAATCGGATTAAATTTCATTCATTCTTGGAGGCAATAGATATATACTATATTTTTTGGCACTTGAGAGAGAGAGATCTATATTTTGCAAATGTTGTGAGACTGCTTAATTTTTGCCCCGATTAACCTGACTTCTGTTCCAAAATAATAGAAAAAAGAGAAAATAGAAGTCTGTTATGCAACAAACTTGGGTCGTGGAATCACTTATTTGATTTTTTCCTTGTTAAGTGCCATCGAAAAAATGGCATTTTATATAAAAAAACAAAATCAAGAATTGTTTTTTTGAAGAACTCAAAAATCATGAAAAATTAAAGTTTTTATGAATAGTATAAATGCAAAACTGTATCAATTACCGTAATCTTTGAACTTATTCAACATCAAACAAAATATATAAAATTTAGTTATAAAGAAAAAATTTAAATTATTTGCTTAGCCTTGAACTATTCAAAAAATAATTTAAGTTTCAAGAGCCGTTACATAACAAATTTCTGAACTTTTGATTTTTTTAGGCAACAAAAAATATCAAAATAAATTTTAAAAGTGCTTAATTGTTTTACTGTAAAGTCAAAGATTACGGTAAACATTACCGTAATTTTAATGCATTCTAAAAACACAATTTTTTTAAATTCAAAAAAGGAAAAAAACCCATATATGAAATAATCTACCGTAATCCTCATTTTTCAAAAACAACAAAACATTTATTTCCATTTTTTTGATCGCTGCAGCTGTCATTGGGTCTTCATATTTTTTTTTGAAAGAAAGAAACAAAAATGAAAAGCCTTCGGGGGGTTGACACAAATGTGTTTGGGAAAGAAAATATGCATCAATGTGATATGTTTTTGTTTTTTCATTATTCATTATTATATTGCCTTAAAAAGCTGACTGGCTTCAAAATTTTTTTTAAAATAAACAATTTTAAAAGCCATCATCACCAAAGTTGGAACAAAAAAAAGAAGAGAGGGAAGTCAATTCGCGCAAATGCCACTTGATCCTCCCTCCAAATTCAATCTCTCTTTCTGTTCCTTCATCGATGTCAATGATGTTTCCTGATGATGATGATGGTGATGATGCTACTACTGCTGCTGCTGATGATGGGCCCAAAAGTTACAAGCAATTGAAAGAAGAAGCAACAGACACGATTACGTTTCTTCTTTTTTTCCCTCAGAGAAAGTAAAAAAGCAAAGGGGAAAAATGTTTGTCCGAAATTATGCCACCGAAAAAAAAGTTTTCTCTCCCCCTTCCCTGGTCCCTGGCCCTGGTAGGAAAGAATCGAAAGAAAGAAAGAAAAGGATCCATCATTTTTGTTGTTGCATTTGTGTTTTTGAAAAGCACTCGCAATAATTTTTATTTGCTTTTCTTTCTTTTTTCATTTGGTATTACGGTAGCAGCTAAAAAGTGTTTGAAACATGGAATTTCATTCTGGAATTTTCCATGAAATTTCTACTTCCAATAATAATAATGAAGGGTAAGAAAAGCCACAAAAAAGGGAAAGTTTACATTGGGAAAGTCCTTTTTTGGGAAGGGGTGTAAATTGTTGATTTTTTTCCGGTGTAAACAATTCCAATTTTTTTGGTGTGTTAAACAAAAAAGTAAACAATAATTGCGCAAAAAAATAAATATATATAAAAAAAGTTTATATATTCTTTAAGATTTTGTTTAGACGTTTTTTAAGAGGGTCACTTTTTTGTAAAAGATTCATTCTAACACTTTTTCTCAATTTTTAGTGGCGGCTCAATTGCTGATTGTCTTGTGCCTTTAAGGAATGCCCCCGGAGGGCATGATGGTCTTGTGGAGGATCAATGTCTTCAAGGTTTTAATGGTGAATTTGTTGATGACGAAGATGATGGTGAGGATAGTGAAATTCTTGATGGTCGAACAAAACGTGCTCGAGCAAAACGTCCTGAAAAGCCCCAAATCTCTTATATTGCTTTGATTGCAATGGCAATTGATGTATGTTTTATTTCCTTTAAATTGGTAAAAAAAACTACAGTAATCAATTTTAGTATCAACCCAGTAAACGCGCAACTTTGGCCGATATTTACAAATATCTTCAACAAAATTTTGCATTTTTTAGTGGTGAATATTTGGGCTGGAAGAATTCAATTCGACATAATTTAAGGTTTGTGTTTTTTTAAACCTAAGAGGGTACTGTAGTTTTATAACAAAAATCATTGTCACCTTTTTAATCTTTGAGACTAACCAGGATTTTAAATGAACATCTGTTTTTTCGTTCTGTCGTTACCGTACTCAAGTCATATTTTCTTCAAAGTTAAAAAAACGTATTACGGTATTGAGTATTACGCAAATTTATTCTTTGAAAGATCTATAAAATTCTGCATCTGAAAATTTTTGGGGATCTTTCCTTTTGTCATTACCGTACCCAGAGCTTTTCTAAAACAATTTTTGTCTTTTAAAAATGGGTTTCAAAATTATACAAATTTTAATTTAACAATATTAGAAGTAGTTATGCTACATTACCGCTATTTTAAGAAACCCCTTTTAATTATAGTCTATAATTTATAGACACATTTTTTCCTACCGTAATCTATTTTTGTTTTCATTTTTAGCTTAAATGAATGTTTCATAAAATTGCCAAAGAAAGAAGGTGGAAAATCAGGGAAAGGGCATTATTGGGCAATTGACAAGAATTCCGGATGCCTCCTTGAAGAAGGCTGCTTTAAACGACGACCCCGGGGATATAAATTTAAATCAATGATTTCAACCTCATCATCCCATGATCCAAATGATTCAAGTCGAAATAGCAGTGAAAGAATTTCATCTTCGACATCTTCAATTGAAACAATTCCATTGCTTTCAACTTCTTCTGCCGGAGGCATTGATGAGGTTTGTTGCATTTTTTTAAAATGTTGCGACTTTTTTTTATCTGCTTAATTTATGGCATTTGAAAGTGAGAGGTACTCAATCAACAAAAAACAAACATGTCAAAAAAGTTTTTTTTATAAATTACTTTTTGAAAAAAGTCCGCGAAATTTATTGCTTTTTTGTGACTTTGAATTCAAGTGAATTTTTTTGATAAGTCAAAGTATTTTTCTGTTTTCTGATTCAAAGAACTTCTGCAGCTACGTTAACTTATGCAAATTTTTTGTAAGCCATTTTCAAAACAAAATCTCTGATCTTCGCTGACGGTTTTAAAACGAATATGCAAATTTTGTTTAAAGTTTTTGAAAATTCTAAACTAAAACCAGAACATTCTATTAATGATTCTTTTGTTTTTCTATCTCTAAATTCATTAATTTTTAGACGAATATTCCCTTGGATATCTCAACCCTAAATCATCATCCTCCAACATTTGATCCATCTTTATCCACGCTACCAGGATTACCTCCATTTGGATCATTTGAATATCCACTTTCCACAAGTGAATCAACAACAACAACATGGCCATCTGGTAGCGCAGCATATCCTGATCCTTCAACCCTTGCCCCAGCCACCACAACAACAACCCTTCCATCAGCGATAACTCCAACCCAATTTTTAAATGGACAATTTTGGTCTCCAATGACAAATATCGCATATTTTGGTGAACCAATTAAAAGTGAAAATACTTTTATCACTTATGATCCGGCACAAATTTATTCAACCTATGTTTCACCGGCATATCCAAATCCAAGCGGAATTTATGATGGAATTGAATATGCAAATGGTTTCTATGATATTAAACCTTCAACAACTTCTACAACCCCTGCGGCAATATTCTCTTCAGAATGCTATTATGATTCACAACAACATGATGATACTCATGGAATCTCATATGCTGAATATGAAAATGGCTGTACTCAACATCAAAATCATTTTGATCAATTTAATACTTTTTGTCAACAATAAATTTTAATATGCTCCTTCCTTTTAATTAATTAATGACAGATATAAATTCGCGCAGATATTATTTCATAAACATTCTAATTTTGTTTTTTAAATTGCCATTTTTAAGTTTTTTAAATAAATGTTTGTTAAAAATAAAAGTGTTTCCTGATAATAACCAAAAAGTTAAAAAAAAATCTAAATTTCGGATATAAATGACAAATAAAGCCTTTTTCTTAAAGTAAAATTTTTCGTATGAATTCAATAATTTCAAAACAACTTTCTATTGTTTCAAACTGTACAGTAAATCGTTTAAAAGCGGTTAAAAGATACGATATTTATTTCACTGTTTTCTATACTGTAGAAATAACTTTTAAAAAACTTGGGGAAAAAACTTTTTAAAGGGAGTGCGGGAGATTCGAGCCTTGTTGTAGGAACATCGTGACGATCATGCTTGCAAGAGAACAATAGAAAAGCACCCTGATCGTCAGGAAAATTCGGCGGAAAAAATGTTAAAGAAAAAAAGAGGATCAAACCGCTCGCCTCTTTTAACATATTTGAGAGAGACAATAAAAATGTAAAATAGGATATATGAAAATTCTTTAATCCAAAAAAATTGGATATATTGTCGAGATTTGTGATCACAACAAATCGCGATTTTTCCGTTTTCTTATCTTTTGATTGCATCAAGCAAAAAGCTTTTCTTGCTTGAACGTTTCACTTGTTAAAAATGTAATCCTTGCGATCGGCCGATCCGCTCACAGGACAAAATATTAAAGTTAAAATAAAGTCCTTAAATTCATACCACGTTGACTTCTTACATTTCACCTTTTTTGACATATATAAAAAAACGAGGTTTTTCTGGACATTTTTCCATTTTAGAATTTACTGTTGTAACAAAATTTTTTACTTGAGTTTTGGGAATGACTGCAGAGAAGGAAACAGAAAAAAATGATTGCGTTTGGCCTTTGTATTTCTAAAATAATAAATTAATTTTCGGAACTATAAATATAGCCAAAATTACCTGCAAAAATTTTGAAAAATCTTCAGAATTCAATAAACCATCAATCTCCAACAAGTAAAAAATAACACTTTTTGTTGAAAAATCTCGAGAATTATAAATTGCTTCCATTGTCTTCGGTGTGACATGAGTATGTTTAATACTAAAAAATTAATGGATTGTATAAATCAAATTCTAGCAGTAACCTACGAAAATTCTGACACTTTTGGAGTATAAAAAAGGATATCTTCAACAGGTATTTGATTTCCATTTGAATCCAAAACTTTTGAAATTTTTAATGCTTCAGTTGTTCCAGCTTTTGCTAACATTTTGAAATTATTCCAAATCAAATTTTTACATTTATTTTTATTTATTTATTTATTTAAAACCTTTTATCTGTCACGCAGGACGAAAGGGGACTTATTATGACACCAAAAATCAGTTAAACAAAGTGATAATAATTCAATAAGTTTTTTATTTGTGAATTTCTTGAAATCATCCATCCATCGAGTAGGCGGTCTTCCAACGGGACGTTTTGCATTTGGAGTCCATTCAGTCAATTTTCGATTCCAACGATCTTCAGGAAGTGTCATTAGCTTTTTGAGGTAGTTCCATTTTCGTTCACGAGGAGCTTGGACGATGTCTTTTAATTGAGTTCTTTCACGGAGCCAATCACGGGAATGGTGGTCTATAAGTCTTACATTTAGCATCCTTCTTTCCATTCTTCTTTGAGCAATAGCAAGCCTGGTTTCTTCAGTTTTCGTTAGACACCAAGTTTCACATCCATATAGCATAGCAGGAAATATACATTGGTTGAAATATTTTCTTTTCAGGTTGGCAGGGATTCTTCTAGAGATTAGTAGTTTTTTAGCTTTGTTGAAAGCATTCCAGCCAGCACTGATTCTTCTCGATATTTCTTTGTTGAATCTTCCGGGTTGAGAAGGCCATTTGATAAGTTGTCCCAAATATATAAATTCAGCTACTTTTTCAACATCTTGATTATTTAGCGTAATAGTTTCATCTGGATCAGAAACATTTGACATCCACTTGGTCTTCTCAATATTAATTTTTAACCCAACACGGCGACAGTTTTCGGCAACTTGATCAAGCATTGACTGCACACCTTCGAGAGTTTGAGATAGCAGGACTATATCATCAGCAAAATCAAGATGACCCAGTATACTTCCATTTATATTTATGCCAGAGCTCCAGTTCACTTGATTCAGCGCATATTGTAGGACGATAATAAAGAGTAGAGGTGATAGAGTATCCCCTTGTCGTACTCCTTTTTTAATTGTGCATCTCTCAATTCTTGGCGCCAATTCCAAAGGAAAGTCGAAATTTATTTCATTTCCAATCCATATTTTAGAATTTGGAGAATTAATCACATCAAAAAGAGATGATCGATTTATCCATTTTCGAATAAATTCTTTAAAAGAATCAACATTGGCATCATTCAAAACGCTTAAGTGCGATAAAAGAAGAGACTCTAAATGAGCTTTTGTTGCATCATCCATTTTCTGTATTGAATCTTTTAAAAATTTGATTTCACTGCCACTTAAGCTATCAATCAAATACAGTCGAAACTTTTGAGGAAAATATGTGCATGTAAAATATAATTTAGTAACAATTTTATAGCTGGAATTTCCCAAAATATACTTCATAATTTCATATGGGAAATCAAAGCTTTGTTGGAAAACATTTTTGAAAGAGAAAATAACGCGTTTTCCTTCCATATTTTTTCTAAAACCAGGTTAATTATACAATACTAAAACATATTCGTTAGAGAAGATATCAGAAAAGCAATCATTTTTAAATCATAGGTAATCTAATAGAAAATAAAATAATTCTTGATCACAAAAAACTAATGAAAATATTATTTTTAGTTTTAACAAAAATAAGTATTTATCAATAATCTTTTTCCAAGGCCTTAATTTATTTGGTCGGTATAAATTATTGTTATTGGAATTTTTTGTGGATGACACTGCAAACGTAAAAAGAAGGTGCCATTTCTTTCGTTTGCCATATTGATTCATTTTTCTATTGCAATTGTTTTTGATTTTGTTTGAGCCATTTCACTAATAAAAATGAAAGAAAAAGTACTGTTTTTGCCACTTAAACTGATTCCAATCCTGACAATCAAGACAGAGGCTCCTTAAAACTGAAAAGAACATTGCTTATTTATTGTCAAAAAAAGTTCTTTATTGAAATTTTAAACCGGGATTTTACAAAATTGGAGAAGAAAAAAGAGCTAAACAAAATCTACAATGGTTTTTTATACAAAAGAAAAAAGAAGAGTTTTTACAATATTTACAAATTTAAAAAATTTCGACAAAGTCGCAAAAGTTCATGTCTAGGAATACGGTAGAATTTACAAAAGTTTTAACCTTCTAAAAAATGAAAGACTCGTTTCTATTAAATTTAAGCATGTTGTTTTCGACGATTTTTAAAGTGAAGATTATTGGATTTTGAAGCTGATGAAAAAAGTTTATGTGAATGAGCTTGGCGTTGGGAAGCGCGGGTTGCGGCACGTTGACTGAACCAATCGGGTCTTCCATTTCCGGCAGGTTTATGGAAAGGTTTGCAGGGTTGAATGGAGGCTGGGCATGGCCGGGGTGGGGTTGCCGGGGTTGAGGATGAAGGTTTTGGATGTTGATGGCAAGGATTGGCAGAAGATGGAAGGATACCAATGTGGCATGGTGCAAGAGAATCATGAGGTAGATCAGGTAAAATATTTGAAGATGGACATGGAAGTGGAGAATTTGATAAATGACAGCAACGAATAGGATTTCGGCGATCTATAAAAGCTTTAGTTTAGAAAGAAGATGTTTACAAACAAAAAATAATAGAATGCAACATTATGCAAATTTACTTAATTTATGTAAATTTGCATAATCACAAAACGGTTGTATGACACACGAAATCTGTAGGTTACCGAAATTATGGCAAAGCAGATCGAAGGATTTGTTATACCATTGCCTTCAGTGATTATGCAAATTTTAAAAAATAAGAACCCACCTTTTGGCAAAACCCAGCCCATTTCGATTGCGGCATCTTTCATCTTTCGATTCCGATTAATCAAAGCTGCACCAGAGAAAACTCGTTTGACCTGCCATTTTCGGAGTTGACAATTTTGAAGGAATTGTGGGCCACAACCGGTCCACCAATCTTTTTCACATGCCATTTGTAAGCTGCAATTATTTTCTGACAAAGAATTCAAATATTGAAGATATTCTGTTGATTGTCGTTTTCCAATCAATCCCGAAAATTCTGGAATGCCATTTTCGATATTTTTTGCAAGTTTGACAGCTCCTTCACAAGGCCTCAACTTTTTGGCAGCAAAACAAACTTCGGCATGAGTTTTTAGTTCTGATAATCGGCTTAAAGCAGATTCAACGCGATTCTTGAATTTTTGAATAATTGGAAGTTGTTTGTATTCCATAATTTTTGTTTGAAGATTGGTTTTTGATAAAGCTGTTGTGACTTTTTTGGCATATTTTCGAAAATCTGATCTCAGAAAATTCCATGCCTTTTTTGGCACTTCATTTAAGGCTTTTGAAAGTTTTGGTACCGTTGTAAGAGAATGGAAATGTTGGTAGACATTGTTGGAGAGATTATTGGATCGGCGAAGCCATGACGAAACTTTTGCAAGTGATTCATCAAAAGCTGGAGAGAATTTGATCTGAAAAAATTTTGCATATTTAGAAAATCTTTAAATTTGCATATGAAAGTTTTTAAATTTGCATAAACTGAACAAAATTCAAAATTAGCATATTTGAGAAAAGCGTTAAATTTGTATATTAGAGAGCATTAAATTTTGATGATTTAGAAATTAACATTTTTATATGCAGTAATTTTTATAACTGATTTCTGTAACTATTGAGTCAATCCCAAAATTTCCAAAAAAACGTAAAAGTTATTATGCAAATTTTTGACATCTTCTTTAAACAATAGTATGAAACCTAAACTTACAAAATTTTTTACAACTGAATTATTTGATGACCAATTAGAAACGGATGAAAAGATTGAACGAGTTAAATTAAGGAAAGGCCGTTCAATACTTTTACAAATTGAATCTTCCTTTTCAACTTTTTGGAAATCAGGTTTTTGTTGTTTTTGTTGTTCAGAAGAAAATGAAGAATATTTGGAGGCCAATAATCTTCTGGATGCACGTTTATATGATTCAAGACGGGCTTCAAAATCTTGTTTAGCTTTTTGAAGTTGTCGTTTATAATTTTCTCGAACAAATCGATTCACTCCTGATTTCATTTTTACTTCAGCTTGCTAAAAATAGTATTTAATTGGATTAATTCAATTAATGTAAGGAATAAATTTGCATACTGCATCATAAAGATTTTCTTTGCATTGTTGTAAAGGTGATGTTGATGGAGGACTTGATGGAGGGGTTGTTGAAGATTCTTCTTCTTCGGCATCTTTAATTGCAGAAACAAATGAAACATCATCCCGGTACTGCAGACCAGGTTGTTGAATCATAAATGGTGGAAGAGAGGCAGAAGTTGTGATTCGATCTGATTCATAACAGAATGGACCACCATGTCCAAGGGTGGATACTGTAGCAGCTTGATTTCCAATTAAGCATGCTCCAATATAATGTCCAAATCCAACTGCCATTATCGTAATCAACATAACAATTGCAAAAATTAATGATCGAGTTCCAGATTCTCGAGTTGCAATACTTTCAAAGAATTGATCAAATGGAGTATCCATTGTTTTAGCTTTAAAAGGGAGAAAGGGATTACTGTAATGGCACATTTTGAAAAAGATTGCTTACAAAGTTCTTCAAATTTTGCTGCAACTTTTGCAGGTTCAACAAAATGAAGGGCCGCTGCTTCTGCAAGAGCTTCTTCCTCTTCAACAATTTCAACGGCTTCAGATTCTTCAACAACACCTTCATCAACATTTTCATCATCATCTTCTTCACCTTGTTCAGGTTCAGATTCAGAATCTTCATTTTTGATTTCACCTTCAATTCCTTCTTCTTCATCGTCATCAATTTCAGGTTCTAAAGGTTCATCTAAATCAGATTCCTCTGTAGCTTCTTCGGCAACACTAACAACTTCATCATCGTCATCTTCTTCACTTTCATATTCAGAATCTGAATCATGTACCGATTCAACAATTAGGTCATCACCAACTGAGTCAATGTCAGATGCATCTGTTCCCTGAAGGCATTTAATATTTTAATTTAAATAATAATTCATTCGAAAGATATGCTGTTTCTGAATGTTACTTACATCATCCGAAGAAGCATCATTAACATCAACAAGACTCCAGGAGCTGGAATCTGATGACTCGTGATCCCGCTCCATTCTGTAATATTAATATTTTTTCTATTTATAACTGCACTTTTAAAAACTGATGACGATATTTTTTTAAATAATAAATTTAATTTATAAAAAACAAAACACTTTTAAAAACATTTGACTTGAAAGGGATATTATAGTCAGTTTCAGTGTTTTAAAAATAGAAAAAAATGAGAGAGGGAAAGGAAAATAGAGAGACGACGACCTTCGATTGTGTCTAGTTTCTAAGGGGAGAAGAAAAAAGAAAGGAAAAAAGAGGCAAGTGTCGCTGCTTTTTCTTTTGCTTACACTTTTTCGCTTTTGGCACTTCAGTGAGATTTTAAAAGGGAAAAAGAAAAAGAGAAAAGAAAGAGGCATTAGGAAAAACAAAGAGAGAAAGAAACACGGGTGTTGCCTGCCGTCTCTCACTCAACCTCAGCAGACAAAAAATTTCTATCTCTTTTTTGCTCCTGCTGCTTCAAAGAATTCGTAACCACCACCCAGCAGCAGCCTGTGACAGGGAAAGCTTTAAGCAGCAGCAGGAGCAGCTGACTTGCAACCCTGTTTTCTTTCCCATTATTTCTTCTTTTTCTCATGGCTTTGTCCCAAGGCCGGCGGGGGAAAGCAAAAAACGAAGAAAAGGAGAGGATCAGCTGATAGAACACGCGCAAAAAATCTAAAACACGGACATACTTTTTTTCTTTTTCTAATGTTTCGTTTTTTGCAGCAGGAAAAAAAAGAATTGCGCAAGAACAAAAAAATAGACAGATCCGTCTCCCTTCGATCATTGAAAAAAAAAACAAATGAGAAAAAAAGAATTTGGAACTCAGACATAAAGGAAAGAACCTCGTGAGAGGAAGATAGATACCCATGGGGGAAGAGAAATCATCTTTTGAAAGAAAGGAAAGAATCACAGGGAATAACTTTGCCTCAAGTTATTTACACTTTTTTTGAACACAAAATCAGCAAGTTTTTTGTAGTTGAAGAAGGTTGAGAAAGAAAGACGAAAGAAGGAAAATAAAAAAATGCGTGAAAGCTTTTACTACTATTACTGTTCAAATAAAAAATAGTTAACAACAATTTTGTACTTCTTCAACTTGGAAGTGATTCCAAGAGTAACGTTTTAACCCTCCCAAAAAATAACGTCTGATACTTTCTTCTTTCTTGATGTCGGCCAAGAACAAAAAAAAGAATAGAATGAGCAACTTTCAGAAGAAGAAGAAAGGAGACCACTGAAACAAAAACTCTTTCAACTGAATCAACAAAATAATTATATAAAAAAAGAAAAAACATGCTTTTAACATTTTAAATGGAAACAAGAAGAAAAAGAAGGGGGGTTTGATGATGTTGTTTGGGTTGTGTTGATTGAACCCCCTCGTGATTATATGACTTCAAAAGGCGTGTCCTTTTTTCAGTTGCCGAGATCAGACAGACAACATTTATGATTAGCTTCACGTGATTCTTTTTTCTTCGATTAAAATCAAAAAAAGAAAGAAAGCTAACAGCCGCAGAGAAAAAAAACTAAAATACAAAAATCAATGTTGTCCAAGACCGGTTCCACAAAAGTCACTCCTATTTCCCTCCCCCAAAATCAATATAGTTTCCGTACTTTCATTTTTTTCATTTATTAAACAACAATAATAACTATCACACACCCTCAGGCAACAACAAAAAGGTAAACAACAAAAGAGAGAAAAAAATCAACAAAATATAAATTCAAAATAAAGATTTGTCTTTGATCAAAAAGAGAACATCAAAAAAAGGCAAGCGATCACATTTATTTTCTTCCACGATTCTTTAATTTTCCAGATTTCTTTTGTTCTTGCTTTGCTTTTCGGAATTGTTCATCTTCAGGTCTAAAATAATAAACAAAGTAATATTAGTTTTTTTAATAAATAAATAAATGATGTAACGTTCCACTTTGGTATCAAATTGTTTTGTTTTACAAAAAACGGGTATGTCAAAATGGAAAAAAAAGTAAATAACTTGTTTTCTTTTTTTGCTATTTTTTTGAATTTTGGATACATGCCATTTGACATTATTTGAAACACCAGTAGAAAAAAGTGTGATTAATAACCTTGATAACCGGTTCAATCTTAGTTTTTTCATTTTCAAAAAATAAAATCTCCAAAAAGTGAACAGCTGTTCATCATTATATTCCATTTAACCGTTTAAAAGAACTTAATCCCCTTTTTTGACATACACAAACTAATAACTTTTCAAAACACCCGCAAGCAAGAAAACAAATGAACAAGCACATACCCATAACGGAACTTCTTAACAGATTTTGATGAAACATCAGTGAGGTGATCAACAAAAGAAGACTTCTTTCGCTTTTTGCCATTTCTTTTTCCTTTTGAATCATCTTCTGCAAAGGCCCGCATTCGTTTTGGTTTATGAGCTTTTTTGATTTGACGAGCTTGATATGCGGCTTCCTTTTCAGCTGCTCGATCTTCAGGCTAAAATAAAAGAGGGATAAAAAATTATAACAAAAGTTTAACTTGAAAAATTCAAAAAATGAAACAAATGCTTACCGTTCTTTGTTGCTTTTCTTTCTTGAGAGTCAATTTTCGTAAAGCATTTTCAGCTTTTTCTAAAAATAATTGTATTAGTTTTTTTCAAAAACGATAACAAAAAATTTGGAATTTAAAATAGTTTATTTCGATTTCAATCAAAGAAAAAAACAGACTTTTGATTTTTGCAAAAGTTTTTGAAAACTACTTAAATGTAAATAATAGAAGTTAAAAAATGTATTTTAGTTTAAAACAATCGAAAAATAAAACCCATTCCAAAAATACCGTAATTACCAGTAAAAAATTGGTGAAAAAATTTTTTGACTTTTTAAATTTCGATGTCGAAAAAACATGTCCAAATACAAACGACAAAAACCTACTTTCTTCCTTCTTCTTTTCAGCAGATGATTTCATCCAAACTCGGCCTTCTCGTTCATCTTCACCTGTAAGAACCCGCTTTTCAGCTTTTGCAAGTTTATCTTCAGTTAATCGAAGTTGATTATCAATAACTGCTTCACGTTGAACCCTTTCAATTGAAGATTCCAATGTTGCAATTCTTTCTTTATATGCTGTAATAACTTCTGGAGCAAGATTTCGTTGTTTAATTGTTGAATGTTGATTATGCTTGACAATTTGTTTAAGAAGTTTTCTTTCACCTTCACCCACAAGAGAAATGGCACGACCAGCTTTTCCCGCACGAGCAGTTCTTCCAACTCGATGAATATATTGTTGAACGGAATTCGGCATTTCCATATTGATTACTGTCATAACACCTTCAATATCCAAACCACGAGCAGCAAGTTCTGTACAAACAAGAACATCAACCTATAAAAATTATAACATGATTACAGTATGAAAAAATCATTAAAAATTACTTGTCCAAGTTTAAACTTTTGTAAAGCTTGAACCCGCATTGTTTGTGAAAGATTTCCATGCATTTGTGCGCATTTAACACCCAATAAACCCAGAATAACGTGCATTCTAGCACAATCTTTTTTAGTTTTCATAAAAATAATTGTATGATCAGGAAAATTTCGAGTAACCAATGCTAAAAATTATTATTAACCTCAAATACAGTATACCAAGTCTATGCACACTTACCAGCAGTAATTGCTTCTCTTTCATTTTCTTTTCCATCACGAATTCGAACAAATTCTTGCCGCAAATTTTCAGCAGTTTGACTATTTTCATTGATAAAAAGCCGAACAGGTTTTTGAAGAGAAAGTTTTGCCAATTCTTCAATTTCATCTGTCATTGTTGCAGAGAAGAGCATT
Organism: Panagrolaimus sp. LJ2414; assembly: GCA_024447195.1. Taxonomy (NCBI): domain Eukaryota; kingdom Metazoa; phylum Nematoda; class Chromadorea; order Rhabditida; family Panagrolaimidae; genus Panagrolaimus; species Panagrolaimus sp. LJ2414. Next base: position 1,719,793 of record JAMRXY010000001.1, on the reverse strand, counting down.
GTTTGACGATTCTTTGAACACATTCCAATAATTTCTTTCATTTCATCTTCAAAAGTTTCATCCAACATTCGATCAGCTTCATCAAGGACAAGAACTTCAATACCATGTAGTGAAAAGCCTGGAGCATTTTTGAGATGATCAATTAAACGACCGGGAGTTGCAATAACAACATCTAAACCAAGTCGAAGAGCAGCTTCTTGAGCCTTCAAATCAAGACCACCTGAAAAATACAAAATATGTATAATATTTAATTTGAAAAACGTTATTTTAAATGCTTAAGGGTATTTTCAAAAGAAATTTCTTGCTGAATGAACGTTCTTTTTTCAATCAAAAAATACAAAAAGAAGAAGAAAACACCAATCATTCCAACACCACCAACACAAAAGCAAACATGAAAAAAACATTCATGAAAAAAAGTGAAATTTTAAAAGCCCCCAAATGTCCGTGAGCATGCTTTCTTGCATGCAAGTTTAGTACCAAACAGAAGAAGGAAAAGCTATACAAAATTTCATGCTTGCGTGTTTGGTAAAGATTGGACTAAAAAAGAGAAGAAAGCTTAAGCCACGTCAGATCTCTATCCAATATCCATCCTGAACAAACTAACTACCCCTTCTTCATCCTACTAAATTTTTACAATCAATTTTATTCAGCATTGTTTGTTCGATTCTTTTTTTTGTTTTAAAATGATGGCGTAAATGCTTATCAATAATGCTTTTCAGCTTTTTTGTCTGCAGCAGAAAAAAAGGTGTATACATTTTTTTCTTCCGGAAAGTACGTGTCTTAAAATAAGAAAAAGGCTGAAAAAAAGAATTCCTTTTCCATCGCCAATAAAGAATTTTGATTTTTGCGTGTGTAAAAAAGGGGGTCACTAGGGCCGAAATTGAGAGAGAGATAAAAGGAGAAAAGAGAGAAGAGGGATTCGCGACCTTGACAAAGAATTATGTATATCGTCGCCAACCAATTATTACTCAAATCCGGTGATTCTTTTTAGCTTTTGGGTTTAATTTATACTTTTTCAAAATGTTGAGTAAACGTGAAAAAGATCGTCTAAAATGGAGTTTATTGCTAATATATGGTTTATCAAATACCTTTGAACAATGGTGCCGTGTACTTTTGCCATTTTGTCAATGGCAATTACGACCTCGTCCATCAATGTTTGATACCCTTTTACTCAATAGTATTGGAAATGCTTCAATTGTACTTGGAAGTTTTCTTATTGCCCAAATGATTGATAGTATTGGCGGAAAGAAATCTGCAATTGTTGCCACAATTGTTGTTAGTATTTATCAAGCGGTTGTCCCACAAATTACCGATTATTATTTATTTGGTTTTATGCAAATGTTTTTGGTATTTAATCATATGCCAACAATTGTTGAAGCAGTTATAGGACAACTTATTGGTGAAGATGGTGATGAAAAAGAGAGATCAAGGATGATGATGCGATTAACGATTCCTGTGAGTATAGCATTTGCTGCTGGGCCATATTGTGCCGTACAAGTTTTATATATTTTTTCACCAACTCTTAAAAATTCTCAAACTTGGTGTGGAATTGTGCATTTATTTACTGTTTTACCCCTGATTTTCTTTTTACTGCCTGAACAAAATTATGCTACAAGTAACTATGTGCATTATTTTCAAAAACTAATTACTACAGTATACTTTCAGAAAATAGAATACAATTTCCAACCATTCATGCATATTTTGAATTACTCAAAGATTCAAAATTTTTATGGACTTTACTTTTTATTGTTGTTGTAACAGGTAATTAATGAGAGTAATATTCTAAGCTAAAAATTTGCATATTTACAGGGCCTTATTCTGCTTACGACCAAGTTTTACGTACACAACTTGCAACTCAAATGTTAACAGATCCTGGCGAAATGGCAAAACTAGCTTTAATTTTGGGCTCAGTTACTTTAATCGTCAACATTTTTGTTCTTCCACGTTTACAAAATATTTATGGTCCCCAAATTCTTTTATTAGGTTCCATGTGTCTCATGTTTTTCAGTTACCTATTTCTCGCCACCACAACCGAATACACATATTTGCTCATTGGACTTCCTTTCCAAGTTTGTTTATTACATTTTTCAGTGCATTTAGGAAAAAAAAATTATTTTCAAGATTGTTGGAGTTTGTATTGCAAGTGGTCTTTTAACTGCTCAATTAATGGGTGAAGTCCCTCGAACACATATGGGCAAAGCAGCAGCGTTAAATCGAATTGCGCAACTTGCTGCCACTACAATGACACCATTATTAACGGGGTATTACGTTGATGGAGCTGAAACACAAATTCTTTGTTACACGAGTGCAGCGATTACTGCTGCCGGAATTCCATTAGTGTTTTATAAAGGAGGATTCATGAAACAACATCTTTCAAATTTGCCTATTCGATCCCATGCCGACAAAGATCATTAAAAAAATGTTTAAAAAAAGTTTAGTTGAGTTTTTTAAAGTTTGTTAAATTTAATAAATTTGAACTATTTTTTCAACGACATTCAACCCACACGATCAAAAATGCAGTTGATAAAAAATTGTATACATCCATTTTAGACAGAAAAAACGCAAAAATTTTCTTATAGATTTCTTTTTTTATTCTCCAATAATCACACAGAAGGAAAAATCTGAGGGTACAATCGGATAAACCAGAGAGTAGAACATCCTGTTCGGATTTATAAGCGTAAAAACAAGTTTGAGATGGGGATTTTTTTCAAAGACCTTTCATTGCGCGTTTTTTCATTCTTTCTTATTCTTATTGAGCCCATTACATGATGACAATAAAAAATCCATGAATTTTTTGTTAAGAAAAAAATTCTGCATCAAAAGTTTTTATTCCGTCCAAACAGCAGCAGCCACCATCCGATCAGCATCAGACGACAATCCCTCCTCCCGGAGTTCCTTTATTTGGCCCGTCATGTGCTTCGTTTTTTTGCAGTACTGCACTCTTAAATTTGTTTTTTTTTTCTTTCGTCTTCCAAAAATTAAGACCGGTTTCTCAACAACAACACAACCCCATCGCTTGCTTTCCTTTTGCGATCCCGATTGCTGATTTCTTTTTAGCCACTAAAAATATTATAACAGCGATCGCCTCAACTTCTTCGTTCTTTCTACATTTCTTTGTCCCTTGAGGTCATTTCTTTTAGTTAGTTGCTTGCGATTTAAAACATTTTTTCTGCGCAAAAAAGGTGAGTTGATTTTCTACTTTAAAAAATTGAGTAGAAGTGACCAAAAAAAATAAAAAAAGAAAGCAGTAAAAATTCTTATTACATTTTTTTCTGGGGATAAATTTTCCTGAAGCGTCACCAAAGATCTACTCCTTCTATCCTTTCACTTGCATGGAAACACATATCTCTTTCGCTTTCTCTTTTTATTTCTGATTTTCATTTGCACAAGTTTATGTTTCTTTTAACCGCCAGCGGGCACACGCCGTCCTAAATAATGCTGGAGACGCGAGAGAATCAGAAGATTTTCTGCGCAGCCGGTTTGCCGGATCCCTTTTAACGCAACAAAAAAAAGATCCACACACATTTTCTCTCCCTTCATTTTTCTATTCTTTTATACTCGCCATTCGATTTCATTTTTATCCGTGAAGCACCCAACGTATCAATAATCTTTTTTTTCTTTTCTACTGGGAACTTTTGATTTTCAGAACCTTTATTTTTGTCAACAATGTCATTCGACAAAAAGAAGAGGGTGCTGACAGTATTATGCGTAATTTATGGGCTATGGCATTTAGGAACACAATGGACCACAACGTTGTTATCATTTTTGCAGTGGGACACTACTGAAGTCCTAACAATTGTGGATTTGGGATATGTTCAAGCATTTGGATCTTTTTGTAATGCCATCGGTGCATTAGCTATCGGTCAAATGACTGATACTCTTGGCCCAAAGGCTATGTTTATCAGTGCTACAGTACTAACAGCATGCTATTATGTTGGATTAAGTTTTGCCCGCACATGGTTTTCATTCTTTATGTTACAACTTTTCCGAATTGGTTATCAACTTGACAGTACTGCTGAAATGTATCTTGCCACAGTTACAACTGAAAGTGAACGAACTCAATCCCTCATGATTCTTACAATCCCTCAAGCCTTTGCCATGTTTTTCGGACCTACCATCGCTTCCAAAGTTGCAGTTTACACAACACTTCGAACTTCACAATTCTTCTCTGGAATTGTTATGAGCGCACTTTTAATTCCAGTTATTTTATTCTTGCTTCCTTCCACACATTCAATTCCCAGACTTGCTTCTGCACGTCTTCGACCACAAGATTATTGGCCAATGCTTACCAGAAATGTTGCCCTTCGAGAAGGTTTAATTCTTCGTGCCCTTCTTATTGGAGCATATGTTTGTTATGAACTTATTGCACGTAATTACCTTCTTCGAGCATACATGAAAGGTGCAAATGATTCAGCTGAAGTTCTTATTGTCATGTCTATTTCATTATTGGCAACACAATTTGTTGTTTTACCATTCTTGCAAAAACGTACAAATCCAAAAACTCTTCTTCAAATGGCATGCATTGCTATGATTGCTTGTTACGGTGGTGCAAATTTCACAACATCCCTCAATCAATTCCTTTTCATTACTGGTATCCAAACTGGTGCCTACGCTATTGCCTACGCAGAATCCAGCACACAAATTACAAGGTAAAACTCATTATTGAAAAAATATACAGTAACCCAAAATGATTTTTTAGCTCTGTGGAAAAAACTGATCTCGGAAAAGCAACTGGTCTTGCATCACTAGCTCAATGGACCGTACATTTTATTATTCCAATTTATACAGGACATTTAGTTTCACATTGGCATTACACTTACGCCTTTTATACCAGTGCCTTAATTATGACCGGTACCCTCGCATACGTTACAGCTATTACAAAACATTCAAATGCTCGAGCATACAGTGTTTTACCTAGTTTAACAATGGCATAGATATTTATTTTTAAAATTTTTAATATTGTTGTAATTTTATGTCCCAATATTACGGGGAGAAATCACATTTTTGTTTGATTATTATTATTACGTTTTTTGTATGTACAGCCATGGCCGCCGAAAGTTTAAAATAAATCAGTTTGAAAGATTATAAAAAAATTAAACCGTACCTGCACATAAACAAATTTCAACAGCTGAATGTTCGGCTAACTTTCTGGAAACTTGAAATACTTGAATCGCCAATTCTCTTGTTGGTACCAATACAAGGACACGAGTTTGAGCTTTTTGCTTTGGCTTATACAAAAGACGTTCAAGGATTGGAAGCATGAAAGCTGCAGTTTTACCAGTACCAGTTGCAGAACAGGCACAAATATCTCGACCTGCAAGAGCAACTGGAATACACGAGGCTTGAATTGCAGTTGGAGTTGTAAATCCTGCAGCAACGACAGCCTAAAAAAACATGATTAACTCTTTAATTTCAGCTCCTCAGCATAAATTAACTTTCTCGATCCTAAATTACGACCCAAAACAATGTTGAAAAACATACCTTTAGAATTGGTCGACTTAAATTCATATCTTGAAAAGTTAAATCATTCTGTTTTCCAGCCGCAACAATTGCTGTTGAATCTTCATCAAAATAATCTGTTTGTTTTGCCTTCTTCTTTGGCAGCTTCATTTCTTTTTCCCGAACTCGATCATCCTTCTCTGCATGCTCTTGAATAAGTTCTTCATCCTCTTCATCATCCAATTGATCAGCTCCAACTTCAATCTCTTGATCCACAATCCCTGGCACCAAATTAATTCCTTTCAACTTTTTACGTTCCTTTTCAATATTCATTTGTAAATATGATGGAGTAGTTTTTTCCAAGAACTTCTTAAGCCCATCAAGATGATCCTCGTTCTGGGTATCAGCGCCAGTGAAAGTAAATTTATCAGAAAAATCTGAATTTACTCTCTTCTTCTTCTTTCGAACTTTTGTTGCCTAAAAACGTATTGTTGGATTGAACGATTATTCATATACAACAATAAGAACAAACTTGAATCTCTTCATCACTTGACGAACCATTTTCTGCTGAAAGCTTTTCATCATCATCAATAGGAGATGGATATAGCATTGTTATGATTCTCTGAAAAACATCAAGAGTTGAAAAATTTTATATCTAAAAAATATACAAAGTATTCGTTCTCGCGAGAAAACAAATTATGCATCTAGATGCCTTAAAATGGTAAGAAACAATATATCTATGACGCTGTTAATAGTTTTATTGAACAATGCAAGATATAAAAGATAATCATCGCAACAAAAGCAATGTTGAAAATTCATGGGCAACTTTTTTAATGTTGATAAAATTCATTGGCATAATGTCACATTTTGCCAATCTTCAAATATCATAACAGTTTTTTTACAAGAAAAATATATCGTAAAATTCAATGAAATACGGATTTTATCATATCAAATTTAACAATCATAATAATGATATTGGGGACTTTATTAATTGTTTATATATAATTTATATATATTAATTAGAAAAGCCAGATATTTATATTCTTTCCATTTTTTGTTTATATCATTTGAAAATTGCTCTTAAAGTTTGTTTAAAAAAGCGTGTCATACTGTAAAACAAAAACATTACTCGTCAAAGTTTAAAAAATCTTTTTATTCAAAGAAAAAACCAAACCAAAATTTAATTCAAACAACGATAATAAAAATACAAACATGTTTAATTAGAAAAAAAAAAGATTTAATCATCATCAATTTCTACAATATCAGGCTCAAATTGTGCAACAAAATTTGTTCCATTTTCACAAAACAAATCAACCATTATTGGCGCACACATTACCTCAGGATTTGAATTTTTTGTAACATCAGGATTTGAGAACATTCCAAACCATATACTAAAGACTGCTAACCTTGCTGAGACATTGCTCAATGGAATTACAACTGAAACCATTCGATCATCTGGTAGCGGATTTTCAGATGTGCAACGCCATTTCAACTCATTGTTATCTCGAAAGGCCATACCAAAATATTGAAATTTTTTTGGACCAAAACGGTGTATTCGAATATGCAGCTTTTGATCATTTCCAGTTTTTTCAGTATTAAATTCAATTTTCGTAATTCCAGTTTCACATTGTGAAATTTCGTATTTTCTTGTTGGTATATGCGGTAATGAAATTTGTGAATCAGCTCTTGCAAAATACGAGCACATACCATTGTACTGTACCTTCAAATCTGAAAAAAATAAAAAGGTTAAAAAAATAAATTTGGGAAGAGACTTTTGAAGATTTAATATTTTAGTAAAGATATTATAAAACTTTGGGGTTGTTTTATTTTCAGACAATTAAAAATATGGACAGTTTTATGCCCCAAAATTTTAAACAAAACTTAAATATGCAAATTTTGTCTTTTTCTGATCTAAACTTTTCATCCCAAACTCTCAAAATTGAAAATCTTGGATTTCGATGTCTCCTCAAAATGGCCATAAAAATGTTTAACTTACAACAATTTTCGACTTTACTTCCACTTTCATGTGCAACTTGAGGAACTAAACATGGCGTTGAAAACTTTTTGACAGTTTGAAGCGATGGTACTGGAAGATTTGATAAAGGTCGATTGGGTGGACCATCTATTGAATGTCGATATGCTGGTTTATTTACAGGTGGTGTACACTGAATTGCAGATGGTGGACATGGAGCAATTGATCTCAAACTTGGTAACGAAGATGTCGAAGAAAAACTTGTTGATCGAGACGACGATTGCAACGATGGAGATGCAGGAACAATATTTGGAGTTGGACGAGAAGATGCAAATCCATTCAATGAATTATAGTTGCCTCGTGGAAATTGTTGAATAACATTTACAGAATTTCTTGGCATATTATTGTAAATAAGATTTCGTGGCATTACACGTTGAATACTATTTCGAGGTTTTTTGGTTGTACTGTTTTGATGTCCATTTTGATCATTCAAAGGTCGCTTTGGAGGTTGTGGAGTATTAATTTTATAATTCTTTTGAGCTTGAATAATTTTTTGAATTCGAGGATCCGGTTCTTCTCTGAAAATAGCAAACAATAAAATGAATAAACTGCAACAACAAAAAAAACTTACAGTATCTTCGGTTCAACGAGCAAAGCAAGGATATGATGCTCACCAAGCTTTTTAAGAAGCTAAAACAATAAATTTAACGATTAAAAGAGTTTAAAAAGAATCTTAAAAATTACCCGATGCAGCAGAGTATGTGCATTGCATCTACTAGGACATTGAAACTTGTATTGCTGCTGTTGAGCCATACATTTATCGTATTGAGCTTGTCGATCTTTTAAAATTTTCGCCATTATTTTTGAAATTTTTAAACAAACAATATTTATAAAAGTTTTAAAGCTGAGATTTAAAAATTGAAAAGATGATGAAGAAGAAAAAACTGCAACGCTTTTCAGCAGCAAACGTTTATTTTTTGATGTGGAAAAAAATATATTAAACCCGGGAAAAACTTTTGTTACACATTTTGCCAAAAGCTTCTTAATGAATGATTGGTATGACTTGAGTTTGAGTTGAGTGGACCCTTTTCTGCCATTTGTCAGATTACCATCTTTAAGTATTCATTCAGGGAAATAAAATTTTTGACCTCTGCCAAATTTCTGCTATGCATGTCCTCATTATTTTTTTGATTCCAACTACTCTATAAAAAAGTGGTCGTTATCACACAGTTTAAACAAATACACTTAAATATTGATTCATAATATTTCTGTTGAAGGGGAAAAAAGGGGCTGATACACTTGAGACAGAAAAAATTCTTATCGTTATCTCTAAAAGATAAAAAAACAAAGGTTAAAAACTGCATAAAATTCTTTGAATAAATTCAAAAAACAAAAACTCTTTGAACAAAAATTGAAAAATAAAAAATTCGATGAATAAATTAAACACGACGAAATAAATTTTCAAATATTTTTGATAGCAACAAAATTAATTCCAATAAAAAAATTTGTTCAATTCCAGCAACAAATTTTGATGAAAAATATAAAAGCGCAACATTGCTGCGACAAAAAAGAATCACAAAAATGAGACTCTTTTTTAGTGTTGTTTTCAAAAAGCAAAAGTGAAACCTATCTTTTCAACGAATAATAACGCATTTTTGATCAAAAGAAGATAGCCTTTTTTTTGTGACGGGAATTTTTTCCCTTGATCAAAAGATTCATGCCGAAAAAAAGTACTTCAATGAAGTGGAAAAATGATTTTAGGCAAAAATGCAAATGGCAATACTTGAGATTTTTGAAAAAAACTGACAAAGAGCATGTATTTGTGTTACAGTATGCTGCTTTTTGGGTAAAAATGTTATTGATTAATAATTTATTTTTTTTGGCATTTCTTTTGGTTGATTTATGCAAATTTCGGTTTCATTTCTGCAAATTTTTATCTTAATGAAATTTTGAACACAATGATCTCAAGTACATCATATGCAAATTTTTCCAAATATACATTAAAATAGATGTTACCGTAACCTTTTTACGTTTTGTTATTTTTTCTTTCTTTCAAGGCTATTAATCTTGAAGCAAGAGTACAAATTTCAAAGAAATGTTTCGTTTATAAACATCTGCAAAGTTTTTTTTTTGATATTTAATTGTTTTTCTCGAAAAACAAAGTTGAATTACACTCTTTTTTTTCTTCACCAAAACTATTTGAGATGCAAGCCATTTACTTTTCTTTTTCCTTCTTTTTTTTGTTAAACGTTTAACTTGATTAATAATTAAAAATGAAAGGGTAAAAAAGAATGTGCGCAATTTAAATTTTTTTTCTTTCAAGTTTTTGAACAAAAAATTGTTTGTTTTTTAAATTTTTTCAGCTTTATTGAAATTAAAATCGCATTTATCAAAAACTTTGATTAAATTAAAAAAAGATTAATTAAAAGTTTTTAATTTATTTTTGATTTGATAAATGACATGGCACATATGGTGGTGGTTTTTGTTCATTATTTCAAAATCTATTTAAAATATGGTTAACAGATTTTAGAACTTCAATTTTTTGTTGTTGTTCAAAAAGCTATTATCTCTCTTTCTTTTCTTCTTTTAGGGACTATTTTAAAAGAAATTTCTTCGTTTTGAATCAGTCAATTAACATTCATTTTGGCGGCAAACAAAAAAACACAACTTTTCAAAGGCATTTCTTTTTTTATTTATTCTTTTTTGGGTTTATTTTCTTTTTATTTGTTGTTGGGGTTGACATTACCAAAAGCAAAGTCCAGTTTAGTTTTTTCTTTCTGTTTTTTTTGTCATTGCCCCTTAAGGCATGCCTTTTTGTGTTTGATGCCCCTTTCCACCAGCTATATTTGTTGTATTTGGACTTTAAAGCGAGAAAGAGAAAAAACATTTTTATCCGGAAATAATGGGTGTATATCTTTCTATCACTTTCTTTTTGTCACCACCAACATCAAGCTTTAGACTTTTTTTCCTTCAACACCATAAAAAAACTGACTTCCAAAAAAGTTTTTTTGGCAGTTAAAAAAATTTGAATACGCGATTTTTCTTGAATTTTTACCGTTTTGAAATTTGCCAAAAAAGAGAGACTTTCTGTTTTTCATTTTTGTGCCATATTTGAAATTTAAAAAAATTAAGACTTTTGTTTCTTTCTTTCCTTTTTAAAAATGACTTGAAAAAATAAACAAAAAAGTTATAAAGTTTTTGTCCCTTCGAAAAAAATCTGGCTTTGGTTGTTTACACGTTTTCCTTCTTTAAAGGCATAAAAAGAATATTTTTAGTTGATTCTTTTTTAATAAATTTTTCTCAGATTTTCATCTGCATCTGTAAAAATGTGCAGGTGGTGGTTTCAGCTTCCGGTCACTCTTTCGGTTTAGAATTTTTTCAAAATGTTTATTATAGGCTATAGGAAATCTCAATAATCCCTATTTCAGCTAATTCAAATAAACTAAGGGGCGCTTAAAAATCTAAATTTGGCTTGGTTGAAATTTCTTTTGTTTCACTTCAACGAAAATTAATAACGCAGTTGAAATTCGAAGTTTTTAAGAATCTTTGAGCTACAGTTGAGTATATGCAAATTGTATTGGAGTTTATTAAAATTTGCATATTGTGAACTTAAGATGCTCACCAATTATTTCTTATAAGCTTTCTGATTTCAAATGTGTCAGTAGTTTAAATTGAAATAAAACTTAACTAACAAGGCTATGGTTTTTTACAAATTCTGTAAATAACTCATTCTTCAATTTATTTTCAAAACCTCATTCATCTTCCGTTTTTGTTCAGTTTCCATTTTTTTCAAAACCATTTTTTTCCAAAATCTCATATTTGCCATTTTTTTGGCTATCATTTTTTCCAAATGGATTTTCCTCCCTACTTTTTTTTCAAAAGTCCTTTATGACAAAGATTCTTGTTCAATTCCCATGGGAATTTTCTTCTTCAAGTATATGATGATACATGTACTCTTCTAATGATATTACACCACAGCTTTCCCCCTTATTTTATTCCTCCTGTTTTTAACACTTTTTTAAAAACGAAAAAGTGTTGATTTTGTTTTTATACAAAAACTTTGTGTAATTTTATTATTAGAAAAAAAGAAAAGTATTGTTTTATTTTTTTTTACTTAAAATATTTGGAAATCGTAAAAGTATAGTTTTCTGTTGTTAAAAAAAAGAAACATATTTTTTGTGGATATTTTTTTCTATAAAAAAACGAATCTCAAAATTAAAGCCAGATGAGAGATACTTTTTAAAAAAACGATTTCCACAAATTTTTGGCGATCACATTTACGGAATATTTTTCAAATCGCCAGTGGCAATTTAGGCTTATGTCTGATATTTTTACTTTTTTATTCGTGATACTTCTTTTTTGTCTTTTGAATTTTTTGTCATCTGGTTTTTGTTTGCTGCCGGGCAGCGTCCGTCCCTATTTAATCTTGACCATTTCCCCGAGCTTTTAAGTGTAAAATTCAATTACTATTGGACTTATTTTCATTGCTTTTTTATCTTCTTCTTGTTTTTTGTTTGTCTTAAAAGCTATTTATTTTTGACCACAATGTTTAAAAAAAATTGTGCTTAAATTTTGAACTCATCTGTTTAAAACTTTATCAAAACAGTTTTTTTTCAGAATGTACGGTAGCTTATTACTACCAAAAATATCAAAGCAAAAACACCTACAATATTAATATGCAATCAATTATTCAAAATTTTATTACATTTTTGATCGTTTCAACGATCGACAATATTTTAGCATATCGATCTCCTATCAGGTACTGTATCATATTTTCTACCATAATCCTAACTAATTATTTATGTAAATTTTTTAGTTGTTTTCATTGTGCTTCGTTAGAGTATAAACCTCTCTTTCGGAGATTTGAACATTTAAATTCAGCATACAGGTCAAGCATGAATTTTGGAAATTTTTGTGATTTTTCACATTCTATTCAACAGGCTTCTCCTGCAGCAAGCTGTGAATATTCATGTATCACAATTTTTGAACCTCAATATTTTGGTGGTAAGAACTTCCTTAAAGATTTTCATCATTTAATTTGAACTATGCTAGTTTTATTTATGTTAAAAAAGAATACTGTAGCATTATAAAAATTTGAAAATATGCTTACAGTATTACCGTAATTATATTCTCATCTCTATTCAGTCCTAACCTTACAACCTTTATTTTTAGGCCTAATAAATCCTGAAAAGCCATATGCTTTTATACGAGGCTGTGCAACAGATATATTTTCATATAATCCTCGACGGCCTGCTGAAGTGGATTTTCTACATCGAGGAGAAATTTGTATTTCGATCCCACTATCCCAGATATGGCACGATTCAATATCGAATGACCTCGTGCATGTTTGTTCATGCACTTCAAATGGCTGCAATTTTCATGATGCAATATCTGATTCACCTTCTAAAAATTGCTCACTGCCTCTTTCCCTTCTTTTTATCTCGATTATAACAAAATTTATCCTTCTAAAACTATGTTAATAAATTTATATATTTTATTATTATTAAAAAAGTTAGCATTTGATACAATCGTACAACGAATCAATCCTTGCGAGTCTGTCTTTAATTTAATCAACACAACCCCAAACAGACAAGATCAATCTCAATCAATGTTGAGCTCGATCTAAATTTTGTTTTGTGGAACCGTTTTGTGGAACCTATACGTATTTAAAAAGTTTCAATAGATGAAAATGTAAGCTTCCCATTTGTCTTAACAAAACAAATAAATAAAAATTTTCAAAATTTTTTTAATCGAGAAAGAATGCAAGTGCTCTGTTTCGCTTTAATGTTGAAAGGGGTGAAACAACATCGAACTCGATGCCAAATCATTCAGCGAAGCCTGATCATAAACAATAAAAGTTGTAAAGTATCAAGGGTGTAATCAGGATTAATTAATTTTTTGGTTTGAGAAAAATCATTTTGGACAGATCCAAAATGCCATCCCGTTTGTACATCCGTATAAATACGGCACAAACCACAAAAAACAGACGAGCAGCAGCACAAGAACCCTAACAATTTTTCTTCCATTTTATTATTATTGTTGAACAAATTTCTAGAGATTTCATTTTTTTAATATTGGAGACAACTTCTTTTCTAGATTTTAATTTTGTATTAAACAAAAACAATGACCAAAATTTCTTTTATAAATGTTTATCAACAAAGTTTTGATTTTCCGTATGATACGATAAAATATATTTTGACAAATTCAAGCTATAAAATTGTTTCAAAATTTTATTTTACTTGCAAATTTTTTCCTTTAAAATATCGTCTTTATCTTGTTGATACTTTATTTTATGGAAATGCAACATTTTTGAATGATTCCACGGCTAATTATGAAAAGGGAATAATAAATTTATCAAATTTAAACATTTGGGTTAATGAAAAGTATTGTACATATTCTTTATTGTGGTGGAAATTAAAAATAGAAAGATGCACCGTTAAAAAATTGTTAATTACCCATGGAGCTGTACCTTGGAATGATTTCAAGATATTAGCAAAAGCTGGCACAATCCAAGAATTTTCTATTGAAAAAGTTTTGGATTCTGAAGGAAATATGGTGGCAATTGAAGATATTCTTGCCCTCGTTCCAAAAGTATCTGGTTTTAAGTAAGTACAGATTGAATTCTGGGAATAATAATGATATTCATTTTTTAGCCTTTTTAATACTCATGTAACATCAAATTCATTCAGAAGCATTTGTGAGATTCATGACAATTTTATAAACATTTTAAGTGCTGATATTGATAGAGTTGATGGCCCCATAAATACTGAAGATTTTTTGAAATTTCTCAAGGTTACTTTGGAAAAGTAAAATATTGTGTGCAAAACATTTTTTGTTTTAGGAATGTGGCTGTCCTAAGGCATCATTCGAAGTTACGTTTTCTTCAGTGGTTCCAAAGACTCAAATCCGAGATTTCTTTGATAAAGTGAAATTTGAATATCAAAAATGGCCAAATCCAAAACCTAAATTAGCTATATTCGAACGCGATAATCCCTATTTTATCTCGCGATTGTTTCTTTAGCAATATTGATATTTTATTTTTTGTATCTTTTTTTTAAGTTACAATAGTTTTATTTTGGTAAAAATAAAACTATTGCAACAAATGGATACGATCTTCATGATTCAATATATGATTCCCCCCAAAACAAAAAATTACTCACTGCCTCTTACCCTTCTTTTTCTCTATTACAATAAAATCTCTAACTTTAAAACTATGTTAATAAAATTATATATTTTATTATTACAAAAGTTACCATCAACAAACATAACAATAATCAACAATTGAAGCATATAAAATATTTCTCTAGCTAACCAATTCTAATTGCTATTAACAAAAAACATCCACTTGTGTATCATCATTGTTGAAGCTGTTGAATAGCTTTTTCATCTTGTTGTGACATATTTGTTAAAACTTTTCCAAGCTTTTCATGAACATCCAAATACTTTGCAACACATCGATCCAAGCATACTCTAAATATAAAAATTAATTAAACGAAGAAACAAAATGCAATTTTACTTACGATTCACCTTTTGTTAGATCACCTTCATGATAATTTGTTGGTATACATTTTTGTTCACATGCATCTGTCATCCGGCGATACATGTCACTCATCATTTCCATCTCCAATTCAGCAACCATTTGCATCTGTTTTGCATATGCATCATTATTAGCCATATTTTTGATAATATGGATATCCTGAAATATATCTTTTATGATAAAAGAAAAAAACAAAGCTCGAGTTCATCAACACGGATCAAATAACAAGTATAAGAATATCACGAAATAAAAGTATAAATTGACAAGAAAGATACATCTATAAAACCTCCATTGAATATCAATATTGAACATTTGTCTTCAATTTGATGGTTAAAGATAAGATTTTTAATCTAAGGAAAAAATGAATTACGTTCATAATGAAATGGAGGTTCTCGATTAATGAAAAGTGATGGATAAAAATTACAGCCAAAAAGATTACAGAAATTGTCACAAAATACAAAGGATTAACTTTAAAAATGTTGAAAAAAAATCACAAAAAAGTTTTAACTTTTTTTAAAAAAATGTTAACCTATTTTCGTGGTAAGAGAGCCTAGTTGAAAAAGTTAAAACTTTTTTAAAAAAAGAAAGAATGGTCTAAATTTTTAATAAGATTCTAAAAAAAGAATTCGTCAAGTTCAATAATTAGTATCTTTTAGACTAAAAGTTTTAGTTTCTAATCTCGCTTTCCATTTTGCATTTACTTTCATAATTTTTGATGTATTTTCTTAGACAACTGTGTTGTTTTTGTTGGAATACTGTATTTATATTTTTATTGGATACTGTATTTTTTTTTCTATAAGGACTAAAACGAAATAAAAAATATTTTTTCATTTTGCGATTATTACATTTTCAATATATTTTAATAACCACTTGAATCATGCTTAATAAATAATTAATGTTGTTTACAATTTCAGAAATAAATCCGCGAAATTAATTTTCCACTTAATCAGAAATGCAATCCGAGAAAAAAGAAATTAAGAGCCTTCAATAAAAAGAAAATTAAAAAAAATATTTCGGAAAGCTTTTATTTTTGTATTAATTTTTTCATGACTGGCAAAATCAATTAATATTTCCATCTGTCATTTTTATTGTAGTTTTTTGATGGTATTTTTTGCTTGTTTTTGCTTTGATTCATTTTTCTTGAAGGTTTTTAAAATTTAAAGAAAAGAAACGCAAATGAAATTTGAAACTTTTTTTGCAGAAAAAAGCACAAAACATTTAGTAACGCATTAACTCTTTAAAAATAAAGTCATTGAAATTTTTTCCGGTCACAAAAAAAGTACTTGAAACAAAAGTATTTTAAAAATCAAATTTCATTCATTTCAGTTTTAAACGGTTATTGCTACTTGTCTTTTTTTCCTGCTTCTTCTTCTGTTTCAATACTCCCCCTTAAGGGAGGTTATTACTTTTTTCTCGTACTTGCTTTTGCGCGAAAACGGTCAATTTTAAATACATTGAAGAAGAAGAAGGATTGCGCACCTGTCTTTTTAAACCTTCATTATTATTTAGTTATTGTTTTTGTAAGTAAATTTTTACTTATTTTTACGTTCGTTTATGTACAATTGTTTTAAAGGATAAATTTATAAATGCTTCTTCTTCTTTCTAGACTGCAGTTTTAATTATTTTCGTTTATGGTTAGTCATTTTGTTAAGTTATTGACAGACGATATTTTTGAATATCGTTCCATCTTTTTTTTAAACTGGGAGATTGTCAGTCTGCTTCCTATTTCCTTCCTTCCTTGCTTTTTGGTGACTACTGCTACTTGTTTGCTTGCATGTTTGTGTAAGGTAATAATAATGACCAGTTTGGAAAAACTAAAATGGAAAAAAAGCGATGATGAAGTTGATACTCAAATTTCACATCATTCATGCAAAATAGTCAAAAACAGTTTTTCTCTTTCTTTTTTTACAAAATTTTATTTTTGGTCACATTTTTGGGGTCGTTGATGGGGGCAACGACGGGCGGGCATGGGATGGACTTTATTTTTATCCTTCTCCATCCACATCCAAAAAAACGCTCGAGGGGCTTTGTTTTCTGTATTTTTAAATTGTTTTTGTGGTTGGGGTCACTTAATTGTAGGCTCAAAAAAGCAGTCATGAATTTGCATGCAATGTTATTATTTTTGTGTTTGACTGTCTAGCTGCTGTGGTTGTTTGGTTGTTGGCTTTGCTGTTGATGGATATTGCGTTTTTCGCGCAACCAGAATAAATTAGCTTTTAAAAATGTCTCCTTTCAAACAAAAAATGTTTTTGGGAAGAAGATAAAATGACTTGGTTGCAACCATCATGATATCCGTTTTTGTCTAAAAAACAAATAAGTTTTATTTTTCTTGTTTTTAGGCTCATCTATTTTCTATTCCATGTCTTTTTTGCGTCATAGTTTTTTTTATCTTATCCTTCTCAAACTCAAATCATTTTGTAATTTTAAAGGCTTGGTTTTTCTTGAATCAGGTTGAAAGTGGAAGTGAAAGCGAGACTGTTTTGTGCGATTCTATTACTGCAGTAAAAAAATCAACATTAAAAATATGATACTACAGTAATTACTCTTTTCAAATTTCTTTTCTTGAAACAAGCAATATTTGCTTGTATAAATTCAATTTTATTCCGAGTTTTTCTTGATCGCATCAATTTGAACTTGGAAATCTTTGGGCAACAACAATATCCACAAATATACAGTATATCTTTGCAAAAATACTTCGTCACTTTAAAACCGCTTAAACCGCTCCTTTCTTCTCTTAAAGAATATCTTAAAAACATTTTTGTTAAATATTAACCATTTTCACATATCCTCTAAAATCCCCCAACAAAACGTTGCCATGTTTTTTCTACGTTTTTGAACGATTCTTTCAATTTTTTCAATGGCATTTCTTTGTCAAAAAATAGCTTCTTCTTTTGCATGAATGAATTAACAAATTTTTTTCTGCTTCTGAAATGCTTTTTTTTAAAAAAGATGGTGAAAAAGACGATGGTAAAACTAAAATAAAGAAAGGTAAGATGTTCACAAAAAAATTTTCCAGGAGAAGTTTGTTTTTCAAAAAAAATAGAAAGTAAAGGCATTCAAGAAAGAAAGTCCATTTTTTGGGCCTTCTGCTGCTGCCGGCTTTGGTGCAAATGACTTATTCATGCCTTTTTTATATTCCTATTTTTTTTTCTACAAAATCGTTCAAGTCACGCTATATTTTTTTGTTGAAAAAAAAGTCATTTTTTCTATAGATAGGCATAAATATACTTTTTTATTTCGCTTGAGGCACAAAAAAACTTTCAATTCCCAATTCTCATCATTTTTCTTTCTATTTTTTTTTCCATCGAAAATAGTTTCACTCTTATATTATAGATATATATATATTTTTTTCTTTTCATGTCACCACCACCATGAAACTGAAGAAAAAGAAAAGCAATTTTCAAAACAATAACTTTCTTTTCAACAGCTTTTTTTAAACCCTGAGAGAAAAAGAGATGGATCTTCTTCTTCTTTTTTCATTTTTAAAAGCGATTTTTTGTAAAAATCGGACATTATACCGGATTTTGAAAAAAATAAATTTCAAGTTTGAAGGCTAATTCTTCGTCCCTATACTAAATCGAGGTCGTAGATCACGAAAATGAAGTCGGTTTTGGTCAAAAATGCCATGGCACGGAGATATGCCATGGCATGTGCCACATAGTGCCAAAAATCACATTTTTAAAAAAGTTCCATAAAATGTATATGGATCGACTCCCCTCAACTCAGGGAATCATAATATAACAGATTTGACCGTTTAAACTCATTTTTTCGAGTTGTTATAAGGCTTGAAAGTTGGTGGTATACGGTATTTTGGTAATATCACAGAAAATGTTACTTACGGGCATACTTTTGGTTGGTCTCATTCAATTCCCCAGATGATTTTACATATGTATGGACCAAAATAAATGAAAAAAAGTGACGCTGCGATTGAAATTTCTCAAGTTTAAACTAAAAACTACATCTCCAGCATCATGTTGGGGGCAAAACTCAATGATTACGAAAGATATTGACATGCGGTGGCTTTTTTTATGTAAGACTATGATAAGGAATGAATCCTGGAAAGTTTCAGCACTATTGGATACGATTTTGGAATAGGGCACCAACATGAAATTTCAAAATTTCGCAATATTAACCCCTTGGCAAAAAGTCAAAGTTATGTGAATTTTTCTTTACAAATATAAGTATTAATGCTTTTAAAATGTAAATTAGACACAGAAATATCATACAGAAGCATGAAACACTCAATTCCAGCACTTATCGATTTTTCCGGATAGGTCGAAATTTACCACTTTTTTAGTGAATTTTCAGCGTATCACAATTACATCAAAACTTAAACATTATGTTATTTTTAGATGTTTACAATAATATTAAGCATGTTTGAGATATTTTTGAGTTATTTCAACACTTAGGAATTGGCAGTTTCCATTTTCGCCACCATTCTGATAAGCGAAAAACACCTTAAATTTAAAACATCGCAAAAGAAAAAATAAGTGTCGAGGAATGTTAAAAACATCCATAAATATCTCAAACATGCTTAATATTATTGTAAACATCTAAAAATAACATAATGTTTAAGTTTTGATGTAATTGTGATACGCTGAAAATTCACTAAAAAAGTGGTAAATTTCGACCTATCCGGAAAAATCGATAAGTGCTGGAATTGAGTGTTTCATGCTTCTGTATGATATTTCTGTGTCTAATTTACATTTTAAAAGCATTAATACTTATATTTGTAAAGAAAAATTCACATAACTTTGACTTTTTGCCAAGGGGTTAATATTGCGAAATTTTGAAATTTCATGTTGGTGCCCTATTCCAAAATCGTATCCAATAGTGCTGAAACTTTCCAGGATTCATTCCTTATCATAGTCTTACATAAAAAAAGCCACCGCATGTCAATATCTTTCGTAATCATTGAGTTTTGCCCCCAACATGATGCTGGAGATGTAGTTTTTAGTTTAAACTTGAGAAATTTCAATCGCAGCGTCACTTTTTTTCATTTATTTTGGTCCATACATATGTAAAATCATCTGGGGAATTGAATGAGACCAACCAAAAGTATGCCCGTAAGTAACATTTTCTGTGATATTACCAAAATACCGTATACCACCAACTTTCAAGCCTTATAACAACTCGAAAAAATGAGTTTAAACGGTCAAATCTGTTATATTATGATTCCCTGAGTTGAGGGGAGTCGATCCATATACATTTTATGGAACTTTTTTAAAAATGTGATTTTTGGCACTATGTGGCACATGCCATGGCATATCTCCGTGCCATGGCATTTTTGACCAAAACCGACTTCATTTTCGTGATCTACGACCTCGATTTAGTATAGGGACGAAGAATTAGCCTTCAAACTTGAAATTTATTTTTTTCAAAATCCGAAAAAATGACAAAAATGTTCGAAAATTACAAAAAATCGCTTTTAAAAACTTTGAAATTCCAAGAAAAAATGAAAGAAAAAGGTTATTACTTTTTTTGTAATTTTGTTACCACATTTTTTTGCCATTGTTTTATATTTTTAAGCTCGATCTCATTTTCTTTTTTTCTTTTGTTTTTAGCTTTTCATTAATCCCCTTTTCTTCTTTTTTTGCCTTCTGGGTATATTTTTAAAAGACAATTTTCACTCTTCTAAAAATAATATATTTTTAAACACTTTTTTCAGTTTTTCTATTTTCTTTCATCGCCTTCGATGGTCAAAGAATGAAAAAAATGTTCATGTTTCTCATGACCCCTTCTTCTTCCCTTTTTTTTCTTTCATCCCTTCCCTTTCATTTCATTCATCCCCCCGTCAGAAAAATACCCCTCCGGAAGGTGGTTCATTCATTTCAATTTTATTTTTACTCTCACTCACTCAAAAATTACAATTGCCACCCTCTAAAAATGTTTTTCCATAGCTTTAATGAATATTTTCGCGCAGTCATCATCGCCTCCGACTCGGTTGCTTTTTTTGAGATTAATGTTTTCCTCTTCTTTTGCTTCTTCTTCTTCGGGAAATTAATAGAAAGAAAAAGAAGGATCGCTTTTTAAAAACATGGAACAGAGTCAAAAAGAGGTCCTCCATGACTATCCTTTTTATCCTCCTTGAACTTCTTATGTTCTTGTAAATCCAATTTTATGTAAGTTTTTCCATTTTGTAAATGATAAAAACTAAAGAAAACTGAAGATGTTTGATTTTAACTTGCTTTTCTTGACTTTCACTTTTAACCCCGTCTTTCCTGCTTTATTTCTATTTTTTACGTACTTCAAAAAATAAAAAGTGTTTCCGACATTTTTCTTCGAAAAAATAAAATCTCAAATAACCTCTTTCTTTTATTTTTAGCTTTTTTAAATTTAAAAAGTTTTAAAAAAAATACAAACAATGTTATCCCTGTAGTTTTTTTCTTTAAAAATGATTATTGAATTAAGTAATTTACCCTTCTTCTTCTTTTTCCATGTCTATTTTAGTTACTAAAAAAACTTAAAGGCCAAATTTGTTGCTATTCTTCTTTTTTTGGAACTTTGGAAGGTTTTCCACGAATTAGACTTTGAAAGAAGAAGAGTTACTTTTGGAAATTGAAAGTTTTTGTACGAAAAAGAAAAATATAGAAGAGGGCAAAGGTTGAAGCACTTTCTTTCTTTCCTTTTTATAGTTTAATTAGTACTCCAAAAAATTGCAGCTGTTTTGAAAAAAAAGGTTTTTGGTAACTTTTTTTTGCATTTTTAAACATCAAAGTATTTTTGCCGGCATTTTTTCTAACTAACAAGCTGTATTTGAATATTATCAATGGCATATTTTCAGTTTTGGCATTTTATTTTTTCTTACCTTGGGTTTTCAGTCAAAATATGGTTGAGTTTTGATTTTGGCATTTTTGCTGTTTCGGCATTTTTGCCATTCGACTAAAACAATCCCTTTTCAATATATTTTCATCGGAATTTTGGATAACTAAAATCCATAAATTTTATTTTTCTCAAACATACATATTTGATATTCATTCTTCTGGCACAGTAGAAGCAGTAATTTAGCTTTTTGGCATAATTTTTTATATACATTTTTTTCATCGAAATAAAATGCCGTTTTTTGAGATTTATTATATCCTCTTTCCTTCCCTTTTCGTTATCCAGTTTTTTCTTCCATAAAATGAAAACCAAAAATGCCAAGACTGACCACATTTTTCTTCTCTTTGGTTTCTGCTTCCCCCATTCCGGTCAAAGAAAAACACACGAGCTTCTTTAAAATTCCATTTTTTTCTTCTAAAATTTTTCCCTTTTTTTAAAAAAGAAAAGGATTTTGTTTTCTTGATGATGAATAGCCTCTTTTTTGTTAGTTTTTTTAAATTAAATTTACCAATCATCTTCTTCAAAATATTTGTATGTGTCTTCTCCACCTGATTCCTTTTTCATGTCTATCTTCTTCCATCTATTCAAAACCATTCATTTTTTTCCACGAAGCTTTTTTTACATGTTTTTTTTAAAACATACTTTTACATTATATTTTTTAAAAGCTTCAGAATTCAAAAAAAGAAGCTCTGTTTTTTTTTGTGGTGCAACAACAAATTTGTCACTTTCAGTTATTTTATTTTTTTTCCGTTTCAACGCCCATTTTTTATTCTTTTCCCGTTTTTTCAAAGGTTTTACTTTTTTGGAGAAAGAACAACAAATTTACTGCTGGAAAAGAAAAAAAAGACAAAAACCCATCAAAATTTGTTTGTTACTTTTTTTTCTTCAAAAATAATGTACCCATCCAAACCTTTTTTCAATACTTTTTTCAAAGGTAAAATCGGGAAAACCTTCTTTTTTCGGTTTTTCGGGCAATAATCGGAGAAATCTGCGTGCGCGAAATATAAACGAACACGAATGGAAACGCGTGTCGTTGATTTTGTTTCTTCCTTCTTTTCTGTTTTCTCGTATTTTTCGTATTTGAAGAACAGATATAAAAGTAACAAAAGAGGAGGCTTTTTGACACAGAAAAAAGAGAGAAAAGAAAGAAAAGAATTATGTGTGAAAACTTGTAATTATTTACGTATGTTTCAAACGTAATATTTTCATGAAAATATTATTATTCAAAGAGAGATTTTTGACACATTATTATTTTTGGAAGGGCATTAAATTTTGACGGAAGGAAGGTTTTCGGTTTGAATTGACCATTGTTGAATCACGGAATGTTTTAACAATGCAAAAAAGTGAAAGAAAACAAAAAAGGTCATTTTTGAAAGTGAACGTAATTTTTTGGTTTGATGTTTTAAAATGACTACTTTTTTTGTATGTAACTGTACAAAAATAATTAAACCTATTCAAAAAATAGTTTTTTGATGTTTTTAAACAAGTTTGAAATTTTTTAATGATGCATAAATTTTGTTTTTGCAGTGTTGTAAATCACGTGTTTTCTGTTTTACAGGTGCTTTTTTATTGACATAAAAAACTTTTTGGAACCAAGTTCTTTCACATTTTCATACTTTGTATAACAATACCTTTTACAATTTTACACTTTTAACTGATACCTCCTTTGCCATTGTTGTTCATTCAAAATAAATAATAAAATGTCAAAAAAAGTTTCAATTTTTTTTGATTTTCTTTTTTCAATGTTAGCTAAATAAATGTGACTTCAATATTGGAGTCAAAAAATATAGCTGTTTCCGAACAGCGGCATTTTTCTTTGATCTTTTGAGATGATTGATAGACTCGAACTCTTGAGGCACAGAAACTTTGATTGTTCTTGTCCTTGTTGTTTTTGTAGTGTTATTTTTTATGCAAATCAGTTCGTCGATAAACTTTGGTCTTTTTTCTTCCATGTGTTTTACAAAAACACTTTAACATTTTTTGTATTTTTGTATTTAATTATTATATTTTTTCATTTTCACTTTTTTTGACCCACTTCATTTACTATTTTACTTTACTTTTTTCCTTTCTTCCGTTTCCTTCTCATCTTTTTTCCATTTTATCCTCCTTCGTTTTTTTCTTACTATTTTCATTCATTCATTTTTATTCGATTAGCTGCATTTAAATCCGATATTTTTGAAAAAAAAGAAAAAGCTATGTTGGTTCTGTGTTTTTTAAAGGAAGAGGAGGTCTTCCATCTTTTTCTCATTTATTTTTTTGTTATTTTATATATAAAAATGACCGTGTCGGAACAAGCTTTAGTGGACACTTGTCCTCTTTTTCCCCTTTCTTTGTTTCAAAGGGAAGAAGCAGCTCTTTTGATGATGATGATGATCGTGGTAGCCTTCCCCATTACTGACTGACTTTAACTAACTGAACTGGACTAGCTTAAATAAGCGATTGACTGCTTTGCTGCTGGACCTTTTGAACAAGACATAGACAAGACAAGGATGGATATAGATAAATGGATAATGATGGACTTGTTTTTGATTGTGATCCTGCTGGCTGGCGGATGATCAAAAAGTTACTTTTATTTAAAGTTTTGCAGCTTTTTTTAGTCATCGATCAGCTGCCTCTAATTTTTTTTCAAAAACTTTTTTTTGGAAGAGATTTTTCGTATTTGTTTTAAACTTTTTTTAATCTCTTCAAAAAAAGAAGAAGCTCCCGCACTTTTTTTCATAGCTTTTTTGAAGAGATTTGTTTATTTGCAAACTTTTTTCTTTTTCTTTTCTCTTTAAATTTGAATGTCCTTCTCCTTACAAAATTATTATTATTAATTGTTATTGTTTTTCCTTTCCTTTTTCCCTCTCAATTTTTGCCTTGAATGAATCCATTTTTTAAAAAAAAATTTAACGTGTTTGTGTTCTTCTTTGAACAGTTTAGTTTTGTTTGTTTAAATGTGTTGTTAAACATTAATAATAATAATAATCGCCTCGATCCGATTCCTTCCAAACATATTTTTACGACTTTTTTTCACGTTTTTATGTATTTAACAACTTTCTTCTTTTCTTGCGCGTCTTTGATTTTCGAGAACCTCATGTTATTTATTTTTCTCCCTTTTTCACTTTTCTTCGGGTGATGATCAATATTATTCATTTTAAAAACGACAACACAAAATTTGACATTTAACAAATTTCTTTCTTTTTTTTGCAGGAAAAAAGAAGTGTTAAAATCAATGTTTTAAAAGAAAAGCAGCAGAAAAAGGAAACCTTCTACAAAAAACTATACATATATTTTTTAAAATTAATTTTATCTGTTTCTGATCATTAAATTAAATTCATTTTGTTTGTGTTAATGGATTGGTCGTCCTGTTTGATGAAGGCCGTTTCCGGTAAATTTATCATTCTTAACCTTCTTCATTTTCCCATGAATTTAAAATTTAAAAATCTTTAATTACAGATTTTGCAATTTTGGATACCAAAAATGTGGTTCGAAGAGCATAGTTCTTGGGCATCAAATCAAAAAATGTCAACTTTAATCGAAAAATGGCGGGATCTTTGGTCCTATAAAGTTGAATATTTTGTTGCAGCTTGTGCCTATGTTTTTGCAACAACTAATTTTCTTAATTTACCAAAATTGGTACTTGATAATGGTGGATGTAAGTTTAACTTTTTTAAATTGATTTTAGTGTTTAAAAATTGATTAAAAATTTTGTTTTGATATTTTGAAAGCATGATACTTTGAAATATGCAAATTTTAGAAAATGTGAAGATCTTTTTTTGGAAAATGTTTTATCAAAAAATTCTAAGAATTCATTCATTATTGATTCTTTTAAAAACATTTTTGTACATTTTGGAACTTTTGAAATAAATTTGCATATGATTTGATTACAGTGTTTCTCTATTCTGCATTACTGTAATCATTTTTTAAATATCAATTTTGATCATTTTTTAAAAATGAATCTAATATTTTTTAGTAGCCTTTCTTGCCGCCTATGGGGCTGGCCTTCTTGCCATTGTTCTTCCGGTTATCATTCTAGAACTTACAATTGGGCAACTAACTGGTCGAGCCCCAATTCAAGCAATTTACAATGTTTGCCCGGTGTTTAAAGGAGTTGGAGTCTCACAAATAATATTTTCCCTATTTGTTATGGCAACAATGACCCGATTTGTTGCATATTTAATTTTATATTTATTCCATCTATTTTGGACTATTATTGATGAACGACCAGGACTTCCATGGTTGCATTGTAAAAATTTCCCTGAACTTCAAACTCGACCCTGCCGAGAAGCGGCGATTATTATGAATTTAACTAATGTTGCGGATTCTATCAAACTTTCAACAATGCATGATGAATCTTCACTTTCACAGTTTATGAGATTCTTGGAGAATCCTTCGACATCTTTGGCCGATATCGGGCAACTACAGTATTACATGCTGTCGGCACAAGGCGCCGTTTGGATTATCGTATTTTTTGCGATATGTTTTGGCGTTCGATGGCTCGGAAAAGTTATTACTGTAAGTATTTTTTGAAAATTTGGAACATAAAAGGGTAATATGCAAAATTTTGAAGATATTGGACATACTCAAGGATTTGCATAATATCATATGCAAATTTTCTAGTATAAAATTTTTAAGAAACGTTTTCGGCAATTTTTTTTGATGAAATATTTTTCCAAAAAAATTTTGAAAATTTGCATATTATCTTTTAGCCTAAAGAAACATCAATAATATAGCACCTAAAATTTTAGTCAACATTTTTATTCTCCCTGATTTTGATCCTTGTAATTTGCATCCGTGGCTTAACCCTTGAAGGGGCATTTGACATGTTTGAAGTTTTATTTTCGATCACAGATTGGAATATCCTTAAAGATTATCATGTTTGGAAACTTGCAATTGAACAGGCCATTCTTGCCACAGGAATTGGCTTTGGTGCCTTTATTACAATTGGTTCCTACAATAAACGTTCAAATAATCTCGTCTCAGATTCCCTCGGGCTACTTTTGATTCATTGCTTTTTTACGGCAATTCAACTTGCAACTGTCTTCAGCTTTCTTGGATTTCTTTCTCTTCGAACTGGACTTGAACCTTCAGAATTGCTGGATCGAGGTGAAACTCAAATGTGGCATTTCTTAACTTATCTCAGTTATATCAGTCACATAAAAATTTATAGTGGCTTTGTTTTGGTTATGGCAATTTTGGTGCTATTAAACATCTTTGTAAGTTTTTTAAAAAGAAAAATCAGTTACCGTAATTTTTGGTTTAACACAGTTTTTACCATAATCGTATTTTCGTTATGAGATTCAAGTTATATTAAAATTATCCCCAAACTAATATTTCGTTACAGTATTTATAAGAAATTATTACTGTAATCATAGTTTTGCTATGATATTGTAGGTACCGTAACTTAATCGTTTAAAAACGATTTATTGAGGCTTAATGAATCGTTTTTTAATGAGCAATAATTACCACAATTTTATTTACCCAAAAATTCTTACCGTAGCCCTCACTTTAATTAAAATAAGTAATGCATTATTTTTAAAACCTCAGTTTTTGTTCATTTACATCGAGTATCCAATAAATATTTTAGTTCTTACTTGGTCTCAATGTTTTGGCAAGTTTTGAAGATGCCCTCGGGGTTTCATGGAGTCGATGCTTCCCGAGATTTTCCCTTGCCCTTCTTGTTTCATTACTTGGATTTGGCTTCGGATTTTATTTCACCACACAAGCTGGAAAATATGCATATGAACTTTCAACCGGATATCTCAAATACCTCACACTTTGGACCATTTTGACATGTGAATTAATTGCCGTTGCTTGGTTTGTAAGTTTTTCTTTATTTTGGGTTAATGAGGCATCTGTTACCGAAATCTCTTTTACAGTATTGTGCCCATTATCTTGGAAAAGATCTCAAATCAATGCTTAAATCAAAATGTTGTTGGTGCCTCGGGCATTTTCTTCTATTCATTACTTATCTAATTACATTTATTCCAATTGTAAGTTCTAATTTTCCTTTCAAGACCTTCAATTACCGTAATTAATATTCCCTCAGGCAATCGCGATCCTAAATGTTATGGCATATTCGTATGAAGCTTATTCTGAGCCAATTCGTCGATTTGAATATTCTGAAGCAATTGGAGCTTCCATAGCTTTGATCCCGTTAATCCCAATCCCACTGTTTGCCCTATTTGCCCTTTGTACCTCTTGTCGAGTAACATCAATGTCAAAATGGCAAAGATTTAAAATTGCCTTTAAATCCCCAATGAAATATGACATCATTCATGAAGATGAATCTGGCATTCTTGTCTCAACAAATCAACGACAAATTACACCCCGATATTCTTCTGCTGCACCGGGATATGTCCTTTTACCCCAGAATTCTGCACCACTTGCAGAGCCTGAAACCTTCAACCTTGAACAACAACAACAGCAACAACTTCAAAATAATCGAAATTCTGTTGAAATTAAAGTTGTAAGTTTTTTAAAAAAAGCGCACAAATGGTTTAACGTTTATCCTTATCATTTCATACTTATAAAATCACTGCAAAATATTTAAATATGCAAATTAACTGTTTTAAATTTCAGGTTGAAGAAAGCTAAACACAAAATATTACTCGCAAAACTCTCTTTATTTTATCAGTTATCAGAAAAAATGCTGCCGCTTTCAGTTGCTTCTTTTTTTATATTAAAAAATTGTACAAATTTTATTTCCTTTTTTGTTGTATATTTATTGACAGTTGCTGATCTTGTAGGATACGGTAATCGTAGTTAATGCATACTGTACAAATATCTAAATTGCTTTATTCGATTGTAACAACTGCTTTTGATAATATGCAAATTTTTTATTTAATCTAAAACTAACAAGATCAGCAATTTCAATAATTTTAATATTTTTTAAAAATTTCCATTGTTAAATCCAGTTATGTTTTTTTCCTTCCTAATTTTTTTCTTTAATTTTTTATGTCTTAAAATTCTCATACATTGTTTGATTCTCAACAAAAAAAATAATAAAAATAAATGTGTTAAAGATTGACAGCAGCAAAGAAAAAAAGACAAGAAAAAAAGCAGAAAAAAGAAAGTACTTTGAAAGTTCTTATCAATCGGATGATTTTTTTGTTGCCCTCTTTTTTCCTTCTTCTTTTGATTGAGACTAGATTGAAGCAGCACATATTTTTGGAAGGGGCAAGAAGCAAGAACAAATTGCATTATTTGAATAATTTTTGGGTCAAAAAAATTATCACATAAAAAAATGAGTCCCCCGAAACTTGGAAGAGTTGCAGATCCAAAAATCTATGAAGAATGGTTGAGTGAAATTGATGCCGTTGGGGGTGAACTGGCATGGATTCGAAAAAGAAAAGAATTTCCAACAAATTCAACGGGAATCGAGAGAAGTCCTGGTGAAATTAATTCATCCGTTTTACGATCTCGGCAAGTTAAAGATGCCATTGAAAAAGAGGCTGAAAGAAGAAAAGTGCCAAAAGAGGAGATCAAGAAAGAAGCTGAAGAGATTATTGAAAATATGGCACAAAGTTTTAATCTTTCATCGGTGAAAGTGGTCGGATATGGGGTCATTAAAGCAATTAAGGTTGGTTCTTTTTTGGCACAACTTATCTTGTCATACGGCACAATCAGTTTTTGATATGCAAATTTTCAGCATTTAAATTTTTTGATGCAAAATTACAAGCTCTACAAATTTGCATAATTTGAATAAAAAATATGCAAATTTTTGATATTTTTAGCGTCATCTTTTGTAATTTTTTGATTTGAATTTAAAATAAAGCGTGCTAACTTCTAATTATTAATTACCAGAATTTAAAAAATTTGCATATTGAAATTCCGATCTTTGATTTCTGGAGTTTGGATTTTGATGCAAAAAATATTTTTAAAATTTTGATTCTATTTGTAAAAATAGCATGCATCAATTTTAGAATCTATTTGATGCCATTTATGTTAACCTTGAAGCACTTCGATCCCTTCGCCAAAGGCTAAATTCTGATTCAATCGTATTTATCCCTACGCATAAAACTTATGCAGATTTTTTGCTACTTTCCCTTCTTTGTTATCATGAAGATGTAACACTTCCAGCAATTGCGGCAGGATCAGATTTCCAACAATCCTATTTCCTCGGGGAAGCTCTCAGGCGATGTGGAGCCTTCTTCATTCGGCGAAGCTTTGGCGATGATGCACTTTATTGGGCCATCTTTTCCGAGTATATTCAAACCCATTTAATTCATGCTGATCGACCCTTGGAATTTTTTGTTGAAGGAACAAGATCTCGAACTGGAAAAAGTTTACATCCAAAATATGGCCTCCTTCAATGTCTTCTAGAACCTTACCTCAGGGCACAAGTTTATGATTTGGTAGGTTTAATTTGCTAAAAGTACCAAATAAAAATACTTTTTTACAGGTAATTGTTCCAGTCACAATGAATTATGACAAAATTTTGGAAGAATCTCTTTATGGTTATGAACTTTTGGGATTTCCAAAACCAAAGGAAACAACTTCGGGATTGCTGAAAGCCCGGCACATTTTTGAAAAATCATTCGGAAATGTTTATATTACATTTTCGGAACCAATTTCAGTTCGAAATATTATTGAACCTAAAATTGATCGATCCCAGCTATCTTTTTATGTAAGTTTTTTATGTCTTGGGTTTGGTAATGGAAATTTGCATAATACTATACGAAAAAACTATGTTTCCAACCGATTAATACTGTAGAGTAATAGGTACAAGTAAAAATTTGCATAATAAATAGGTCATCATTTCAGCCCCAACGAGAATTTGCTGTTGATTTTGCGACGAAAAAAGCAATTCAAAAATTTGGTCATGAAATTGTTAAAATCCACAATTCCAATAATATTATCTCAGTTTGGCCCTTTGCATGCCTGATCATCAATGATATCCTTGATGAATCTTCTCCAACAAATCCGAAACCGATCCTTTTTTCTGAACTTCGTCATCGACTTGAGGATTTCATATATCTCCTGGATAAACTTCAAATTGCAGTTCAAATTCATTCTTCAATTGAGAATGATCTTCGATGGTTTTTGAAATTGCATTTTGATTTATTTGTTCCATTTAATTTACAAGCAAAAGATTTTGAATTGAAATTCGCTGAATTCCCGGTCATAAAAGATTCAAAAAACAATTTCAACAATTCTGAACTTCTTTCAAAATCCGTTACAGCAATAATATTTTCAAATTATGCAAATCAGGCAATGTTTTATATTTTCCATGTTGGATATATTTGTGCCTCGCTAATCTCAAATCAACAATCACCATCCACAACACTGACAACATCAAGGACAACATCATCAACTTCTAGTCTGGCTATGTCTATCAAAGGATTAAAGAACGATTTTGGGTGGGTTAATTTTTTTAAATAATATTTGATCATTTCTGTTTTTTGAGGATTTAATTTTTTTTAAACGATCAAAAATTAAATTTTTACAAAGTCTGTGTGTGTTTTGCACTTTTTGGAAGACATTTTTTGGATGCTCGTTTCCGTTTTTTAAAAAGTACACAGCTAAAAAACCGATTATTTACGGTATGCAAATTTTTTATGTTGCGTTTTAATCAAAGTGGATGAGGGGTCCAATGAAATTTGCATAACTTTCGATTTATCGCTAAAAACAGAATCTATAAACCCCTTATTTGAACAATATTTTTTAATGTTTTAAAAGACACTAAAAAATATGTCAGATTTTTTAAATCCGGCCAAATTCTTGAAACATTTTCTCTTTTGAGAAAAACACCTGATTTTCTCCTAACAACGGAATTTCCTAGAAATGCCAAAAACCATTAAATCACTTTTTTATTTGCCTTTAAAAAAGCAGCAGCAAAATTCTTTCGACAGCTGTTTTTTTTGAATTCATTTTTTGCTCGTCAAATCAGTACATTTTCGTTCTTGAAAAAAGTCAATTTTTGCTAGCACAAATAAATCTCTTAAAAAATGCACATTTTTTTTTTAAACCACAAAATTTATATTAATTTTTTAAAGATTTCTTCAAGAATTATTTGTTCATGAATTTATTTTTGTCCCCGGTGAAATTGAGAGTGACTTGAATGAAGCAATTCAAAGACTTTCTGAAGCAAATATAATTCAAATTAAAAATGACGGCAGCAACAAACATGACATTTTTAATAATAATGAAAATAACAAAATTGAAATAAATGACGAAAATGCTGTTCATCAAATTTCTCGATTAATTACAGTAAGCTTTATTTTTTTGTTGTCGAATTAAAGCTTGTGAAGAGTTAATATGCAAGTTTTAGTGGTGAAAATTTGCAAATTTGCATAAAATGTCACTTTTTTATGCTAAGGAATTATGCAAATTTATTACCTTTAACGATAATTGATAATAATAATGCAAATCAGATATGCAAATTTTTACTCAGTGAATTTGCATATTAACTCATAGCGTTACAGTAATTAGCTACTATATTTACCTAAAATATTATTTTTCTTTATTCAAATTTATCTAACAACACATCATTTTTTGTAGCCATTTATTCGAGTTTATGCTGTAATTTTCCGGTTGCTGCTTTCAATTGAAAAAGATACCCTTCGACTACTTTCCCCAAAAACAACAATAATTTCATATTTGCAAAAAGAAATTTCAAAAGTGATTATTCAAGCTGAAGAAATTGAAGAAGCATCACATAATTATTATCGTTTGGCTTTTCTCAATAATGAATTAATCAAAAATGCCTTTCATACTTTGTTAAAGAAGAAAATCTTGGTCGTAAAACCTTGGGATGAACTTGTTATTGATCGAATTAGATTAAATTTAATTCTTCAAAAATTGTCGAAATTTGATGTCGACCACACTCATTTCCCCAATAATAACATGTTAATGATTGCGGATTCTGTTATCAGTGGCGCTGATTCAATTCCTCCCCGGTCAAGACTTTGAAGAAGAAGCAAAAAAAACATGTTTTTATCATTTTTTTGGTCCCCCAAAAACAAAAAAATTCGAAACCTTTCGAAAATTGAAAATTTTTTGTTGTTTTTCCGTGAAATATTTTTTTGATTCGTGTTTTTTTTTGAAACTATTTTTTTCGTTGTTGTTAAAATTTTTTAATGTTTTAAACAAAAACCTTCAATGATTATGAATTTGAAAATAAACATTTGAATCAAAAATCACACTCTCAAAAATACTTTTGTTTTTTTGATTTTGGTTTTGTTTTTGCTTGCCCCAGTTTTTTTTAATCATTCCATTTCATATTTTTTGATGCCTGTTTTGAATTTCTGTTGAATGAAAAATCTTATTCAAATAAACACATGAAAAGCTGCTGCTGCTATTTTTGAGCATTGTTTTTCTGCTTTTCAAATTTGATTTAAATGATCCCTCAAAATTTAATCATATTTTTTTCAAAACATCAATCCCAATAAAAAACATTCATTTAATAATAGGTCAACATCAGCAACAGCAGTACAAAAATAAAGAAGGTGGCGGAAACCCCTCTCAAAAAATTGTGATTTTCTGGAATGTTGTTTTTCGGCCATTTAAATTAAAGCAATTTCAATTCATCAAAACATCAGGATTGACATTGTTTTGTTCTAGTTTCTATTAATTCAGTTTTGAGACCTGAAACCTTTTGTACTTTTATTTTTTATGAAAACAGAAGGATGGCCATTGTTTTCTGGATTGGATTAAAGTTGGTTTCTGAAAATGTATAAAAGATAGAAAAAAAGTCTATAACTAGAACTATTTTATTGTTTGAATAGTTTGAAGTCGTTGAACATTTTTTTTGAACAACATTTAAAATTTAATAGCTGTTGTAGCGAACTATTATAATAAGATTTCAAAACTCTTTAACTTTATAGTTTTTATTTTGAAAGTACTAATTCAAATTTTTTTGATTACTGTAATACA
The DNA here is from genome assembly GCA_024447195.1 of Panagrolaimus sp. LJ2414. Lineage (NCBI taxonomy): Eukaryota > Metazoa > Nematoda > Chromadorea > Rhabditida > Panagrolaimidae > Panagrolaimus > Panagrolaimus sp. LJ2414. The sequence goes on along the minus strand of JAMRXY010000001.1, from coordinate 1,686,164 downwards.
ATATCTAATTTTCCTTATCCAAAATTTGACTGAACAGTTCAGCACGGTGTGCTTAACTGTCCATTCAGAAATTTAAGTATGTATAAAAATTCTTTAAAAATTTAGAAGTGCCTTTTATCTATCTGTCTAACACAGAGTACTGTATTTTTGATATATTCCCTCCAAAACTTGTTTTGCTTTGATATTTATTTTTTTCTATGAAACGATTAAAATTCCTTAAAAATGATATTTTGCAACAAAAATTTTTTGTTTTTCCCTCTCATTTTTTTAAGTCATGAAAAAAAGCGCCAAGAATTTTTATGTTTTTCATCAAAAAAGTATACATGTTTGTCAAATTGAAACAATATGTATGTATTTGATATACTAACAAAAAAAACTCGTTGACTCTTTTCCATCTCATTTTTTATCACCAAAGATTGACACAAATGCTTCTGTTCATTTTTTTTTTTGAGTTTGAATGTTTGACACGGACTGATTTTTTAAAACCTCTTTTTTCTTCCTTCCTTTTTTACGATGCAACAGTTTTAAATCTTTCTTTTTTTATATTCAAAAAAACCGAAACATACGTTTTTTGTTTTTGATTTTTGCTCTTTTTCTTGCTGCTTGATAACGAAGTTTTTTTTGAGACTGATAAGAATGAAGAAAAAAGTTTGGAAGAGAAAGAACAAAGTCTGCACAGTTTTTTGGCTTTTCTTTCCCTCCTCCACTTTTCCCATCATCATCATCTCATTAAAAAGAAGAAGAAATAATTTAAAGATCACTCAATTTTAAAATTTTAATCTCCTTTTTTATCCTCCCAAAAAAGCCCTTTGATGTTAGATGAGATATAATGTGACAACATTTACACACTTTTCTAAAAAAGTGAATGACTACTTTTTTTTTACCTTAAACATCAAAATTCTGAAACATAAATGATACAAATTTTGGAACTAATTTTGTGTTTTTGATCCATTTTTTAAAAATTACTTTGAAAAGGGATACATCCCTCTCAATTCCTCTCAATTCCTCTAAATTCCTTTGAATAGCTTTGAATGGATTTGAAAGGGAGGGATTGTTTTAAATAAAAACTGTAAACATGTTTTAAGCAGCGGCAATTTTAAGTGGTAGAGTAATAAAACGATTAAAATCAAAAAAGTTGAATCTGATGTCAATAGTTTGATTCTCTGCTCATTTTTTAAAAAATGACAAAAAAACGGGATAAAATTGTTGCTCATTTTTGGATATGCATTTTTTTGAGAGAAGGAGAAAAACGGGGATGACTGAAAAAAAGAAGAGAGCGAGATTAAAAAGGAAAACGTAGGCGGATAAACGATAAAACAAAAAAGCAAATCATTTCTTTTTTGATTTGATTTTTTATACACGTTTCAGACACAAAATTTTATATTTATTTATTTTTTTGTATGTGTGAAAGAAGGAATGGATTCAGCTTGATTGCCGCTGCTTTCTTTTCTTTGAGGCAACAAAAAAACTTTTAATGGCTTTTTCTTTCTATTTTTTTTGATAGCAGCTTAAAATTGAAGATTTTCTATCGTTTTCAAATAGAAAGCTTTTTTAAAATTTTCAATTTTTATTTATTTATTATTATTCATTATAATAATAATAATATCATAAATAATGGCTCCAGATGTGTTTAAAAAAATTGAAAGAAAGAAAAACATTTGCGAAGGAAAAGAAAAGAAAAGAACACTTCAAAAAAGTTTGAAGGATAACAAATTTGGTGTTTTTTTATTTGGAAAAGGTTTGTTTCAAATCCACAAAAAGAAATAATAAGTGTTGTTTTTTTGGATGATGATGAATGATCATCAACAATAATAAAAAAAACAGCAGGAAAAAAATGATTTATGTTTGCGCATTCGTTGTTTTTTGCCCTTTTTATTTTTTCGATTCGTTTTCAAAAACCATTGTTGATCATCGAGAAAAAAGAAGGGAAAGAAAAATAGCTTGAAGGCATAAATGCAAAAACTCGGAAGGAAGGTAATCAAAGCGCAACAACTTTCAATAATATGGAAATAATATATATTTGATATATTTGTGGTAAATGTTTATTTATTTTTTCTTTTTTGATTTTAAGTTTGCCTTCTGACGTAGGTAGAATTCCTGTACTTTTTTATTTTATTTGTTGCTGCTCCCTTTTTTAAATATCAAAGAAGAAAACGTTTTTGATATGTTTGTGTGATAATTATCATAACACTCTTTTTGTGATTGATATATTTTCCGGTTTACTGTGTTTTTTGAATGTGAACTTTGGGGGAAAGAAGAAGAAGGATTAGAAAAGAACATGTGGAAGGAAGAAAGGTTAAAAGTTGAGAAGTACTTTAATAGCAAAAAATTGTAGCATACTTTTTTGGGTGTTTGATAGTCTTGAGATAAGTGGGAGATTTAAAATTTAATATGCTTAAATTTTATATTTTGGGAAAGAAATTAATTTTTTTATTTTATTTTAAAGAAGAACTGCATCTGCCATAAACTTTTTCTTGTGACCAATCCTGAAAATCAGGGATTTATTTGAGCCAAAAAGGGTCAAAATACCATTCCATTGAATCTCTGATTTTCAGATTTGGTCACAAGAAAAACTTTTTGATTGGTGCAACGGTCTTTTTGAAGGCCATTTCGTAAGATGCTTAATTTCTTGTATCCTTGATACTCTAAAGATAAGAAAAAGATTAAACAAAATTATGCGCTACAATTTTGAAACTTTTTCTTTGTCATAACAAAAGTTCTTATTTCTCAATGTCTGCATTTTCCTTGAAAAAAAACATACTTCAAAAACAATTATATATAGTAGTAGTTACGAGCTAATTAAGAAAGCTTTTTTTTCAATTAATTTAACACAAACAACAACAAAAAACAATAACTGCGGAAATGCGATGACGAAGAAGAACGATTGTGTTTTTTTTCTGTGTTGAGAAATTTGTAACCCGCAAAAAAACAACAAAGTTCCAGTTTTTTTTGACGAATAAAAACAAAAGATTGTTTTTTTTCGTGCTTTTTAGAAGAAAAAAATTAGGAAACAATTTGCAGCTTTAAAAATAGCAAAACTTTTGATTCTAAAAATATCAAAAAAAAGTTTGTTTCAATTTTTTAAAAATAACTCAAAAAAATTGTTATCTTTCATTTTTTGGGCTATTTTTAGCTAGTTTTTTGTCTTAATTTTGATGAAACAATTAAGCTTAAGAAAAATCAATCTCGACAACTTTTTTTTCTCAAAGATTTATACACTTTTTTTCTGCAAAATGTTTTTTACGTCAGCTGATAACAAGTTTTTTGCTGTTGTTTCTTTTTTCAAAAAAGGCTTCTCGCTGCTCCTGCCTGCTGCACGGGCTATTTTTGCGTCCGGTTAACGCGGCCTTGACCCAAAATGGTCCAAAATAGCTTAAAAATGATTAAAAACCATATCCCAGATGTTTTTAAGGTGTTTTATGAAGGTGCGCCAAAATTTTGAAAATCATGAAAAATGGCTGATTTTAGCGGTTTTTTGAGTAAAAATGATACAAAAAATCAAGATATCAAAAAACCCTTGCACAATTTTTTAGTCATTACTATATGCCAACTTTTAGTAACAAAAGATCTAATTTAGTGACATGCTTTAAGAGCGTTTCAACACGCCGAAAATCACAAAAAATGGCCTAAAAACCCGATTTTTTTCGTTCTTTACGGTGCCCTGACTTTAAAACCGCCTTAAATGAAAATCTGTTGCACAAATTTGAAGCCCAGGATCTACTTTACAAGTCCCAATGACGAATACACCCATTGCTTATCAAAAAAACTGACGTTCAACAAACCGAAAATGATGCACTTTTTTGATGTTGTAGTAGTAGTAGAACTTTAATGTGCTCTATTTCAAGAACAAAGTAAAATTATGAAAAATCCTCCTGCCAAATCTTAGCTAATATATATATGATTAAAAAAAAGTAGTAGTTGAGTTTTTATCTCTTGAAATAAAAATTTGTATAAACATTTTCTCAGACATATTTTAGTGGAGAATATGACGTTGTAAATTTTAAATTGTTGGCAAATGAGAACCAGGTCTCCAATTGAAATTTCCTCCTGCCAAAACTTAGAAAATATTGTTAAGAGTTGGATAAAAGCAACAGAAAACGTTTTCGAAGCATATTAAAAATTTGCATAAACTATTACGGCATACTGTCACTTTTGACACTCAAATCATTCTAGAATATGATTAAAACATCGGATACGCTTCTTTTCGCCCAGAAACTATTTAAAAACCTTAATTTTATTATTTCCAACCAACTTAGGTCAATATTTGTACAAAAATCGAAAAAAAAATTTTTGTGAGCAAAATCCACAGGGGGGACCACGTGAAAAATTCAAAAAAATGAAAATTTTTATTTTTTTATTTTTTGCTTTAAATAGTTAGAAACATGTCTGATATTGCTTATTTTTCAATATTTACGCCGAAAATCCTTAAAAAAATGAAAAAAACTCATTTTATACGATAATATTGTTTTCGGATTCTGAATCCCGCTCCAGAATCCGTAAAACTTGATGGAAACATCAGGCACCTTCTCAATTTTAATCAGCGAGTATTTGGCTATCATTTGGTACCAAAATCACCTCTGTATCATCACTCTATGCAAAATCCGCCTTAACCGGACAAAATAGGGGTAAAAAAGAGCCCGTGGCTGCTTTGTCTTTGCTTTTTTGCATTGATAAAAAAAATGGCGGCGCCACGTTTTTTTTCTTCTTCCTATAAATTTCTTATCATTTTATCAAATTTAAAGATTAAAACAGGAACAATCAATCTTCAAGCAAATAAAGAAAAAAGGCACAGCGAAAAAAATGCATGGATTAATCCATCCCTTTTTTAGAATCAAGAAATTTAATATTTTTTATAAAATTCTTGAAATCGTTGATTTCTGATTACTTTTTTTTCTTCTACCTTATTTATTTTTTGATTGATGTTCATAAAAACATTTATTTGAAAATATAGTTTTTGATAGTTTTTTTTGGAATCACTAAAAACGCCTACCTGATTTATTTTTTGTTTCATTGACAGAAACAAAAAAGTATCAAGGCCTTGAGGGGTTTAAATTTGAAACTTTTGACATTCTCTTTCACGCTGTTCTCATGCGATCGAGGTGGGCCGATAATCTTTTTGTTTGTTTGAATTTAAATTAAAAAATTATCGTGATATGATAATTTGATATATTCTGATATATACATTATGTGATTTATATAAAGGGGCACAAAAACAATCCAAAAAGATTTGCATAAGTAATTAACTTCTCCGCATTTTTTAATTTAAAAACGGTTTTTTATTTTTGAAAACGCACGCTTCTTTTGTAGTCACTCGAAATAGTTTTTAGGATTGAAAACGAAATATATTTATTTTTTCTGTTTTGTTTGAATCGGATTAAAAATTAGCTTAAACTGTTAAAATAAGTTTTTTTATGGGCGAACAAAATGATTTTGTTGATTTTAGATATGGGAAAAAAATTATATAAAAATGGGAGGCAAAATCGGCAGTCAAAATTGTTATCTCTTTTTTTCGGTTCTTTTAGTTTCATACATTCAGAATTCTTTCAAATTGGGAAGTAGGTAGGTAGGTTATTGTAGATTATATAAATTTATAGTTTTTTGAATGATCTTTGTCTTTGAAGTACTTCTTCTACTTTTATCTCTAAAATTTGAATTTCTAAGAATGTTTAATTCCTGACATTTACTGTTTGAGCAAAAATTATTTTTTACGTTTATTTTGTTCAAAACCAAATCCTTAATTTTTCTTAATTTTTTGTTGGGTTTAAGAAAAGCTATACTTTTTGTTGATACTTAAAAAGTATTACTTTTTCAAAAAAAATTGTATAAAGTCAAGCTATAAAAAAGTAGAAAAAGCACATGTTTTTTTTCAAAGGGTTTTATGTTTCGTCTTCTTCTTCAAATTTTTATCTCTCTATCCCAAGACTACTAAATTAAATACATTTGTATAAAAAAAACAAAAACTTTATTATTTTAGTTTTGTTTCAAAATAACATAAAATGACCAATGCCAAAAATGTAAAGTAAAAAAAGGAAGGGAATGTTTGATATTGAGCTTATCCCTCTTTTTGTTTTTGAGGACCAAAAATAACTTTTTTCCCTTCTTTTTGTTTTTTATAAATAGAAGTTTATTAAATAGCCGTTGGCTATTATTTAATAGTCTTCTCCTTCTTCATCTTCAAAAATAGCAACAACAACTTCCATTTTTGGAATATATAATTAATTATATATGCATTTTTTGTAATTTATTCCTTCCCAAAAATGACAATTAAGTTCCGTGTCCTTTATGTCCTGAAACGAATATAAATAAATATTTGCTTGCATTACATCAAAATGCCCTTCGGCAATGTCATATCGAAAAAAGATATATCCCTGTTTTTTTTGCGATTTTTTACAATCACACTTTTTTTAAAGCCGTTTATCCCAACAATTCCTTTTTTTTATTAAATCGGATGTTTCTTTATCTTTAAATTTCATCCATCCAAGCAATGCAAGGAAGGAAGGAAGGAAAAAAGTGATGAAAACCAAAAACAATGCATTCAATTTTTACATTGCTTTTAATAAAAAAATTTAAAAACAATATAAAACTTTTTTTGAAACAAAACAATTTTAAATTTTTTGCTGCTGCGATTTAAAAAATGTTTTTCAAAATCAAAGTTTAAAAGAATTTTTTTTCAAATTTTTGTTTCGAAAAACGACTTTTTTGTTTAGCATCTTTTTTTCTTCTTCTTTTTTTATTCTTCCATCACCGAAAAAAAGTGTAAACTATTTTATATGTATTTTTTTTATTTTTGTGAAAAAATGCATCTTTTTTGGAATGTGTTTTTCTTTAGAAAAAAGAAGGACAAAAAAAGTTTCAATGTGTTTAGATAAACGATTTCTTTATTTTTCTGCGATTTTGATTTGCATGAATGGATTGAATGAATCTTTTTGGAATATTTTTAAAAAGGAAGGAAGAAGGCGAAAGAAAAGCAGAAAAAGAACTTTTTTGAAGAAATGACCATCAAAAATGGGAAGGAAGAAGCTGATCGGACGTTAAAAAATGTGATGGGTGCTGTTGATGCAGATGGGTGGTTTTTGAAGAAGAAGCTCCTGCTGCAGCCTGCAGGTGATTTTGGTGGTGGTGATCGTGAGGCAATATATCTTTCTAAACTTTTTTGTTATTGTTCAAAATTTAAAACGAAGAAAGAAAGAGAAAAACCGGATATAGCTGGCTGGCGATAGGCCAGCAGCAAAAGAGAGATGCAACAAATATCTTTGAAAGAATTTCTTTTGTTCAAAGAAAAAAGTTAGTCTTTAATATAATACAAAAAAGATAGATGCTAAAAGTCCAAATAAAGATAGAGATACATCCCATCTTTATTCTTCGTTTTCCGTCCATTTCCTTCCTTCCTTCTTTAATTCATTTTGGAATTTCTATCATTTTTTATGGACAACAAAAAGAATGAAAAGGGAAATCTTTCTTTTTTTGGGATTCCAAAAAAAAAGTTTGCAGTAAGCAAAAAAACATTACTGGATTTTATTTACGTTTTTTTTGCTCTTCTTTTTCCATTTTTGGTCTTCGTCGTCGGATATAACAAAATTAGAAGAAGAAAAAAGATGACGAATTTTACTTGCTCGTGACTGTGACCAGGGCCGCAACTTGGGGGGGGGGAAAAGGGGGAATTTCCCCCCCCCTCTCAGGCGAAAGTCGAAAAAAATTCAACGTATAGCTATACGTTGATTTTTCCGGATTTTTTTGATTTTTTGGCAAAATGTGACGAATGACAAAGTTCCACAGGTAGCTATACGTCGATTTTTCGGTTTTCCCCCTCCTCAATTTCCCCCAAGTTGCGGCGCTGACTGTGACAGAATCTTTTTTTATTGTGAGGATGGACTTTTGTTGATCTTATTTTTTAATTGAGCAGAAAAAGTATTTATTTTAGGAAAGAATGAAATAAATTCCTTTAACTTGATTTTGTTGTCCTTTTAAAAGTCATTTAAAATTTTTCTTTTGACCAAACATGAACATCAGAGATTAATTGGAGGTGCTATCGTGACAGAAGCAACTCCACCGAGTCCCTGATTTTCATGTTTGGTTAGAAGAACAATAATATATGATGTTGAAGTGTCTCTTTAGAGGAAAATGATTAGCAATTGAAAGATCAAATTATGAACTTGACACTGTACATTCTTCTTTCACCAAAAAAGGAAATGTCCAAAATTAAGCTTATCAAAGGTAGGTTTTATTATCTACGTAAAAAATTGCATAATCCGCTTTCATATAAAAAAGCCTCTTTGAAAGCTTATGGAAAAAGCTTACTCGAAAAACGAAAGAAGGAACCCTTTTAGTTTTTTCGCTACAATGCCTCTGGCAATAACAACACAACAGCTGTATATTTCTGTTAATGTTGAAATGGATCTTTGATCGTTTTTTTTCACACTTTTTGCATGTGTTTACTTTTTTTCTCCATCAAAAAAAGCTTAATCTTGAGGGATAAAAAAGTGAAACTACTTTCTTTTTCACTTTTTTATTTTTATCCGTCTCGCTCAAATGCATATTTCTTTTTCTCGAATTAGTTGCCGCCTTCAATTCTTAAAATCTTCTTTGCGTGTTTTTTTTCAAAGGATCCGCATATGTTTTTTGCTTGCTTGTTGATATCCATTTGATTGCCGGAGGGGAAAGAAAAGAAAGAAGAATTGAATTTTTTTTGCAGGGATTGAAAAAGAGCACTTTTTTACCATCAATATTGGCGAAGATGACGACGACGTTAAACACATATATCCATCCATCCCCAATCATTCATGATCACATCCGAACAACCAGTTTTTTTTGCTGCGTCTTCCTCCTTTTAAAAAATGCTTTTTTTGAAGATCAACATTTTCTTCTTTTTTTTTCTTTCCTTCAAGCTGCTGCATCTTTGAAGCTACAATCCCCTTTCCTTCCCTTTTTGCAACAAAAAGAAAAGAAAAAATGTATTTCCCGATTTTTTGATTACCTTTATCTTTCACTTCTTTAGCAGCACCTTACCTTCCATCTTTTTCTTCAATATTTACAAAAAAGAATTGTGCAAAGTTTTGTCATTTGAACGCGGATTGGACTCCAATCTTTTTTTTTTCATTCATGGAAAAGTTTAAACAAAACTTTTTTTGTGAACTTTAATTCTTTCTTTAAATCACAGTTTTCTAGCAGAGCATAGTTTAGGATTTACTTTATCCACTTTTTTGGATTACTGTAGCATAATTTTTTAAAGCATAATTTCATAAAGCTTCTGTTTTTTACAGTATTAAAAAAGACATCCTCGTATTCGAATAATTGAAACCTCAGAGAAGTTTAAATTTGGCCAATTTTATCCCTTTTATTTTTTAAGATGAGCTTTTCCGTTATTTTTTCTTTCTGTTTCCATATTTTTTTGCTTGTTTATTAGTTTTTATTTTTTAAAATTCAATGATTTTTTCTCTTCTGCACGACCACAAAAAAGGCAGGCAAACGTTTCTTTATTTTTCTGTGTGTGCTTGTTCAATGAAGCTGATTGCTTTTGCATGTTTTTTGAAAGGGGATTCAAGCCGTTAGTTAAAACAGCAGCAGAAACACAGAAAGAAAAATCATAAACAATATCAAAAAAATTTATTTACCATCAACAACAATTCAAAAACTTTTATTTTTTTAAAACTCAAATTCCTTTTTCTAAATAGGAAACAAGAGATTCGCCAAATATGGGACCCGAAATAAAATTTTTCAAGTTTGATCAAATTTCAAATCTAATTCCGATTTAGTCCCCCCTTCTCTTTATGTTTTTTCTTCCAAAAAAGAAGAAATCAACAACAAATTTTGGTGGAATGATTAGTTTGTTTTTGGAAAAAAAGGGAAAAGATAAATATATTTTTATTTTGCTTATATAAAAATAAAAGTTAGTTCATTTTGAGTTGAGTCATATTTAAAATGTGAATGACTGATGATTTGCGATCGCCGCCGCCGCTTGAGTCTTTAAGTTTGTTTTTCATCAAAATTTCTTAAAAATGCACATATAAAGCTGAAACAAAATGATTTCTCTCTTTCTTATTTTAAAGTAGACATTCTTAGATTTTTTTGATCAAATGACATCTTTTTTCGGAAAATGAGAGAGTCAATTTTTGAGTTAACCGAATTGAGTTCACTTTTATTTTTGATTTAAAAAACACGACAAAAAATATGAGTCATTTTTTATAGCAACAAATATATCATTTTTGTTGGGTAAACTTTAATCTTAAGATTCTTAAAATTGGTTGAAAAACAAAATTCCAAAAAAGAAAAGTTTACGAAAATGCACACAAAAAACTGAATTTTTATGTATGTTTCGTTTAGATTTGTTTATTTTTTTGTTTAAATATTTTTTTAAAAAAAATATGGGTGCCTTTTTTCATTCATTTTTAGAGCGATCATCATTTTTTGGTTGTTAGCAACCAATGATCGAAAAATTGGAGGAAGAGGGAATCGTTTGGGAATTTTTAAACTGAATGAGTGAGGTTTTTTACATTCAAAAAAAACGGAAACGATTACTGTATTTTTTGCTTGCAGCTGCAACAATGTTAGTATACTGTAATATTTCGTACCAGGACAAACAGCTCAAAAATTCATTAAAAACTTTTCCGATTCAAAAAATCATCAAAAAAGCCGCCTCCAAAGTCCATTAAAAAATTTTTTTTTCTCACAAAGAAAAGATCCATGCTTTTTTAAAAGTCTACAAAGTTTTTTCTTTCAAAAACAGTTCTTTCAAGCACAAAAAAGAAATATATAATTATTATTCAATCAGGTGGGCTCATCTTTTTCCCCTTCCTTTTTTTGTTGTTGATGCTGCTTTTTAAGGGCCCCTCATTAAAATAAAAATTTTAAGCTTTTAAAATATAAAATTTGCTGCTGCAAAAAAACCACGTCTTAAAAACTGTTATTTTTTGGTGGAAATAAATATTTATAAAAAGTCATTGGTTTCCGCTTAAAATTATTTCAGTGCATTTTTTCACGTCTTTGATTTTGCGCTTTCTTTTTTCTGTGTTTCATTTTCTTGCAACCACTTATTCTTGATTATCATCGCATTTTCCAAGGTAGGGCTGCAAAATACGCAACATTTTTTGAAGAAGAGAAACAAAAGAGCTTGAAAGTTCTTGGAGGAAGAGCAACAACTGCTTTGTTTTGCTTTTTTGCAGTACCACAATCAAGAGAATAATTAATATATATCGAAAGACGTATGTTTGACTTTTTCTATTTTTTCCTCCCTCATTTTTTTTGAAAACAATTGGTTCTTGAAATATATTTTTCGTGCACTTTTTTAAATATTTTTATTTTTAAAATTGTGGCACCACACTTCAAAGAAAATGGGTGGATTTGATCAGACGTTTTTTGCGTTTAGGATAAATTAGAACAAAAATAAAGTTGTTGGGGAAGTTGATAAATTGAGAAAAAAGGGTGGAAAAAAAGTGGAACACAATTGATTGTGTTTTTTGATGGTGATAACCTTTTCTTAATTTCTTCTTTCTTAGTTTTAGTTTTAAGTTTCTGTTGTTCTCTTGAGGGGGCGATTCCCTTCTTTTTTCTTTTATTTCCAAAACAGAAACACGGAAGAATGAGAGAGACTTCACTTTGATATTTTTATAAAAAAACACAGCAAAAAAAGTTTGACTAATTTGTCTTTTGCCCCCTTTTTCGTCTTTTCGATTCCTTCTTCCCCGCAACTTCATCATCATCATCAGAATCATCATTGCCTGTGGCCTTTTTTTATGTGCTTGTTCTTTCTCTTCTTTTGTTTTTTATAATTATTAACTCTCTTTTCTTTTTTGAAAATAAAAAAGAAAAAAGAAGAAGCACAATAAATAAAATTTGTTGCTTTTAGTGCTTCAATGATGCCACCAACGCTGCTCTGCTTTGCTTCTGCCTTGAGCTGGGTCCCCGCTGCTTCATCAAATTTTAACGTCATCAACGTGGAAAAAAATAATATTCTTGAACAATGCTAACTTTTTTTTGTGCCGCCTTTTTTCAATATGTTTTCAAAAATTTAATATAAAATAGCACAAAAATTTATTTTAAAATGTTCTTAGGTTACCACCACCAACTTTGCTATCGTAGTTGTGGTGTTAGGTCTTTGGGGGTTTAATTCTTGTTAAGTTTTTTTAGAAAAAAAAATGTGTTATAATGTTTTAATATTATGCAATAATAATAATCCTTGAAACATTGGGGATGAAAAACGGCGCTTCCGTTTTTTTAAACTTTAGTCTTTTCACCTCACCACATTTTTTTTCTTTCCACGTTATCATTGATCGTTATCAGTCAGTCAATTTTTTCAATCAGTCATCACAAAAAAAACTTTTAAATGCTGTTGGTGGTATGTGTATACTTTGTACATGGAAAAAAATGAGTGATTTATACACAAATATGAGACATATTTATTTATTAGTTTTTGTTGTAAGTGCCACTTTTTAATCCCATAAATTTGCTTGTCATTCTTTCTTCGTGTTTTCTTCCTTCCGCCCAAAAATAGTAATTTTGAGAATTTGAGATATTCCAAATTTTAAATTTATTATTACGCATTTTTTGCTGCTTGCTTTTTTTTCAAAAAAGGCACCAAATTTTTGCATGAAGAAGCAGTTTAAAAAAATATGTGTTTGGAAGTGTTCTTCCATGCTTCATTTTGCTTGCTTCAGAAGAAAGAAGAAGAAGCAGATACACACATTTTCAAAAGAAAACATCCAATTGTTTCTGCATTTTTCGTCAATCAGAAAAAGACAGAAGAAAAGAAATAAAAAGAAGAAATATGAGCATTAATTTCCGTTAATGTTCACATTTTTTCTCTTTTTTCTTTTATTCTGTTTTTTCCCATCTTTGAATTGAATTTTTTGTGGATACTGTAGGGCGACTTACCACACAGACACAAACACAAAAGCACTAAAAACTAAAAAATGGGATGGTTCTACTACAAAAAAAAGCGCCTGATCTGAATTTTAATCAGTTCCTGTGGTTTCAGGAATTTTGATTTTTTTATTACAGTCGCATATTTAAATCATAAAAACTGATTTAATTTTTTTCAGTTTAGTTTTTTTCTAAACTGTGTGCTTGGGAAAGCCTCTCACGGATCTTCTCTTATTTTGGAGAGAGGAAGTGAAAAAAAATGATTTAATTCTGCCTGTTAAGCTGCTGTCCTTGCCCCCTGTATTTGTTTGCCTACTTTTTTGGGATGAACCGGAACTTTATGTTTTTGTTAAAAAAGGGAGGAGGATAAAAGTCATTTTTTATTGAAAACATGCTTATTTATTTTTCTCAATTTTGCTATTAAAAATAATAATAATAAAAAAATACACCAATTAAATTTTATTTTTTTCGAGGAAGAAGACACCAGATTTTGCTTCCATAAAAATTTAAAAAACTGACGTCAACCTTTCCCCCCCCCCCCCCCCCCCCTACACTTTTTGGCATTTAAGACAATAAAAAACTAAGTTAAGAAATGTTGTGTTTTTTAAAAAGAGGGTTGTTTTTTTTACTTGCCAAACCCAGTAAGAAAGAGAAACATCATTCATTCATGAATGAAAAAAATGTTGTTGCTTGCTTGCCTCTTCTTCTTCTTCATTTTTCGGCACTCACTCATCACTCATCATTTCATTTCAATATATTTTGGTCGTCGTTGTCGGCAAAGAAAAAAACCCCGGCACAAATAAGTAAAAAGAGGAAATAACATTTGGAGATATAAAAAAAAGAAGAATCATAGTCGCCGATGGGCAATTGAGCCATTTTGTCCTTCTTCTTTGCCCTTAAGCTGACAGGCTAGTTAATATTTTTTCTGTTAACTACTATCTATCAAACCCCAGCTTGAACATCCTCAGCATGAATCTTCTTCTCTTTTATTATTTTTCGACGACCGCCCCAAAAAAACTCTTACTTGTTTTCTTTTTTCTTTGATGTCCTTTTTTGGCACACTAAAAAACAACGGCATGCGCAGCAGCAGCAGCTAGCAGCAAGCGGGCCCTCCCTTTTTTAAGTCACTTTAAAAAAAAGAAACTCACGTCATTTCTTCTTTTGGCTATGTATTATTCCATTTTTTGCGTGAGTTAGTAAGCAGTAGTAGCAAGCTACAACCCCCGCGGCTGCTGGCGGCATCATGCTCGGATCTTATTTTTTTTCTTCGTTAAACTTGGTCACTGTTTTTCTTCATTTTTAAAAAATTAAAGTTTAAGAAATATATATCTAAATAAATATCGCAGCAGCAAAGAAGTCGTAGTCTTTTTATTTTGTTTTTGTTTTTCTTCTTTAAAAAAGTTTCATGTTTTTAAGAAAGATTTCTAAAACATTTTTTATTTATTCCTTCTTTTCTTTTCTCTCTGTTTTTTTCCTCCTCCCTTATTTTTCTTTCCTCCCTCATTGAAAAAATAGAAGTTGAAATTTCAAAAAAATCAACAAAACATTTTTTTGACACACACGACGCCGCCTCGGACTCTCAACGATTTTCCTGTTCTTTCTCGATCTTTCTAAAAAAATAAACAAGCCCCACTGCTCAGTTCTGTTATGTTTTCTGCTGCTGCTCTATGAAGGGAAGGAAAGGGAAGAAGAAGAACCACGCCCTGATAGATAGACGAGGGGGAGATAGAATAGAAAAAAAAAATAATAATAAAAATTCTTCTATATCTATCTATTGATGATGGTGGTCGCCTCCATTTTTGTCGTCTGTTTAAAAAAATTTAAGAGTTTAAACATTTTTTTCCCCTTTTATGTCCACCTTTTTGTTGTTGTATCCGTCGCGCATGATTACTATACTTTTCATTTCCGGATTGATCTTTTTGTTTGATATTCTTTTTGATGTTAGCTATTGCTTGCTGATACTTTGATTTTTTGTTTTTAATCCATCATTTTTTATCCCCAAATGTTTTTTATCTCTTTTTTCGATCACTGATATTTTATGTTTCTTTAAAACTTTTTTTGTTTAATTTTTTTATTGAAACATTGTTTTATGTTTCTTTTTTTTCTTGTTAGCCTTCCATCCCATTCCCATGTATATATGTACAGAAGGAAGGCCTGAACTGACGTCGTCCTTTTTATTGCCTTCTTTTCTTTATTTTTGTTTGAAGGAGAGAAGCAGCTGTTTCCGCTTTTTTCTGGTATTTAAAATTATTCATGACTCTTTTCTTCTTTTTTTTCTTTGCGCGTTCAATTTTTTTAAAACCAAAACCGTTTCATTTTAATTTTTGTTTTTTTGCGATTGTCTTAACTTTTTTTATTGTTGTTTTGAATAGTTTTTAAATTTTATTCATTTTTTTCAGAAGAATAACATAGAATTTGACTAACGACAACGACGAAAAAAACAAGCCAAAACGTCACCGCAAACAAAGAATTTTAATCATTTCTCTCCAAAATCAAGACAGCAACAACAACCACGTCGTTGCTTCTTCAATTCCAATATCATCAAAAACAAAAATATTAATAATCAACAATTAATCAACAACAACAATATGTCTTCTTCTAAAACTGCCGAATGTTCAACAAGTTATTCAATTAACACAGTTTCATCGAATGTTACAGAACTTAATAATAAACAGGTAAGTACATCATACTTGGATCCTTTTTTCATTCAATTATTTTTGGATTAGGATTGATTTATGAATACATATAATCGATCAACATCAAAAAAGTTGTTAATCAGCTTATGATTGATTTTTTTTATAGATTGAACGCCTCCGTTCTGTACTTTCACAAAATGTCGAAATTCATGGACGTGAACATTTTCCAACTTTGGAAATTGAATTATCCGATCTGATTGGTCTTGTTCGAAAGGAACTTTGTAATGCTGGTTTATCCTTGAGATGTGTAAAGCTCAATGGTGGTGCAGCAACTCATTGCCTTGCAAATGAACAATTTAATTACACCGATGTTGACCTCATTTTTCCTATTTCGCTTGCAAATGAAGATGACTTTGATAAGGTTTGTTCTCTCTTGGATACTGTAGAACTTTCTGGAACTTTTCTTTTTAGGTTCGAAATGCTGTTTTTGATGTACTTTTTTCATTGATGCCAATTGCAACAACTCGAACAAGTACATGTGCAGATACAATTCGAGATGTTTATATTTCAAAAATGGTTAAAGTTTGTTCAGAAGATGATAGATGGTCACTTTTCACTCTTTATAATGATTATGGAAAATGTATAGAACTCAAATTTGTTGATCGAATGCGGCGTCAATTTGAATTCAGTGTTGATTCATTCCAAATTACCCTTGATCGACTCTTGGATAATCCAAATGAAGAAGCTCCAAAAGTTTTTGCTGAATCTGTTTATGGTGATATCCGACAAGCTTTATCCCATTTAAATAGCTTCATGATTGATACTCGGAATCCAGAAGAAATTCGTGGTGGTGGTTTGCTTAAATATTGTCATTTAATTACTCGTGGATATCATGCAACACAAAATTGTCGAGATATGGAAAAATATATGTGCTCAAGATTTTTTATTGATTTCTCTGATATTCATACTCAAGAAATGAAACTTCATCAATATTTGGAAAATCATTTTGGTTCTGAAGATCAGGTGAGTATTTCATTCTATTTCTATCCAATGCCATTCTGGGCTCCAAAAAACCTTTTTCCGCTTTTAATGCATAATTTTTGACGTAGTTTTTTCCTGCGGGGGCGATTTAAAAGGGGAGAGAAAAGGCTCGATGCTACTTTCACATCTTTGGGCAAGCGGTAGGTTTTTTTGAAGCAGTAGCAGCTGCAGTATATATTTTCCTTTTAGGTTGTGTGTTGTTTGTATAAGAGCTCTATGGCACTTTTGCTTTTCTCTTTTTTTCTCAGTGACGTAGAATTGCGTCAAGAAGAAGCTCATGCAAAAAAAGTAGTATTCATGCCTTAAAACAACTCAAGCTTGCTTTGATGCAATTAGCGAATAGAGATATAGAGAGAAGCGTAGACAGAATGAAGAACATTCAAGATAGATAGTCTTAAGAAAAATATTCAACAAGTATTAGAAAAATTCCCTTAATGACAAACAAAAGCAAATATAATAAATTCTAATTGTTTTTCAGATGAAACTTCATTATTTACAAATTTTGTATAAAGTAATCAAGGAAAGCACAATTTGTTTAATGGGACATGAACGGCGTCAAACTCTTAGCATGGTTGAACGATTACGTTTGAATCTTGAATACGGTATGATGTATCTTAATATTGCCGGCAGTGGTGATGAATCTTCAACCTCTGGAATGTCATCCCCTGCTCCACCTTCAACTGTTTCATCAGATTCTTCAACAACAAGCAATAATACTGGAAATAATAATAATATGGTTCAAGGAACTTTTGCAACTTCACCAGGTCGTTCAACTTTGCTTTATCTTGCTCCAAATTCCCATTACTGGATTCCTGTCGTTTAATTCTCTTCTTCAAATTCAATTCGTAAAAACTCAAAAATTATTAATAGGAAATGATTAATTTTAAATTGATATGAAAATCAAAAAAATGTTTTTTTAAATGAACTAACAACTCTTATATAAATTGTAATACTGTAGCTTTATTAATTTCATTATATTATCTTCTCTTTATTTTGTGCCCGCCTTTTATCTTTATAATCTTTGCCTTCTCAAGTGCCTGACTCATAATTAATATTGTTCTTAGCCGCTGATTTATTATATTTGGTTTATTATATATATTTAATGCAAAAAGATTTTTAAAAAAAGAAAGTGTAAAATATTGTGTCTTCTTCTTTGGTTATATTTTATTACTGTCTTTTTTTGTGATTACAGGGTTCTTATTTTTTAATAATTATATCCTCCTCTTTCGACAAATTATATATTTTTCTGCGGCCTTTTTTTTCATGGATTCATTCATTCAACTTTTGTAAAGCCCTACGGGCACTTGTGTTTTTCCCTTGTAATTGTTTGTATAATTTTTGGATTTAATTTTAACTCTAAATTTGCCTACCTAAAAAATAAGCACAAAAAACTTTTAAATGAGCGGGCCCCAAACTTTTTCAGAAAACGTGGTTCTAACTTTTTTTTTATTATTTTCTCTAAAGAAATACCAAAACTTAGTATATTTGTTTAGCAGTTATTCAAATTTCTTTTTTGATATAACTTTGTTGTTAATTCCTTGTTTTTAAAAAAAATTGTCTTTAAAAAAGAAAAAAAATTTTATTATTACTTTTTTTTGGTTGCGGGTGTATCTTTTTTGCCTCGCAGTTTTCGTTGCTCTTGAGAGATACCGTAATCCACTTTTACCAATCTTTATTGTCCTAAAAAAAGGAAAGCAAAAAAGAATACGGTGCTTTTTTCGAAACTTATGATTGATTTTTTTAACGACGACACGATTACACAATTGTTATATCCATTCTAATATATCCATTATATATCTCTCTCTTTTGTACTATTATTGTCAACGATTCTGATATATATATTCAAACATATATTTTTTTTTTATATGCAGTGGTTTTTTTTTCTTTTTGCTGGCAAAAATTTTATATATTTTTATGTTGAAAAAGTTGCATACCAAAAAATTTTATTGATGATCCTTTTTGTGTTTCACCAAAAAGATCAAAGAAATTTTTTGTATGTAAAAAAATAAATAAAAATTTTAAAACATTTAAAAGTTTGTGTATTTTTTGCAGAAAACAAAAGGTCAGGAAATTTGCATAATGAAATATGGCATTTTAAAATTTTTTCAAAATATGGCATTTTTAAAATTCAAAACTTAAATAAAAAACAAGGAACAACATTGAATTTTTATTTTTTTGCAAAAGTAAAAAAATGATGTCATTTTTCTTTTTTTTTGGTAAAACTCGTGTATTTTAAACATTCACCGAACGAGAAAAGGACACTCACTTGATGTCCCCTGAGGCAGTTTATTTTTTGTGTTTGTTGTCGATGATTCTATTTTGGCACTTATTTGTTCAAAACTGCTTTTCCCTTTTAGCTTGCTTGCTTTTTTGCTGCTGTTAAATGACCTCTCTTTTTTTTGCTTTTTTTACATGGTAAAGTGATTTTGCCATGAAAAAAATATTTTTATTCAAACATGTGCCTGCAAGGCAAAGAGCAAGGGAAGGATAACACTTGTTCTTTACTTTAACAAAATACACCAGCAAAAAAGTTTTTGCTTTTGCTGGTGTATTTTGTTTCCATGAAACATATTATAAATGTTTAAAAATATATATAATAAATTTATGCCTATTTTAAAGAAACATTCCTATTCGAAAGAATGAATGACACTTTTTCTTATGCAATATCCAATGTTCGTTCTTTGTATTGGTGGAAAATCCAAATGCAAAACGCAAAAAAGAAGAAAAAAACATCATACACGTGAAATTAAATAAAATTTATAAAAATAGTTCCATTTTTAGATTTTTTGCAAGAAAACAATCCTTTTTATTCATCCTTCTCGCTTTTCAAGGAAGAAAAGAAAAAGAATAGAAAATTGCAGAAACATGGTGAAGAAGTTGATGATGAGATTTGCCAGTTCTTTTTTTTTCTTGTGACATAATATCTACAGAATGAAAATGAGAAGAAGAAGGAGCACTTAAAAGTCAAATATCTCTCGCTTTCACTTTTTCTTCCATTGACAAAAAAAGAATGTTTAAAAAGGGGGGGACATATTTTTTATGCTATTATTTTGTTTGGTTTTTTGGGTGCAAAAATACATTCAAGAAAAAAAACGAGTTTTGATTAAGCTTTAAAACAACAGCAAAAATGCCAAAAAAACGAAACCGAAAACGAGAGTTTCCGCAATAGCCGGAAATCAAGGGTCACCCGGGTTAGTTTTTTTTCTCTTCAATGTCGTTTAAAAAAATGCTTTTGATGCTTTTAAAACTGCGTGTTTTGTTTTTTTACATATTTGGAATTGCGTCACATGAAAAAATTTTCAGCTTTTTGCTTCAATTGCCTTCATTTTGCAATTTTTCTTTCTTTTAGCTTTTGTAATTTAAAAAAATAATAAAAAAAGCATTTGCAAAAATAAGCTTAATTATTAAAAACAACTAATTCGAAAATACTTTTTAACTACAGTAACCCAAACAAAATGTCAAAAAAACCCAGTCATACTTCTTTTAAATAAACCTTTATTTTACTACTACGTTTTATACGTCATCACGTGGGAATATTAAAATTAGCAATAACAATAATAATAAAATACGTTCTATTATGGCACTCTTTTTTGACCTATGAAATATGTTTATGGGAAAAAATGCAATGAATGGAAAAACAAGTTATTTCTCAATAGTCAATGAGTTGTTTAACGCCTTCAAGGCATCGCCATTTTGTTGGCATATAAACTGGTTCGTAAACGTGAGGAAAAGGTGTATCCCAACCACAAATTCGAGCAATTGGGGCTTCAAGATTCAAGAAACATTCTTTTTGAATTGTTGCAGCAATTTCAGCAGCAAATCCAGAGGTTAGTGGAGCCTAAAAAAGGAGATAGAACGACTTGGTTAACAACGATTAAAAAAATACTTCATGAGAAACGAGGAGTCGACCAGTTTTGACAACACTCTACAAAAAAAATGGTTACGGTAATTGATTGAAAAGTTTGGTAAAAGATTCTTACATTTGCAATAGTATCAACATCCCAAGGTGCAATAGATTGTAGATCAATTACTTCACAATTAACTCCAAATTCCTTCTTTGCCATTTCAGCGACGTCCAACAAAACATGTAATTGAGTACCCCATGAAACCATTGTTACGTCATTTCCTGCAAAATAATCCTTTTCCTTTTTTTAAAACAAAAATCCTTGTAAAACAATTGAATTATATGTGTTTTGTTTTTTTTTCATCAAGTCTAATAGTCTAATAGGACACCAGAAAGTTCTTTTCAAATTTAATTTTTCAGTGATTTGTTGTTTACGTTTCAATGCATTTTAAATTAAAATTCGTCTTTTTTGTTCCGCAAAAAAACAACAGGAAATGGGATAAACTTTGCTGTTGCTTTAATTAATTCTTTATGCTTTTTCTTTTGTGCTTTTACAGCTGATATTTGGTCAGCTAAGTCAATTTTAGAGGATAACAAAAAATTGTCCGAAGAAAAAATTTTAAACAAAAAAATCTGCATCAAAATTTTAAACTTAAACAAAAAAGAGGAAAAGGAGAGGATATCACAACCGGATATCTGCTCATGTAAATACGGAAGATAAAAGGAAAAGGCTGTGGATGGAAAAAAAGCGTGGAGCAAATATAAATGTGGGAGTAAGTTTGTTTTAACAGTAATTTTATAGAAAAAAACTAACCTTCTCGAACAACTTCAGCTTTTCCCAATGGAATGTTATATTTTTTGATTGGAACATCTTCAACAGCAGTACGGTAAAGATATTTTGGTTCAAAGAAAATACATGGATCAGGATCTTCAATACAGGATAATAGAAGGCCTTTAGCTTGAATTGGTCCACGTGGAATAATAACTTTGATACCAGGAGTATGAGTGAAATTTGCTTCAGGAGATTGAGAATGATAAAGTGCACCTAAAATATTCAAAAAGGTTAAAACAGTAATAAATTTTAATAAATAAGTACCATGTCCAACAGCACCCCAAGTAGCTCGTATTGTTAAGGCACCAGAATTAAACATATTACCAGTTCTATAACGATATTTTGCAGCTTCATTTACAATCTAGAAAAGGCATTGTTAACATTTAAAGAAAACAAATAAATAAATAATACTTGATCATAAGCGGGAAAAATATAATCACCAAATTGAATTTCTGCAATTGCTGTTGCACCTGTAACGGCCATTCCAATTGCAAATCCAACAATTCCTTGTTCACAAAGTGGAGTATTAAAAACTCGATCTTTTCCTACAAATCACAAATACATACAGATTCATGAACAAAATTAGCAAAATAATTACCAAATTTATCTTGTAAACCAAGTGAACATCGAAAAACTCCACCAAAAGCAACATCTTCCCCAAAAACGCAGGCAGTTTTATCATTTTCCATTGCGGTATACATTGCAGAATTAACAGCTTGACAAAGATTCAATGAAGAAGTTTCTCCTAAATAATTGTTATAATTAATGTACAATTTTAAATAATAAGAAAAGTAACATACCAAGACTTGAATCAGGTTTTGATGGAGAAAATGTAAAATGTGAAGCATATCGTACTGCAGATAATTGTGATAAATTTAAATTTTTCAATGAATTGATTGCCCCTTTTGCAAGCATTTTGCTCCTAAAAAAATTCATTGACTTTTTAAGGAAATATTCTTCAACGACAAAGTAAAAGAGCAAAAACAAAAAATGGAACAAACGCAAAAGCTTTCAAATTAATTAAAGAGCAGAATTCTTTTGGGGATTATTTTTGGGGACAGCAAAATTTAAAGTATTTTCTTTTCTTAAGATTTTAAAATTTGTTATAAACGTTTCAAAAATTGTGTAAAATTTACAATTTTTACTTTACAAAAAAATTCCAACAAAAATGTTTAAATATTTTTGTGTGATCGGAGCATTTTGCCAGAGACCACCACTTGCAGCTTGATTTTTTTTTCTTGTTGATGTTCAACATCGATGTTGTTAGTTTTTTTCTTTTTTGTTGCTTTTGAGAAAGAATTAAACTTTCAAATGTTTTTGATATACACTTTTTCTCGTCCATGAATTTGAGGCATTTTTGTATTGTAAAGACTGGCAGATAATAATTTTGAAAAATTAGGATACAGTATCCCGTTTAGTTTTGATTTTGATGTCTAACAAAATAATAAATTAATCTTTTACAAAATTTAAGCTTAAATTATTCTGTTCAAGAGATTAATTACTTAAAATGTGAATACACCATGATGTTTATATTTACCGTAATTAATTCTTTTGACATCAGACAATGTACTTTCAAAATGTGTTTTTTGAAGTGTTACTTTTATGATGTTGATTATTCGAATTTATGTAGTCCTCAACAAAATAGCCAAATCAAGTGTTTGACGATTACGGTAATCAAATGCTGATAAACACTCAGTATTAAAAATGATTACTGTAATTACCATGATATATTAATATATAAACAAATTTTTTGTGAACATTGGAACAATATTTACAAAACCAGTCATACTGTAACATTTAACAAAAGTATTAAATGTTAGCCATAAAAGTGCAACATTCATTGGAAGAAACAAAACGTTGAAGAAATCATGCAAAAATAATTTTATTTTTTAAAAATGTTTTTTAATGATTCAATTTTTTCAATGATTAATAAACTTTTGTGTTAATTTTTTTTGTTACAACAATTTTAATAAATTTGTCTTCTTAATTTGTTTTGAGGGAGGGGAGAATATTTTACTTCCTTATCGCTTTCCATTCATTCATATCCAAAAACGTCATTTCAAAAAAGAAAGAGATTTCATGAAGCATGCTCTCTCCAAAGACAGACATTGGAAGCCACACAATTGTTTTGTTTCAACAACCCCAAAAAACTGAACCCAATAAATTTATAAATAACTTCCGGGGCAGTCTCATTTAATTGCCTTAATTTAGTTAGTTCTTCTTTTTCGTTGTCATTTGGAAATTACATTATAAGCAATAAAAAAAGGGATAGTTTTAAAAGTTGTTACTTTAAAAATAGCAGCAATAAAAAATTGAAGCATGCATAAATTTACAATTATCGTAATCCCACTTAAAATTTAAAACAATTGATTTTCAAAGGTTGTATTTATAAATATAAATATGATATCATTTTTTTAAAATTTTGAAAAACAAAATCAAAAATATGAGGCTCATCTCAAAAGTGGCAAACATCAAAGAAAAACTTTAAAGATGGAGTTAAAAAATCTGGGAACTTCGAACATCAGATCGGGATAAGCACCAATTATAAAAAACTGATTTTGTTTCTTTCATTCTTGGATCATCTACTTTTTTGTCAGAAAAAAACATGAAAAAATGAAACTAAAAATTTGAAACTAGAAAAAACTGGGAATGATCAAGAATTACTGACAGATATCAATATAAAGTGATAAAGATTTCAGACTTTAAAAAATTGAAATGGATGATCAACAAAGTAATGATAAAAAAAATGATTGTGAAAATCCTTTTAAAAAAACCTGCTTTCTTTCAACAAAAAACAATTTTTATTCCGGATTTTTGAAAAAAAACTTTTAACCCACATTTTTTTTGTTGTTGGTTTGATAAAAGTGATTTGTATTATTTTATTGATATCAAAAAAATAATGTTTTTAACTTTTCTCCAACCAAATTATTTTTCTTTAATTTTACAACTTTCAATTACAATTGCAATTTTTGGAAGTTTATTTTCGATTTCGGCTGGAAAGATTGAGACATGCCGAAACAAAGATATGAATTGTTATTTTTGGGTTGCTGAAGATTCAAGTCGATGCAGCAGTGATGAAATTGTTTCAACAGATTGCCAAAAGGCTTGTCAAACTTGTGGTTCTGAAATTCCACCAGAATATGATTTAAAGAAGGTTCCAGAATCGCTGCATAAAGTGGCATTTTTAATTGGAAAATGGCGATCCGAGTTTGGTGGAAAAGCTGATTTTCCAACGATCCCGAGATTTACATATGGCGAAGAAATTGATATTAAACTTGCAACAAATATGAAATTTCCAACCTTGAATTATACGTAAGCATTTTTGGCACTTTTAAATTTGCTTCAAAAATGCCATGGCATTTATTATATCTCAAAATATTTAAATCCAATTTTAGAGCTTTTGCCTGGGATAACAGTGATTTGGTAGAGCTTCACAGTGAAAATGGATTTATTGCGGGTTCACGAAATTCTTCAAGGGTCGCATTGAATACGGTAATGAGTAATGGATTTAATACCATCGAAGAAGGCGAATCAAAAGATAACTCAATTCGATTTCGGCTTCGTCGAGTTGGAAGAATTAATTTTTCAAGAGATTTACCAGTTCGTTTAATGTTTCGTGAATGGATTTTGTTGAATGAAACATTTTTGGAATCCCGTCTCCTTATGGCAACAACAACACATCCAATGATGCTTCACACACAAATTATTTATAAACGAATTTTTCCATAAATTTTTTGATAGATTTTTTACAGTCAGTAAATTGTAATTTAAAAATAAAATGGTACAAATATAATGACGTAAAAAGTGTTTCATTGGCTAGAACGATGTTTATCCGATAAAATGGAATGTAAATAGACATTTTGTGTAATAAAATTTAATTCCTATACTTTAGTACAATATTAATGTTTCTATCAATATTTTTTAGCAATCTAGGCATGTGATAAGTTAAAGGTTTAAGCAAAAATAAGATCGGATAAAGATATTGTCCAAATATGACGCCGGATTTTTACCCACAAAATTTTTAAACTTTCCTCCTCCATCAAATTTTTTCCTTTGATCTTTGCTGTTTTTAAAGTGAGCGTCAGATTTTTGGTAACACCCTCTGACCCTAAAAATTGGTGACATCATATCTGGGCAATCCCATAAACGAAAGATGGATCTTGAGCATAACTTTAGTCTGAGCATTCTTGCCCAAAAAAAGAAGTTGTCCATTATTCTAGAATTGTTCCTTTTTAAAAATCTGTTCCCCATTTGGCCTGCAAATAATATTTTTCGTATCAATCGATCGCATGCCGCGGCATATGCCGGACGTGCGCACAAAAACAAAAACTTTTCTTTTCTTTCTCCCAATCTCTGCCAAAAAAATTTTATGATGCCGTTTTTTGAACAAAATAACATATTCCCCATTTCCACCATTCTTTCAAATCTTTAAGTTAAAGACTTTAACCGAGATTTTTTTCTGTTTTAAATCGACGGCAACCATTAAAATAAAATATATTACTATTATACTTATATAATTTTTTAGTGTTTTCTCTTTCGACATCATGGTCAAAATAGAAATTGATGTTGAACGCTGGTCGAAGAAAGTAAGGATTTAAAAAAATAGTAAAACAAAATAACACAAAAATTTTATAGAAAACAAGAAATGTTACGACGTTAATTACACTCAGTGAAAATCGAAAACCTCAATATGTAGGAAGTTGTAAATTAAGTCTTGATTTACTTTCACAAGCTTTATTTGTTAAACCAAAAAATGAGAGTAAGTTTGTTTTTGCTTTTTCTATTTTAAATCCAACATTTTTAGATTTCAACGATATCACGGCAACATTCAACTGGAAATTTATTCGATCAAAAGTAATTTTTTGTTATTCAGTCCGTAGTTACAGTATTTGTATTTTTCAGAATATTTTGTTTGTTTTTGCCGAATTTGATTTTCAAGATTTTGCTTTGGTTTTTAAAAATGAAGAAATTTGCATCAAAGTTTGGAATGCAATTTTTAAAAACAGAGTTTGTTTTTTTTATTTTTAAATTTTTAATTAAAATCAATCAATTTTAGGATGTTGATTCTGTTGCAGAAGAAATTTTGCAAGAACGATTCTTAAATCCTTTGTTCAAAAATGCTTCAAAAAATTGGAGGATGAAAGAAATTTTGGAAGAATGGATTCAAAAATTTGATGTAAAAGAAAAGAGTGAATATTTGAAACTTTTAAAATGGCATCAAGAAAATCCTGAAAATATTGATGATGAAGAAGAAAATGATATTAAAGATGTAAAGGTGAAAATTGAACCACCTCCAGAAAAGTGAGTTTTCAAAATTGTGTAAATTTTAGTGAGACTGATTTTTAGAAATCGTAAAAGAAGACATCATGAAATTGACAAGAATGGTTTACAAGATTCTGCAGATTTTGTTAATCACAACGCTTTCTATAGTAGTGATGATGATAAATCTCATGAGTAAGTCATACAATGTACGCATTTTTTTATCGATTTACACAACAAAATTTTTAGGAGTTCAACAAATTATCATGATAATTTTTCTTTCAATCGATTGACGAAAATTGTTGATAACTCAAATTTTTGTTTAAAAAATTCCGGTCGATTACGTCGAAAACTGTTAATTTTTACTTCAACTGACAGAAAGGAATGTTATGAATTTACATTTCATCGCAATAAACAAATTTTCTATCATCGATGTCATGAAATGTTAAAAGGAATCAAAGCAATTCTTGATCTTGATGAAAATGGAAATGAATGTATTAAAATGGAAAACAGAAAACATCGTTGTTCTCCGATTTTATATGAACCAGAAAAATATTCAGAATTAAAAATTGTGAAAAAACCGGATTTCGAAATATTGGAAAATTGTGCAATCCAATCACAAGCAAGACGAATGTTAATTATTTTTGATTCAAATGACAAAAGTCAATGTTATGAATATTACTGGAGTTTAAGCCGAAAAAAATTTTATTGTCGGGGGTGTGCATCAAAAAGAAATCGGGGAATCGTTGCAGAAATTTTTTATGAAAGTACTGAAATCGAATATGTTGTATTGTCAGAAAAAGAACATATTTGCAATAAAAGGAAATACAATCCTGCAAAGTATTTTTCAAGCAATCAATTTGTAACATCACCAAATTTTGAAATTCAAACAAAAATTAAAAATGGGAAAGAAAGAAAAACCTTAATTATTTTTAATGAAAATGATCGAAAGCTTTGTTATTCTTATTATTACCACGAACATGGAAATGTATTTATTTGTAATAGTTGTCTCCGAAAGAAAACATATGTTTTTTCAAAACTCTGTAAAAATGCCGAAAATGAAGAATATGTTATTTTGTCAAATTCCAAACATGCATGCTCTCTTCGAAAATATGTTCCACAAAATGAAATAATTATTCTTCGTCCACCGAAATTCAAGTTTATGGAAGCTACTGAGAAGTCTAAATCAAAGTTATTCATTTTTGATTCAATCGATCCGGAACTTTGTTATGTTTTTTCTCAAAAATTAGGTAGAAAAAGATATCACTGTCTTGGATGCGCAGCAATGGTTGAACGAAATAAGAGAACGAATACAAACGAATATCATCAAACAAAGAAAACTGTAACTGTATTTTTGGGCAAAGATGATGGACCGAACGGAGAATTTTTTGTTAAAATTAATGGTGGAGAAAAACATATTTGTCAACCTAAAAAATATCAACCTGAAAAATATGAACTTGAAAAATACGAAAGAAAAATTCTGAAGCCAAAAATTGATTATATTATGTTTCGAGAAAAAATGGTGAACGTATAAATCTTGTTATTCATCCAAATGACAAAAAACTTTGTTACAAATATTATTGTAACAAATCCAAGATGTTTTTTTATTGTTCCGGATGCTCTATGAGAAAAAACACTGTTTCGGCAAAACTTCATCAAGATTCGAATGGAAACGAATATTTAACAACCAATCAAAATAATCATATTTGTACTCCAATTAAATATTCTTCGATTATAAAATCGAATACTGTTATTTTGGAAAAAAGTGGCTTTAATTTTGAAAAACCAAACAAAAAAGACGAAGAAATTGATGAAGAACGAATTGTTCGACTTCCAAATTTTGAACTTCAACGAAACAGATTTGGTGACCCAGAAAAACGATTAATTATTTTCTTCGATGATAGCCAAAGTCTTTGTTATGATTATAGTTATATTGAACAGAATGTCTGTTTTCATTGTAAAAAATGCCGTATTACTGCAAAAATTAAAGATGATGAAAAAAATGAAAAATATGTGGTTTTGAGTGAAAAGAAACATACATGTGAACCTGTCAAATATGAACCAGAAAAGGAAATGATTGAATCAAATGAATCTGAAAATGGAACATCAAATTTTATGGTTTTTAATCGAGATGATGAAAATAAAACAACAAAACTCGTCATGTTTACTTCATCAACAAAAGAAATGTGTTATGAATATTCTTATTGTAAACATTCCAGAACTTTTCGATGTTGCGGTTGCACGGTTTTGAAGAAAGCTATATCGGCAAAATTCTTGTCTAAAGAAGGAAAAGAATACGTTCAACTTCTTAAAAATAATCATGTATGTGTTCCGAGGAAATTTATTTTGGAAGAATTTCAACCAAAAATTGTTTCTGAAAATTGTTTCAAACTTTGTTCAAATAAAAATGGAAAACCAAATTCAATATTGCTCTTATTTGATTCTGAAAAAGATGGTTTCGTCTATGAATATTCCTTTAAATACACCAATTATTTTTTCTGTCCTCACTGTAAATCTAAGAATATATCTGTATCAGCAAAACTTTTTGAAAAAGAAAACGGCGAAAATTTTCTTGAACTTTCTGCAACGAAGCATATTTGCGAATCAAAAAATTTTGAAGTACCATGTGAACCCAAAGTTACAAGCAATTTTGTCATCCATTTCAATGGTTCTGGTGTTCCTGATTCGCGGATGACAGTTTTAAAAGACAAAGATAAATCTCTTGGATTTCAATATTCTTTCTTCAAATCTCAAAATTTATTCTCATGTATGGGTTGTACAACAAAAAAGAAAAACTCAACTGCCAAATTAATAACTGATAAAGATGGTAATCAATCTCTTGAATTTGGTAAAACTAAACATGTTTGTACAATTAAGAATCTGAAAAATGAAAAACTGTATTTTGGTGATTTTAAATTTGAAGAAAATGGAAATATTTTAATTACAAATGATCCGACTCAAAAGAATCGATTCTACAAATTTGCATATGATGAAAAACTTGAAACCTTTTGTTGTTCAAAATGTTTGGAAGAGAAAAAGAAATATGTAACTGCTACAATTTGTAAAGAAAATGATGAAAAAGAATTTGTGCTTTTAAATGTTCCTCATTGTTGTACTTTTGTTTTGAAATAAACTTTATTTTTTTTGCCTTCTTTATTGTTAAATTTGCTTTTGAAAAGATTTTGCCTGTTTTACGCAGCTTTAGTTTTTATGAAATAAAAAAAATGTTTTCATTCTTCTAATGCATCCGATCTAAACCCAGTCTACTTAAAGTTGTCAAAGGTTTAGCACAACAAAAGATAAATCCTGTTACCCGTGTTTACGACTACGCTGAAGAAAGAAGTATTTTCAAAAAAAGTACCTTCTTGACATTTTTGTATTATTAAAGCTTTAACGACATTTTTGTATCTCCGGTGCCACACATTGAAACGAAGGCAGAAAAATGTGAGATTTTTCGTTTTCTTTCGTTTTTAAAAAGAACAAAAGAAAAGTCTTTTCGTTTTTTTTCGAAAGCCTTTTTTACACATGGCGTTCATAAACATTTTGCCAAACTTTGTCTCACGTTTTTCTGGTTTTTTCTAGAAAAAAATTCGATGTTGGCGCCAATTTAGCTTTTGTAACTGATGAGGTTCTCGATGATGGAGAATTTGGTTTTGAAATTTTTAGGTAATGCTAACTAACATTTTTGCCAAAAACAACGTTTTTTGTTTTTTTATGTTGTATTTAGTGACACGGTTTTGCAAGGTAAATAAATTTAATTTTGATCTATAGTTGGCCCCAGGACGACCCGAAGGGGAGTCTGGGGCAATTTGGGTTCAGTTCCCCAACTGCCACAGACCCCAAAACGTAAAACCCCTACTTTGCGGCTTCTCCTTTACTTTTTTACTTTTTTTAAGTTTGGACTATCTTTCCGGGCGTCTATTAATGTTGAAAAATAAAAAAAAAATAAAAAAATCGGACCACTACAACGTCGTTTAGAAAGTTTTGTCACAAGAAATCTTGCTGATGTCTCTTCGCTTGTTCGTATGTCACAAGAAATTCATTTTTTTTTCGTGGTGGGAGTTATTTTTTGGCGCAAAAAGAAAAGCTTTTGATTTCTTTTTTTGTTGCTGAGGTGAGATTTAAAAAAGCTTTTTTTGTTTATCTTTTAAAATTAATAATAAAAATTATTATTCAATCGCATTTTTTGGTCCGGACCATAAAATGTCCGGCCCAAAAAAAGTTTTAAGTCCCTCAAAATTTTTTTGAATTTTTTAAAAGTGAAATTTTTTCCTTTTTTTTGCAAATTTGACAGTGTGTAAAACGTTGGGTTCACATTTTATGGACCGGGTCAGGAAAAATCCGGCACGCAAAAAACTAGCCAACGGGGAAACAATAATTAAAAATTATAACAAATACGGCTGTTGCAGTGTTAGACGTGGAAAGAGATTAAAGGTTGCAGACGGGATTGGCTTACTGTAAGACGGGAAAGGAGATTAAAGAGAGATTCTGAATCGGCTGTAAGACGGGAAGAGAGATTAATGTTTTTCTGATAGACTACCGTACAACAGCCATCGCCCTCTGCAATAAAAAAAAGGTGAACATGTTGATGATCGCCGTTTCGCGACGATCATCCATGTCCCTTGCCTTTAGTTGTGCAAGAAAACATCACCGAAAACCACCAACTGTTTTTTGTTTTATTTGTTTCAGATCTCAAAATGCATTATATAATTGATTCACATTTCGAATATTTCCCGTAAGTATTCGGATTTAGATCTCTTAATTTATTATTTTATCATACAAAAGTACCCGATTATTTATGCTTTTTCTCCTACAAATGCATTCCGAATTTGCATGCCCAATCCAATAGGTTAAAAATTAAGTTTATTGTATAGATTTAAATTTTAATGAATCAAATAACATTTGTCCATAGAACTAATTTTATTTCGTTTACAGTTACTTAGTTTTTAATTGTATTGATTTCATTTTATAGTAAAAGCAAAATATATTTTTGCAAACAAAATACTAAAAAATAAATTGGAGGGCTGAATGATACAGTTTTATTTATTGCAGAGGGCGATGGCTGTTGTACGGTAGTCTATCAGAAAAACATTAATCTCTCTTCCCGTCTTACAGCCGATTCAGAATCTCTCTTTAATCTCCTTTCCCCGGAAATCGTACAAAAAACTTGCACATATACAAAGCTTATTTAATTTGGGCTGGAGTCAATAAAAGCAGTGAAATCAAAAACTCTGATGCCAATAAAAGTAGGGAAATCAAATAAGAAATTCAACAAATTTTCTAAATTTCAAAAACAGGTAATTTTAAAAAAGCAATTTAGAAAATTTGTTGAATTTCTCATTTGATTTCCCTACTTTTATTGGCATCAGAGTTTTTGATTTCACTGCTTTTATTGACTCCAGCCCAAATTAAATAAGCTTTGTATATGTGCAAGTTTTTTGTACGATTCTTTATTCTTGCTCTTTAAAATATAAAATCCCAATTACAGTAATTTTTTAGATCGGTTCAATAGTTTTTAGTGTTGCTGAAAATATTTATGCAATGTTTACATTTTTAACCGAGCATCAAGCTAAAATGTTTCCCTTCGAAGATGCATATTTTTCCGAGAAAACTCGGCCATGGCCTTTTCAAACTGCAGGTAGTGATCGTAAGTTTTTTTTAAACATTAACCAAAAATAAATTAGCATAAATTCTTATCAAATTCAGTTCAAAATTTACTGAAATCCTTTTTTTCAGAATTTGTATTAGTTTTTGTTTTTCTTATTGCCAGACTTTTAATCAATATTGCATTTTATTCATGGCTATTTTTTATTGTTTTTCGATGTTATCAATATTTTACTGCTAAGAATAATGATGTCAAACTTCCATCACATCAAAGATATTTTTAGTTAAATTTGAACATGCCACTGTATTCTATTTTTGTATAACAAAACATTCTCCCCTACTAAAAAAGGTGTTTATCATAAAAATTCATAATACTTGTGTGCATATTATTATTTTATATGATACTAAAATAATTTATTATCAAATTTTAAAAATTATTTTCGCTTATTTAAGCCATAATTGTTTTTGATCTTCTTTTATAATAAAAATTCTAAGGCATATAAAAAAAATATGCAAATCGCGACATTATCCAACACTGATTTATTAAATTTTTAAATCACAACAGGACATCCTGAACACCCAACTTTTGTCACTTTTGGATAACGCTCATTATCTACGTTACTATAAATAAAAATATATGGCCAATAAATGTCACTTCCATTGATAGGATTCACCAAATTTCCATTAGTCCAAAACATAGCAGCCATGAAACAATCTGTTGGACTATTACAATGAGGATAAAGAAAAAGACGGGGAAACGTTGGAAAATCATAACCTGGTGGAGTTGGTACATAGCATGATGAAGCGGTGCAAATGCATGGATTTGGACAATTTGTGCGGTTCCAGAATCCGGCAGTTGGAACATCATCCGTAGAATTTTCTTCCCATATCTCTGATGGGGTGTTTCCGTCATAATACGTCATATCCCCGCATCTGCCTAAAATAAAATTAATTGATATGCTAAATTTATAAATTTTATACGGTATAAAAGACAGGGTTTGAAAGTGTGACCAAAAAATTACGGCCGGCCTGCGAACTTAGCGGGTTTATTATAGACCTCATAAGGCAAATAAGTATAGCTTTTTTGTTGGCCGAATAGGGTGAAAATATGCCACGATCAAAATAATTCCAGCCAGAATATTTTTATTTTCTTATTCATTCACCCCATGATTCATGAAATAAAAATAAAAATCTTTTTCGTTGTTTCGTACTTTTAAACGCAAACCCAGGAATCTTGCAAATTCTTTTACGCTGCGAAAATTACCAAAACGTGGCACATTCTTTACCAAACAGTAACACTTTTTTGTGTTACGATTTGCTCATTTACACATTGTGTGACTACATGAAACTAAAGTGTTACCATTGGTTACAAAAGTGTTACCGATTTGTCACCGTTACAAAAAAAATTGACCCCCTTTAATAAAAGTCGCAACGTTTGTGCACCCCCGAGGACATTTTTCCCAAAAATTTAATTCCTGTACCGACCGTAACACCATGACACCGGAGGTGAGATTTAATTACCATACCTTTTTATGGGGTTACACGGTGTGCTGAGATGGTCCCTGGAAAAATTTGAAAAAAGCTTTTTTTCCATATAAAATTTTTAAACCCAAATTCTGAGAAACTGAAAAAATTTAAACAAATTCTGTAAACGCAGAAAAAAAGGTTATCATGTCCTTAATATATGGGACTAAGAAAATTTTGATAGTCGGATTCAGAATCCTGCAAGATTCAGAATCCTAGTAAATTTTTTTCTGCAGAATCCATAAATGTGGTATCACTAGATTCCCCTCAACGAGTAGATTCCAAAAATATAAAATTTTTTCAATTTTGGTGGATTCTGAAGCCAAAATCAGAGTTTTAAAAAGTTGTTCTTCGATTTCTTCTTTTGATGTTTACGGCTTCAGAATCCACCAAAAACAAAAAACTTTTATATTTTTGCAATCGACTCGTCGAGGGGAATCTAGTGATACCACATTTATGGATTCTGGAGAAAAAAATTTACTAGGATTCTGAATCTTGCAGGATTCTGAATCCGACTATCAAAATTTTCTTAGTCCCATATATTAAGGACATGATAACCTTTTTTTCTGCGTTTACAGAATTTGTTTAAATTTTTTCAGTTTCTCAGAATTTGGGTTTAAAAATTTTATATGGAAAAAAAGCTTTTTTCAAATTTTTCCAGGGACCAACTCAAAAGGCGTTCAGCACACCGTGGGTTACAGGTTTTCCATAAAAAGGAAACGTAAAAATATTTTGGTTTCTTGCCCAACCGGAGTCAGCCTTAATGCATCATGTATAGAAAGAGAGGTGCACTATTTTTTTTACAGACTAGAGAAACAAAGAAATCTTTCTTTGCACAAAAATTGTAACACCTAAATTACTAAAATGGTAACACTTTCTTATTTTTGTTTAGCTCCGGAGTCGAAGTCGCAACATCTTTACATACAATCTTACCGAGGGGTTCTATTTTTATCCAGTCACCATTCTCTGTGTCAAGCAGAACCTCTTTTGCAAGATAAACTTCAACATTGTTTCCATTTGAATATGGACATGCTGTATTTGTCGGTGTAGTTGGGCATGTTAGTGGTGTCGTTGGAATTGTTGGTGGTGGAATTGTTGGTGGAGGTGGAACATATTGTAATTGTTTTGCAAGCAAAAATGATTTTCGACAAAAATAAAGAATTAAATGATAATGTGAAATTCCATCTAAAGCATCCAATTGAATTCCATTAAAAACTCCAAAATATATCCATGAAAGATCGATTGTTTCAGAAAATTTCATAATAAAATAATTTTGTCGACCCACAAGGTCACGGTTTTGAAAGTTTGTTTCTAAATTTACATATACTTGTTTGATAAAACCTTTTTGAGTTAGGGTTAAAGTTGAATTTGGTTGTGTTAAAGATGCATTGAGATAAGTGATAAGAGGATACGGTGGTCCAATGAGATATGAATTGTATCGGGCTTCGGTGAGGTATGCTTTTGCAATAGCTTGAATAAGTTGAATCGAAAAACTTCCAATTTTTAAGAATTTTGTAATTCTGCCAAAGATTTGTGTTCGTTGAAAGAAGAGATGCCATTCTCGCATTGTTTGATCTGATACTTCACAGAGCAAAGGATTATAATTATTTTGAAGGTAATCAAGCAGGGTCATGTCGAGGTCGTTTTCAGCAGCAGCAATAAAATCTTCATACAAGGCACAGCTGCCTGAGGGCAGCTTCAAACTTATCTGTTTCCATAAAGCATCAACATAACGCATATACCAAATTTGTAAGAATTCTTCAACAGGTCCCCAAGTTGTAATATTTTTACTTCGAATTACTTCAAATAATTGGGGGCATAATTCTGTTAATTCATATTGAAAAGAAACAAGTTGGTCAAGGGTTGGTCGAACGGCATATTGATGAATTTGTTTGCATCGATCATTATCAATTTTTGTTGAAGCTGTTACAAGAGCTTGAATGGATGTTGTGGCTACAGTAGAAGGAGAAAAAATGGATTCGAATGTTGAATTTCGAATATTATATCGGCGAGAATATGGATCAAATACAAGTCCTGTAATTCATGCTCGACTTATTAATAAATGTTTTTTAAAAAAATTAAGTAAAAATCATAGTCTTTAAATTTAAAGGAGTTGGCGGTTTACGTATTTTTAATCCCTGATTTTCAGGTTTGTGCAGCGCGAACCTGACATTCAGGATCTTTTTGTAGAAGAAAATCTATTTAAATTTAATTTTGTTTATAAAAATGACAAAATACGTAAACCACCGCCCATATCCAGTAGTTTCTTTTGATCGGTGCCTTCCTTTGATATTTTGCCGCCAGTCTTAACCGCGACAAAGATCAAAGAATTTTCACCATTTTTGTGAGGACTACCCCCTCTAAATATGGTTTTGTAACAACAGCCTCCTTTAATCAATGTTTCAAATACAATTTTTTAAGTAAAAAAGCAATGTTTTTCAATCCAAATTTAATAGAAAAAAACCTACCGTATCCATCGTCACAGCAGAACCAAAAAATCAAAGCAGCAAAAAGGAACAGTTTCATTTTTGTAAAAAAAATGAAAAACGATGTAAAAAAACTTTTTGTCCTGTTTTTATATTTGTTCTTTCAGAAGCATTTAAGTGTTATATGCTAATCACTTTATTTTACTTCTGATTTTTCACACAATTTTATCTTTGTTGACACGTATTTTTTCACAAAAAACGATGATGACAGAAAAGAAAATTAACTTTTTATTGTCTAGACATAAAAACTTTTATTTTTGTATAAAAAATCGCAATTTTTGATGTTTCATATTTTAAAAAATTATTCTAAAATAGAAATTCTCACATATAAACTTTTTCTGAAAGCTGAAACTTCATAGATTTTTTAATAGTTAATAATAATTTTAGATCCGTTTTGATGTTTCTAAAGTTATCCATATACTATAGTTTCTAAGAATTTGGGATATAAAAAGATCACAACATGTAAGAAAAGATATAGAAAGAATTTTATATATGTTACAGGAACTTTTGTGAGGCCGTCCTTTTTGTGAGAGCCTAGGCTTTTTTGTGAAAAATATATTTTAAACTGTAATTTCTTAAAAAGTAACACATAAAATGTACTTGGAAATGTTATATTCGGATTCTCCATATTCGAATTAGTATAGTAACTTGTAATAAGATCGGAGAAACGTTGCATTTACGATTTCTGACTATTTTTAACATTAAAAAGCAGACTTATGGTAATAAAAATAGATTTTATCATTAACATAAAATACTTTTTTATTAATTCGAATATGGAGAATCCGAATATAACATTTCCAAGTACATTTTATGTGTTACTTTTTAAGATATTACAGTTTAAAATATATTTTTCACAAAAAAGCCTAGGCTCTCACAAAAAGGACGGCCTCACAAAAGTTCCTGTAACATATAAAAAACCAAAATTTTAATTTTGGGATTACCCTACATTTCGCCAACAACGTTGCCCTGGATTTAGGTGACATTTGAAGCTTTACAAAGAAATAGAAATTGATATTTGAATCACACTCGTATAAAAAATTTAGGGCATTTCGGGTTTTCCAAAAAACCAGACAAATTTGCGGCGAAATGGTTTTCTGCAAAAACAACTGTAAATTTGATTTTTTGCATGCTCTTGAGTTGTATTTTTAGGGTGTAGTTCCAATATTTAAAGTACCAACACTACAGAAAAGATGTTTCATTAAAATATTGTTTACTTTGGAACAAAATATTCTTGCTTTCGGACACTGTTTTAATCATTTCTGTTTTTTTGTGTTTCATCAAGAAATCTTTAAAAAATTCAAAAACTTTGTTTCATTATTTTGGAGGGAAACAAAAAAACACAGATCGATATTTGTTCTTTAAATTTTGCAATGAACAAAAATGAAAAACGTAAAAATAACAAATAACAGCAGCCTTTTTTTGCATCCAATTGTTCGAGACCTTTAAAATACAGGCTTATTTTGATGTTTCATGTTTTTAAAACTATTTAGAAATGACTCGTTGTAATACATATATGGCCTATAGAGAAACGAACTTGAAACATGAATTTTAATGATTCTGCTTTGATGAAATGTATGATTTTATTTTGACATGAAGTTACCGTATGAAACGCCAAAAGATGTTGTCGCAATTCTTCACAAAAAAAGTTTTCAAGAAAATTTCTGTGAACTTGTTTAATAATTATTATTTAATGTAAACATTTTTCAACAGACTGAATTAAAATACATTTTAAGCTTAAAAATGCATTGCCAAATGCATAAGATCTATCATGATTCAAATTATCATCAATTTATGGTATCTTTAATTTAACAGAGTTTCTTATTAATATTGATTTTACCTTATTATAAATGCATCAAATCATTCAGTAATCAATTTCATAATTATTAAATGGTTTTTATATCCAAAAAAAGCTTATGGTCTTTACTTTAGATACATTCATTTTCTGACTAAACTTTTCTTTTACAATACCTATCTTGTAATCACGCACGCAATAGAACTATGATGTCTTAAAAGTTTAGTAAAAAAGAAATAATTTTTAAAAGAAAAATTAAATTTTTGTTAAAACATAAAAAATTTTAAACGTTGAACTTTGAAAAAGTTTGAATTTCCTTCTCAACCCTGAAAAAATGCAGCAGACAAAGAAATGTCTTAACACGAAATCTTTCCTACATTTTGAACAGCAATGTTGAATCCTTCGATGATGATTCTTTTTTTCTGTCGTTCTCACTAATTTCAACTTAATAATTCTCTTATTATTTATTATTACTATTAATTATTTATATTTGATTGTGGTTATATAATATCTATATATATTAACATTGGAAAAAATGAGTAATCGAAAGCAAGGAATGTTTGCTCATGCTCGATACTCTGAAAAAGTCTTTCGAAATCTTCCTCCAAAAATTGCTCGAGGCGTTGAACGTGATCTTGCATATGTTCTAAAGAAGGACAATCCAATTGATGTAAAGAAATGGAATCGAGCACTGCCATCTCAAAGTGATCTTGATAATGATTATCAAACTCCTGCAGCTTCTTCATCTTCTCGTGGACATTCAAGGCCAGATGCTATACCTCGAAAATATGTAAAGCCAAAGCCTGCTGATCTAAGGAATGAATTCGTGTAAGTTTTATGTTTACTTTATGCATGCAGAAGGTTTATAACTGTCAGCGATCAAATTTTTCTGCTGCTTTATCCATCTTTCAACTGTCTTTAATGTTTTTCTTTGAGAGTACAATGACTAATGACTTTTTTCAGGTCTGCTCGACAACTTCATCAAGAAGAATATCATTCAACAGATATCCGCCGACCTACTACTCTTCGTAGCGATTATTATTCAACTGAAGAGCGAAGAATTCTACGAACCGTTCACCGCTCCGTTGACGAAACGATACTTCCATCAAAGAATCTTGATTCATATCAAAGTACCCGGCATGAAGAAACTCCTACAGCATTCAGAACTCCGGAAAGTAAAAGAAGAAAGGTTGAAGATGAAGGTGAACGGAAATTCCCTCAAATTGCTTGTCCTGATCTTATTGCTTCGCGGATTCAATCAAGTCTTCCAAATCTACCTTTGAGACGCAATGATGCTACAACTTATAAAGATGCTGTGACAGAAATATTACAAGATGCTATTAGCCGCTTTATGCCTTCAGATTCGCAAATTTTATTAGGTGCATCACAACCAAGAGAATATGATGTAGA
Source organism: Panagrolaimus sp. LJ2414 (assembly GCA_024447195.1). Taxonomy (NCBI): domain Eukaryota; kingdom Metazoa; phylum Nematoda; class Chromadorea; order Rhabditida; family Panagrolaimidae; genus Panagrolaimus; species Panagrolaimus sp. LJ2414. The sequence goes on along the minus strand of JAMRXY010000001.1, from coordinate 1,646,881 downwards.
TGTAAGTTTTTTGATTTGAAAATTATTTATGACACGCGTATTGATGTTAATATTGTGTTTTAGTTCAATCCTAATGAAAGCTTGATGAACAAGACTGGTCCATTGAATACCCCTAGATCTTCTCTTGGAAAAGCAACAGAAAGAAGTGAATCTCCGTTGCATTCAATACAAGAATTAAGTCATATGAGACATAGCTTTGTGAGCTTTGATGATGATCAAGAAGATATGAGTCCAAATATTCTTGGGGGCTATGGAACAAATGTTTCTGATGACTTTGCTACTGAAAATGAAGAAATGACTTTCAAAATTCCATGTATTTCCCAAAGCTTTAATAATTTCAATGATCAAGAACTTGATTTTGGAACACCCGAAAGTTATCGCATTAATGTTTATGATGATTTTGCTGCCAAAACTGAAGAAATGACATTCAAAATTCCAAGTATTTCACAAAGCTTCAATAATCTCAGTGATCAAGAACTTGATTTTGGAACACCAGAAAGCTCTTTTCGACTAGAAGATTCCGAACAGATTTTTGAATTTTAATATGTTTGTTAAGTTTTAATTTTTGTTATTATTTACTTCGTTAAATAAATTTTTTTGACATCAAGAATGTGAAGTTGTATTTTGGCACATCATTTTGTTTTATCGTTTTCAATAGTTTTTTGGGCATTTTGTTAAGCAAATTGTGACCATTTTAGGTATGATTCAGCACAGCTGAGGCATAAGAAAACAGTGAAATTTAAATATTTTTTATTAAAAGACTATATAAATTTGCTTCTAACAGTTATCTATGGATTATGTCAAACCTGTTTTCAACGTTTTCCAAGGAATTGCGAAAGCTTAATATCGAGGATTGACTGTATTGCCATTGACCAAAATTCGAAATTCATCAAATACTTTTTTGAAAAATTAATTTTTTCGTGAATGTTAAATATTTTGGGGCAATGAAAAAAGATTTGTTGCAAAAAGGGTGAAAAATGTCTATTATCATAAACACCAAAATTTATGTTGTCTTAAGTAAACACAGGTTGTTGAACTTGCAAGAAACTTACATAAAAATGAGAATTATCTGCACGTGCAGATAATTCTCATTTTCTTGCAGATTTTTTTCATTTTTTGGATGATTATTCTCATTTTTTTTGAAAAAAATCAGCAAAAAAATGAGAAAAATCTGCAAGAAATTGTTTTTTTAATTTTAAAATTAATTCAAGTCTGACATCGATAAAAATCGAATATATCCAAAATTTATGCCAAGGATTTAATCCTTGGACTTTAGGGGTAAGGGGAGGGAAGGAACCTGAAAAGGGAATTTAAGGGTAAAGAAACCGCAAAAGGCGCAAGTATTTATGCACAAGAGATATTGTCCACAACGACAAAGTCTGTGAGCAGACAGAGAATAAAAGAGAGACTCTTTCTGCACTCTCGTTTCAACAATGAAAAACAAAAACAGATTTTTTGCTGATTTTTTTCATTTTTTGGATAATTATTTTCAAATTTCACATTTTTTGCAGAAAATTCTCATTTTCGTGCAGATTTTTTTCATTTTTAACTTTTCGTTGATAATTTTCAATTTTCTGCAGAAAATTCTCATTTTCTTGCAGATTTTTCTGATTCCTAAAGTTTTTGCAGATTTTTCTCATTTTCGTGCAAGTTTCTTGCAATGTCAAAAACCTGTGAATATTCAAGATTTTTTGTGTTTTAAAAAAGTGAGAAAAGTAACATATTTTACAAAGTTTAAGTGTCACTTACTTTGCGAGTTTTTTTATTATCGTTTTTGCTGCTGCTGTTGGTGTTGTATTATACGTGTCCTCGTTGTTGATGAACGAATTTTGCATTAATTTTCCAGCATGTTCAAGGTCATCATCGTTTTTAGAATGTATTTTAGTTTTATGAGGAAAAAACTGTTTTTTATTTTTGTGCAAAAACAATATAAAAAATTTGATACTGTTTTATGTTTCCATGATTTTTGTAAATAGAATAGTGTTTCATCATGATTAATTGCCGTATAAGCTTTATAATTGTTGATTTAAGAACACCAGAAGTCCGTACCCCTTCAAAACTTTATAAATTCTTTGATCTTTTACCGCCATTGGCACAACATCAGAAGCTTGCGCCCACAAAATGATTTCTGCTCCTTCTAAAATTATATTATATGCTGCTGACATTTTTCTGTTGTGTTACTATTATTTTTTTCGTGTATTTAAGCGTGTAATTACTGTAATATTTTCTGCTTACTAATAAACATTTTTTAGAATCATGGAAGATCAAATCTTTAATCCGGAAGAACCAAAATATAAATGTTGTTGCGGCTGCTGTCATGTCACCACTGGAACAAAGATTATTTGCATTTTATCTTTGATTGGTGTTATATTGTCAATTATTCCATTCATCGGCTTACATCCAACTCCTGAAATTATTGGCATGGGAATTGTTTTGTTCTTGGTTGCTCTCTTCACATTTGTTACTCCATTCTTTGGCATCAAAAATAGTAATCCAAATTGGTTAATTCCATTGCTTGTTCTTTTGGTAAGTTTTTTTATTATTGTAAAAATGTTTTTACTGTACGATGCTGTAATTGTTGAAAAAGTAGCTACTGTAGGATACTTTAACTGTTGAAAAGTAATTATTACTGTAGGGTACTGTAGCTGTTGAAAAGTAGCTGCTGTAAGATACTGTAATTTAACAAAATAGGATACAGTATCAGATACTCAACAATGTGAACATTTTATTTACCTATTTCTATTACTTTTTTAGGGCTTTTCCGTTATTTACATTATCACAAAGAATGTTTTGGGAATTATTGATTTTATTTCAAACCCTGAAACACCACAAACTTGGCCATTGGAAAGTCAACATGATACTCGTAAGTTAAAAAACGTAATTTTTAATTACTTATAATCACCCTTATTTTTTAGGATATGCTGTTATCGTTGCAGTTTTCATCATTAAAGCTCTTTTTGGAATTGCTTTAAATCTTTGGTATTTCTTCATTGTTTTCCGATGCTTATCTTTCTTTGAAACGAAAAGCAGAATATCTTTCTTTGAAACGAAAAGCAGAAATCTTGCCAATGCATTCATAATTTTGTTTTGCTATGTTGAACCTCAAAGAATGATTTGTACTTGATTTAGAAGATGCTTGTTGTTAATCAAATCGTATCCATTTGAAATATATAATAGGTAAAGTATCGAATCGTTTCCTTTTGTTTATCTGCTTATGTACCTCACATTTTGTTGTTGTCATAAATTTGTTTTTAATGATCTTTTATTCATGCTATTAGTTTGCAATAAATCACTTTAAAATGTATTTTTTTGATTTGAAACCTTTGTAAATTTTGATAACCTATGAAAAACCAAACCCTCAAATTAAATCATGGTTTTTTGACAAAAAACTTGAAAGTTGTAGTTTGGATTAATTATAAGTTTTCCTTTTGGCAGCAACAGGTGTTAACTTTTGTCTATCACATCAGTGTTGTTGCGCCTCCGCCTCCAGAGGCGACTCCGGAGGCGGAGTCGGAGGCGGAGGTACGTGCTTGGAGGCGCCTCCCTGTTGTGATTAGTTTTTCATCTGATTATGTAAGAAAAGTGAAATTTTCGGAATTTTGGAAAAATAGGCACGTGCTCCCCCTTTTTGATTTTTTGGTCTTAGTTAAATGTCAAAAAAACTGTATGCCTTCTATCCATTTTCTTCTTAACCTTTGATAGAATAATATCCATACTTACTATTTTATAATCGGGAAAATAGAATACCTCATTTAGTGAGACCTGAAAAAAATATTTGTTTGCTTCAATCAATATCTCACTGATTTATGCTGCACAAAAACTTTCTGTATCCTTCTCTCATTTATTGGTTAAAACTCTTTATCATCGTGGATGCCGTTTACTTTAGAAAATATAATATTTTTAAATATATCTTAATTTTATTACTGACATAACTTTTTAGAGTTTATTCCTAATATCATGGTAAAAAGAGAAACGGATTTTTGAAAACTGTAAGAATTGAAAAAACCTATTTTTTGAAAAATAACAAATTCATCTATTTTTAGACAAGAAAAAATGTTACGACGTTGATTACATTCATCGAAAATCGCAAACCTCAAAATAATGGAAGTTGTAAATTAGAAATTGATTTGCTTTCACAAGCTTTATTTGTTAAACCAAAAAATGAGAGTATGCTTGTTTTTTTATATCTATTTTAACTTTGAAGTCCAATTTTAACATTTTCAGATTTCAATGATATTACGGCAACATTTGGCTGGAAATTTATTCGATCAAAGGTTTTAGTGTCTTTTCATTTTGTGACTATTGTAATTTTTTTCAGAATATTTTATTCATTTTTGCAAATTTGGATTCTCAAGATTTTGTTTTGGTTTTTAAAAATGAAGAAATTTGCATCAAAGTTTGGAATGTAATTTTTAAAAACAGCGTACGTTTTTTTATTTTACTGAGCTTAAATTAAATCACTCATTTCAGAATGTCGATTCCGTTGAAGAAGACCTTCTCAAAGAACGTTTCTTAAATCCTTTGTTCAAAAATGCTTTTAAAAATTGGAGAATGAAAGAAATTTTGGAAGAATGGATTCAAAAATTTGATGAAAAAGAAAAGAATGAATATTTGCAACTATTAAAATGGCATCACGATAATCCTGAAATCTGTGATGAAGAAGAAATTGATATCAAAGATGTAAAGGTTAAAAGTGAACCGCTGCCAAATAAGTCAGTTATTTAAGATGTGTAATTTTTTTATGTTAAAAATAGATTTTTAGAAATCGTAAAAGAAAACATCATGAATTTTACACGAATGATTTATCAGAATCTGCAAAATTTGTTGATCAAAGCAATTTCGAAGGACTTGATGGTTGTGATGATAATAATTATCATGAGTAAGTAGCACAGCATTTGTGATTATGATGGAATATTTAAATAACATTTGCAGGTTTCGACTAAAGCAAATGGATTCTTCCTATCGATTTACAAAAGTAATTGATAAATCGAAGTTCAAAATTCTGAATTTAAAAACTGCCCATCGCCTACGTCGAAAATTATTAATATTTACTTCATCTGACGGAACGAAATGTTATGAATTTTCTTTTCACCGCAGTAAAAAATATTTTTATCATCGATGTTGTGATGGTTTATCAAGTTTGAAAGCAATTTTTGATCTTGATGAAAATAGAAAAGACTGCATTAAAATTGAAGATAAAAAACATCGATGTTCTCCAATTTTATATGAACCAGAAAAATATTTTGAAATGAAAATTGTGAAGAAACCGGATTTTGAAGTTTTGGAAAATTGTGCCATCAAATCAAGAAGGATGCTAATTATTTTTGATTCAAATGACAGAAATAAATGCTATGAATATTCTTGGAGATCGAGTGAAAATATATTCAATTGTCGTGGTTGTGCTTCACAAAGAAAATCATGGATCACAGCAGAAATTTTTAATGAAAATACCGAAGAAGAATTTGTTTTATTTTCAAAGGAAGAACATGTTTGTAAACCCCGGAAACATGATCCAGAAACGTATTTTTCAAGTAATGCAATCGTGATTTCACCGAATTTTGAAATGCAAATAAAATTTCAAAATGGAAATGAAATAAAAACATTAAATATTTTTGTTGAAAATGATCGAAAACTTTGTTATGCTTATTATTGTTGCATTAATAATTTATTTTATTGCAAAGGTTGCCGTCGAAAGCAAACAAATGTTGGTGCAACAATTTGTAAGAATGCCGAAAATGAAGAATATGTAATTTTATCAAATCTTAAGCATGTTTGTTCTCCTCGAAAATATGTTCCACAAAATGAACCAATTATTCTTCGTCCACCGAAAATCAAATTTGTTGAAGCCACCGAAATGCAGAAACCAAAATTATTTATATTTGATTCAACCGATCCTGAATTGTGTTACACATTTTCGCAAAAACTCGGTAGAAAGCAATATTATTGTCTCGGGTGTGCGTCAATAGCTGACCGCAATAATAAAAAAATGAATAAAACCAAATGTAATCAAACAAAGAAAATTGTAACTGTAATTTTGGACAAAGACGATGAACCAAATGGAGAATATTTTGTGAAATTTAATGATGGTGAAAAACATATTTGTCAACCAAAAAAATTTGAACCGGAAAAATATGAAACAAAAATTCTGAAGCCAACAACCGATTATATTCTGTTTCGAAATAAGGGAAGAAATGGTGAATCTATTCATCTTGTAATTTTTCATCCTGATGACAGAAAGCTTTGCTATCAGTATTCTTATTATAAAAAAAGAAAACACTTTCGATGTCCAGCATGCCATGAATCAGAAACTCTTGTTACTGCAAAACTTCATCAAGATTTTGCCGGCAATGAATATTTAACTATGAATCAAAAGAAACACATTTGTACTCCACTTAAATATTCGACAATCGTTAAACCAAATACTGTCATTCTCGAAAAAAGCGGTTTAGGTTTTGAAGAACCAAAGAAAAAAGAAGAAATCGATAAAGATAGAATTATTCGATATCCAAAATTTGAACTTCGACAAAATTTCAAAGGTGTTCCAGAAAGACGATTAATTGTTCTTTTTAACGATAATCAAAAACTTTGTTATGATTATCGCTATCATCAATCAAATGCCAATTTCATCTGCAAAAAATGCTATGTTTCTGCAAAAATTCTAAACGATGAAGAAATTGATAATGAAAAATATGTGGTTTTGGGTGAGAACAAACACAAATGTGACCCTGTTAAATATGAACCGGAGAAGAAAATCGTTGAAACAAATGAAACTCAAAAAGAAACTTCAAATTTTATGGTTTTTAATCGAAATGATGAAACAAAAACAACAAAACTTGTTATTTTTATTTCATCAACAAAAGAATTATGTTATGAATATTCTTACCATAAACGCTCTAAAACTTTTCAATGTTGCGGTTGCAAAATTTTAAACAATTTAATAGCGGTGAAATTGTTGAAAAATTTCGGGGATGGTAAAGAATACGTCAAATTTCTAAAAAATGAACATGTGTGTTCTCCGAAGAAATTTCTGATTGAAGAGTTTCAACCGAAAATTGTTCCTGAAAATTGTTTCAAACTTTGTTCAAATAAAAATGGAAAACCGAATTCAAAATTGATTTTATTTGATTCTGAAAAAGATGGTTTTGTTTATGAATATTATTTGTACACCAACAATGTTTTTACCTGTCTTCAATGTAGCTATTTTAATACTAGGGTCTTAGCAAAATTATTAGAAAAAGAAAATGGTGAAAAATATCTTGAACTCTCATCAACGCAGCATATCTGTGAATCAAAAAAATATGAACAAGAAAACCCTAAACTAACAAGTAATTTTGTCATCCATTTCAATGATTCTGGCGTTCCTAATTCAAAGTTGATTATTCTAAATAATGATGATAAATCATTTGGATATCGATATTATTTAGAAGGAAATTTATTTCGTTGTACTGGATGTAAAACTAAAAGAAAGTATTCAAGTGCCAAATTATTAACTGATAACGACGGAAATCAGTCTCTTGAATTTGGTAAAAATGAACATGTTTGTGCAATTAAGAATCTGAAAAAAGAAAAACTTTATTTTTGCGATTTCAAATTTGCAGAAAATGGAAATGTTTTGATTACGAATGATCCAATCCAAAAGAATCGATGCTTCAAATTTGCATATGATGAAAAACTTGGAACTTTTTGTTGTTCAAAATGTTTGGAAAAGAAAAAGAAATACATTACTGCAACGATTTGCAAAGAAAATGATGAAAAAGAATTTGTACTTTTAAATGTTCCACATTATTGTACTTCAATTTTAAAATAAACTTCTTTGTATTTTTTATGTTTTACGTGGCTATTTGTCTAATAAAATCTTTTGTATGATTATGCTCGTTGGAAGTAATTTTTGGTTGATGAAACAAATAGTTGATACTGTACATTTGTGTCGACAGCTTTAAGTGTTTTTCAGAAATACGTTGTTATTTGAAAGCTAAAGACAGGAAAAATAGTTTACCGTGAAACATCAAAACCATGTTGTAAAATACAATTGTAATGGATAAGAATCATTAACCATGAGGCATATGATATAATTATCAAAACATAATATCGTTATAACGTCCCTCGATATTCGGTCCCTTCAATAAGGATTTCATATTAATCGGACCTCGTTATAACATTTACCTCGTTATTACGTCTTTTTTTTCACGGCCCCTTTAAAAACTTTATAACGAGGTTCGACTGTAGTTGGCATCCGTGATAATATTTAGTATGAATTTTATCACGGGCGTGTTCAGTTTCTCTGAATATGAACAATACAGGAAATAAGATTGGGTTTAGGTGCAGGTTGGGAAAAGTGCAGGTTGGTATGCGGTCTACGATACTGCTAAACATATTGTTAAACATGGAAATCAAGAAGATGTCATCAAATTTGTACTCTCTGGAAAGGAACCCTTTGAAGCTATGAAAAGAGTTTTTGCTTCTGTTACAACTCTGAAACTTAATACAGTCGAACCTCGTTATTATCAGGGTGTTCCATAAGTTTTGTCCTCTTTTTACACTTGGCAAACTGTTCTTCCATATAAAAAGAGGACAAAACTTATGGAACACCCTGATACGTTCTTCAAGGGACCGACGAAAAACAACGTAACAACGAGGTCAACGTAAGATCGAGGTTCAGTATTTTGGCAAAATTTTTGCAATTTTTTATAAAAATCGATTAACAAACGTAAACAATAACAAATTAAAACAACATTTATGATAAGAATTGATCCATTTTAGTTTGAACAGCTTTTTAAGTGTTCCATATACAAAAATTTTCTTATTTGGATCGTATTCCAATGACAACTTTGCATTTTTGAATTTGGCTTCAGGGTTTTTCCATAACAAGCAAAGATACTTTTTCTGTATCACTCAAGTTCAGTGTTTTCCCGATTCCATTACCGATTCTTTTCTGGAATCGATTCCATTTATTTTTCCAATTCCAATTCCGATTCCATTGACAAGAATCGATTGTAACACGAGAATCAATTCTAGTTCCCGATTCTGATTCCATCGATTCTTACATAAGAATCAAGAATCGGAATCAGGCAAACACTGCTCATGTTTGAATCGACGAGAACAGTAATGTTTTCTTTGCTTTTTTACCATTGGTACACTTGTCACTTTTGAAAGTTAACGTTTTGCTTCGTAAAATTTTCCGAAAAAATTGAAAAACGTAATAACGAGGTTCATTTCCCTTATAATTTGTTGAAGGGACCGCAGAAAAACAACGTAAGATCGAGGTCAACGTAATAACGAGGCACGTAATAACGAGGTTCGACTGTATCGGAAGTTATTCAATTGGATGGGTAAGTAATGTTTTTTAATTCTCGTTTTTTTCGTTAATTACAAATATCTTATAGGATCGAGGATGCAAAAAATACATTTTTGAAAATGGTGAACCTCATTCAAAGTTTCTCATGTCTCAAATTTGGAAATTCTGTCAAAAGACTTTATATAAATTGTGGAGATTTATATTTACTTGAAACGTATCAATTAATTACTGATAAAATCATTGCTAAAAATCGTAAGTCTGTTTTCCTCAATTGATAATCTGTAGATTGAATGTTTTAGAATTAACTACTTTTTCTGGTGATAAATTCAGTGAATTTTTTCCACGAATTTCCTCTCTTAAAAATGGCACAATTCCAAGTATATTTTTGAATGCAAAATTTCGTGATTCCTTTGATCTTGATTCTTTGACAATTGTGGATCCTGGTGAAGATTTTGCTTATTTCTGTTGCAAAACAAATTCTTTGAAATTTTCGTTCTCAAACTTAGACGCCGAACTTTATACATTACCAAAATTTCAAGATTTAAATTTGAAAAATTTCAGGTTTTTTTAAAATTTTATTTATATTCTGATGAAAGTAATATCGTTTTTTAGTCCTGCTTTCTCTTCTATCAAAGAATTAACCATCTGTCATTCAAATTTTTGGTTTCATATTTGCTATTTTGAACGTGTTATCAAGTATTTTCCTTCTCTTGAATCTGTCAAATACAATGTTACAAACACAATGTGGCTTAATGGTTTTTATACATTCAAATCCGAAATTCGATTCCTTGTGAATTTGATTAATCAAACAATGAAATGTCCATCAAAAATTACCTGTACATATTATCGATCAAGACCTAACATGAATTTATGTTTTTAATTTTTACATTAGTAAACTTCTTTCTTTTTTAGAGTCCTGATAGTTGCAAACAATTTTGCAAAGATTTCGAATATGTTAAATCCGATGAAAAATTTCACTGCTTCCGAAAGACAGTTCCATCTCGTGATAATCAATCAATTCTTCTTAAAATTCAATTTGCTAAATAATCTTTTTCTTCTTTTGTTGTTATTTACTGAAATATTCATTGTATATTGTCAAATTTGTCTATCCATTTTTACCTGTTATTCATATTAAATTGTTTTTATTTTCCAGTAACATTATGTTTTTTGATAATATTGTCCTTTTCCATATTTGTATATTTGAATTAAAATAAATAGACTCATGTTTATTTTCTTATTTTTTGTATTCATTTTGTTTGTAGCTCAACAGGTGATTTTTAAAGTTTTCAAACGGAAAAAGGTTACAAAATTATTGTGTTGCCTTAAAATCAACAATTTTTATGTCACGACAGAAACAGCTGAAATAATTTTGAGTTATGATATTGTGACAACAAAAATTTGACGACGCATTTCACCTTAGATGTCAGGGAAAGGTTTTGAATAAAATAACAGCACTTCCGGTATCTTAAAATATCAAGAAGAAAAGAAGTGTAAAGGTCAAAAAACTTCTCAGAATAAAATCAACAACTTTTTGAAGATTTAACAGCTGCTTTTAAGTATAGCAAAAAGTTTGACATTAAAAGTTGTGTTTTTTGTTTTAACATTTAGAAAAAGAAAATGTTTGTTTAAAACTTTTATGTTAATAAATAAAACCATCATTTTTACATACAGATAATAATAATAAAAAATGTCATTTGTAATTCAACAAACATTTCACGACATTTTTGGAAATATTTATGGAAGTTATGCAACAAATATTGTTTCAGCATCAACAATTATTTGTATATTGTATTTAAATAAATCCAAATATGTAAGTTTTTGATATTCTGGATTTAAACATCCCCAACATCTATTTTCAGAATCCAAGTTTTGCATTGCGATTATTTGTTTGGCATTGTTTTGGAATGGAAATTGGAGGAATGGCAATCACGTTTATATCAAAGCTGCAATTTTACCTGCCATTTTTTTCTGATTCATACAAAAGTCAACTGAATACTATTATTTACAGTATTGAATCATGCAGAATTATATTTGGTATTCCTGTTTTGATGGCCCTTCATCGTTTGGTGACATTTTTAGCATGCACAAAACCGATATTTTATAAAAAATATTTTACACAAAATAAATTAAATTTATATTATATTGGATGTGGTAAGTTTAAAAAGAAGCGAAAAATGGTGTCTTTTATTAATTAAGGTTTTGCAGATATTTTTTGCATACTTTTGATAATACCGTACTATATCATATTCATGAAAACCATGGATTATGCAAATTATTTGGAAAATAACAAAACTTTTTATGTTTTTATTACAGCTTCACACGCATCTATGCTATTTGGACATTTCTTTTTAACGGCTCTTTCAATGCATGCTTTAATTTCTTTCAAAAAACAAAAGGTATTTTATTAAACTGAATTTAGTTCAATTAAATAATAAAAACCCTAAACTGTACTAAAATTATTCATTTTTAGACCGCTGCAATGAATGACTTAAAAACCTACTTTTACTTTTCGTGGTTTCACATCATTTTTTCGTTTATAACCTTTTTGGATTGTTTGGGTTATTTATATAATATTTATTTTTATTATCTTTCGTAAGATTTTTTAAAATAAATTCACATCTATTTTCTTTTTATTTTTTTAGAGAAAATATTACAACATTTTTTATTTGGATTTATGTAATCAATTTTGTCATTGTAAAATTTCGAATTATCCTTTATGGGGCTGCTATTTTGATATGTTTACCAAATTTTCGAAAATCCTTCAAAAATGTTATTCTCCGACAAGAAAGTACAAAAGTGATAATTCTTTCTTCAACAACAAATCAGTCCCTGGCTTGATTGTGTATGTATTAATAATATACAATACATACACAATTAATATGTTATTTAACCTGGCGCATACTAAAAAAATTTATGATCTTTTCTAAAAATTATAACAAATTTGCATAAAAGAAGTTGTAAAAATTGTTTAAATTTTTTAAACTTTGTAACCTTGTAAAAAATAAAAAAAAGAATTTTTCTATAATTTTTCTATAGATTTTATGACTAATAGTTTGTAATTGTTCCATTTTTGCTTTACAATAAAAGTTGCAATTGTCATTGTTTGATTCATACAAATTTTTGTGTCTGACTTTTTTCAATTTTAGTTTCGTTTTTAATTGAAAAAATAAAAATAAATAAATCATCAGTTTGAGTTTGAAAACCATATTTCTTCAAGAATTATGTCTCTGTTTTTGGTAATTTTTAATTTTATATGTTTATTTAATTTGATAAAGGCTGAAAGTAATTCATTTTCATTCAATTCCAAAGATATTTTATGGAAAGCTGAAACATATCCAAATCCATTTACAGAAGATTGGCATGATAAATGTAATGTTGATACAAATACAACAAAACATTATTTATGTGATCCTGATTTGGTTTTTTCTAAAGAGGCCCATCAAAAAATTATTAATGAATTGGAAGGACCTCAAAATTCTTTAAGTATCGATCGAACACAAAATTGCAATGGTTTAATTGGAGGTGTTGCAATTGCAAATCAATTTGTTGGTGGAAATTCTAAGGTACAGGGTGGTCCATTTATAATGCCCACTTGTGTTTTGATGGTAAATCGTTCGCAGAAGGTCCCAGAAGCTCATATTTTGTGGGAAGGTCACTAACAAAGGGGAGCATCTTTTGCACCAAAAATTTTGGCATTCTGGGACATTTTGCCAAACCGCGCCAAATTCAAATTTTTTTGATTTTAAACGTATAATTGTGCATCGGCAGTATTAATTGAGTCATTGTCAACATTTTAAGATGTCCAGGACTCCTAATAGATGATTAGCTATCGTTTAATCTCAAAATTTCGAAAAAACGTTTTTTTCATTTAAACGCCTAATTTTTGGTTTGTATAGGTTTTCGATGACGGGGAATTCGATTCTGATATTTATTTTTATCGGTTTTAACGTATTTTTAGTTTAAATGTGGTTTAAAACTTTTTTGTCTAAAAGTATTGATTAAACTAAAAATACGTTAAAACCGATAAAAATAAATATCAGAATCGAATTCCCCGTCATCGAAAACCTATACAAACCAAAAATTAGGCGTTTAAATGAAAAAAACGTTTTTTCGAAATTTTGAGATTAAACGATAGCTAATCATCTATTAGGAGTCCTGGACATCTTAAAATGTTGACAATGACTCAATTAATACTGCCGATGCACAATTATACGTTTAAAATCAAAAAAATTTGAATTTGGCGCGGTTTGGCAAAATGTCCCAGAATGCCAAAATTTTTGGTGCAAAAGATGCTCCCCTTTGTTAGTGACCTTCCCACAAAATATGAGCTTCTGGGACCTTCTGCGAACGATTTACCATCAAAACACAAGTGGGCATTATAAATGGACCACCCTGTACATTTTTGACAAATTTCAATTAAAACAAAGGCTTACAAACACTTTTTAGACCTTAAAGAAACATGCAAATCAATTATTAAAAACATGGAAAATGGATGAAAATTGTCAAAAATCATTTTTAATTTTAATTGCAGTTAAAGATCGAAGTTTTTGGATTGCAAAAGATGCAAATTTTCCATTTCATTCTGATTATCTGACATTACTCTTTGAAAGTCAAGTCTGTGAAACTTTTACTTATTCAAACTTTTAATTATTGTTTAAATTTTAGAAATTGAATTTTCGTGCTGGAAATTATGAGACAGCCATAATTAACATAATTCGAGTAATTTTAATTTTGCAAGATGAAGAAATAATTTTACCAAATGAAAATAAGTCAATGGAAAATTTAAAAGCATTATTTTGGATACTTTTTATTCCGTCATTTTTTGTGCTAATTGTTTGTTGTATAAAAAGGGGTTGGTGTGGAAGATTTTGGGGGTGCAGTTCTGGATATTATTCTAGTGCCAGTTCAAGTAGCAGCGGAGATGGTGGTTGTGGTGGATATAGTAGTGGAGGAGGTGGTGGTGATAGTGGAGGCGGTGGCGGAGGTGATTGGTAAAGATTCTTATGAAAAAATACTTTTAATGTTCCGACATGAAAATGACCACCCCGAACTTTTTTTCTCCATACGGCCTTGGGTAATTGTCACCACTTATTTATTTTAAATTTTTTATATTGTAAATTTAATACGTGCAAAATATGAAATTCTTTGCCACATTTTTTATGTTTTTCTTACAAAAGTTTGATAACAATAAAAAGTTTTAAACGCGTAATTTCTTGAATGTTTTAGTTTCAAAAATAAAAAGAAAAAACTTTTATTTTAAAGCCACTGTTCCATTTTTGCTTCTAATTTTTTTCTTTCTGGTTCTGTATGATTCATAAAAAACTTTTCTTTCCATTCTTTTTAATTCTTTTGAGTTTGAATTTCGTCAGGTTTGATACCATACAAAAAAAATGAAAAAAAAAATTAATTTAAAATTCAATTGTTTTTTATTATTTTTATTTTTTCTAATTTTATCAATGTTGAATTTGATGAACATATTTGGGAAGGTGAAACTAATCCAAATTCGTTATCGAATGAATTCCGAAAATAAAATGTTGAAAAAATAAATTTTTGTGATCCTTTAAATATTTTATCCAAATCTGCGCAGAAAAATATTGTTGAAGAATTATCCAAATTTCATCATAATGCTTTCAAAAAGAATGAAACTCTATTTTGTGATCGGCAAGATTTGGTTGGAGGTGTCAGAATTAAAGATAAATTTGTTGTTGGAAATTCATGGGCCTGTTTACACAAAATAAATATCTAGTTTTTACATTTTTCTAAATTTTAGACTCATGCAACTTTGAAGAAAATGAAAAATAAACGAAAATTGCCAAAAATCATCAAAAACTTCGATTTTTAACTAGATTGCAGTTAAAAATCGAAGTTTTTGGATTGCAAAAGACCAAAAAGTTCCAGTTCATTCAAATTACTTTTCATTGTTTTTTGAAAATGAGGTGAAATTTTAGGAATCTTTTAATATGGATCACGGTATTTCTCTAATTTTATAAATTATATGTATGTGCTTGTACAAATTGATTGATAAAAAATGAAAGCAATAAAAAAATAACTCAACAGAAAATGTACGTACATTTTTCATTTGATGGCCATCAAAAACTTATTAACGAATCTTTCAAAATCGTTAAAAAATCATCAATTATCGATATGTCAAACTTGCGACAGATGTAACATAAAATGCACTGATTTAAAAAATAGTGCCAAAAGTTGTCAGAAGAGTTCCACTTTCGTTGTTGGGTACAGTACTCCCAATTTCAAAACTGAGATTTTCGCAATTGTTGAATGATGTTTTTTGATTTGATCTTTGTCAAAAAAACGTATCCCTGGTAATTTTTAAAATGTTTTGTGCGTTAATAAAAACAGGTAAAAATTAAATATTTAATAAAACATAGTTACTAACATCGATGATTAGAACTCTTTTTAAAAGATTAATTCAGTTATCACATTTACAAAAAACTTTTTTTGCAAAAGGCGTCTTCAGCGCCACAATAAAATCCATTTGAGCAGAAATAAGCTGTTTTATCATCTCGATTAAAATTGCATGCTTTACATTAAGTTTTAGAGCCCCAGGTTGATCTCTTTTTCCATCATTTGCATCTTTACCTACCTATAAAAATTAAACAATGCAAAGTTTTGGCAAGCAATTGAAATATGTGGGGTTTAACATTGCTTTTAACGATTTTCTCAGGATTTATATGATAATTTATATAATTTTTATAATCGCTAAATTTTGGACTACTTTCACAAAATCTTGCTGGGGAAAAGGAAGCAATTTGAAATTTTCAACGTCCACAACACGAGAATTTAAATAAATTAATCGCTTATCTCATGAAAACAGTTCCGATGCATTTAATTTTATTAAAAATTTTTCTTTTCTCCGTTTTCTAATAAAAAGAAAAAAATTTGAAAAAAACTTATGTTTAAAAGAAGACCTTCGGACCATGCCATCGGCAAAATTGTTTGTGAATATTTTGTTTTTTCCACTTCATAGTTCCCTTAAATCATCAGTTATTTCCTTCTTTTGTTGAAAATCAACGACAAGAGATCAACGATAAATGTACTCATTCATTCATTCAGGTTAAAAACAAAAGTCTTTTCCTTATATTTTATTTTTGTGCTTTTGTTAAAAACAGTCTTTCTTTTAGTCTTTCTGTTTTTATCCCGAGTATTTAAAAATAATGAAAAATAAAATAATTGTTGGTCCATGTAATTTTTTTCAACCAAAAGATATCGTTAATCAACAATTTTCCATTCCTTCCAATATCCTTTATTACGTGAAGAAGAATCCACCTACCCCAAAAATATATGTTACACTTTTGCGTTCATGCAAATTTTTTTATTCCGAAAAAGATCTTCTTGTACCATTTTGGGATACTCACAAATTTTTTCTCCTAGCATGGTTTGGATATCCGTTTAAAACGACAATGAAAAATATTGATTATGTTGTTAGATTTGAACCAGAAAAGATCCCCTTTAAATTATGGTTGACAGCTTATTTTACTGTTGTGACCTACGAAAAAAACTTTGCTTCAATGATTCTGAAGAAAGTTGTGAAATGTAATATTAAAATTTTGGGATTGCAAAGTCAAAAAATTACGTTTGATGAATTCCAATTTTTAACTTCCAGTAAAATTGAAGAGTTGGATCTTCGTGATACGGTCATCACTGATAACGAAGAAAAAAATGTTGCAATTGATTGTATCTTTGCATGTTGCCCAAACATTGAAGGATTTTATTAGTAAAACTTTTTAACTTAACTACTTAAAATAATTTTAAAACGTAATTTTAGTGAACGGCAAAAAAATTTGCCTGATGTCTTTACTGCAAAAGCAATTCAAAATTTGACAAAATTTGCATATCTTTCAAAAACCCTCAAATCTTTTGGACTTGCTACAGTTCCAAGAGATTTTGATGTTGAATCCGTTTTAAATTTACTTAATGTGAGCTTTATAATAAAAAAAATCAAAATCAAAACTAATATTTTAGGCTCGTCCAGAAATTGAATATCATCTTGATTTTCGTGGTCCTCTTCCGAAAGCAAAAACAAAGATAATCAAAGCTTGTGTTAAAGAGATCCTTGCAAATGGGATGCCTGAAACTTGTCCACCTGTAATCTTTTATTCAAGCCAAAATCCAAAACAACGAAAAGCAGTTTGTGATTTGGTCAAAAAAACCATTGTAGAAAAAAATTTAAAGCAGTACTTTTATTTACTTAACTCTACTGATGACTTGCTTTCATTTCTTTTCCTTCTTTTTTTGGGTTTTTGATTATCTCTCTAAATTGTTTTATCATTCCCATTCTGTTTTATACA
Organism: Panagrolaimus sp. LJ2414; assembly: GCA_024447195.1. Taxonomy (NCBI): domain Eukaryota; kingdom Metazoa; phylum Nematoda; class Chromadorea; order Rhabditida; family Panagrolaimidae; genus Panagrolaimus; species Panagrolaimus sp. LJ2414. The sequence continues at coordinate 1,629,277 of JAMRXY010000001.1, read as the reverse complement.
TATTTTTTGCTGTTTATCTCTTTGTGTAAAAACAAATAAAAAAATGAAAGAATTTATTTAACGAAAAAAATGTTTCAAAAAGGTATTTTTGCAAATTTGTATAAAACATTTTACATACATTTAAGCGAAGTGAGGCATTGCTCGAGGCCTGATTTCAGAGGGTCGGGCTAAGGGCTTCAAAAAGAGGACCTGAGTTTTGTTTTTTAAAATAAATGTTTATTTGGTGATAATATAGATAAGCAAAATTCACGTATTTTTTGATAATCAAAAATTTTAATAAAAAACAAAGTCTTGTAAATAAATAGCTTTAACTTTTGTCCAAGTTGTCATAAAATCAAGGTCATTTCCCATTTCAAATATTATTATTAAATTTTCGTTTATCTAAAAATTTAAATTTATTCAACTTAAAAAGAAAGAAATTACTCCAAAAAGTTCTACCTAATCATCAACTTTAATTTTGCTATAAATGCCAAAAGTATTGATCTTCAAATTTCGAAGGTGAAGATTTTGTTTTGCGTTTATCAAATCTTTTATCTAAGTTGAAGGAAGACTATCGTAATCAATAACCATTTTAAGAGAATATTGAATAATTTGAAGGTAATTACCAAAAAAGAAGCGTTACCTCCAAATTTGTCAAAAATACAATCGAATCTCGATTTCACGCAATTCAAGGATCGGTTAAAAGCGAAATTCATTTAAAATACCGTTTTTATCTTTTTATCCAACATTTTTTTTGGATTTATTACCATCGAAGAAGGTGAATCGAAAGATAATACAATTCGATTTCGGCTTCGTCGAGTTGGGAGAATTAATTTTTCGCGAGATTTACCAGTTCATTTAATGTTTCGTGAATGGATTTTGTTGAATGAAACATTCTTGGAATCTCGTCTCCTCATGGCAACAACAACACATCCAATGATGCTTCACACACAAATTATTTACAAACGCATTAACCGTGCATCTAAGTCTTCAATGAGTTTAACTCCCCTGCCACGGCAGGGTCTTCTTCTTGCACTTGGCGTGGCGAAGAAGATTAACTTGCTTTCAGAAAAGTGAGGACTAACTTCTGTGTAATAAAAACAACATAATTTACAACTTTTTAGATTTTACCAATAATAAATACAACGGTTTCATGAACAAATTTAAAATAAATTTTTGTAAGAATCCAAATTTTATTTAGGTGTGAGAAACAACTGCTTCTGCATTAAAATAACAATAACTGTGATACTTTTTTAACAATTGTTGAACAACGTAAAAATGGTTAAAATACATAAATAAGTTAAATAATGATCAGTATTTTGTTCCAATACATGCAACAATATCTTTACCGTATCGACACCAAATTGCCCAATCTTTGTCAGTTTGAAACTGAGGATATGACCCGTTAAAATACTAAAAAAACTAATTAAACATGCCCAAAAATTCACAAACATTTTTACTTTAAATTTAGCACGTTCAATAATTGTATTCGGATCATTCGATGTCAAACATTCATCCGCAACGTTGTATTTTTGAAATTTTCTGCTTTGAAGGACAATATTAGCGCAGTCTAGTTTTACCTAAATATGTTTGGGATTTTAAATTTAGTAACTAATTGTTGATTTGTTCTATTTATTATTAACATTTTCAAAGTAGGAAAAGTAAAAAAGGAGGTCATTTGTTGTGTTTGGTATGTTGGAATTACCAGAAAATAAATAAGTTAGTCGTAAAGATATTTTTGGATCGTTCCCATATTTTTAGAATTTTAAAAACGGCTTGCTTAGATCCTCCAACTTGCACACATGCGGTTCGATATGATGTTATTAATCCACTTAAAAACATACGTCAATTCTTTTATTTTTATCTAATCTTTCCGGGATTTCAATCCAGGTCATTTCTTTCGGACCAAATAACCATTGACTAATTGATTCAGACCATGTTTCGGGAGGTGGTTCATACAGTTCTTCAGCAACGGCATAAAAAACTCTCGGGCAAAGCCTAAAACCATTTCTTAAGAGTATTTAAAAAATACAATTTATAATATTTACTTTTCATCCTCACAATCTTCATAAATCATATATTCATGTTTCCCATTAGTCTTTTCAACCCGAAGTATATCACCATTTTTAAAACCTTCAAAAATTGAAGTATTTATGAAATGTCTACATTCTTGACATAAAAATTTGTTGGATTTTGCAAAAGAAATTCCAGAATTTTTTCTTTTTCTCTTCACCATTATTAAAATATGTTATTTAATATAATACTAGAATAAAAATTAAATAAGCTGATAAAAAAAATTGAAAAAAACAAATGCAAATTTTAAAAAACAATGTAAAAATGAATGAAGAAAAAACAAAGAAAAGAATCAAGAAGGAGAGGGGGGGGGCTAAAACAAAGAAGTACCAAAAAATTAGTAGTTTGATAAACCTAATTTTAGGAGGAAAGAAAGGACTTTGAAAAAGCTTTTGTTATTGAAAAGGACAAGGAGAGAAAACAGCAAAACTACAATTGCTGAAAAAATAACTTCGTTTTTTTGTGTTACTCATTTTGGCGCGCAAATAAAAACCTTCATTTTTTTGTTCGTTAAAACTACTCAAAATCAATGTGATTGTTTTAACTACTATCACATTGATTTACAATTTTCTGATAGATGGTCTTTTTTAGAGCAGAAATAACATTTCATTTTTTGGAAAAACGATGGTTAAAAAGGGTATATTTTATTGGCAGAGATACCAAAATTTTGAGAATGGTTTATTTTTGTAATTGTATAAGCGAAATGAATTGTTTTTTTGGGTGGGCAAATTGATGGGGTCATGCCATCTTCGAATGCCATCAATTTATTATTTATTGATCGAGGTTGTGGTTCAATAAAACCTTATAACGCATCACGATCAACATATATGGTTGGCAATTATAATTTTATTTTAATTTCTTCCAAAACTCTAATCAATTTAGGGTCATAGAGTGATTTCAACTTTGATTTAAAGTATCTGTCTCCTTTATATAGATCAAAAAGAACAATACGAAACAAAGCTTAAAACACATGCTTTTTTTGGTTAAATAAATCTTTTTTGTTAATGATTTTAGATTGTTTATTTTTTTAATAATTAAATAAAAGTTCATGCCTCAAGGGGAACCTTTTTACACACACTATTTAAGACGCTGTGATCACATTCGAAATTGGCCCATTCTGTTGGTCCATTATCCCATCCATTTCCGTTACAGTTTTGTCCGATCCATGTAATACCACAATTTCCATTTGGTCGATCATATGCTGGAGAACCCAGGACCCAACTTGAATAATTAAATGCAGTTCCATCGACCCATTTGAAACTTCCGTCATTTTTTGTTAGACCTATCCAAGATTGAGCGTACCAATCACACGTATTGCCTCTTTGGTTCGAAATATCTGATAAATTAATTTTTAGAAAATTAAAGAATAAAAAAAAGTAAGAAAGCTTACATGAAATAAAAAGATTTTCTGCAAAACTGTGAACGGAAGCTAAATGCCCGCCTTGATTAACACAATTCAATTCAGCATCATACCATGTTGTATTTAATTGGAAAGTTTTGTAACAAAAATTGGTTGAATTAAAATATGTCCATGTATCAGGGCAAAGACTTGGTTTTTGTGTTGATGTTTTCATTTCACAAATAAATGGTTTTTCGACAAAGCAATCACTTGCCTGCCATTTTGCTCCATTCATAATCGTAGAGGCACATACTGAATCCATGGTATTCTGTGGTTGTCCATTTTCCCAATCAGTAAAATCAAAAGAACTTTTATCAATCCATGACCATTTTCCTGGACTGATACTATTATAAATAGCACCATTCCAAAAATCACTGGTTGCGCTGTCCGTAAAAATTGAACTAGCTTCCCCTAAATTCATTAACGTTAAAAATAATTCACAATTGTCCGCCCAGAAAAAAACCCCTTAATTTCATTTTGATCTAAAACCTATGTTAAAAATAGTTTGACAATAAAGTTGTTAAATTGTAATTATTAAATAGTATGTTCAACAATTTCTAATTTTTAATATCAGATCTTGAACTGTTTATTTACAATTCAAAAACGACCAATAATTAAAAATAAGACACTGAAAGTAGGGGTGGCGTTTTTTCTGAACAAACTGTAGAAATAAAATAAAAAAGACAGAGGTGTTTTTTTGTGTTAGTAAAAGTTTTTTGAGTTATTATTACCGCTGAGAAACATATTCTCAAACATATCATGGATAGAAATCAAATTTCCACCCTTTTCTGTGCAGCTTTCCATTGCCGAAAACCAATTCATTTTTGTTTTTTCAAAGGAATAACAAATTGTCGGATCAGAAACAGATGCAATTTGTCCATTTGGACAGCTTCCGAAAGTCATGACAAAAATATTAGCCAACAAAATAATTAAGTAAAACATTTTTGTTTAAATGGTTAATCTTATAATTTATGAGTATATATAAAAAAGTAAAAATGGGTTTTGTTTAGAATGATAAAAAAATCTTTTGTTTTGCTTTAATTTTTCTGATAACAAAATTGTGCAAATGAAATACCAAAAAATCAATAAGTAAAAATCTGTTGTCAATGATAAGAAAATATATTTGTTATGGGCATAACAATTTTATTATTACAAACATAATTATCAAATAATTTCAGAATAATAATAATAGTCATTTTTGTCTTCCGGTATGTGCAACAATATCTTTACCATATCGACACCAAATTGCCCAATCTTTGTCAGTTTGAAACTGTGGATACAACCATCTGGAAGACTAAAAAATGAAACAGAATTCAAGCACTGGTAACAAAAAATATTTTTAATTAAATAAAGCTTTTAACATTACTGGCTATAAGAAATCCCTCGGTATTGTCATTTCTTAAGCGTTAGTGATGATTATAACAATGCCGTGATCAAAAAATCAAAGAACTTATACCTTATAAATGGCTCGTTCAATGATAGTACGTGGTTCATTTGGTGTCAAACATTCATCTGCAATATTGTATTTTTGAAATTTTTTGCCTTGAAGGACATTACTAGCCTGTTCACGATATATCTAAAAATACAAGTGATTTTAATAAAAATTTAACTCTTTGTTTTTTAAAATTTGGCTCAAGTTAACAAAACTTTTAAGATTTAAAAATCTTGTTATTATTTCTCTTTTGATCTCAAAACAATCAACTAAAAAACCTACATCCATTCGTTTATTTTTATCCAATCCTTTTGGAGTTTCATACCATTTTATTTCTTTCGGGCCAAATAACCATTGAATAATTGAATGAGACCATGTTGGGGGAGGTGGATCATAACACTCAAAAGGAATGGCATGAAAAACATTTGGACAATATCTTAAACTGTTTCTTTAAAAATGCAAAACAATTTTAAATTTGCATACTTTTCTATATCATAACATTCATAAATCATATATTCATGTTTTCCATTATCATTTTCAACCTGGATTATATCTCCTGAAGTTAAACCTTCAAACATGGCTTTATCGATTAAATGAGGGCCATTGAAACATCTTTCACAGACACGTTTTTTATTTGATCGGATTGAAGAAGAATTTGATCGAGTTCTTTTTCTTTTGGACATTTTCAATTGTCGATAGTTTTTTATATAATATTAAAGAATAAACTGCTGCTGTAGAAAAAATTATTAATCGAAGAGATTTTGCGAGGTTTTTTGCTGAAAAAGGGAAAGGTCAAAACTAATTTTTCTAATCCCAGAATGAATTATCAAGGATATTTAATCATAACTAATTAATTATTTTTATAGAAACAATGCATATTCTTCAAAAATAAAAAAAACAAATGATTCCAAAAATATACAGGGGTGAAATTGCAGGAAACCTTTTGTGACAAAAAATATTAAGGATAAATGGAGAATAAAATGACACTTTTGGAAAAAATAGAAGAAAAAATTTTACTTTTTTTCTTTAACAAAGTTTGGCGCGCAAATAAAAAAAATGAGACATGTTCCATTTTCTCTCTCTTTTTTTGTTAAACATGCCAATAATCAATGAGCACACAACAAAAACATCGGCATAAATGACCCTGTGTGCTTTAAAATATTATTTTGCTTGAAACAGTTAAGTAAAAATCGAGTCCACATAAATTTTTGTAAAGAGTACCGATTTGTTAAAAAAAATTTAAAACCTTTGGGCAGTTAAAGAAGACCTTTTAAGATTTTGCATTAAAATTTTTGTTCTTGTTTTTTGATATTTTTGTCCAAATTACTGCACTTTCAAACTACTTAATTTGCTTGATATTAATTTTATTACTTTAAAACCACATTTTTAAAAAATTCAATAAAACAATTATTTTTCACATTTAACATCGCCTTTTGTGGTTTTTTCGATCCAATCGCAGTGAATTGAAATAATTGAATATGTGTCTAAAAAAAAAGTTAACGGAATGTAAGATTATATATATTTTTTAAAGTACCTAATTCATCAACAGTTAAATTATCATTTCCGATTCTTTTTGCTTCACCTTCAGAAACGGCTCCAAAAAGATAAAATTTATTGTTTGCAACTCCCATAATTGGTCCACCAGAATCACCTTCCATTACACCACGATTAACCCCTCCGGCACAAATTGTACCCTTTTCAGTTCGATTCAACCTAAATAAATACAATATTATCGAAAATAAAAAAAGCACCAGAATTATGCTAATTGTTCATTTCGATAAAAATGATATCTCGAAATGCGTTATATAAAATGTACCGATTTTCACATTCTGAATTATCCTTAATTGTAATAATGCCTTCATGAAGCCAATTTGTTTCTTCTTTATCAACCCCAGTTCTTTCATTTGGATCATATTCGATGAAAAGAGTCCCGAATCCGGCAACAACAACTTCTTCTCCAATTTTTGGCACAACACTTTTTGAAATACAAATTGGCAAAATGTCCTGACCATATTTCAATTTTCGGGTTAACTAAAATATCTTATTTGAATCAAGTCATGTCAAGTATAGTATACCTCAACAAGAATAATATCACTTCCATCTGGAGGTGAATAAATTTTTTTAACATCATATCTTGTTTCATTTGTAATAATTTTGTCATTATTTGTTCCAACATTAAAAAATCCATCTTCAGCAATCTCGATACAATGCCCTGCAGTAATAATCCATCGACTTCCAATTATTTCTCCGGTGCATTGTTCCATTGGTTTTTCACTTTCATCTTTCGGATACATCAAAGCGGCAACCCATGGCCAAAAATGTGGAGGGGAAAGTACACCTCCCATAATCTGTAATAATTTTACAGTAATATTTTTATATCTTTAATATTACCTACCTTATCACCTCCATTTAAGATACCCTGATATCGATCCAAAGCAGGCGAAATTCCACATTTAACACTGCTTTCATCAACAATAGAAATTGGTGATGAATTTGCTAAATTTAAGCAAAGAACAAATACAGTAACAAAAACACAAATCATTCTTTCCATTTTGAATCAAAAATGGATAAAGTACACTTTTCAGTGAAGATTTCGATTCTTTAAATATCAAACGAAAACAAAGAAAATCACTAATTGCAACTTGAAAAAATTCATTGTTAAATAAATCCATTGTTGAAAACCAAAGTCCAATGCAAAAAAAAGATTGACGCAAATTGCTTTCACAGGATTGTTTAATTTTTAATTAATTAAAATGTTTGACGTGCTCCGCTTCAAATTTTAATTTGTACCCAGAAAATTTATTTGATTTTTTTATTCCTCTCAAAAGCTGAGATCTGATGCAGCACATATTTTGAAGGCTTTGGGAATTGAAATTTAAAAATTTCAATTTACGAAAAAAAATTAACTAAATGCTTTATGGATGCGAAAAAAACGTTTGTTTAGTTATTTTTTTTAAAGAATGTAGAATCTTCATTCTTGTGAATAAAAATTTCTTGTTTAAAATTAAATTTAATTGAAAAACAGATAATGCAAAGCCTTCAATAAAAATGCTAAACATTAGTTTCTGAATCAAATTTCTCCAAAAATTATCACTTTTTTTTTGTTGATATCAAACTGTTTTTCAATCACAAATTTGTTAAATGAATTTTAATCAATTTTAAAAATAGTGTTTTCTAACAATTTTTTAAATTTAGAAAAATAATTATAAATAATAAAAATTATATATGTTTTAAATACACAACTTTGTTGAAGAAAAAATAATATCAATAAAAGCGAAAACCACATTTCTCAAACATCTGCGGCAAAGTATCCAAAGAAGCGACAAGAAAAAAATTTACATAAAAATTCTATGAAAAGGTTACAAAAAAACAGAGACACAGAATGTTGTTATTTGTTGCAGCAGCAAAAAAACAGCAGATCCAAAAAACATTACACAAACTTTGCGCAAAAAAATAAAGAAATAAATTGAAAGAAAGCAGTTTTTTTAAAGACATCTTTCACAATTTTTGCTGCCGATGTAAAAATAAAAGATCAAATGCCACCTTCCTAAAATGTAATAAATTATTTCTTTAAAATATCCTTTTTTGATGTTTCTATTAATGCTTTTTATTTAATAATTTCAAAATTTTTTTTGTCTGAATTTTGAAAATTTTTCGTTTCATGCCCTTTTTTCACTTTTTTATAAAGTAGATTAACCTATTTGTAATTAATAAAAATATGTAATTTGTTTTTTTCTCATATCAGAAAGTGATAATTTTACCTTTTTACAATCAAAACCTTGATTTTACCTTTGATTGCAAATATCAATAAAGGTTGAAATTATTAACTTTTTTTGCCGTTTTTTCTTTTTTTTTGTTTTTTCTCGCTGTTTTTCTTTTTCAAATCTTTTGATGATTTGCGTGCTTTATAAATCTACAAAACACAAAAATTGCAAATTCCATTTTTCGTAAATGATTTATCCTCAAAATTCAAACAGATATTTATAATTCAATCAATTTATGCATTTTTTCATACATTTTATGGAAAAAATACTTCATTCTTACACAGTACATTTTCATGTTTTTTCACCTTAAAAATTCTACAGTAAACTTGAATCTGTCACTTTTTCATTTTCGTTTTTTTATTACCCTATTTTTGATATCCAAAAAATTCAACCCCTCTTTTATTAACGGCGTTATTTTACTAAAATAAAAAATGTTTTTTTTTGATTTTTTAATTTTTTCCAAATTTTGGTCAACAATTTAAAGTTTTGTTTCTGCAGGATAAGTTTCATTTTGAGGAATCTCTTGTAAGCCCAAAATTTTTTCAAATATCTCCGTTGAATTTTTCCTTAAATTTCCAAAGGCACTTTTTTGTTTCATTTTGCCTCTCTGCTTTTGCTTCTATTTTTGAGAGAACTTTGGAAATAACAATTTTTTCATTTTAATGTTTACATATTAAAATATATCTGTTGATAAAGAATTTATCACCAAAAAATTTTATAATTTAATGATTGTCTTAATACGTTAGAAAAAATTAAAAAAGATTACTGTATTTTTCTTAAAAATCCGAAAAGTAATATTATTATTGAAGCCATAAATATTCCAAAAAATTAAGTTTCAAAACATAAAAAACTTTTACCGCCAAAATGTAAATATAAAAGTGTAATTAATTACTGTATTATAAAAACAAATTGTCTTTTTAGTTGTCTTTTATTTTTATAAAACGTTAAAACTCTTGATATCACCTTATTTTAATTAAAATTTGCTGCATTTAAATATATTTTACGTGTTTTAAAACTTACCCAAAATTTCACTTGAATGAAATTTACCGTAAACTTTTTTTATTTTTAGGATCAAATTTTGATTATCTTTACTTTTATTAATGAATCAAATCAAGTCTTTTGGTGGATTGAAGAGTTACAAGAACCGTTTAGTTGAGCGTTTCTCAACTCATGCTGCAAATGCCAATGAAAGAAGGGATGCAGCAACTGGTGAAGAATGTGTTGCCATTGCTGCAGAAGCTGATGAAATGTTGATTGAAGCTCGAGGACTTATTGGCCGCTTCAATCAATTCAAAGAAGCATCTGATGATGCTCAAATCAAAGCCAATTTGGAAGTTTTAATGAATGGTTCCGCATCCAAAATTGGTTTTTCGAATCAAATGGGGGCTGCTTCAAGACTTCTTGGGCAAATTCGTCGAAGAGCAGCTGAACATCAAAGGGCTTTGATAGCTCCACCTCCACTTCGTCGATCCCCATCTCCTGAAGAACCTGCTCCACCAAGAACTCGATCAGCTTCATTTGATGATATCGAGCCACTTCCAGCAGCCCCTCCACCACTTCAACATCATCAACCTCTTCAACATCATCAAAATCATCATCAGCCAGCTCATCATCAACATCATCATCAACATCAGCAAATGCCCCCTCGACCACATTTTCTTCTTCAACCACGTGTTCAACATGGATACTATGGCCCACCACCACCAGTAAGTTTTTGAGATTTCCATTTTTTGCCCTTTAACAACTCCCTTTCATTTTTTCAGAAAACTTCAATTTTATTTTCAATTTTCATCGATTTATTTATTATTCTTTCTATGAGTGTTGCCACAAATTTTTATTATTTTTTAATCAAGAAAGTTGGTGTTTCATTCTTATTTTATATTTTATTTTTACTTCAAAATTTTGTTATTTTTGTTGGCATTTCTTTATTGTATATTTTTAAAAAGTTATTAATGTTTATTATATTTTATTATAGTCAAATATTCTCATATTTTATTGCAATGGCCTGTTTTATATTTGCTATTTATAAAATTGAAAAAATTGCTGAAAGATGGAGAATGGAAAGAATTCGGGAGCAGGAACGACGAAGGTTGTTTTAGATTTTTTAATTGTTTAAGATTAATTTTTTTGTAAATATTAATTTATTGTTAATTAGTTAGATATAAGTTTTTTTCTGTTGTTATTGTTAGTAAATTTTTTAGGATTGTTAGGAAATTTGTAAAAAAAAAGATAAAAAAAAACAAAAAAATAAAAGGGCAAAAAAAGAAAAAAGAAAAAGGCCCAAAAATAATATAATTGTAAAATATTTCAAATGTTTTTATTAATTATTTTAATTTATAAGCTTTAAGTAATAGTTTTAAGTTTTGTTAAAAATATTTTATTTGTATTATTAATTTTGTTAAAAAAGAAAAATAACGAAAGGCAAAAAACGCCAAAAAATGTTAAAAAGCTTTAATTCATTTTTTTTATTGTTAAATGTTTGTTTGATTTTTTCGAGTTGAACATTTTCTATTGATCTCATATTTTTTGTTAGTCAAATTTTTTTAAAAAGTTTTCTGTGATGCCTCTTTTTTTCATTTGAACTTTTAATAGCTTCGTATACATTTTTTGTAGTACTTTTTTTATGTATTTTTAAGATTTTTTGAAAAAAAGTTTTAAAAATTTAATAATCCCAACAATTTGGGGATATTATTTTATGAAAAATTTTAAGTTATTTAGAATATTTTTGCTGTTATTTGCGGTGTTGAATTTTTTGTGTTTTACACTTATTTTTCTATTTTTAGTCCTTTTTGATATATGACTGACAGATCTTTTATATTTTCGTTTTTTTATTCGGAAATATTGAAGCTTGCGTTTTCTTCTTTTTTATTTTTGTTTTTTATTTCATCCTTTTGTGATATTTGCACTTTTTAACGCATTTGTTGTAACAAAGTTTTTGATTAGCCAAGTTTTGGATATTTTTTTTTGTTAATTACTCTCGAAAACATTTTGGTATATTTTAAGGATTTTCTTTTCTCTAATCTTGTTTGAATTTATTTTTCGAGTCATTCTTCTTGAATTCGAGAGTTTTTACTTTTGAATTTGCTATTGTTGTTCATAAGTGGGTTTTTTCTGTATTTCTAGTCCTTTTGATTTATTACTGTAGCTTTCTTCATTATTGCTGAATTTACGAAATTGCAAATCCAAGTATTATTTTTTTATTTTCCATGTCTACCTACCTCATCTCTTATTCTCGTCTTTTATTTATTAAACTCTTTCAAAATATCCTTGTTTTGTAAGATTTATCAAGAATCTAAAAAACATGTTTATTGTTTTTGTTAAACTTGTTTAAACAATTTCTTTGTCTGTTTTGTTTAAAAACGGCAAAAAATGCCAAAAAAATGTTTAAAAATTTTAATTAATTTATTGTTAGTGTTAAATATTTGTTTGATATTTTTCCAATTGAAAGGATACAGTTTCTGTTGAACTCGAATTTTTTGCTAGTCAATTTTTTTAAAATCTTTATTAATGCCTCTTTTTTATTGTTTCATTTTTCTTTGTTTTCAACAGTCATTTTCATTTATGATTAATTTATCTGTTATTTTTAAGTTTACTTTTTCTACGGTTTTTCATTCGGAAATATTAAAGCTTCATTATTTTTGTATCTTTTAATGGTATTTGCATAAAGCATTTAATCCAACAGAGTTTTTTTGATTGGTCAAGTTTTGTTTAATTTTTGAGTTTAAATGTTTATTTCTGTTAGAAGCATTTTGTTTATTCTTGTTTTAAAAAATTGTTTTACAAATAATGAATGCCAACAGATAAGCTAAGAAATTGTTTTAGAATTTAATATACAATGTTTGTAAAATGCAAATTGTTAATCTTTTTCTTTGAGTAATTTTTAACTTACTTTTCAAGTCTTCTTAATTTATGGTTTGAAGATTTTTATTCTTAAATTTGGTTTTTTTGTTCATATTGGGATACTGTAATATAATCAGTTTTGGAATATCAAAAATTAAAAATTCGTGTTTTATTGTAAATTTTTTTGTCATCTCTTTTTCTCCATTATAATTTATCTCTTTTATCGTTTGTTTAGTTATTAGTACTTTTGATAAGATTTTAAAAAACCTATAAAAATGATCTAATCATTTTAATTGTTTATTATTTCTGTTATTTTTGAATGTGTCTGAGATGCATTATTAACCTCTATTGGTTTTTAAATGTGTAAATTTATTATTAAAGTTTTATCCCTTTTTATCTACAAATTCTGAGTTAATTTGGTTGTTGTTCACTTACTTTATTCTGTGATGTGAAAATTATTTATTTTTTGGTTTTCTTGTATAAATTGTCCTGTTATTGTTGAATATGCTTTTGGTTTTGTCACTTCTTTGTTATTTATAATTTGTATTTTTTACTTTTTTTGAAGTTTTGGTTTTTTGTAGTAAAACTAAATGGAGTAAAAAGGAAAGTGTTCTTTTTACTTTTAAAAACGTTTTCAAGTTTTGCTAATTTTTTCAAGGTTTGTTTTTTTCAGAAAGCTCAGAAAATTTTATCAATCGTCGACAAAATTTTCTGAACACATTAATATTTTATATTGATAGGGTTTATTGGGTTGGGGGAGAGGGTTTTAGAATGGGAGGGGATTTGTGTCGGGAAAAGGGGTTGTGCTGTCCTAGGGGGTTTTCTTGAACAAATAATAACTTTACTTTTCAGGTCTGGCCATTGTCAACTTTTATAGCAGAAATATACGAAAATTATTTGTAAAAGGGCAGTTTTTTTTATTTCATAAAGCAGTGATAGTTTTTTGATTTTTAGGTCAATTTTGTTGCTGCACCAAATTTTTGGAGTGAGCTTGGTTCCAAAGAAATTACAAATTTGATGTATTTAATTTAACAATAATAATTGAAAGAAAATGTTGTTACAGTATGTCTGTTTATTATTTATTAATCTTCTCTTCTTGTTTTTGTACATACGTACTTAAAAAGGTTACTGTATATCAAGGTGATCATCAAAACTTTTGCGCTTCTTAGCAACAAAAAAATTTAGGTTGTCCAGATTCACGTGAAAATGGAATTTTCGATACCCCCTCCCCACTCTCAGCGGCGTCATCAAAGGTACCGCCTTTGAAGGGGCGGCAAAAAATTAAAGAGCTGACCTCTTCCTTTCCCCATCTCTCTTTGCATGAAGTCATATCTAGACAGCCCCTTTCCATACTAACCAGGTAACGACGAATAGTTCATTTCGATCAATATTTTATTGACGTAAGTACATTCCGGTATACCTTATTTCAGGCCATTCTTTTTTTTAAATTCATCACTGCTCATTTTTTCGAAGAAGAAGAAACTCACACTTTCCCGCTCTCAAAAAATATTCGCGAATTTTTTTAAAAATTACCAAATTTAAATAAAGATTTTTGTTACTCTGAATTTTAATTATATAAATTTCATTGTTTGCGTTCTTTAAAATCATGGTGAAAAGAGAAATTGATTGTGAACCAACATCGAGAACTGTAAGAATTTTAAACCATTTAAAAAATTAAAAAATAATTTAAATCATTTGTTTTTAGACAAAAAGAAATTTTACGGTTTTGATTACTTTCAACGCAAATCGAAAACCTCAAAATAATGGAAGCTGTAAATTAAGTCTTGATTTGCTTTCACAAGCTTTATTTGTTAAACCCAAAAATGAGAGTATGTTTATCATTACACATAAGCACTAGTATAATTTTAATATTTTTAGTTTTTCCCGATATCACGGCAATTTTCGACTGGAAGTTTATTCGATCAAAGGTTATTTTTTTATTTTTTGTGTTCATTATTACTGTAATTTATATTTTTAGAATATTTTATTTGTTTTTGCAAATTTGGATTTTCAAGATTTTGTTTTGGTTTTTAAAAATGAAGAAATCTGCATAAAAGTTTTTAACGAAATTTTTAAAAAAAGAGTTTGTTTTTTATTTCGGTGAAAGTTAATCAAAAAAAAACAATTTTCAGGATGCAAATTTTGTTGAAGAAGTACTTCTCAAAGAACGATTCTTAAATCCTTTGTTTAAAAATTCTTCTAAAAATCGGAGAATGAAAGAAATTTTGAAAGAATGGATTCAAAAATTTGGTGAAAAAGAAAAAAGTGAATATTTAAAACTTTTAAAATGGCATCAAGAAAATCCTGAATTCGACGACGATGAAATTGATATCAAAGATGTGAAGATGGAAATTAATCAAAAACCAATAAGGTAATTTATTTTCGTCAGTTTATCACAGTAATAGAAAAAAAGTTTTTTAGTCGAAAAAGAAGGCATCATGAAGTGAGAAATTACGGAAATAATTTATTTGGTGTTGAGCAGTTTTCCCACGAGAGAATTGTTGAACTTCCTTCCGAAAGTATGAATGAAGCTGTAGAGTAAGTCTATTTAAGCACGAATAGGATATCATGCTTCAATGTTTACATCTTCAGATCTCCACCAACGACCAAGAAAATTTCTTCAAATGATAAATTGACTAAAATTATTGATGAATCAAAATTTAAAATTGTCGGTTACAAAAAGAAAGCTCACATTATGCCTAAATTATTGGTATTTACTTCTCGAAAAAAAACTCATTGTTACGAATATCGTTTTCTTTCGAAGAGGCAAATATTTAATCATCGATGCAAAACCAATGTAAAAGGAATCAAAGCGATTCTCGATATTGATGAAAATGGAAAAAAATGTGTCAAAATGGAAGACAAAAAACATCATTGTTCTCCAGTTTTGTTTGAACCAGAAAAATATATTGAATTGAAAATTGTGAAGAAACCGGATTATGAATTATTGAAGAATTGTGCAGCACAAGCAAAACAAATGTTGATTATTTTCGTTTCAGAAGATAGAAGTCAATGTTATGAATATTTTTGGAGATCAGGGAAAAAAACATATTACTGTCGTGGTTGTTTATAAAAAAGAAAGGGATGGATTACAGCAAGAATTTTTCATGAAAATACTGAAAATGAATATATTATATTATCCAATGTAGATCATGCTTGTGAAATAAGAAAATATAATCCGGAAAAATATTTTTCAAGCAATGCAATTGTAATTTCGCCAAATTTTGAAGTTCAAACAAAATTTAAAAACGGAATTGAAAGAAAAACGTTGATTATTTTTAATGAAAATGATCGAAAATTTTGTTATTTTTATCATTGGAATAATAACAGAAATTTGTTTTTTTGTAATGGATGTTACCGAAAGAAAACATATGTCACCGCTCAAATTTGTAAGAATGAGGAAAATGAAGAATATGTTATTTTATCAAATCTTAAACATGATTGTTCTCTTCGAAATTATGTTCCTCAAAATGAAACAATTATTCTTCGTCCACCGAAAATCAAATTTATTGAAGCCACTGAAATGCAGAAATCAAAATTATTCATTTTCGATTCAACAGACCCAAGATTATGTTATGTATTTTCGCAAAAATCAAATCGGAAGTTCTATTATTGTCTCGGATGCTCAGCAGCACAACGTAATAAGAAAATGAATAAAAACAAATGTGATCAAATAAAACAAATGGTAACCGGATATTTGGGCAAAGATGATGGACCAAATGGAGAATATTTTTTTGAAATTAATGTTGGAGAAAAACATATTTGCCAGCCTAAAAAATATGAACCTGAAAAATATGATCCCGAAAATTATGAAATTAAAATTCTGAAGCCAAAAATCGATTATATTATGTATCGAGAAAAAAGAAAAAATGGTGAACGTATAAATCTTGTTGTTCATCATCCAGAAGATAAAAAACTTTGTTACAAATATTATTGTAACAAAGCCAACATATCTTTTTTTTGTTCAGCATGTTCTACGAAAAAAACCACTGTTTCGGCAAAACTTCATCAAGATTCGAATGGAAACGAATATTTAACAATTAACCTAAAAATTAAGCATGTTTGTTCTCCAATCAAATATTCATCAATCGTAAAAGCTGATACTGTAATTCTTGAAAAAAGTGGTTTTGATTTTGAAAAATCAAAGAAAAAAGAAATTAATGAAGAACGAATTGTTCGAAGCCCAAATTTTGAACTTCTTAAAAACATATTTGGTGTCCCGGAAAGACGATTAATTGTTTTCTATGATGAAGGTCGAAATCTTTGTTATGATTATCGTTATGATAGATGTCTTTTTCTTTGCAAAAAATGTAATGTTACTGCAAAAATTCGAATTGATGAAGAAAATGATGGTGAAAAATATGCGATTTTAAGCAAAAATAAACACAAATGTGATCCTGTAAATTATGAACAAGAAAAGAAGAAAATCGTTGAAACAAATAAATCTGAAAATCGAACTTTTAATTTTTTGATTTTTAATCGAGAAGATGAAACAAAACTTACAAAACTTGTCGTCTTTACTTCATCTACAAATGATTTATGCTATGAATATTCTTACTGTAAAGATTCCAAAACTTTTCGATGCCGCGGTTGCAAGGCTTCGAACAAAATTGTGTCGGCGAAATTGTTATCTGATGAAGGAAAAGAATATGTTCAATATTTAAAAAATGACCATGTTTGTTCTCCGAAGAAATTTATTTTGGAAGACTTTCAACCAAAAATTATTCCTGAAAATGGTTTCACACTTTGTTCAAATAAAAATGGAAAACCGAATTCAAAATTAATTTTATTTGATTCTGAAAAAGATGGTTTCGTCTATGAATATGGTTTGAATAAAAACAATAATTTTTCCTGTCTTCAATGTAGATATAAGAATGTTACTGTAACTGCTAAACTTTTTGAAAAAGAAAATGGAGAAAAATATCTTGAACTTTCTTCAACGAAACATGTCTGTAAATCAAAAAAATATGAACCGGAAAACAAAAAATTAAGAAAAAGCAATTTTATTGTCCATCACAATGATTCTGGTGTTCCTGATTCGCGATTGACTGTTTTAAATGATGATGATAAATCACTTGGATATCAGTATTCTTTCTTCAAATCTCAAAATTTATTCTCATGTATGGGTTGTACAACAAAAAAGAAAAATTCAAGTGCCAAATTGATAACTGATAAAGATGGAAATCAATCTCTTCAATTTGGAAAAACTGAACATGTTTGTACTCCTCGAGACCTGAAAAAAGACAAACTTTATTTTTCTGATTTTAAATTTGAAGAAAATGGAAATATTTTGATTACGAAAGATCCAACTCAAAAGAATCGATTCTTCAAATTTGCATATGATGAAAAACTTGGAACTTTTTGTTGCTCAAAATGTTTGGAAAAGAAAAAGAAATATATAACTGCAACAACTTGCAAAGAAAATGATGAAAATGAATTTGTACTTTTAAATGTTCCTCATTGTTGTTCTTCTTCTGTTGTGTGATAAACTTTTGTTGCCATGTTTTTGCAATTCTTTTTGTTATCAAATAAAAATTTTCAAATGAAACCTGATCATTGCTGCTAAAAGACACAGAATGAATCTATCAATTAAAAAATATGACAAAAAAACTAATTTAAAATGGGATAACCATTGCGCGTAAAAAGATAAAAAAATGTCAGGGATAAAATAATAAAAATTGATTCAGTTTTTCGGGGAAGAAAGAAAGTGAAAGTTTTTTTGAAATCTGTTCTTTCTTTATCACGGAAAAATGTTTAAATCTTTGATTTTTGGAATTTTGTCAATTTGGACAGTTTATATTTTTGCGGAAAAATGTCCCCCCATTTTTGGGGAATTTGAATGTCCAAAAGATTTTAAATGTGTTTTTGGGATTTGTAAAAACGAAAAAGATGAGGTTTCTCCGGATGATTGTGCCAAGATTACGTGCGAACTGGATTCCCATTGTATCAACGGAAAATGCCTTCCAATTGAAGGGTTGCCCTGTGGAAGAAATGTTTTAATTGCAGAAAATACTGCCCGGGCAATTGTCTCTGATTGTGGATGGCGGGGAAAATGTGTTAATGGAAGATGTACAATTGATAGTAAGTTATTCAAATTTGCATAATTGCTGTAGTTTGAATTTGTGATTTCATATGACTATTACAGTAAACTTTCATGTCTGATTTAAACCAATTGTTTTAGAATGCTTTGAAAAACTTTGTAATGAAGATGAAACCTGCCGAGATGGAACTTGCACGAAACTTGTTGGAGCATTTTGTTGGTCAAATTTTGATTGTGGACCAGCTTATCGATGCCAAGGCAATCGATGCATTGTCCAACAAGAACTTGCTGCAGCAGCAATCCCAAATCCTCCAACATCATCATCTAGCAGACCCCGATGTGATCCTGGTGAAATTTTTAAAGATCATAAATGTCAAAAACAAGAAGGCTGCGATAAACTTGTTTGTGATATTGGTTTGTTCGGGCTAGAAAAAATCTCTCTTTTTTCATTGATTTAAAATTTTTTAGGTGAAAGTTGTCTTGATGGAGTTTGTGTTCCGCTGGCAATTGATTGTCGAACAGAAACATGCCCTAAGGGGATGATTTGTGCCATCTCTGGATTATGCGTTCTTGATCCATGTGTTCAACGGGGATGTCCAGTTGATCACGCCTGTCTACTTGGGGAATGCCGACCCCTTCAAGGAATGGTAAAATAATTCCATTTTGGCACTTTTTTTACAAATCAAAAATGTCATTCTTTATAGATTTGCCATGAACATTGCCCTACTCCATTTGAATGTGTCA
The DNA here is from genome assembly GCA_024447195.1 of Panagrolaimus sp. LJ2414. Taxonomy (NCBI): domain Eukaryota; kingdom Metazoa; phylum Nematoda; class Chromadorea; order Rhabditida; family Panagrolaimidae; genus Panagrolaimus; species Panagrolaimus sp. LJ2414. Next base: position 1,610,006 of record JAMRXY010000001.1, on the reverse strand, counting down.
ATGGATTATGCGTTAGAAATGGTAATAATAAAATTTTATTTTTAATAAATTAATTTAAAACAACAAAAAATAATAATTAAAATTGAGCAGAATGTCGACGAAAAGTTTGTCAAATTGGGGAACGTTGTGATGGAGGATTGTGTATTCGAGTTGAAGGAGCTTTTTGTTCTTTGGCAATTCGGGATTGCGGTGAAGAATTTGAATGTCAAGAAAATGGTTCAAATACACCAAAAATTTGCCGAGATAAAATTAAGGCCATCAATAATGCCACCACTGAAATCCCAGAATTTTCATAGCTTCCATTTGTTGCTAATTTAACATGAGATTTTTGACCTGATTCTGTAATTATTTATTTAAATTATTACTTTTAATAAAACTATTTATTTTATTTTTTATTTTATTTTGTAATGTAAAATTTAAAAAAAACTATTTTTGCGATAAAAAAACTGTTTTTCTTTGTTCAAAAAAAGCATCAAAAAAGTGTTCTCTTTTTTGTTTGAAAAAAGTGCGCTTCTGTGTTTCTCTGTCGCCCGCATGTAACTTGTTCTCTCTCTTTGTTGCTTTTCTCTATAAGTGTTCGCTTTTTTTTAATTTAAGTCAGGTTTTATACCACTTTTTTAAGGTTGGTAATTTTATTTAATTGATTACTGTTTTTTTTAACAGTTTCAATAATTTTTGGTTAAGCCATTCGGGGTTATCCGGATGGCACATTTGATTAAATAAAAATTAGTTTTTTATCATCATGTTCAACAAAATACTTACGTTGATCAATAAATTGATATTGTGCGTAAAAACCAGTGCCATCAAAGATATCATTGGTTCGAAATGCCATTCTAAAATAATTGCTTTCAGATGCAATATCTCCACTTGGCTTTAAAGATCCACAATATCTTCGATTTGTTCGATCAATGGTTTTATAATTACTAAATAGAACATAGTCACTATGTGTAGCATCTTCACATTGTCCAAAGCCTTCAATATCAAAATATTCAAAATGAATTACAACAATTTGTGTGTCTTTTCCAAAAAATACATATTCACAATCAAGATTCCTCGGATAAAAGCCAGGATGATTTGGACTCCAAAATTGTCCGCTTGTTTGAATTGTGCCATTGAAAGTATAAGCACAAGCTTAAAAGTTGGGAAAATTTGCATTAAAAATGGACATAATTTTGCATACGTTTTGAAGGATCTTTGCTAACTTCGGGAGGTTGATTTCCCCAATCTGGTAAAAATCGATATTCAATTACAAAACCGTAATCATCTTCAACATCAACATGCCGACCACTTCCGATACCTAAAAATTTGCGTATTCTTTTCGTTGTTGTTAAACAAATACAGTAATACTTTTTACAATGTAATCAAGAGTTAAAATATTTTTGGCAGACATCAAAGGCGGCGGAATTTCAGATCCGCAAAAATCATAAATTTTTGACATTCGAGATCCAACCAAGACATGTGCCGAAACGTGATCCATTTCTTCACATCTGAAATTATCTTTTGCTTCAAATTTGCATATTACAGTATACCAAACCTTAGCTCAGAAGTAGAATTGACACCTTTATCCTTCCATGCAAATAAATGAAATTTTCGAAATGTTAATTGAACATGTTCTTCTGGGGCTCCAATAAATACAAATTGGCATTTAAAATTAATTTTTTCAGATGGCACAAAATGTTCAGATGATAGAATTCCACTGTTATTCGAAGATGGGGTCATTGATTCTTCATAAATTGGGAAGGAAGCTCGAGAAGAAATAATCCGAACTGGACATTGTGATACTACAGTACTCCCACCTTGTTGTTGTTGCCCTCCATCAATACCTTCTACAGTATACAAATATAAATATAAATTAAATATGAACAAAAATAATATCAAAAGCTGCATACGTTTTTCGAGTATGATGGACCAAAGTTGTGAAGGAGTTTCTGCCAAGGTCAATGATGACGGCACAGATGGAACTGATGATGAAGATTTATTGGAAGCTGATAATGCCTTGGTTGGAATATATTCAAAAGAAAGTTGAAAGCCACGAGTTTGACGCTAAAATTGGGCAAAACATTTTTTTTAAACTCCAATTTTTTTCTCAAAAAAAATATGCAAAAAAAAGAAATGCAACTTTTTTCTTTTTTGGGGTTGGCTTTTCCTTCCTTTTCGGAAGTCCTAATCAATTTTTGTTTTTGATGAACTCGACCGAAAAAAAGAAAAAAAGATGAAAATTTGAGTTAAAAATTGGAAATGGGGAAATTGGGCCCTTGCAGTTGAAAATTGGTTGTGTTTGTGACAAACTTATTTAAGAAGGAAAAAAAACAGAAAATTGAAAAAATGAAGGAAAATGGAAAAAAATGTAGGAAAAGCCAAATGAGTTTTTAAGTGAGCCCATTTCTCTCAATTCAACTCATGAAAAAATGAAGATGAAGATGAAGAAGGGAAGTCACCTTCTGAAGAGAGGTCCGAAATTCAAGAAGCAGTTCTTGAGAAGATGAAAATTGATATGGAATATCAATGGATGAACAAAGACGTTCCAAAAGTCGACGGGGATTTAATTTATAAAGGGTTAATTGAGCCTCCGAGCATGTTCGTTTTGATAAATCCAAGTCAGTAATATTTAGGTAAAGTCGATGTCCACGAAATGATGGAAAATGATATGTGCATGAGGTATTTGATGGCGAATAATATGGATATTGAGGGGAAACAAGTTGGCCCTTCAGGGCATTAACCTGATATTCACAAACTTCCGGAGATGTTTGTAATGCATCAATGTAATAATCGGCTGAAAATTAATTGCGGTTGTTTATTTTTTCGTTATTGTTTTATAGAAATAGCATTATTTATGTCGTACTGTAACCTCGTTAATTTCAATTTTATCGTATAACTTTAAATTACCATTTAAGTTTAAGTTAAAATAAAAATCATTTTATTCTCAAAATTATTTATTCTGTGTACTGTAGCTTCTTTAGATTTTGTTAAAAAAATTAATGTTTATATATTTATTTAACCTTCTCTATTTTAAAAAATTCTTTAATTATGTCTACAATATACTGTAATTCACAATTTTGTTCAATTATTCAAATTTTTTACTTATTATGCAAATTTAGCAAATTCCTAAGTATGAATTTTCAGATTGGTTTCTGCAAATTTAACAAAATTAACCATATTTACAGAAACCAATCTTTTAATTGACTTAATTTTAGCAGTTTTTTAGGTTTCTTGAAAAACGCTTTAAAAAACTTAATTTAAAATAGAAAAAAAGCTTCTCTTCAAAAATAAGACAAAATGAAAATAAAGCTTTTTTTGTGCGAATGGGAAAGTTTTCAAGTGAAACATAAGAAGAAAAAACCGGATAAACAAAGAAAAGCTTAAAACTTTTAAAGTGCCAGAAATGGTTTAGTTTTTTGCATTTTTGGTGAATTTTTAACAACGTCTTAAAACCATTTTTTAAAATTTGAAACCATTTTTTAAAAATTACTATTACAGTACTCTACTTCAGTTACAGTAATTTTTCTTACCTTTAGGCAAAAAGTGATAAGTTCCTTTAAATCGAACGGAATGACTTGTTTCAACATTGACAACAAAAAATAAGTGATTAAAAGCCGAAATAAAATTACGATTCTCCAAAAGACTCTGAAAAAAGAAGGAAAAAGAAAAGTGACAAGTAATTAATTTTAAGAAAGGCCCCTTTTTTAAGACTCACTGATTTCCCGCATAATTCCCTGTAATTTATGGAGCCTTCATCAATTTTGGCATCCTTTTCTTTGTCATAAATTCGAAGAAAGTCAACACAACTAAAAAATGGTGGGAATGATTAATTATTTTTAGGGAACAATGTATCATAGAATGAAAAGAAGAAAGATTGATTTATTAAGATACAGTAAACTTGTTACAAAAAAATATTGAACAGGAAAAGAATAAAGACCGAAAATTATTTTTGGTTTCAACACGAAAATAATTTAGGCTAAAATATAAGTTTTGATATTGTAATTAAAAATGTTTAAACATTAATTTCTTTTTTTAATTCTAAACTTTGATTTTAAAGATTCTCAAAAATAAACAAAAACTGTATCCTTTTATGCAAATTTCCAAATACCAACTTCTCCTTCTTCTAAAAAGTTCACTTACGAATCTCCGATCGAACTTGGAATTTCAGCAGTTTCAAGTTCGACTTCAACAAAATATTCCAAAGATGCTTCAAAATGATAAATGAAACATTGGGGAGGAAGAATGGATTTTGGAAATCCAACCGAATAAAAGCTACCATTTTTATGATCAAATAAAGCTGTTTTACATTTTGATAATTTTAATGATCCATCACAGCCAGAAATACAATAGAAAATGATTGTTATTGTTGCAGGGAAAATCTGCAGCTGCCATTGAAACATGCGATGCCGTAGATGGTTTTTTTTGTATTGACTTGATTAACCCCAAAACTTCTCTTTTTCTACTTTTTTGTGTCAACTTTTAAAAGTTCAAAAAAAAAGAATTTTAACACAGAAAAAATAAATATATTATATAAATAAATAAAGAAGAAGAAGAAGGCATTGCTTGAGGGCGAAAATCTTTCTCTTCTTCCTTTCTTTTTTTCTCGTCATCCATGAAAAAATATGAACGCTACTTTTCTTCACGCAGAAAGAAAAAAGAGGAAACACGCGTGTCGAGTACTTTTTTCTTTTTTTCTTTAACTTCAGCTTCTTCTTTTTCTTCGCCATCTTTAAAATTCTATTTTTTTCAAGCTTTTTTTGAAGAAGAAAAAGCAAAAATACACTTAGAAAAAAAGAAGAAGAAAGATGCTGCTGAGAGTTACTTACTATGTCTACTCTATTATTTTTATATTTTTGGAAGCTTCTGCAGCAGCAACGGCAATGAAGCATAAGCGATAATTCTTTTTCTTTCCCTTCATTTTGAAGAAGAAGACGAAGGACAAGAGATTATTCAATTGTGACCAACCCCTCCGAAATCAAAACATGTCCATCAAAAATAATAATAATAAAAATTCCAAAGCTGTATACATTCATATAAATTTTTGTTATGTATTTATTTAAAGATTAAAAATAACCACAAAAATTGTTTTTCATTAAAAACAAAAAGTGAAAAATATAGTAACCCGATAATAATTTTATACCAAAAAACTAGTGTTGTGCTCGACTCATTAACTACTCACCATTTAAAATGGTCTTTTGAATGTGAAAAAGTTATTATTTTTGAATAATTTTTATCTCATCTTGTAGGCAATATCAGTGAGTCGAGGAACGTGTTTTTTCTTTTTGTCGATTTATCAGCTACTTTTTGAGATATTCGGCAAAGAGTCACTAAAGAGTCACCAAACCTATCAATGACTCATTGTAGAATATCTCAAAAAGTAACTGATAAATCGACGAAAAGAAAAAACACGTCCCTCGACTCACTGATATTGCCTACAAGATGAGATAAAAATTATTCAAAAATAATAACTTTTTCATATCAAAACGCGCTAGGCACAAATGAGTCGAGCACAACACTTTTGAAAAAACAACTCATTCTATGTAATTTTCTCATACAATATTTTGTTAAATGGGGAACACCCACCATTGAATATAAATTCAATTTCTACAATTTTAAGAAGGATTGTTATAATATGTTCTGAAAACTGAAAGTTAATTTGATTGCAAAGATAGAAAAAGCTTCAAAAAAGCAGGTATTGGTCAAATATAAAATCACCAGCAAACGAAAAGGCGCTTATATGGTCTTTTTAATCTGTTCCTGACAATTTTTAAAGTTGAAATTTCAACTATACCAACATAGAAGTGCACTTTTTGTTTTTAATAAGATATCTTTGTAGTTTGTGCCGTTTCTAAAAATGTCAAAAAAATGTTTTAAGGTCCAGTCCCAATTTAAGTCAATATTTTTTTCTCTCAAATAATGTGGGAAGAACCCCTTGAGAGAAAAGATACTCTCCGATAAACAGTTTCCCATTTTTCTTAATGGTAGGAAAATTGAAAAAGGATGTGCTCTGATTAGTCAGCTGACAGAATAGAACAAAAGTTATTCCATTCTCTATTTTTTGTCTGTTTTTTAAACGAATTTTTAAAAATGGAACTTTTAAAAGCTGCAGAAGAAATTTCTGAAACCTATAAATCTGAAGTGGAGAAGTTGTTAAATGAGATTCAAGCTGCAGCAACTTTATCAGAAATAAACAAAATTTTTGCTTTATTTTATCAAAAATACACAATGATTCCAGAATTATGGATAAAATGGCTTTCGTAAGTTTTATATAAGAAAATAAGGATGGCCGCGGGCCGACAACGCCTGAGCTTAAACCCGACCGGCTGGGCCGGGCTGGGATTATTATTCTACCGGTCAGGCTTGAAAATTTTTTTTAAAAAAAATATAGGACTCAGTGGCCCAGGCAGGGGCTTGGGACATCCTTATAAGAAAATCATTGCTTCTTTTAATGTTGCAAATTAATAAAACATTGTTGCCTTTTAGACTTGAAAGTGACCAAAGCTATCCAGATTTTATTGCAGGAGATATAAGACGCAGAAAAAGCAACATAAAAGAAACAGCAAGAAAGCATTTTTTACATCGAAGATTTATTCATGGTAATCCTCTATGGAAGGTTTGTCAATTTTATACGCATATTTGTTACTTGAAAAACTGTCGTTTCTTGAGTTCGGATGAATTACGTTTTGTCTAATCTGCAGAATGAGTGTTTAAATTCAAATGTCTGAAATGAAGACAAAATGATAGAAGTTTTTGGCTTAAAAAGGTTCTTCAAATTGGTCTAACACATATATTATATCACTTATATCTACAATATTCATTATACCCGAAATTTCTTTTATTGTTTAAAATATTATCTTTGATAACAATTTACAGAATGGATATTTTGAAGAATCGCTGTATTTTAAACATACCATGGTACATACCATTATTCGTTATTTATCAACTCGACCAGCAACAACTTTGCCCTTAGAGAATGCATTGACCTATCCACACAATTATTTGATAGAAATAAAAGATTTATGTGATCAATATGGCAGTAAGGATTTTTAATAGAAATTTTTTAAATAGTAATTTTAAATTTTAATAATGATTTTAGCTCGACCAATTTCGTCACAGATTTTAAAAAATTATATGGAAACCAAAAAGAAGTTTCGGAGGCTTTTCGATGCAGATGTAAATGAAAATTGGAAGGCAGACTTGGTTGAATTCACTGATAAAAATTTTGTAATTCGAACGCTAGAAAATTATTTGGGTGATTATCCTCAATCGAAGAAAGTTTGGGAATTTTATTTATATTTTTTAAAAGACGAAAAAGAGAAAACTATGCTTTTGAATGTTTTTTCTCGTTACTGCAGACTTTTTACCGGGGATCAAGAAATGAGAAAGAAATATTTTGAAGAAATTGAACACGAAAGTGGTGACGGAAGAATTGATGAAATCTCGATATGGTGGATTGATATTATTGAAATTGAAAGAAGTTTTGGGGATCTTGAAGCTGCTGAAAAAATGCTACAAAACGTAAATGAGAAATTTAATGATGAAACATTTTTAAAATATTTTGAATGGTTTAAAACTTGTTCCTCCAAAGAAGAGAATCCATTCGTTTTTGAATTACCGGATATAAATAGTCAAATTACAAATGCCAAAGAAATTGAAGCTAATGAAAATCTTTTCTTTCCATCCGAACAACCTCCATCACATTTGCATTTCACTCAATCGAATGCCATTAAAACCCAGGAATTTCCACTTCCATTTAATTACATAAATTATCTCTCAAAAACTTCCGACCCCATTGTTAAACAAAAACTTTACAAATCATGCAAATTTTTCTTTCTCAAATCTCAAAAATCCGCCCTTTGTCATCGACTTGGAATTTTTCAAAAATGCATTTCCTCCTATTTTGAGCAGTCACTTTTTCTCAATGCCGAAACCTTTAATTTTGATGGCTTGAATGGAATTACAGTAACAAATTTATTACAAATTGTTTTACCTAAAAATCCAAAAGCAACTTCAATAATTTTATCAAAGATTTCTTGCTGCAAAATTTTGCATCTTCAATTAAAACGGCAAAACTTAACAAAAGCAGAATTTGATAGATTTCCATGTGAGAGAATTCAATCCGTAATTTTGGAATATGTTTCAATTTTGAATGCCGAAAATGGAATTTTACCTGTTGAAAATGTTATTGACAGTTTTCCAAATGCCAAGAAATTAAAGTGAGAAATTACTTTTTTAAGTTTATTGACTATGAGAAGTTTGACGAGTGTTATTTATATTTTTAGATAAATAACACTCGTCAAACCTCTATTAAAATAAAAAAATAAGCAATTAGTATTCACTAGATTTTATTTAATAAAAACACTTTTTAGGATTGTTACATATTCACAAATATTTTCCCCCGAAACTGCCCAACATTTGGCAAATTTACAACGAACACAAAATATCACACATTTTTATCTTGGAAAAGTTCCAGGAAATTTTGACATTTCATTCTTCGTTTTTGTGAAAGTATGGTTTTTGTTTCTTTTTTCATATTTTGGGAGATCTCCCCAAAAACAGTGAACAAAAAACAATGGATTAATTAACAAAAATATTGCCCCCAAAAACCCAGAAACCAATATTTTTATTTTTTTCTAAAAAGAAGTAAAACACTTCACAAATCTTACTAAATTTTGTTTAATTGATTTTTCATGTTTTAGAATTTTGTTTTATCCGATGCTTCAGTTTGTGTTGAATTTAAACCATCGATTTCAACCAATTTTAAAAAAACATTTTTGAATGCCGGAAAAGAAATGTTGAATGGAAACGGTATTTTATTTAAAGTTCATTAACGTCATTTTTTCTCTGCCAAAATTTTTTTATTGATATTTTTTATGTGTTTGTGAAAAGTTTAAATATAAGTGCTTTATTGAAAACAAATAAAAATAGAATACAAAAAACTAATAAATGCTACTACATTTTACATGATTAAATAAATAAAAAAAAAACTCAAAAAAAGATAAAATGGGCTACAAAAAATATTTCTCTTGATGAAAACTGGAACTCTTATAAACTTAAGATCATGGAAGAAGGTCTCCGATTAAAATTTACCTTGAATCCTGAACTTAAAGAACGTTTAATCCTTTTTCCGCGTGTTACTTTTGTTGAAGCAAACTGCTATGATACCTTCTGGGGAGTTGGATTCAATATGAACAATAATAAAATTGCAAATCCCGAAAATTGGCCAAAGACATCAAATCATTTAGGGAAATTACTATGTAAAGTTCGTGATTCTTTGTTTTAATTTCTATTTAAATGAAACAATAAAAACTTTATAAATCCACTTTCGGTTTCAGTTAAATTGCCTTGATATTATAAATTAAAACGAAACTTAGTATAAAAAATCTCAACTTAAGAATATCTTAAAACATAAGTATTCTTTTCTTTTTATTCTTTGTTTAGTTTAGCTAATATTATATATATAATTATTTTATTTATCAAAAAGTTGCTTTAACATTAATAAATCAAAAATAAAAGTTTTTTTACAAAACTTGCAAAAAAAGTTGCAAAAACTTTTTTCTCTTCACAAAAAATGAACGCACCACGAAAGTTTGCATGAAAGAAAAGTGTTCCCTTTTGCTTATCGTCGGCGAAAAATTTTCATTTTTGCAGATTTTCAGATGACATTTTCAGGGCTTAAAATAGTTTTTTTAAAAAGCTTTTTTTTATTTTTGTCTTATTCAGGGTCAAAAATATATGAATCAAACAAAAAAAAAATTTTTTCTCAATTTTTATTTTTCACTTGCCGGTCCCTAAATATATGTTAAGATAATCGATGAAAATTTGCTTCACATGAAAGAAGGAATATCACTGATCTCCAAACTGGAGTTGAACTTATTCACACTTCAACTCGAAATGATTCTTCGCTTCAATTCAAACCATCATCTCATGATACAAGATTCAAAAAGAATTACTCTTCAAATGAAAAAAATTGCAAATAAATATCAACAGATTCACTATTCAACCAGAACTTCAAACTTCATGAATAAACTCAAAATCAATATTTCAAACTTCAATCAAAAAAAAACACTTCAAACAATTTTTAATGAATACCGAAATAGAAAACTTTTATTCTTAATTTCGTTGTTTTTATTGTATATAATTTCCAAATATAGATTTTTTATGTATATATTTTTCAAATTGTAAATATTTATTTTTTTGCCTTGTTCCACTACTTCGGTAGTCGGAGCGTATAAATAAAAATAAAATAAAAACTAAAACTAAAAAAATTTTGAATCTTTTATTACATGCCTTGTTTTTTTAAATCTACCTCTACATACATTAATTTTTTCAAGGTATAAAAAAGGGGATTGTTATTTTTGTTGTTCGTTTAAGTTTTGTGTTTCTGTAAAACCAATAATATAAATTATGCCTTAAAGAGCAATAGGTCATCAATTCATTTTGTTTCAGTACCACATGAATTGATGACCTATAATAAATGAAAGTCGTTCAAACTGATCATTTATTTTACTTTTGTATTTCTCTTAAACTATGGAACTTTTAAAAGCTGCAGAAGAAATTTCTGAAACCTATAAATCTGAAGTTGAAAAGTTGTTAAATGAGATCCAAGCTGCAACAACTTTATCAGAAATAAATAAAATTTTTGTTTTATTTTATCAAAAATATACAATGATTTCAAAATTATGGATCAAATGGCTTTCGTAAGTTTTATATAAGAAAATCATTGCTTTTTTTATTGTACAAATTAATAAAATGATGTTTCTGTTCAGACTTCAAAGCGACCAAAGCTATCCGGACTTTGATGCAGGAAATAAAAGACAGAGAAAAAATAATATAAAAGAAAAAGCAAAAAAACATTTTTTGCATCGTAAATTTGTTTCTGTTAATCCTTATTGGAAGGTTTGCTCTTTTTATAAATACTATCCTCAGGAAAGTCAGCATCCTTTTACTATTGGAGGGGACAAAAGGAGTTTTGAACACCTATCTGTTTATGACGGATAAATTTCATATATTGTTTAAGAATTCAGGGTTCGTGATTACCGTATAACATTTGCAGTTAAAAATAAAGTTTTATTCTTGTACCAAAGGTTGTGAAAGAATATTGGATTGCACACAGAAAATTACAACTAACTTAAATTAAAAATTTTGGGCATTTTGGTTTTCCTATAACTTTTTCGGACTTTTTTGCGGAAAAACATCCTTGATTTCTGAGTGATTTTCTTTGATTTCTCTGATTTTTTGATTTCCCTTTGACAACCCATACAATTTGTGTTATTCTTTTATTTCGACTACAATCTATAAAAAAATTTAGAGTGGTTACTTTAATGAATCAATGTATTTTCAAGTCGCAATTATAAAAGATGTAATTCGTTATTCAACAACTCGACCAACAACGACTTTGCCCTTAGAGAATGGATTAACCTATCCCCATATTTATTTGGAAGAATTAAAAGATTTATGTTATCAATATAGCAGTAAGAATTTTTAACAGACACTTTATTTATTGCATTACAGTATATTTAAAGCAAACGTGTCGGATGGAAGAAGATTCTTTTTTTCCGCCTGTTATTAACACGACATCTCTCTATTACTCGAATAAAAAATTTTCTATTTCCATCGTGTTAAGAACGCCCTTTAAGAAAAAAAACCTTCTTCAATCCGACACGCTCCCTTTAATAAAAACTTTTAGCTCGACCAATTTCATCACAAACTATAAAAAGTTTTATGGAGTCAAAGAAGGTATATCGGAAATTACGAGACAAAAATAATGTCATTGTAAAAAATTGGAAGGAAAACTTGGTTGAATTTACTGATAAAAATTTTGTAATTTTAACCATCGAACTTTATTTGGGTTTCTTTCCTGATTTAAACAAAGTCTGGAATTTTTATTTAAATTATTTAAAAGACGAAGAAGAGAAAACTATGCTTTTGAATGTTTTTTCTCGTTACTGTAGACTTTTTACTGCAGATCAAGATATGAGAAAGAAATATTTTGAAGAAATTGAAGATGAAAATGATCATGGCAGAATTAATGAAATTTCAATTTGGTGGATTGATATTATTGAAATTGAAAGAAGTTTTGGGGATCTTGAAGCTGCTGAAAAAATGCTACAAAACGTAAATGAGAAATTTAATGATGAAACATTTTTAAAATATTTTGATTGGTTTAAAACCTGTTCCTCCAAAGAAGAGAATCCATTCATTTTCGAATTGCCGGATATAAATAGTCAAATTACAAATGCCAAAGAAATTGAAGCTAATGAAAATCTATTCTTTCCCTCCAAACAGCCTCCATCGAATTTGCATTTCACTAAATCGAATGCCATTCAAAATCAAGAATTTCCACTTCCATTTAATTGCATAAATTATCTCTCAAAAACTTCCAATTCCATCGTGAAACAAAAACTTTACAAATCATGCAAATTTTTCTTTCTCAAATCTCAAAAATCAGCTCTTTGTCATCGACTTGGAATTTTTCAAAAATGCATTTCCTCCTATTTTGAGCAGTCTCTTTTTCTCAATGCAAAAACCTTTAATTTTGATGGTTTAAATGGAATTACATTAACAAATTTATTACAAATTGTTTTACCTAAAAATCCAAAAGCAACTTCAATAATTTTATCAAAAATTTCTTCCTGCAAAATTTTGCATCTTCAATTAAAACGCCAAAATTTAACCAAAGCTGAATTTGATCGGTTTCCATGCGAGAGAATTAAAACCATAATTTTGGAGTATGTTTCAATTTTGAATGCCGAAAATGGAATTTTACCTGTTGAAAATGTTATTGGCAGTTTTCCAAATGCAAATAAATTAAAGTAAAGAATTTGTTTTTTAAATTTATTGACTATGAGAGGTTTTGATGAGGCTTATTTATCTTTTAAGATAAATAACACTCGTCAAACCTCTATTAAAATAAAAAAAAGCAATCATTATTCACTAGATTTTACTTAATAAAAACACTTTTTAGGATTGTTACATATTCACAAATATTTTCCCCCCAAACTGCACAAAATTTGGTAAATTTGAACAGAACAAAAAATATCACAGATTTTTATCTTGGAAAAGTTCCAGGAAATTTTGACATTTCATTCTTCATTTTTGTAAAGGTATTGTTTTGATTTATTTTTCTTTATATTTTTGAATGATGGAACTGTTGGTCACATCAATGACGATTTTTTTAAATGTCACAAAATGCTCCACAATTGATTTGTGACAAATCTTACAACCTTCTATTTAATTGCTATCTCATTATATTTTAGAATTTTGTTTTATCCGATGCTTCAGTTTGTGTTGAATTTAAATCTTCGGTTTCCACCAATTTTAAGAACACATTTTTGAATTCCGGAAATGAAATGTTGAATGAAAAAAACATTATACTTAAAGTTCAGTGATGGCATTTTTTTATATCTTAAAATTCTTATTGATGTTTTTTGATGTGTTGGTGAAAAAATAAAAAACCTGATGATTGTTTTTGTTTCTATCATGATAGAGGTTGCTGCCATTGACATTGACATTGATATCAATGTCAATGGCAGCAACATCTCAATTTCAAAGAGGTGCAAACATTAAATGCTACTCCGTACATTTAATTTTGGTTTATTCCCCGTTTTTCATTCAAAATGTTGAAATTTTGCCGCTGTTTTTTTTCCAGATCTTACGTCAGCATTTAAAAGGGTATGTGATGGTGAGCCAAATGCTATGGTTCACCTTAAATGTGGCAAAGATGAATGAAAAAGATCTTACGGTAAGGGTGGGTTTCAAAAATTTGGATAATAAAATGGAAGATTATTTACTGCAGCGATATTAATGTAGAATTTTGCACTGAAAAAGCCCTTACCCTCAATAAATTAAAAAAGTACATTTTCTTACAACTTTATTTGCATTGAGAAAACTGCTCACATGCATTTTCTTTTTTTTACAAACTATTGGTCCTTAACTTTTTTTAGTATGAAAATGCCAATAACTGGACAAACTGAGTATGATATTTTTATTTTTTATGGAAGGATAAAAACCCGCTAAAAGCAAAGGAAAAAGGGATGTCAATATTTTATCAAGGTTAAGGCTAAAAAACAAAAGAAATTCTTTATAAATTCTTTATTCAAGTATCACGTACATCAAAATATACATAAAATACATATTTGGATACATCACATTACAGTACACATAAGAATAAAATGGCAAGATTATGCAGGTGCTCCAGATTTTCCAGCTCCAGGAACAGTTGACCCATCAGATTTGACATTGTAATTTGAACGCGATTTGAGATCAGGATCTTCTTGAAACTAAAACGAAATTTATAAATGATTAATTACTGTAAGCAAGACAGATTATCATGTGTTTAACTAATACTATGGAGATCAATATATATGTGATACAATTTATTTACCTGATATTTTTAAAGCTTTTATAATTTTTTGACGGAGTTTGCTGAGGTATTATATTTTTTGGTTAAAAACTTGTGTATCAGACGGCACTATGATAATGTTAGTTTCAGCCTGGATACTGTATTATTTCTCATTCTTAAAAAGGAGGATTTTTGTGAAGAGACATGAAACCGAACGATAGAAATGTACAGTACTTTGAAGAAAATTATCGTAGTAATTGAAAAAGTTTAAACTGTTTTAAAAATATAAGGCACTTAAATCACATCATGAATACATTGATCTCTTAAATCTCATCCTTTAGTTTGATAGCCATCTAACAAAAATAGCTCAATCTACAGATCTCATGAACGTCATCCTACAGATTTTCTCCATATAACATAAAACCCTAAACATACCGGAGTTGTACCATCAGCAGCAGAAGTTGCAGTAGCTTTTGTCTTCACGGGTTCAGTCGTTTTATTATCCGTTCCGGTTTCAGGTTTTGAGGCTCCACCTGCTCCATTCTTCTTTGATCCACATCCAAGTAAAACAGCAAAAATTAAACCAAATTGAAGTAAAGTTGAAAAAAATATTGTTGAAAGAAGAAGCATCCTTAAAAAACTTCTATAAAAATGAATAAAGATAAATTATGCAAGAATGAAAGGAAAACTAACAAAACTCATTGCTGCTGATAAAAAGAAATAGAATATGCAAATTCTTTATTTTTGTCCATTACAATTAGTACAAAATCATATACATGCAAATATATCAATCAATGAAAATTAGTCATCTTTTGAGGCAGCAACATATACTTCATAAGATTCTAAAGCATTTGCGCCATATCGAGCAACTTGAGATCCCATTGAAAGTGAAGAAATTAAAACCAATGCAACTTTAAAGAATCCATTTCGAGTTGAATATATACTTGATTTGAGTGGTGCAATTCGATGTTGGAATGATGAACGAAATAATTTCTGTAATTGAGAATATGTAAATCGCAGCATCGTCAAATATGTATATTTCTTTGTTTTATTCAATGCAAAAAACAGCAACAGCAAAAAAGGTTCGTGTAAAACTTAAAGAAAAAATTATGTTTTAAATTCAAAAACATCTGTAAAAAAATTTTTGAAAGCTCACAAATTCATGTTTGGCAATGTGTCGATTAACTGATAATCAACATGTAATAATTTTTATTAAACATCTTCAACAAGTTTTTAAAATTTTATTTTTACGTCAAATTTTACAACAATTAATAATTGTAATTACTACGAGATAATTTTGTTGAATTTAAAAATTTTTTCGTTAAAATTAAAGCTGTTAAAACAGAGCTAAGAAAAATTGCAATTAAAGAAGAGATTGAAAAAATTAAAATTGTTGGTAGTGTGAAGCAATGATTTTTCGGTCGAAGGATTCCGGCATCAAATCGATCTTTCATTGGTCCAGACATATCTGAAGGTACTTTGGGGATTGTCTTATAAACATAAATTAATAGTTACCATTTTGCATTGGGATTACGGTAAGCTCCACGCTAAGATCAGATTCCATTTGTTTAGCTTCTCGACTGGTTCTTTTTGCGGTTTCTGCTTCTGCAGTTGCATTATTTATGTCATCGATTAGTGAGGAGGATTCTGTTTCAGTTTCATTATTTAGCGGGCTGTCTTTGAATGGAGTACTGTAATGGATATATTTAATGCTTTAATAAAATGTCTCCTAATTCCTAAGAGTTACCCAAATGGTGAAATTTCATACCCTGCTACTCCAAATGGGGCAGCTCCAGATTCTGTGCTTCTTCCCCTTCCAGGTGGGGGAGGTCGTCGATTTTGAATTGGACCAAAGAAGTCACCATTCTTGAATGGGCCTCCATATTGTTGTTGTTGTTGTGGACCACCTCCAGCAGGAGGATATTCAATATTTTTGGGACGTGGAAATCCTGGTGGCATTTCTTGACCTTTGACCGAATTTACAAATGATGGAATTGGACGTCGATGAAGTCCTGGAGGGATGGGAAGATGACCTCCTCCTACAGGTCCACCATGTGGTGGTGGACCAAAGTGTTGACGTTGACCACATTGAGGTGGCTAAAAGCATTGATTAAGAAAGATATAATATGTTTTAAACAATTACCGTAATCCCATCACATCCTCCATCATCTTTAAAGCAGAGTTGAACGGTACAAGTAAAAAATAGTTGAACTCGATCAGCATATTTAAAAACATGTGAATCAACATGTGCACTAATTGCCTCAGGGCCATATGATAAATCTTTCAATAAAAATCGATCAATTGCACATCCCCGATCGTCAATTAAAGCAAAACGATTTCCATGTGCATCATCAACATAGCAGGAATGAATCAGAACACCATAAACAAGACCTGCAAGTTCATCACATTGCCAGACATGTGTTACCGGAGCTCCAACAGATGCAAATCTAATTGGTGGACCACCAAAACCCTCTCGAAGTTGGTAATTGCATTGTGGGAGGGAAAATTCCCTTTGGATAATTTGGGTTGTAAGTTTTCGAACATCCAAGGATGATTCAACAGCTTTAACGGCTTCAGTAAAAAAGCATTGAATATGAAATGCTCGATCCAGCCCAGTCACAAAAACAGAATGAAATGAGGCAATCAAGGTAAAAGAATAGGCAACCCCTCGGGGGTTAAGGGTTCTTTGCCGGCGCATATTACATTCACCAAATTTAATTCGAAATTCTGTTACTGGCCCGGTTGATGGGGTTTTGGCATGGGATTGTGAACAGCCGGGACGTTCAGATTCTCCTTCAACCATGAATCGGCCCGTGAAAGGATGGGCTGTTCGAATGGAAACAATTATTGAATCAATTCCACATTGAACTCCAGGATCTCCAATAATGGAATTTTCAAAGGTTTCTTCATGGGAAAAAGAAAATTTGAATATAAAAACAAAAAGTATCAGATATCGCAGCAGAAGATGATGTGGTGGTGGCTTCATCCCTTCTGGAGAGATTCAAAGAATGAAGAAAAATAACAGATCATGAAAAATTTAATCCTACTTTTATCTCTCAAAAAATATATCTTCGGCATTTTTATTGCTTGTTTCATTCAAGTTTTTCTTTTAATGAATCAAACGGAGTCTCTTTAAGCTTTAAAAGAAAGAAAAAAATGACATCCAGTTTTTAAACCGGAGCATAATTAAAAACATATCATATTTTTATTGTTCGGCTTTGAAATGATCTCTCTCTTTTATTTGTTGTGCCAAGTTTTCTTTTCTTTGTTTTTTACGTTGTCTGTCAAATAAAAAGTTTCAGCAACTTTTGAAAAAAAAGAAGAAAATCTTTATTATTTTTCAAAGACAAAAAATACAATAAAAAAACATTGCGCATTTCGCTTTCAATTTTCAAAAATCATACAAAAATACAAAACTATAAAAAAATCCCATAAAAAACTTTTTTGTTCAGATATGTTTTTTGTACAAAAATATATATTACAAAGAAAACTGTTAGACATTTGAAAACATTATTATTTCATTAATTATTATTAATTAATTTTATACGAATGAAAGAAGGATGAAAAAAGAAGAGAGAGAAAAAAGAAGTTTATGTTGTGGCTTGTTTTGAAGCAACCGTCGCGGCAGCATTTTTAAGTTCCGTTCTTTCTAACGCAGCAATCGTTGACCGCATTGTTAACATATGTTTTCTCTAAAAAAATCAAAAATATTTAAACTATGTTAAAACATGAAATTTATATTGTTTATTAGCAGCAAAAAAGTAAATTTGAGTCAATGTTGTTGAAATTTGATATTATATAGTTATTTATCAATGACGTGAAAAACGTCATTTTTTAAAGTCAAAAAATTGAAACATGTTTCAACTTTTGATTTTTTGAGTTTAAGTTAAACATTTCAAAGGTATGATGTTGACTTTGTCCTAATTTTTATTTAATCAACTCAATGAATTACCTGTTCCAAATGACCCGTTTTAATTCTTTCAACCATGAATGCAATAATTAATGCCCAAGCTTTTCGAACTGTCTCAGATCGGCATCTTTTATCTCCCCATTCTAATGTACAATCAATGAATGTTTCAGCTACAGTATTCCATAGCTTACCTAAAATTCCATATTTTTTAATAATCCTGCTTTCAAAATTTAAATAAAAACATACTTGAAAGTTCACCCCTCATAATTTGGGCATGAACTCTTCCAACTCTTTCAAGCTCTGGCGAAATTGCTTCTAAATTATCCTAAAAAATTACCATGTTTAAACTTTTCATAAATTACGGTAGCAAATGTATTTACCAAATTTTCCACAACATGATCCACCAAATCTGCCATGGCTTTACTATGAGCTTTGGCAAAGCTGTCATGATTTGGAAAGCTTCGAGGAAGTGGGCATCGCCGAAATTGATCTTTCACTTTTGGCATTTTAAAAAATAGCCGATGAATGATAGTTTGTCCGATTACGGTAGGACCTTTGGAGAGATAAATCTGTCTCCAAAGGGATCGAATTAAATGTATTTGTGCAAGGGTCAAGGGGATTAGGGTTGTGGAAGTTCTTCGACCAGAAACAGATTGAACAAGTTGAACATTACTTTGTCGCCGTTGAGCCAAGGATTGCCGACGGCGATCAATATCAGTTGTGGATCGACGAGGTGGATGTTGTTGAATTGGAGTTTGTGGGGATTCAAGGTGTTTATTTTCATTCTCAAAATCTGGAGTTTTAATTATTACTGGGGTTACAGGGGCTGAGGAAGCTGCCGCTGCTGCAGCCGCACTTGCAGCGGAATGATTGAAAGCGGCTGTTGCAGCAGCGGCCATTCCAACGGCCAATGCCGTTGAGGATCCACTTCCTTCTGCTCCCATTTGATTTTGGTGTTGTTGAAATTCGTCGTAAAAGAATTCAGAGGTTGGTGGAGACCCTTGAACAAGAATTGTCGCGGATGCGTTTGGTTCGTCAGAAGTTGAAAGGGATATCTGAAAAATTAAGAGAAATATTAATTTATGAAAATTTCAAAATTAAAGATTAAAAGTTAGTTGGACGTTGTTTGCCTTTTTTAGAGATGTTAAAACACGACGCAGTTTTCTGTGGACAAAAAATAGAAATATATTTTTTGTGTATCTAATTGCCATTCCCTAATGTAAACCAAGACAAAAATAAAAAAAGTAGAAAGAAATGCAAATAAGAAACAAAAACAGAAAACTTTGGTTTTTATACAAAATAGAGACGACTCCTCCAAAAAAGGCATCATCATTCCATCTAATTTCAAAAAAAGAAGCAAAGAATGAAAAAAATATAAGTCTCAAATTTATTTTTATCTTTTTCTCACTATCGAAATAATTCCAGCATCCCAGGTGAAAATATTTTATTCTATTTTCACATGGTTCATTTGAGCTGAATTCTTTCGTCTACCCCAAAAAATAAAAAATATAATAAAAATAAAAGCAGCTTTATATATATTTTGAAAAAAATACAAATTATATATTTATGGTAATTTATCACCTTTTTTATTTTATTAGACATATCACAAAAAAAGAGCGCAATCCCTTTTTTGAAAAGAAGCTTAAAAATTATAGTCGTCGAACAAAAATTCGTCAAGTGATCCTTCAAATAAAATAAGGTAACCAACATGCCATGGCATGCCATCACAAAAATCCAAAGAGTGATGCCATTCCAAGAAAAGCCGTCGCTTTTATCCCAATATTTTTCACCTTTTTTTATGGCACGCCATTTATTCATGTTTTTTGTGGTTGCAGAAAAAAAGTGAACAATCAAAAATGAAAAAAAGGCTTTTGTTAAAAATTTTTTGAAACGGATCATAGAAAAAAAGCTTTAAAAAACACAAAAAAAGAAGCGGAAATTGGTTGAAGAAAAAAAACTTTTTAACAATTGGTTTCAAGGCTACAAGAATCCATTTTAGAAGAAGAAGAAAGAAAACAAAATCTGATGCTGTCCTTCTTCCAATTCAATGCCATTCCCTTCTCTTTTTTTCAGTCAACCAAAAAGCAAAAAATAAACTTTTGACCTTTTCCTTCTTCATCAATTTTTTTAATTCTTTGAAAAAAATCCAAGGATAAAAAAAATGGAGAGAAAAGTTTCTGTTTCTGTTATGAATCCTTGGAACATCCAAAAACTTTTTTAAAAAATATATATTCCGACAAAATAAAAAGAACTTCCTCAAAACCACTTAAATTTATTTAAATATTTTATGCAAAATGCCAATTCTTTTTTTTATAAAAAAGGAAACAACCAATTTAAATCCAAAAATGTTTGATGTAAAGCAAGAAAAAACAGATAGAAAAAGATCAAGAATGAAAAAATGAAAATTCTTGAAAAAGAGACTCTTTCTCACGATTGTTCATCATCTCTGTTTCAATAATTTTCTACTTCTTCTTAGACGACATTTAAAATACAGTGAAAAA
This sequence comes from Panagrolaimus sp. LJ2414, assembly GCA_024447195.1. Taxonomy (NCBI): domain Eukaryota; kingdom Metazoa; phylum Nematoda; class Chromadorea; order Rhabditida; family Panagrolaimidae; genus Panagrolaimus; species Panagrolaimus sp. LJ2414. Next base: position 1,589,272 of record JAMRXY010000001.1, on the reverse strand, counting down.
ATTAATTATAATTTCAAAAGAAAACTTCCAAATTGGAACTTCTAAAAATTGAAGTTCCATTTTGGAAGTTCCAGTCATATCTCAAGTTTTACTTCTTCTTAGATGGCATTTAAAAAATTATTAAAATGTCAAAGTGTCACTGACATTTCGGAAGAAAATGTACTCAAAATTGGGCTTTCAGTCATTTTTTCATCCTTCCTAGACATAAGATTCAAGGAAGCAATTCCACACACATAATTTGGTATCTTCTTCCAATCATTTTTTAAATTCTTCTCAGACAACAATTATAAAAGTGACGTAATCAAAAAAAATTAGTATTTCTCACAAAATGTTTATTCTTTTTTGTTTTTTTGCAGGCTCTCATAAATCAAGCTAGCTTAAGCTTAAACATGCAAGACCAGTTAATCTTAAAAAAGCTTTAAAACAATCAAAATAAAATATGCTTGAATTAAGTGAAATAAAAAAATAAAAAAGTTGCCGCCAGCCACTTTAAAAATAACTATTACCCCCCAAAAAATTCTTTTTCATTAATTTTTTTGTTCATTCAAACATTCATTAATTATCATCCAAAAACAAAAAAAAGTGTCAAAATCGAAAATAAATGATGTCAAAAATTGCTTTTTGAAATGAATAAAAAAAGTAAGTGAAGGACCACTCTTTTTTTTCGAAAAACAACAAAATAGTTAAACTTAAAGGGAGCGGAACCTTTGGTACTTCTTTGTTTCTCTAACGTTTTTTTCGTTTGAATTTTCCTGACGATCAGGCAAAAGAACAAAAGAAAAAGACCCTGATCGTCATGAAAATTCAACGAAAAAAAACGAAAGAGAAATGAAAAAGTACCAAAGGTTCCGCCTCCTTTAAAAGCTGTTTGATTTATAAAATAAATGTTTTTGTTTGTTTTAAAATAAATTTATTCTCATAAAATTTGTTACGTACAAAAACACATTCTTTTTTTTGAATTTTGTTTGTTTTTTTAAAGAAAGAAAAAAGTTGGTTAACGAGACAAAGATGTATCTAAAAATCAAAGCCCAAGAATAACACTTACAAATTCTTCCATTTTGTCTTTTCTTTGATTTCTTTAATGACGACAAAAGAAGTAAGGAAAATGAAAAAAACATGGGTCACGAAAATCAAGGGTTTTTTGATTTCGATTTTGCCTTTTGTCCTTAATTTTAGCAAAACTTAAAATATCAAAATTCAGTATTTTTTCCAATTCGGTTCGCATAATTAATTTTGATTTCGGTTTTCTGAATTTATTAAAGTTTATGAAAAATTTAAAACCAAAAATTCTTTTTTCTTATAAAAAATTAAACATAAAAAACTATTTTTGAAAAAAAGTGTGATGACTACATAATTATTTTAGATATGCGATATTTTTCTCGCATATTAATAATTTGTTGCTTTCCAAATAAATGTCATAAAAATATAAGAAGTTTTTTCCCAAGGTCCAATGACAGAAAAAAAATTTATTTTAAAAAAGGCAAATTTATGATTGCGTCAAAAATATAAAAATGTTGGAATTTTTTATTTCTTTAACGTTCTCTTTTTTGCCGATGTCCTTTTTTAAAAAACACAGAAAAAGAAGGAAGGAAGAAAAATGTTTGACAAAAAAAAGGTGAGAAGCATTTATGCGCGATAATATTATTTTTTATTAACGGAAGCAAAAAATGGCGCGATGGTGCCAGAAAAATAAACACATATTTTAAATGCTTTTAAGCTGGCTGCCAAAAAAGCTAAACTTTATCAATGAAAATGTTGGAGGTCGACACATTTTATTTAAAAAATATATACATCCTAACAGCAATGAGCAATAAGCCTTAAAAACATTAACCCTGAAAATGAATAAAAAAAACATGTCGGGGTTTTTTGACGCATCGGTTTTAGGAATTTATTTTGTCGCCTTTTTTTCCTCCTCGAGGAGAGATGGGGTGTTATTGTTGTTGTTGCCAAAATTCATTTTTGAGGGTGATGCAACCCAGATGCCATTCATCCAAATGAAGAAAAAGGAAGAAGGAAAAGTTTAAGTCAAAAAGTGAAAGAATTTCCAAAAAAACTTTTTTTCAGGCTTTTTTAATTTTCATTTTACTGCTACAAAGTTTAATCAAAAGAAAGGGCAAAAGAAAAAAAAAGTGAAAAGTTTGAAGTTGATTGTATTTTTCTTCGAAGAAAACGAAATAAAAAAATGTGTGAACAAAAACAAGAAAAAAACCTCTTTTTTCCAGGTATTTGCACTTTTTTCTTTTAAGGAATACGGTAACCGACAAAAATATTACAAAAAAGTGCGTGTCAAAAAAATTATGCCTTTAGGGAAAACAAAATAAATATTATATTATTAATTAATGCTAAATTTGGAATACACACGCATAAGGTTGTTTTTTGTGTTTTAGAATATTAATGTTATTACATAATAATAAAAGCTATAAAAAAATATAGGAATAAACTTTAACGAAAAGCTGTAATGTAGATTATTTTAGAAACAACACAAAAAATGTTAATCCTTCGTTTTTGCAAAAAAAGAGATGTTTGTTTTGGCATCAAAAAAGAACAAGACAAAAAGTGCCATCTGGAATAACAGAATGGCACTTCTTCTTTTTTGGAAAACAATTGATACTTAATTTTTTGGAGCTTTTTTGGATATTCAAATTTTGCAAGCAGTAGAGCACACTTCCATTAATGGCATTTTAAGATATGCCAAGTTAAGATTAGATTATATACATGGTATAAGAGGATAAAAAACAGAAATCCTATCTACAGGATAAAGACCAAATCCCCATTTTTTGGTTCAAAGAACTTACTTGTGGAATATTAAATCGAAGCTTCCGTTTTGCTTTTGGGGACACAACAGGGGATGGATCCAAATTGTTATCATTTGAAGGCCTTCTCAAAGCCGGAACTAATTTTATTTCAGTCCTTGGCAGACTTGCTGGATCTGGAGAAACACTTCCAGAATTTGTAAATCTTGAAATTGAAGCAGACGAAAGCTTTCTTTGATTTGTATTTACAACAAATTCCTCATCAAATACATCATAAATGTCATCATTGATCATTCCAGGATTATTATTTGATATTGAAAAACTTGTTGAAGGCCTTGGTGAATCATCATATTCATCACTAAATCCATATAAATCATCATAATTTTGATAATTATTTTCATTATTTGTTGTTGTTGTACAATCAAAATATTCTCGAGATTCTGATTCATCCTACAAAAATGATGATTACTGTAATCGTAAAAGCTTTGTTATTTTAGTCTTTTCTTTTTTTTTATGTGCTAATAAAAGCAGATTCAATTATTTGGATTTTTATCGATGAGATTAAGTTTTTTTTTGAAGAAAAAAAAAACAGAAACATCAATTTGTCGCTGTTTTTTCTCTTGCTTCTCTTGACTAAAGAAAGAGAGAGGGGGAATGGCACGCCAGTGATTGACGTCATTGACCCCTCTTTTCTTCTTGTTTAAAAAAATGAAGAAAAGTGATTTTGTTTTTAGATATATCAGTTTTTTTGAAGAAGAAGAAATCCACAAGTGTTAAATAATAATGATATCTACTAATACTAATACCCCCAAAATCAATACGTGACAAAATTTAAGAATAACAAAAAACCCCAAAATTATTTATTTTTGTTGGCAAAAGTAATTTGGCAAAAAATGCCATTCTAGAATGGCACCAATATGAATATGAATTTGGTATGAGTCATCGACATCTCGTCTTTGATCTTTTGACAATAATCACTTTGACACACGCATCGAAGTCAACGAAATTGACTCCAGTTTGACACTGACTCCAGATTCGGATTTGTTTTAACAGAAAAAAGCCGTTTTTAGTGTCCCAGATTCCGTAATTATCCTCATAGAAAATATAAACCCAAAGAAGTAAAACCCTAACAGTATATCTTTTTTTCCAAAAATTTACATACTTCTGAAATACTTTCCCTCATCAGCAACGGCTCCAACTGTCCATTTGAATGTGTGGATTCTGACCTGGGCTTCTTTTTAATTGTTGGAGTTCGAGTTTGTTTTCGAAAAAGTTTTTCTGTTTGTGACCTCGCCAGAGCATTATCACTTCCACCAATTGGTTTTAGTCTACTTTCAGGGACATCCAATTCAGAGTAATATCTTGTCCCACCACCTTCAAAAGTTGTTCCACCTCCTCCAAATACTGTTGATCGCCATTTTCGAATTGTATTGGTTTTCTTGTCACGAATCCATTGCCATACTTTATTCATTCCAAAAAAACAAAATCAAAACCCGTCTTGAAGTTTTTATTAAATATTTAAAATCTAAAAATTGTTAAATATTTTTTTGCAAAAAATTGGAAAAACACGCTTTTTAAATTTTTTATCAATAATTTTCACGTTTCTTTAAAACCGTCAACATCATGATGAAAGATGGCAATGATGGGAAGAAGAGTATTAGGTATTAAGCAAAATGAAGGGCAAAAAAATTGACACAAACACAAATATTAAAGCAACTTTGAAATTTATTTTTTTTGATGTTTTTAAAGGGGACGAACTTACAACAATATCTATCTATCTACACCTATCTATGTATGTAACTTACGGAACTACTTATTTTCCAAGGTGGTTCCTCTTTAACAACCTTCTTTCTTCCTGCAGGTGAAAAATGCCCTCTTTATCTCTACTAAGGCTTTGGGCTTTCATATATCCTATCCTATCCTTGCTGTTGCTACCTTGATCCACCTTTTTTATCTCTCTCTCTCATTCTCTTCGATGCTAAAAATCACCGGCAAAAAAAGAGACAAACAAAAAAAGATTTTAAAAAACGCGGCTGTTAAAAATATTTTTTTTTGTGTCCTTGTCAAAAAATGGCAATTTTGATTTGAGTCTTTTTTTCACTCATTTTTGTCCCCTCCAGGCAAATCAAGCAAGGAAGGTGAAAGAAGAAGAGCAACACCGATAACTTTCAAAATCAACAAAACAACAACTTTTTTCAGATCTTTTTTTCGTCATTTTTTCTTTGTTTTTCCCAATCCTTTACTTTCCTACAATTTTTAAGTTTAAAAATGGAAAATTTTCAAAACTATCTTTTTTTTTAAAAAAAGGAAGTTTCAAAAAAGTTTTTTTTTCTCGTCAGAAGGCAAAAAAGCAGGAGAATCTCAAATTGCAAAAAAAAGAAGAAGAAACTTCTCATCGCCTTTTTTTCTTTGAAAGATTTGGTTTTGTTTGCATAAAAAAATACGAAAAAAATATACATCTTTTTTTTCCTTATATTTTTGAGTCAATTTAAAAAGCTCATGGGACTTTTAATGTAGTAAAAACACTACTTTTTTTATAAAATTTGATGAAATCATTATTATTATATTTGGGAAAGGATTTCATATATCTCTTTCCTTCTTAAAGGGATATATCCATGACAATGAAGAAAGGCTACAATATTCAAAGGAGCAAAGAATTAAAACAGAAAAAAATGTGTTTTATGCAAATTTTGTCATTATAGTATTTTTAGGATTTCTGAGTTTTTTACATAACTGGATACTGTATTTTTTCGTTGCAATACCTGTTCAATTACTGTATCTACTGAATACCATGTTTAAGAACTGTTTCAAATAGGTGTTTAAAAACAATAAATTATTTATCATTAAATTTATTTATCTTAATAAATCTTTATATTTCAAGCATCAATCAAAAACAAAAACAATAGAAAAAAAGAGATCAACGATTGAATAATTTTTTTGGGAATGAAAAAATTTGCGTTTTTGCTAAAGTGAAAAAAGGGATATATAAATTTTAAAATTGATGGTGATTTTAAAATTTATGTTTGAGGGATTTGATGGTGTGTGAGAGAGGGCCCTTTTTCTTCAACAAAGATCGCAAAAAATTTCATCATCGAAAAAGCATTAATTATTTTAAATTTCTTTCGTTGATCAAACAAAAAGAGACAAAACTAGCGAATCAAAAACTAATTCATTAAAAAAAGTGTGAAAAAAGAAGAGATATTTACATAATATTTTTGGACATCTTTTTAAGATTATTAAAATTATTGAATTTGGCATCTTTAAAAACAAAAAAGTTCCGTAAAATTTGCATTTTTTGTGATATAAATAAATATATATTTGACTTCAAAGGGGTAGTAGTAATTAATCACCGGCCATATGAATTTAATAAATTTGAGTCAATCATTTCTCGAGGTCGATTCAGCGTCCGAAGGGTTGTTCGCCGGAGGCGATTTGAAGGATATTTAACATTTTCACGTCGACGAACCATTTGTTTCTCATTTGAAAGCCATTTATGCGATAGTGCTTCATCAGTTCGTATTCTTCTTCTGTAAATAAAGTGTTGATTAACAGTAATATGCAAATTATTGATAAAAATCTCGACATTATTTATCAATAATTGTAACATGATAAAAACGAAATTTCGATTTTCAAAACTGTTTGTCCCAAAATTCCAAAATTCTGAGTTCAATAATAATTTTAAAAAACTTACGAAGGATTCTTTTTAATTGCCCATGTTGCAAATCTTAGCGCTTCTTGGGTGGCTTGTACAGGGATTAAATTTGGATCACATTTTTGTTTGCAAACTGCTTCTATCACTTCTTCCGGGGTTTCACCTTCATCTGAGAATGGATGGAATCCTGACAATCTAAAATAACATTTATTATTGCTATTCATTGAAGGATTACGGTATTGCTGGTTAATAATTATTACTGTAGTAAACTTACAAAGTGAAACAAATAACACCCATTCCCCAAATATCTGTTTGTTCTGTGGCGACTCCGTTTGGTTGAAGCATTTCAGGGGCAGCCCATTGGGGATTTGCAGGTTTTCGTTTTCGAATTGGACCTTTAGAATCTGCGAATTGAGCTTCTTCAAAATCAATCAATTTTACGACCCATGATCGCTTCGTTGCAAACATAACATTATCAGGTTGGATATCCAAATGAAGGACTCTGAAAAAAAAGAATAAATAACAATATGCAAATTTCTGATAAACATGCCCTCTAAAATGTATCCAATGTAAGGCAGCTGTCAATTGTCGAATAGTAAGAGCAATTTGCTCTTCATTGTAATTATCGGGATATGTAAATCGATCAAAGATATTTTCATGCAGCCTTTCTGTGAACAGCAACAAACAATTACTTCTTTCATATGCCGCAAAAAGGGATACAACATTTTCATGTTGAGATGCCTTAAGGGTTTCAAATTCTTCTGCCAATTCAGCAGGGGCTTCTCGAGATTTAACTCGAATCTTAGCAACAACATGTTTTGCAACCGTTGATTTTGTATCGACAGCATTTCTCACCAATGTATATCGAGATTGGAAAATTGGATTTTCAAGTTGGAATCTTGAAAGTGGATCATCAGATTTATTGAGCGTAAGAGGTTGTTCAGATGATCTTGAAACAACACTTTCATCAATTGAAAGTTCTTCTTCGGAGGCTTCTTCTTCAGCTTCTTCACTGATCTCGGTTAATCCTGGATCAGTTCGACCTTTTCGGACTGGCATGGTTATTACTGATAATTTCATTTGATCCCTCAGGGTATCGAGTTGAAGTTTTGGAGTTCCTCTTGGATGTGTTCGAATAATCCGGGAAGTCAGGGATGGCAAACCCCAACCGAATCCATTCTTTGCAGTTACTCGGAATTGATAAATTCCCTGCGGCACCAAATGTTTCACCACAACTGCTTCTTCATCAACGTTATCACTGATTGTGGTCCATTTTGCGAAATGATCATTATCCCCTGCGGGCCTGGCTTCAACCTTATATGTTACCCCTTCAAGATAGGTGGACATTTCTGGAGTTTCCCAAGTTAGAAGAACTTCAGTATCCGATGAAAGTTCAATTTCGGGACGACCTGGTCTTCCTGGAGTATATCCGGTTATAATTTTGGCAGAAGAAATATCTTTTCCAAATTCATTTGAAGCTTCACAAGAATATTCTCCAATATCAGCAAGGGTGGGTCGAATGATGGTTAGCAGGCAGAGAGTTCCTTCTCGGATCATTTTATGTCGACCGTCTTCAACAAGAATACTTTCATGTTGTCGCCAGGTAACAGCTAAAAAACATGTGATTAATAAAATCGTTATTAAAAACAGATATGCAAATTTGACTTTAAAAATGGAAAGTCGAAAACGAAATTCACGCATTTTATTTTAATAGGAAAGTTTTAATATGCAAATTTTTTAAGCAAAAATTGATGTTGATAAATTTCATCAACTTCGAAAAGCACAAATTTTGATTTTTATTAATCATAATAATCACTTACTTGGAGCCGGATCACCAATAACTGAGCATTTAAGAATTAATTGCCCAGCATTTTCAACAAAACAAATATCCTTTAAGCGATTCTTGAAAATAGGACCATAAGTTCCGTCAGGATTTTTTCTTGTTGCACTTGGTACTGCTGTTACGGTAGTGGTAGTAACTTTTCGGATTGCACCATTTTGGAATTGTTCGGATGTTTTTGTGTTTTGTTGAACCGCTTTAGCAACATTTGGATCTTCTCGAATTAAATCTGTGTATCTTCTTCTTTCCCGAACAGTAATATCCTGATTACGGTATCCAAGGAAGCCCTGTCGAACAAGGGGAGCTCCATCACCCCAAATCTCACGACGATAATCTCGAACTCGGGCATTAAATTCAGGGCCTCGTGTTGCAAGGAGAAGAGTATCCGGGCCAATTTGGTAATTTGATTCCCATGGATAATCATCGATATCTTCTTCCTTTTGATGAAAATCTTCTTCTTCTTTATAAAAGTTTTTAGGACGATATTTTTCAAGATCATCAACTTCAGGACCTTTTTTGTATTTTTGTTTAATCTTCTCTACTTCATCCATTAAATCATCAAAATCTTCATCCTTTTTATGGGTGATTTTCTTCGCTTTCCGAGGAGAATCATCTTCATCATCACTGTCGCCTCCCCCGCGCTTCTTCTTCAACGGATCCGCTGAATCATGGAATGGAGAAGTACGACCTTGTTTGCCACGTTTTGTTGCAATTACAACCTTAAATTTAAGAAATGAGATTAGAAGGGGCTAGAAAATTTGCATAAACGTACTTCCATTTTATGTTCCCGTCCAGGTGAAACCATTACAGGACTTTTTGTTCCAGGTGTACCACTTCGTGGCCGGGGAGAAAGTGATGCTCGAGCTTTTCCAGTATTCAAATCAACAGTAATTGCAGCTTTATGTAATCCGTCTAAAAAATTTGCATAAATATAAGTTACAACGATGAAAATAAATAATACCAATAAAAACTGGTGCTCCAACGGGAACACTGGGATCACTAAATTCTGGAACGTTTGGAATATGATTTTCACCGTAGAATGCCTTTAAGGGATCATTTGAATCTCCAACGGGTGGAGGGGAAAGTGCCAACGGCGTTAGGGAACCTTCTGAGCCTTCCGCCAACGGTGTACTTGATCGACTACGACTTCGTCGATTTGATGATCGATTTTTACGCTGAAATAAGCAAAAGAAATGAATTTATTTTTTTGAATTAAATTTTTTTATATTTTTAAAGGTTGTAATAAAAAATTGAGCAAATCAATGTGGTCACCAGATGTCTTTTAAAATCTTACGTTATTGAACTTTAGCAGCGGCTCAACGTCATCAAGAGAGGCAAGGGATCCAGCAATGGAATTTTCTTCTGAAATATCCGAAAGAATTCGATTTGCAATTTCTTCTTCAATATCTCGACGTTCGCCTCGAACAAGCCTCAATGGCGGGGCTGGCCCTGAGGCATCTGATTCTTCAACCTTTTTCGGGGGATGATAACCATTTTGTGATGGGGTTTCTCCCTTATCTTGAGGTTGAAGGGGTTGTTTTCGTTTTTCTGTTTGTGGCGAAGACGATGAAGCCCGTTTGGGTGGAGGTGGCATTTGTGGTTGTTGTGGTTGTTGAAGGGTTCGAGGATCTCTTGGAGGACCGTGTGGGCCGTGATATGGTGGTGGAAGGACAAAAAGTAAATCTTCGGGGTTAATTCCTGGAGGGAGTTTTACTCCTGGTGGAAGTTGTTTTTGAATAAGTTCACGAAGTTCTTCTTGTGTGGGTCGTGGACCTGGGGGAAGGCTGCCGTTTGGTGGAGCTGAACGGGGTCGATGTTGATCAGGGGATCCAGGATATCGAGGATCAAGTCTTGGATCAAAGCCTCTTGGATCAAAACCTCGTGGATCAAATTGTTGATGTCGTGGATCAGCTCGGGGATCAAAGCCTCTTGGGGATAGCCCACGGGGATCACCACCTCTTGGATCGAAATATTGTGGTGGAGGTGGAGTCGGAGAAGGACCAAAGTAATCAGGTGATTCTGAATGCCTTGGAGATCGTCGTTGAGGTCGGCCGCGTGGATCGTATTCTGGGATTTCAGGTTGTTGTTGATGATCGTCCTTTATTCGAAGATAATCATATACTGCAAAAGGAGCAACCTGGCTTTCACTATCTTGGGATTGTGCAACTGATGGAATTGGAGCCTGCAAGGTAGAAATAAAAAAAGTAATGTTAAGTACTTAAGTGAACAAAAAAATTGATTTTAACGTTGCTTTTTTATGAATGAAATTTCATCTTTTCTTTCATTTTGTCTTAGCTTTATCCCCTGAAGGGACAAAGTTGATGGACAACAAAAAAGAGAGAGAACAACAAAAAAATAAACTTACTTCAATAAGTTGAGTAAATTGTTCACTTGGTGTTTGTTGTACGAATACGCGGCGTTCCTAAAAAATGTCAAAAAATGGATTAAAACAATTTTTTTAAAAATTATTGAAAGACAAAGAAGAAAAACAATAAAAAATATCAAGTGCTTTTAATCAATTATGTATTTTTTGATATCTTATGTGCTTGCAAAAAAGAGAAAAAGTGAGGTTACAAAAAAGCAAGTGAAAAAGTTCACATAAGAGAGACTCGCCGCCGCAATCGAAGAAGAAGATGATGCTGCTGCTGAAGTCAAAGTTAAACAACAAGAAGTAGCTCCGGCAGGTGGTGGTGGAGGTTCATAAGAAGGTGCAGGAGTGCGCGGTCGGCTTGCAACTAAAGCCGGATTTGATCCAAGTCTCCCAACTGGCTGGCTAAGCCTTGTCACATTCCACCGCAAATTTCTATCTTCTTCTTTTTCATTATTTTCATCTTTTAGAGGTAAAAGAGAGGAGGACATGCTTTTATTTTTTACTTACAAAAAACTAAAAACTTTGCTATTTTTTCCGGGAGGATTTGTTTTTAGAGATTTTTACGTTTTTTTATCTCTCTTTTGTTCAACAAAAAAATACGCATTGATTTTTGACGTGCTTGAAACAATTGAATATTTTTCAGGGAGGAAATAGAGAGAAACAGGGAGGGCTATTTTTTGTAATTATATTTCCAGGTAGTAACAGTCATATACTTACCAGCCACTTATGCTTATACTTAAATTCTCGAAGGCAGTCAATGGAAAGTTTTGCATCAGCAAGTTTAGGGTCGTTCAACCAATCATGCTCAAGTGCTTGATCCACTGACATTCGTTTTCTAAAAATAATATTTTTTTAGCATTTTTTGAAAAAACAATTTCAAACAAACCCAGGTTCAACATTTAAAAGTTTTGCCAAGAAATCTTTGCCCTCAGGGGAAATTTCATTGAATTCAGGAACCGCCAAATTTGCCTTTCCTGCAACGACATTGCAAAGAGTTTCTTTGTCATTGTCACCCAAAAATGGTGAAAGTCCTGTTAACAAAACATATGACAGCACACCCGAACTCCACATATCTGCTGCAAGGGTGACAGTTTTGCCTAAGGCAACTTCAGGAGCCACAAATTCTGGGGAGCCTTGAATTTCACCATGCGCTCTTCCACAAAGTAAATGTCGAGATTGTCCAAAATCTGCCAATTTTAAATGGTCATCTTGTAGTAGGACAACCTCCGGACGTAAATCCAAATGTGCAATATTTCGATGATGCATATACTGTAGAGCAGTGAGAAGTTGTTTAACAAAAATTCGAACTTCTTCTTCACGATTTCTTTGATTGCTGCTGCCATCCTCAGGCTTTGATTGTTGGGGAGCAAGAAGATTGTCAAGAAGGCTTCGATTGGCACTGAAAAAGTGGAATGTATGCAAATTTTCTAAAAGATTAAAAAAACTGATTAGCATAACAAATATATTATGCAAATTTATTTAATTCAAATATATGCAAATTCTATTAGGATGCATAAAGTTGTGATTTTTATATTCAAAACATAATGAAAATTGAATTAAATTTTTGTGTAGGTTATGTAAATTTTATTAAATAATAATTTTTTAGTTAACCCCAAAACATTAAACTTTTTGACCCCTGCTCGTGAAATTAAACTTACAAATTAATATACAATTGAACCATTTTTAATTTAATTTAATTTAATTTATACAAACTTTTTAAAACATAATAAAAGAATAAAAGCAAGAACAAGAAAGAGCTATAGCTTAATTTTTAATTAAATCCTTGAAACATTGATTAAAAATGCCCGATTAAAATTGGATCAACCAAGAACAAAAGCAAATCGGAAGAGAAATATCGGGGCCTCTATTGCTTTGCGATCATTTTACAACAACAACATTCTTTTCTTCATCGATATATATTTTTGGGTAACAAAGAAGAGAAGATCTTATCCTTTTCTTTTTATTGCTTGTTAGAAAAAAGTGTAAAATGCTTATAATAAAAAAAAGGAAAGCATTAAACGGCATTCCTTTCCTTTTGATCCCCTTCCCTGAGGGCTCAATTCAAGAAGCCAACCACTTTACTCTTTCTTTTCAAATAATTGTCCAGCAACAAAAAAACTAAAACCCTTTATTTCTCATACTTTAAACTTTTTCAGACACAAGCAAAAAAATACTTTTTTCCAGAGAAATCTCCAACCACAGCTGTCATAGCCGTTTTTTTCTTCTTGTATCTCAATTTGCTTTATTTCCTTTGCAAAGGCAAAAAGTATATATCTCTTTTTTGTCAAGTTTTTTTTTATCTTTTTTGAAGATGTCCAATAAATCTTAATCCTGCCATGGATATTTTTTGTTTTTAAAGGAAAAAAAAGAAGGTGGACAAAAGCAAAATGTTTGTGTTTGGAAGAAAAACTTCATATCAAAACAAGGATAAAAAAAGTTTCTTGAAAATAGCAGCAGCTGATATTCGAGTTTTGAAAGAAAAACTTGGGCTTTTTAGCTTAACTTAAATATTAAACAGCAAAAATCGTCCAATGTCCAGTTTGAACATCATGTTTATCAACTTTAATAGATAAAACTATGATACAAAATTCTACCACCTTGAAGGAAATTATGATTATCAAAAATTGATTTTTAATTCAAATTTTTATACTAAATTAAAAATCGCTGAAATGTTAAAAAGAATTTGATAAAAAGGAATTCAGCGTATAATAATTGACTTCAAATGCGTTTTCAATAAAATAATGTGCATTTAACACTAAAAATTTGCTTAAATATTGATTAAAACTTACTTTTCAATATCTTCATCGTCTTCAAAACCACCTTCAAAATCCTCAAAATCTTTAAATTTCAAAGGCGAAAATAAATATTCGCAGTAACTTTCATTGTTACTCATTCTTTCTTTTCTTCCTTCCGACTCCCACAAAAATAAGTGAAATTTGTTTTTTTCATTTTTAAAATGATTCCACCCTCTTTTTTTGAGAAAAACTTTTTATTTTATCGTTTATCCCATCTGAGAATCGTTAAAATAAAAATAAATTTGATCTCCCACTTGCTTGTTCTTTCTTTCTTTAAAAAGAGATATAAAATTGATTGCTCTTTCTTTTACTTCTAGCAATAAAATATGGCCCAATATTATATATATATGTGTCCCAGCTATCCTTGTTTATAAGTGTCCCAAATATGTAAATGTGAGTGTTACTTACTTTTGAAAAACGACCAAAGCAAGATCATCATCAACGATGATATGACGATATTGTACAAATGCCCGAGTATTGTCAAGAACATTATGCATTGCAACGCCTCGTTTAAGACTATCATCAAAGGGTTTAAGTTGTGCCACAAAAAGCTCTTCACTTTTACAATCTTTCACAACAAATGGCGCACCTTCGGCGGCTTTTCTATAAAATTGAGAAACGGATTATACAAAATAAATTCAATGATTGAAAAAATAGATTCTAATTTTTTGTTGGAATCAATTCAAAAAACTGCCTTCGACTCTTTGGAAAATTTTTTGGAACAAAATAATTTTTTTTAAAACGAACGAACGACAGTCGTCTCTTTTTTATTTTTTTTCAAAGACACAAAACTACCGTAATCCTTTTCTTTCTTTTTTTGTTCACTTTCAAGTTTTCACTTTTATGCAAATTTTATAAAGATTCTGTTTCGTTTTTTGACCAGCACTTTGAAAAATTTTTTTACTCATTTTTGAATTTGAATTTTTTGTTTTTTCCGTTTCTCAACTAAAAGAAAAAAGCCACAAAAGAAAGCACCACTTCAAAGGAAAAAAGTTGTAAAAAGTTTGTAAAGAAAAAAGCTTGTTTTTTGCACTCAGAAAAAAGCAAAGCAGTTGTTTTTTGAGAAAAAATATGAAAAGTCCAGTAGTGCTAGTGACAACATCTTAATGCCATAAAAATCAATGTCATTATTTTGAAGTTCAATGCTTACGTTTCTATCAAACACAGTATTTAACAATACATTTTAAATTATCAACTTTTTTGCGTAAAAAATCGATAATTTTGGTTTTAAAATGTAAGATAGTAATATTGTTAAATACTGTATTTAACAAAATAAAAACAGTTTAACCCAAAAATGACACAAATTTTTCGGCATCAGAATGACGTCATCATCAAAATCGTACTGGAAAAGTTAAACCCAAAAGCAGAAGAAAAAAGTTATAAAGCAAAGTTAAATTTTTTTAAATAATTAAAAAAATTGTTTCTTTTTGAAAAAACTTCAGCAAAAAAGAAGTTTTTCAAAGGTGCTTGAAAAAAAGAACTCCCTAAATTTGCGTGAAAGTGTGAAAAATAGTAAAAAAAGAAGCGGATAGTCTTTTCTGTCTTGGAAAAAAAGTATTTTCGAGGCGTTGAACAACTTTTGCACCAAAATGTTCTCAGACAATTTTAACACGGACAATGGCATTTTTCTGTTGAAAAATGCCGTACAATGCTTTGGACGTTGGACATGATATTTTTTGATGATGGACTATATTTACACAAAACACATAAAATATATAAAAAAAGCTTTACTGTACAAAAAATAGAAATTTGAATAAAAAAAATAATAGAGAGCATAACATATATAGGCTACAGTAAATATAAACCAAACAATGGAAGCGGCCATTGAAATTTTGAATCCGAGTTTGATGGTGATTTTTTTTTCAAAATCTCAAAATCCATTGAAAGTAAAAAATATACTGTAGCTTAAAAATTATCTGGTGAAAAATAAACAATATAAAAAACACGGGAATACAATTTTAGTAATTAGCATAAGTGAGTAAGTCGTCGATGATCTGATTGTTTTTTTAAAATGGCATCAAGTTTAAAATTTAATAAAAAAAGCAATTCCCACACGATGAAAAGTCCATTTTCAAAAACAAAACCAAAAAAAATTGAGAGGGATTTTTTGGGTTGAAAAAAGAAAATGTCTCACAACGGGAAATTACTGTAATTTTTGAACTTGAGCCCGCGCAAAGTTATTTCATCATCATCAAAGGAGCCGACATTACTCGATTTAAAAAAAAACAGAAATAAAAAAATATTAACTGAAATATCTCTCATTTTTTCTAATGTCTCAACAATTTAAAAAACTAAACATTTAAACTAAAAAGAAAAACATATAAACATAAAAAATTTAAAAGAGTCCGGGGCAGTTTTTCTTCCAACATTTTAATTTAAAACTTTGCATTAAAAGTTTTATTAATTACTTTTCATCTTCTTCTGCAATTTCATAGATTTCTCGAACTTTTTTAGATTCAATTCCGACTTTTTTACGTGGAAGTTGGACATCATTATATTCGCCGTCAGCTAAAAATAAATTTGCATAAATTATTTTGCTCGATTACTGTAGCTCTAACAAACCTTCAACGGTTACAGTACATGAAGTTGTAGCTTGTCCGGCATCATTAATAGCAATAACAGAATAAATACCTAAAAACACACATGCATAAAATTTTGCATAAAATTTTGTTTCAAATACAAACCTGAATCTCGCCATATTGGTTCTGTAATAATCATTGAGCAAAGATATGGACCATCATTTACAAATTTAATTCGATGTGATTCAACAATTGGCCTCCAATCTCGAAGCCATTTAATTTCTGGGAATGGATTTCCTTCAACTCGAACATCCAATTTCATTGGTTTTCCATCTGAGAATGTTCGATCCATCAAAGGTTGAATGAATGATGGTCTTTCTAAAAATTCAAATGCTTATTACTGTAAATACAGTAGTAATATTAAAATTTTACCAGCTAAATCAATTTGTATATTTTGTTGTGCATCTCCATATTGATTGGTTAGGAGGCATTGATATTGTCCAGCATTTGCTTTTGTAAAACCTGTAATCGTTAGAATTGTTTCAGCCCCAGCGATTATGGTAGTTTTAATATTTGATGATGTTGAAGTGGTATCAACATCCCAGCCACGGAATTTCCATTGAATTTTTGGATCTGGATATCCATTAACTGATAGTGCGATGGTGATGGTATCATTTTCTGCACAATATCTTTTTTCTGTAACCCCTGGGGCAAACCATGGTGCACAGGCATATTGCTCTGCATAGGCTTGCTCCAATGCTCGTTCAGCATATGGATCAAGTAATGGAATTACCCGCTTATTCTTATCTAATACTGGTCTGGGAGGTGCCATTAACCTTGAAGGTGGAGATGGGGGAGATGGATCTGAGATTCCATAAATATTTTCGGCACGAACTCGGAATTGATATGATTTTCCAAGTTCAAGATTTCGAACTTTACAAACTGGTTCAGGGATATTATAATCAAGCTGAAAAAAAAATTTGCGTAAAATTAGTAAATTTTTAAAAAATCTGTAAAACGTTTTGTGAAACCAAAAATATGAAAATTCTAAAAATTTGCATAAAATAGTGTCATTTGTTAATAAAAAAATTTGTAATTAGTAATTTCAATTTCAAAATTTGGAAATTTTTGATTTCACAATTTTTTCCATTATCAAAAAGTGTTAAAGAAAAAATAGATAGGGAGATAGAATTTGATGGTGACTGACCAAAGTCCATTCACGTTCAGGTAGTTCTCGAATTTCGATGACATATGTAACTTGTGGATATCTTGGTGGGGTACGTTTTGTTGGAATCCATGAAAGTGTTAAATAGTGTCCTGTCACCTCTTTGATAAATGGACCACGATCTGGTGGAGTTGGTAAACCTAAAAAATTTGCATATTTTACTACTTCACATTACTATAATAATGTAAATTCATACATTTATAATTAATCTTTTTGAACCCGTATTCTTCAGTTAAATAAGGTGTAACATCAATTGAACCATCAAATTTGATGTTATCCAAATGTGGCACAGTTACATCGAGGATGGCAGAGGATTGTGCCGTGCCATGACTGTTTCTTGCAATTGCAACATATTCACCACAATCATCAAGTGTTGAATCAAGAATAATTAAAGCATGTGATCCACCACCCGCAACTTGAATCTTTGTTCGACCATCTGGGACAATCTTTTTGCCATTATGATACCAATCAACTGTCGGAGGAGGATATCCAACAACCAAACAATCAAAGATTGTTGGCATATGTGTAAAGACATGTTTATTTTTAAGTTGTCGAATAAATCCTGGTGGGAATGGCATTCCACCATATTTATCCAATTCACTGCCTTCAATTGGATGTCGAGGTCGGATAACCGAAAGTGGACCATCACTTTTTGCTTCCCCGAGGGGATTTGTGGCAGTAAGGGAATATTCGCCTTCATCTTCAGGTTGAACATTAATAATTACACAATGATGAATACCACGTTCATCAGTCCAAATGGTTCGACGACCATCTGCACCTTCAGATTTTATTTCTTCACCATTTTTGAACCATTTAACTGTTGGCACAGGCCATCCAGTGGCACAAACTTGCATCTCGACGGGATTTCCCTAAAGTTTGAATATGGTATTATTACTAATAATACAGTAATCATTTCGTAATAGCTCAAAAAAGGGGTAGTAAAACTATGATTCAGAGAATCTCTATTTGGAAACTATGATTCAGAAGGAGGTGTCTGTATTTGCTTTTTTTAAGTAATCGTAATTATTCATGTATGTACAAGGGATTTTTATATTTCTTCATCATCATCAATTGCGTTGATCATTCAATTTGAATTTAAATTTGATTGTTGATGGGGAAGTTGTTGATGAATGACTCGATGAAAAGGTCTTGATGATCAGCCACTTGAGAGGAGGGGGAAAAGAAGAGAAGGGATTTTTTTTATAAGCTTCCAAGAAGGAAAGCATTACATTTTTTTGAAAAAAAAGTTTAAAGGGGGTTGACACTTCATTCTCATTCATTCACGTAAAATATAAAAAAAAATTGGGGGAGGAAAATAGTGTGAATAAAAAAGAGTAATTGATGATGATGAAGTAAATATGAATGAGGATGGGAAAGTTTTTTTTCCCGACCCCTTTTTTTGCTTCATCATCAAAAACAACATATTCATTTATTCACAAGAGGCATATATAAATATAACACTTAAAATATAATTTTGACTTACTTGATGAATGGACATTGGATAAAGGCCACGTCGAATTCGAGGTTTACTTTCTTCTGGGGGACCACCATTTTCAAGGGGTAATCCATTTGTCAATGGTCGGCGTTCACCTAAAAAAACAATGTTTTCAGTTCATTTTTTATGGAGTTTAATTCATTCATTCATTCAATTTTTGAATTGAACGAATTGAAAAAAAGAAGAAGAAGTAGTGCAAAAATTAAATGGGTTTTTAAGTTTGTGTTAATGTAAAAAATAAAGTTGGACTTGTTAGAGAAAAAAAAAAAAAAAAAAAAATTTCTAGAGTAAAAAAAGTTATGTTGCGTCATTTTTCAAACCCATTTAAAATATTTGATAAAAAACGGGTTTCATTTTTTTTCGATTAAAACTTAGTTTTTCTTGATGAATGAAAAAAAACGAGTCATTTTTTGCGCACCTTCTTTCTTTTCTTTTTTCTCTCTGCTTTGCTCCTAATTTATTTATGATTTTTTTACTCAATTTTTTAAAACTTAAAATGAATTTTTTGTTTGTTTGTTTCGCAACTTTTTATTTCTTCTCTTTTTTCTAAAATATTTCTTTGAATCTTTGAAAATAAAAAAAGTGTGTCCTTAAGTGCAAATCACTTTTTTTTTCTTTTCTTTGAAGTGAAATGACTCATTTATTTTCTATCTGTCATTTATATATATCTTATTTATATTTTGTTAAAAACTATTACTAACTTTATTTTTTATGTCTTGATCTTTTTTAAATGAGACATATTTTAGATGATGATGTGGCCAGAGGAGGGAGGGATAACCTTTCATTTTCAAATTTTTGAGGGTGTTGGTCATTTTTTTTGTTTTTTCAAAAACCTCGATTTTTGTTGCTTTTCGATAAACACTTTCTTTTATCTTTCTACTTTGGCATTTAACTTTGTCCTATTATTATTTTTACCCTTTTACTTCATTTTCGGTTGAGCACCTTCACCATCAAAAAATGGACTTTCCTTTTTTTAAAAAACAAATTTAATACTTTTTTACTTTTTTTACCAAAAAAATGATGCCAAAAAATAACCTTTCTACGTAAAACAATTGCCGTGTTTATTATTTATATAGCAGTTATATAAATATAAATAGCCTAAGGGGATGTCATTCCACTTATGTTTCTTTTTTTTGGGAACTTTTTTTTCATTTTTTTATTCATCCATTTATTTTTTTCAGCTCAAATATAAAAAAATAATGATGACGAGAAATATTTTATGGGTGGTGGTGGCAGGATTATTTTTGGTGCAGCTTTTAAAATTTGAGATTGCAGAAGCTCGAACTTTTATTGCTTTACCAAAATATCAATGCCCTACAGGGTGGGATGTAAATCCAACAACAAAGCTATGCTATAAATTAATTAATCGTCCAATGCCACAAATTTTTGCTCAACAATATTGTAAAGTTCTAGATCCAAAAGCTAAACTTGTAAGAATACAAGATAAACAGGAAAATGATTTTGTTCGAGGTAATCTTAACTTTTGGATTATGCAAATCTTATGACGGATCTGTATTTGTAGAATATACATATGGTGGAGATGCAATATGGATAGGTGCAAAAGCAAAATTTGATATCATTGATAGCAAGGCTGCCCTCTTCTCTCCCGGGCTAGTTTTAAGATGGAAAAATGGAAAAGCAGTAAAATACACAAATTGGGAGGCGAAAAATGGCTTCGATAAAATGGATTCCAATCATATGTGTGTTGTGATGAATAGCAGGGGAAAATGGGCGAATGCAAATTGTAATCGAAATGTCAATTTTGTTTGTGAACGAAAAGTTTGTTTTCGTCATTTTCATCAATTATGGTAATTTTTGGATAATTTAAGATTGAAGAGCCTGCAGAATCTGCTGAAGAATCATCATCAGAATGTCCAAGAAAATGGATTTATCGATCTCAGACAAAAGCATGCTATCGAGCATTCAGCGGAAATCGAAATATCACATGGCTTGATGGCGACAAATTATGCGGCGAATCAGGTACGTCAGACTACTTTTTTGGCGCCAAAATAAATTTGTTTATACTTTTTTTGCACTTTCTGTTTTAATGCCCCCTTTTTATAATTAATTAGTTAATTAATTTTAAAAGAAAGTTGTATTTTTTCCTTTTGAAATACGCATATATTTTTTTAACCATTTAAAGTTTAACACGTTTTTTTTTCTCCTTCATTCATTAATTATATATTTTTCTCACAGGTGCAGAAAGTAAAGAAGACGCTTCACTCGTTTCCGTCACAAATGCCTATGAAAACAAATTTGTTATGGGTAAATAATTTTTGAAAATTTACAATTAAAAATTGTGAACGCTTTGATTTTTTTAGATTTGGCGCGGAGGAGGCAACCTAATTGGCAATTTGTTTTTCTTGGGGCAATTGGAGATACAAAAAGTCGAAAACATTGGGATTGGGTTGATGGTGAGTCATCCGTCACTTTTTGCATGAACAAGTTTTTTTACGTGTAAAAATTCTGTGACACAAATGTGTTCCTTTTTAAAATCATAAACTTCAGACACAAATAATTTTTAAAGTTGTTCCATTATGAAAAAGTTCCAAAATTAATCCATCACGAAAACTTTTTAAAGTTGTTCCATTTGTTTTTTAGGAAATTCCTTTAAACAATTCCATAATTGGGAGCTGATAATGCCTCGTGGAAATCGAAGAATGGCAGTTTTGGCAATGGCCCGAAATGGTCGTTGGCAAAATACCTATGCTGATCAGGCGATGCCTGGGAGAACGGTAGTCGTATGCAAATTTACACTTAATTAAATCTCAAATATTAAATCCCTTTTTTCTCCTTTAAATGTGCTTTTTCTTTTGTTTTGATCTCATTTTTTGATTTTTGTTGTTTTTTTGCCAAAAAAATAAAGATTTTTTGTTTTTTGTTGCTTGAATTGTATTTTGGAGATCCAATGATACCCACCAGTAATGGTTAGTTCAGCTTTTGTTGAGGCAGTGCCGAATTCATTTGTTGCGACGCAACGGAAATATCCCGAAGATAGGATATCAACATCATCAATTGTAAGCCTTTGAGTATGATCATCCAAAGCTTCAATTTTAATTTTATCACCAGGTTGAAGTTCAATTCCATCTTTTAACCATTTAATTGCAGGGAATGGTTTACCATATGGTAGGCATTCAAAGACAACAGTTTCACCAGGCTTTGCTCGTTTAACTGTTAACGGAATTGAAAAACCTGGAGCATTTCCTTCAAGGGCTTGTGAATCATCAAATGTTGGTTTGGTTCGATCTTTCACTGAAAATGTAAAAAAGGTATCAAACCAAGGGTTTTTTTGAAAGAATAGAATTTTTGGGATCACACACGAATAGAAGAAGCACGCGAGATAGGGCTCTAAAACAAAACAAATCAAAAGATGCTTACGTTGAACAGAAACTTCACAAGTGGTTCGAGCTGAGCCGTAATCGTTTTCAGCAACAACCTAAAAATTTGCATATTTCAAATTTAGTTTTTTGATTATAAACAAATTTAAATTTTGTTTTTGGAATATATACAAAAACTTACACGATACATTCCAGCATCCGATCTTGAAGCTGATTCAACAACAAGTTCACAAGTGCCATCAGGCAATTCAGAAAGCTGGCATCGAGTGTAGCTGTAGATTCTTTCGCCATCCTTAAACCACTCTAAAAGTAAATATAAATTAGCATAAACTTTAATTTTTAGGTATTTAAAAGCTTACTAATTGTTGGTTTTGGATCACCGGAGAATTTGCATCTAAGTTTAAAGGATTGTTTTTCTGGGACTCGAACATTTTCAAGTGGAACAATGCATCGTGGAGCTTTATTCGAATCAAATCGATCCATTGCAGCTGCCGGGGATGCGCCTCTTCCACCTCGATCATCAGCTCCTCGGGGTCCACGTCTTACTGTAGCTGTACATTTATCAACAGCTGATCCAGCAGGATTTGTCGCGATAACTCTGTATAAGCCATCATCGTCCATGGTTGCTTTTGGAATGTATAGGGTTGCAGTGCCCTCAGGGCTTACTTCAAGTTGAATTCGATCAGATGGAATTATTTTTTCACCATCTTTGTACCAGTCAAGGGTCGGCATTGGAGTGCCTTCAACTTTGCATAAAAGTTTTAATGGTTGTCCTTCATTAACTCGAACATCAGCAAGTCTTAAGCTAATTCTGGGTGCCGTTGAAGCTTCAACTTTTCCGCCGAAGGTTCCATCATCAATTCGAATCATGCCTTTTGTAGTTGCCGATCCGGATTCATTTGTTGCAACAGCTCTGATCGTGCCTTCATCATAAAGATTTGCATTTCTGATTTTAAGGGAATATGTGCCCTTTTCAGGGTTATTATCCCATTCATATCTTGCATCTTCAATCAGCGGTCCACCATCTTTACTCCATTTAAGTGTTGGCATTGGAACACCTGTGACTTTGCATTCCAGCTCGATCAATCCCTTTGCTCGAACAGATGTATCTTCAAGTGGAACAACAAATTTAGGTGCTTCACCTTCGATAATTGGAGTTTTTTCACGTTTAATTGACATTTGAACAAATCCTGTGCATTGTGTTTTGGCACGACCATGTGCATTTTCTGCTTCACATCTGTAGAGGCCTTCATCGGACATTGTAGTATCTTTAACAGTTAATTTGCAAGTGCCATCAGGATTATTTTCAATGATGACTCTTGGAGATGCCCGTAAAAGGGTGCCATTTCGATACCATCGGATTTCAGGTTGTGGATCACCAGTTACAGCACAAGTCAATTCAAGAGTTTCTCCTCGATCAACATATTTATCAACGAGGCCTTTGGTGAAGAATGGTTCTTCACCTTCTTTTTTGACTTCAGCTTTTTTGGTTTTAACTGTAACAAGGCAGGCAGTATTTGTTGAGCCAAGATGATTGGAAGCAACAATTCGATATGCCCCACCATCACCATCTTTGGCATCTGTAACTGTTAGGGTGATTTGTCCAGATGTTGGATCATAAGTCCATTTTAGTCTATCTGAATTTTTAACTGGTAACCCATCTTTGTATGGAACAATTGAAGCAATTGGAATTGCATCAACTCGGCAGCTAAGAGAAATTGTGCCACCTTCATTAAGAATTTGATCTTCAAGTTGTGGGTTGAATTTAGGGGCATATTCAATCTTTGCTTGTTCTTCTTTTTCTTCTTTAACTTCAACATTCAAATTTGCAATTGTATCTGCAGTGCCGTAACAATTCTTTGCAAAACATTTATATGCTCCAACATGTTTTTCAAGGAATTCAGAGATCTTTACTCGACATGCCCCTTCAGGGGTATATTCAATTTGAATACCTTGAGCTGATTTTAGTTCTTCATTGTTGAAAGTCCATGTAATTTCTGCCAATGGTTTTGCATCAACATGACATTCAATGAACATTGGATCACCAAGTGGTACTCTTCGATCCCAAAGTGGAACATTAAATCTTGGGGGATATCCTTCTTCATCTCGGGATTTTGGTTTTCGACCACCTGTTTGATCAAAGATTGCTTCACATTCATCTTTGCCATTTTCATTTTCAGCAACACATCTCCAAGTTCCAAAATCTTCTTCTTTAACTTCTTTAATTGTTAGGCACCAATTTCCATCGTGCATATCTTCGAGCGTGATTCGATCATTATCAATTGGAACATTTCGCCCATCAATTTGGAATCGAATTGTTGGTTTTGGCACTCCTCGAACTTTTACATTGAATTCAGCTTTTGCTCCAAGTGGGGCATCAGAGCTTCGAAGAGGAATAATGAATTTCGGAGCACATGGTACTTCATCAGATGAAAGAACTCCAACTTTGCAAGATGAATCAAGGCTGCCGGCAGGATTTGTTGCAACAACTTTGTATTGTCCAGCATCGGATTTCTTTGAATCCATTACTCTTAAAGTTGCTGTTCCATCAAGGGCTAAACGCATGACAACCCGATTTGATGGTTTTAGTTCTTCACCATTACAGTACCATTTAAGAGTTGGTTGTGGTTCAGCAGAAATTTGGCATTTAAGTGTAAGGGTGTCACCTTCTTCAATATCAACATCTTTAAGTGGAGAAATGAATGTTGGGGCTCTAGCCTCTGCTTCTTTTGGTTTTGATTTCTTAACATTTGCAACTGCACCACTTTGTACATCACCTTTGTCATTGGCAAAGACAACTTTAAAGGCTGCAGCATCAGATGGAATTGCAGAATCAACAGTAAGGGAATATTCACCCGTTTCAGGGTTGCTTGAAATTTTGTATCTTTCATCATCCCCAATTTCTTTGCCATTCTTAAACCATTTAACTGATTTTGGAGTACCAGTAATTTTGCATGAGAAGGTGATAGGTTGTCCTTCATCAACATTAACATCCGAAAGACCTTTAACAAGTTTAAGAATATTTGGTTTTTCAACCTTTAAATCAGCTGTTGATTCACATTCTCCAGCTTTGTTTGAAAGAACAACCCGATAAGTTGCACCATCATCAAATTGGGACTTGTTAATTGTAAGTTCGAATTTCTTTGGATTAACTTGTTTTGGTTGCATATGTGCAGATGGTTTAATTTCTTGTCCATTTTTATACCATTTAACTTGTCGAACAGGTGCAGATACTTCAACCCGGAATACTTGGTCATCTCCTTCATCAATATTAGCAGGAATAAGACCTTTAACAATTTCAGGTTTTTCATCAACTTCTGCTTTGGCTGTTGAAGTGGCTTTTCCATCAGGATTTGAAGCTTGAACTTCATAATCTCCAATATCTCCAACATCAGCTTTTGGAATTGTTAATCGATAAGTATTTCCATCGATTTTTTCAATCTTTGCTGAAGCATTTGCCTTTTCAACTGGTCTTCCATCTTTTAACCATCTAACTTCAGTAACATCTCCATCAATTTTAACTTCAAATATGATT
Source organism: Panagrolaimus sp. LJ2414 (assembly GCA_024447195.1). Classification (NCBI taxonomy): domain Eukaryota; kingdom Metazoa; phylum Nematoda; class Chromadorea; order Rhabditida; family Panagrolaimidae; genus Panagrolaimus; species Panagrolaimus sp. LJ2414. The sequence goes on along the minus strand of JAMRXY010000001.1, from coordinate 1,563,749 downwards.
GCATCACCTTTTGCAACAATTTGATCTTCAAGACCTTTTGAAATTGTTGGAGGATTTTTCTTTCCTGATTTAACTGTTAAGGAAGCAGATGAATCAACTGGACCAGCAGAATTTTCAAGAACAACTTTGAAAGTTCCTGCATCATCTTTTGTTGTTTTTGGAATTGTAAGACGATATTTTGTGTCATCAATTGTTTCAATTTTAATTTTTGCATCTGCAGGTTTAATTTCTTGTCCATTTTTGTACCATTTTACACTTCGAGGTTTTGCATTTGTTTCAATTTGGAATTCTGCAGGTTCACCTTCTGTTACTTCAACATCTTTCAATGGTTTCAAGAATGTTAGTTTTGGTTCATCAGCAGCTTTTTCAGCTGGAAGTTTAACAGTTAAAGCACATGAAGAATCAATAGGTTCATCATCATCATTTGTGGCAACAACTTTGAATTGTCCATTCGCATCAACATCTGGAACAATAAGTTGATATTTGGTATCTGAGATTTTCTTGGGCTGTTCTTTATCTCCCGGTTTTATTTCGTTGCCATTTTTGTACCATTTGACCTGTTTCGGCTTATCAGATAATTCAATTTCAAGTGGAACTGTTTCACCTTTGTTTGCGGTGACATCTTCCAATGGTTTAACAAATGAAAGTTTTTTAGCGGCTGCAGGAAGTTTAACTGTTAGGGCACAAGCTGAATCTGCTGGAGTATCATCATCTCCAATTGCAACAACTTTAAATTGTCCATCTGCATCAACATCTGGAACAATAAGTTGATATTTGGTATCTGAGATCTTCTTGGGTTGTTCTTTATCTCCTGGTTTAATTTCGTTGCCATTTTTATACCATTTAATTTCTTTTGGTTTTCCTGAGAGTTCAGTTTCAAGTGGAACTGTGTCACCCTTGTTTGCTGTAACATCTTCCAAGGGTTTAACGAATGAAAGCTTTCCAGCTGGAAGTTTAACAGTTAAAGCAGCATTTGAATCAGCTGATCCGGCATCATTTGAAAGAACCACTCTGTAATCTCCAGCATCTTCTCCTTTTGCGGATGGAATAATAAGACGGAATTTCTTTCCATTAAGTTCTTCAGTTTGAGCACCTTTTAATTCTTCGCCGTTTTTGTACCATTTGACTTGTTTAACTGGACCTTTAACTTCTACTTCAAAGGCGGCACGTTCACCAGGTTTTACCGTAATTGGCTTCAAGCCACTAACAATTTCTGGTTTATCTTCTAAAAAGTGTTAATTCACTCATTATTAGTAATTAAATGTTTAAAAAAATAAATTTACCTCGAGGTGAAATATTTGCTTTTGATTCAGCAGTTCCAGCATCATTTGAAATTTTAACTGAATAATTTCCAAAATCTTCATCTGATGTTTCGGGAATGACAAGGGCATATTTTCCATTTCCAAGATCTTCAACCTTGACTTTCTTTCCATCCGGTTTTAGCTCGTCACCGTTACGGTACCATTTAACTTCCTTTGGTTTACCATCAACCTCAATTTCAAGTCTTAATGGGGCACCTTTGGGAACTTGTTGATCGGCTAAACCTTTTCGGAATCCTGGTTTACCATCACTGCCATCTGTAACTGTTATTTGACAATTTGATTCAACTGATTGTGTTTCAGTTGATAGAACAACCTGAAAATAGGGGGTTATGTTTTTTCTTTATTTATGAGCTTTAAAATACCCGATAAGCTCCAGTATCAGAAAGTGCAGCCTTATTAATTGTAAGTCGATATTCTTCTTCTGTAACTTTTTCCAAATGATTTGCTGAAGATTCATTAATTTCATTATTTCCTTTAAACCATTTAACAGTTTTTGGATGTCCTTCAACTTCAACAGAAAGTTGGACTTTGCTTTCAACTGGAACTTGTTTATCGTAAAGGCCACGCTTAATTCGAAGTTTTTCAGCTGCTAAAATCATTCAAATTTTTTTAAAGAAAATATAATAATCAGTTGCTTACGTTCAACAGTTAATGGAGCTTTAGAACTTGCTGATCCAAGGTCATTTGTTGCTTCCTACAATTATTAAATATGCAAATTTATGACTTTTAACATTTTGTTTTACATATCTTTTCGAAAGTTAATGTAAATAAATTTGTAAAAATTTTTATTATTTTTTGAAAAACTTACAACTCTATAATTGCCTTGATCATCGATTTTGGCATTTTGAATGGTGAGTTTTTGTTTTCCATCAGAAGTTGATTCAACTTTAATTCTTTGATCAGATGATACACTGAAAAATATGTTTATGAGATATTACATAATTTTATGCGGGAATGTCGCAAAGTCGATATTCTTTTTTGAAGTTTAATGATAGATAAAAATAACTGTCTCAGCAGTTAAAAACAGTATTGTTACGATAAAGACCGAGTCTTAAAATGTTTTTAGTTGTTTTCGATTCTTTTTAGAAAAAAGTTTTCCTGTTTTTTCAACATTGACAGAATAGTCTTTGACAATGCAATGAAAGCTGAATTTTTTTCTTCCGAGCAGCATTTTTTAAAGTCCTCGATTTAAACTACACAAAATGTGGTGTAGTAGCATTGAAGAGATTTTTTGATGACAAAAAAATAAACATCACTGAAATTTTTCATCTCAGAATAATCATTTTTGAATTTTTGATAAATCTTTAAATCATCATATTGCTATCAGTCAAACATGACATTAACTTGGCAATGTTAATGGAGATCGAAGCAAACATGATTCAGGAAAATACATGTTTTATTTGCTATGAATACATATATCTGTCCACACAGTTTTAAAAGATTATCAACGCATTCTAACAAATGTTATACATTAATAGAGAACAAAGAACGTGCAGAATCTTTTATACAAAAATTCAACACTATCATTGTTCAATTCTTGTGCTCATATTGTCAGGGGAAATATTATTTTGGTAATATTTTTGTTAATAAATAAAATTTTTTCAACTTACGATATTTCTTGGCCATCTTTAAACCATGAAACAGTTGGAGGTGGATGTCCATCAACTCTGAAATTATTAACATTTATCATTTATCACTTTTAGTTTTAGTGTCACATACTTGCAATCAAATACAATTGTTTCACCTTCTTTAGCTTGTGCAGGTTTAAGTTGTTGTGTAAACTCTGGGGCTTTTTCACCTTTTCCAGTGTCAGCTGGAAGAACTTTAAGTGGGGCTTCTGAAGTTGCTGTTCCAGCAGGATTTGTTGCTTCAGCACGATATTTGCCAGAATCATCTTTTTTGGCATCTTTAATAACGAGTTTTGCTTTTCCATCATTATCGATACTTTGTTTAAAGTGTTGATCATTGGCATCAATTTCTTTGTTGTCTTTGAACCATTTAATTTCTGGCAATGGAGATCCGCCAACAATTACTTCAAATTCAGTATGCTCATTTTCACGAGCAGTTGTTTCTTGAAGGGATCGAGTGAAAGTTGGTACAATCATTCCATGCCCGGTTTCTTCTGTTGCAGCAGCATGTACGGTAAGAGTGGCATCAGACCAAACATCTCCCCATTTATTTGTTGCTTCACACTAAAAAGGATTTAATTGCAGAAACTTTTGTTTTTTGTATTTTTACTAATTATGATTTATGCAAATTTCTGTTAAACTTACGCGATATTCACCAATATCATCAAAAGTTGCCTCTTTGATTGTAAGACGTTGTGTGCCATCAGGCAATGATTCAAGAAGACATTTTTCATGATTTTTAGGTATCTCAACACCACCTTTGTACCATTTAACAGTAGGTTCTGGAGTACCAATAATTTTTCCTTCCAAAACAGCTTGTTGTCCAGTTAATACGGTAATGGGTCTAACTGGTGCCAAGAAATCTGGAGCTTCACCATCTGTTGGCAAAGTTCCAGCTGCAGCAAGAATAACAGGAGCTTCGGTCCAAGCATTTCCAAAATCATTAGTTGCTTCACAGCGATATTCACCTGCATCAGCATCAGTGGCATTTTTAATTGTAAGAGTAATACTTCCGTCTTCTTTGTATTCAGTAAAAACTCGATCAGAAATTTCAACAGTTTTTCCTTGTCGAGTCCATTTTATTGTTGGTCGAGGTTCACCTTTAACCTTACATTTGAGGACAGCTTCTCCACCAGCTGAAGTTAAAGCCGAACGAAGAAGTTCAACAAATTCTGGAGCACCTGCTCCACGTTTATCTGCTGATTCAAATTCATCTAAAAATGGAAATTTGGTTTTTGAAATGATAGATTTTCCCCGAAAAAATAAAGTTTTTGAAAGATAGTTTTTGAAAATTTTTTTTGTAAGTAAAAGAAATTGAAATTGGAAAAAAATTAGCAATGGATAGAACCGATAGAAAAGTAAAAGAAAGAAAGGACGTTCAACACAATTTTTTTAACCATAAAATATGCAAAAGCTGCACATTTACAGTAATCTCAACATTGATTTTTTGTTCACCTGTAATCATGACATATTCAGCATGAATATTTGAGATTCCTTCTGTTGCGGCAGTACTTTTATCTTGAACAACTTTAAGTCTTTGAGGTTCTTCAACAACTTCTTCATCAACAAGTGACAAGACTTCTTCTTCATCGGGATCTTTCAAATCAATCATTTGAGCATATTTTAATGGTGCTTCAGTTTGAGCTTTTCCAGCTCTATTTACAGCAACACATTTATATTCTCCAATATCTTCTGAACGAACTTTTCTAACTGTAAGTTTTAAAGTTCCATCAGGGCGATGTTCAATAAGAATATTTGGTTTTGTATCAATTGGAACATCATCACGATACCACTGAACATCAGGATGACTATTTTCATTGACTTTACATTCAAATGTTACGGTATCTCCTTCTTTAACAGCTTGAGTTTTAAGAGGTTGAACAAAGAAGGGTTTGACATCTTCAACTTTTTCATCCTTTGCTTCTTCAACCTTCTTTTCTTCAGCATATTTCAATGGAGCTGATGAAGCCGCTTTTCCAGCTTTATTTACAACTTCAACTCGATAAACTGCAGCAGAATCTGATTGTGCCCGTTGAATTATCAATCTTAAAGTTCCATCTGCTCGAGTATCAATTAGCATATCACTGCTTGGAGAAATTGGTTTATCATCTTTATACCATTGAACTTTTGGGGCTTCAGCTGTTGCAGCAACCTTTGCTTCAAAGACGGCACTTTCCCCAGGTTTAACAGTTTGTGGTTGAAGTTCTTTCTCAAATCTTGGAAGTTCTTCAACTTTTTGTTGTTTTGGTTCTTCAATTTTCTTTTCTTCTGCATGTTTTAATGGAGCAGAAGAAGAAGCTTTTCCAGCACTATTAACAACTTCAATTCGATAATTTCCAATATCTTCAGCTTTTGCACTTTGAATTATCAATTTCAAAGTTCCATCGGGTCTTTGCTCTAAAAGCAAATTACTGCTTGCTGGAATTGGCATGTCATCTTTATACCAGATGACTTCAGGTTTTTCTTTTGTTTCTGCAAGTTTTGCTTCAAATGTTGCAGTTTCACCAGGTCGAACAGTTTGGGGTTGAAGTTGAGATTCAAAGCGTGGCGCAGTTTCAGTTGCTTCTCGTTTTTCAATTGGTTTATCTTCGGCATAATTGAGAGGAGCTTCAGAAGTTGCTTTTCCAGCAGAATTAAATGCTTCAACTTTATAGGTTCCAGCATCTTCTGGTTTAGCATTTTTGATAATCAGTTTAACAGTACCGTCAGGTCGATGTTCAATTTGAATGTTATCTGATGCTTCAATAGGTCTTCCATTCTTTAACCAAGTAATTTCAGGTTTAGTTGTTTCATCAACATGACATTCAAAGACGGCAGTTTCGCCATGCCGAACTTCTTGTGCTTTAAGTTGATCAGTGAAAGTTGGAACTCGAGCTAGCTCAACTTTTGGAATTACTCCAATTAGTTTTAGCTCAGCTTTTGTACTGCTGGCACCAATTTTATTAACAGCTTGACAACTAATTGTACCAACATCATTAGCCGTAGTTTTTTCAATTGTAAGCACATATCTGCCGTTTTCTTCAACTTTTTCAAAGATTCTTTTATTGTCGACAAAGATTGGTCGACCTTCACGGAACCAATTAATTGTTGGTTTTGGAAGTCCATTTACAACACATTCAAACACTGCCGTTTCACCTTCATTAATTTTGACGTCTTCAAGATTTTTAGAAAAGTGTGGACGTTCACAATATTCTCCAACGTAAACTTTTGCTTTTGATTCTGCAGTTCCAACTTTGTTTGTTGCAGTTACAGAATATTTTCCAGTATCAGTAAGTTGAGCATTTTTGATGGTAACAGTGTAACGTCCATTTGAATCACTTGTTTCAACAATTCGTGTGCCATCAATAACAAGTTTTTGGCCGTCTTTAAACCATTCAATTTTTGGTGTTGGTTTGCCAGTGACAAGAACAGAAAGCTCGCCAGTGTTTGTTTCTGTTAAATCAAGATTACGAAGTTTTCCAACAATTTCTGGAGCTTCCAAATCTTCAATTACTTCAAGATCAGCTTTACTTTCCGTTGAACCAACTTTATTTGTAACTTTCACAGAATATTGTCCACTATCATCAAGGATACTGTCCTTAATTGTAAGGGTAAAGTTTCCAGTGCCATCACTTCTTGCTAAAATCCGGCTTCCGTCGATTGAAACAGGACTGCCATTTTTAAACCAAGAAACTTCAGGAAGTGGTTTTCCAGCTACTGTAACGGTCATTTCAGTTGTTTCTCCTTCTTTGATCTTTCTGGAAACTAGTCCATCTTTGATTGATGGTCGTTCAAGATCTTCAGCAACTTTGAATTTGGCACTTGTTTCATCACTTCCAACTTTGTTCACTGCTTTTGCCATGTACATTCCAGTATCAGCAACGGTGGCATTTTTGATTGTAACTGAATAGACTCCATAATCTGGAGATGATTTTTGGATAATTCGTGTGCCATCAAATACGACAGGTTGTCCATCTTTAAACCAGGTAATCTCAGGAAGTGGTTTTCCTGTGGCACAAACTGAAAGTTCGGAGAATTGTCCTTCTCGAATTTCAATTGAACGAAGTTTTTCAGTGAATTTCGGAGCAGCTGTATCTTCATTGACTTTAACGTTTGAAGAAGATTCTGCACTTCCAGCTTTATTTTCTGCTTTTGCAGAATATCGACCTGATTCATCCATTTTTGCATCCATGATAAGTAGCACATGATGATTGCCTTCAATTCTATGAACGATTCTGTTACCATCAATTTGAACTTTTTGTCCATTTCGGAACCATTCAACTGATGGCGTTGGCTTTCCTGTTACAGTTACTGAAAGTTCAATCATTTCATGTTCTCGAATATTTTCATCTTTAAGTTGTTCAGTAATTTGTGGAGCATGTGTTTCTTCTACAATTCGTAACTTTCCAGATGTTTCATCTTTTCCAAGTTTATTGCTTGCTTTTGCAGAATAAATTGCATCATCATCAAGTCGAGTAATATTTAAAGTGAGAGTGTAAACTCCTTCTTCCTTCTTTTTAACAATTAAATGTTGTCCATCCATTGCAACAGGTTGACCATTCTTTTCCCAGCTAACTGAAGGTGCTGGATTTCCTGTGACTTTGACTCTTAACTCGATGTTATCTCCTTCATTTACATCAAGATTTCGAAGAGGTTCAATGAATTTCGGGGGAGATTGAGCAGGGATAACTTCTAGCTCTGCCTTTGATTCTGCAGCTCCTTCTGGATTTACAGCTTTAGCAGTATAATTTCCAACATCATTTGGTGTTGCATCTTTTATGATAATTTTATGTTCACCTGCTTCATCATCATGAATAATTTCGATCCGTTGATTTTGGGTAACTGGTTGTCCGTCTTTTTCAAATTGAACATCTGGTGGTGGATGTCCAGAAACCTTTACGCCCATTTCAGCTGTTTCACCTTCTTTGACCGTTTTAGTTTTAAGTCCTCCAGTAATTTCAGGTTTAGATTGAACATCTTTTGGTGTGACTTTTGCACCGCTGATTGCATTTCCGCCGTCATTCTTTGCTTCAGCTTTATATCCTCGAAAATCTTCTTTTTGGACATCTCTGATGACAAGTCTCCAATGAGTACATGTTGCATCATGTTGAATTGAAACTCTTCCACCAGTTTGAAGTTTTTGATGTTCACCAGACTCTGTAATCGCATAAAACTCTACAACAGGCTGTGGCACGCCACGAACACTACACTCAAGACTAATGTTCTCACCAAGTGATACTATCTTATCTTGTAATGGTTTTGTGAACTCGGGAGCTTCAGCTGAAAGGTTGGTATGATTAGTTAAAGAAGTTTAGGGGATAATTAAATTAAATTTAGAAGTTGGAGCAAAAAATATAGAAATTTTGGAATCATTCTTTTTTGATACAAAGAGTATCAAAAAATTTAAGGAGATAGAAAGAGAGAAGAATGTGGTGCAAACGGAGAAGCACACGGTCTTCCTTACTTTTACTTTTTTTGGTTCTATCAATTTTCTTTTTTCCAATTTCTGAAGTTTAATAATTTTCTTTAGTACTTTTTTATTCAAATAAGAAGATTAATTAATTTGACAGTTTTAAGCAAGATAGCTTAGAAGTTACAAAACAAAATTTTAAAATTACAAATTTGCATAATTTTAAATCTTACAGTACTTTCTATTTTATTTAAAAATTTAACAACAAATTTACTCAATTTTTATCAATTAAATTTATAACTTATAATATTCCGAAAACTTTAATTCCCCACTATTTTTTTCCTACAGTAATCCCATTTTTTGAATAAATTGAAAAAATGATAAACCGTACCTCGAACTTCGAGTTTTGCTTCAGTCGTGCTTTTGCCGGCAGAATTTGTTGCAACAGCTTTGTACATGCCACTATCTTTGACTTGTGAAGATTCAATGACCAATCGTTCAACACCTTCATCACTTTCAATAATAATTTTCTTTGATTCTTCAAATAATTTTTGATCATCATGGAACCATTCAACGGCAGGTTTGGGTTCACCAACAACTTTGCATTCAAATGTAACACGATCAGCAGTTTTTGCTTGCTTATCTTTAAGTTGAACAGTAAATTCTGGAGCTTTTGTTGATGGTTTTTGAAGAGATTCAAGTACGGTAAGTGTAGCCTCACATCTTTCAAGGCCGGCTGTATTTTCAACCATTACAGTATATTTTCCAGCATCTTCAGGTTGGACATCATCAATGATTAATTCATTGGTGATATGACCTTCAATGGTTCGGGTTTGAACTCGAATTCGAGCAATTAATTCAATTTCTTTTCCGTCTTTTAACCATTTACAAACAACACCTTTTGTATCTGGAACAATGCATTCAAATACAGCTTGATGGCCCCGATTTGCTCGGGTATCTTTGATCTTTGTAATAAATTTGGGGGCCATAACAGGGGTTGGTGTTCGGGTAGTTTCATCCCTGATTGATTCGGCATCTGATCCAACTTCAGTCAAGTCATCTGTAACTCCAACATCTTCTGCCATGGCTTCTGATTCAGATTCCGAAACCATTGAAGAAGTGTAGGTTGCCATATTTGCGGTGCAAGAAACTTCACCAGCTTGATTTTCAGCTTTACAAATAATTTCACCAACATGTTTATCGGCATCAAAATTTTTGATTGTTAAAATTGAAGTATTTCCAGTGGTTTTGATTGTAATTCCTTCGAGGCCATCCTTGACTTCTTTGTTGTTAATGTACCAGAAAAGTTCAGGTCTTGGATCACCAGTGAATACAACCTTATGACTGATGGAAGATCCTTGTCGGGCACGAATGTTACTCAACCATCTAAATTTGCATAATGTTAGTAAAAAATAGTTAAACACATTTATTATAAAACATACTCAATAAAATCTGGAGGTTCCCCTCGAGGCAAAACTAGCAGTGTTGCCTCTGAAGAAGCTTTTCCAAATTCATTGACAGCTTCACAAACAACTTTTCCAGAATAATCCATTGTAATATCTTTGATGGTTACGGTATATGTACCCTTTTCAGAATGAATTTTAATATTTTGTGATTCTTCCAATTTCTTTCCATTGACATACCATGAAACTGTTGGTTCAGGTTCACCGAGAAGAACAGCTTTAAGTTTAAGGGTATCCCCTTCCCGGCATGTTGCATCACAAAGTGAAGTTTCAAATTCAACTGGGATCGGGGCAATCACGGTAAGTTTTCCTTCAGTTGTTGCTTCACCCATTTTATTTCCAGCTACAACTTTAATCTTTCCTGTCATATCTGTACTGCAACCATGAATGGTCAATGAATAAACTCCATTTTGTTCTGTCATTTCTGTATCTTCAGTTTGGCAGACCATTGTATTATTAATGTACCATTTAGCTAAAAAAATGTTAGGATTGCATCATTCTTATATTTTTATTTTTTGCAACATTTATTAAACATAATAAATATTAGAATGTTAAGTTATGCAAATTTATCGTAAACCTACCGTATGGTTTTGGATCACCAGTAATGATGACTTTTGTTTGAAGGGTATCACCTTCGGTAATTGTTACAGGGGCAAGTTCACTGAGGAATTGTGGTTTTGCCATTGATCGTTTTTTGGTCACTCCAATACTGGCTGAACATTCTGCAGAACCCCAACGATTTTCTGCTTTAATTGTAATTCTTGATTTATCTCCAATTTCGGCATTTACAATTGTAAGTTTTAGAATGCCATTGCCTTCATCGTAAGATGTTTTGTATCGAGGATCTTCTATTGGTTTGTTATCTTTCAACCATTCAATTGTTGGTTTTGGTCGAACTTCTTTATTCATTTGAGCTTCCATTACAACGGTCTCTTTTTCTTCAACTAATCGATCCGTTAAATTCATATTGAAATTTGGTGCAATTCCCATTTCTTTAACTGCCAAAGTACAATTAGTCTTTTTATGTCCAATTGAATTTCTTGCTTCAATTGCAAGTTCACCAGCTTGATCCATTTGAACTTTTGAAAATTCAATGGTATATGTGTCACCAGCAACAGAAGTTTTTATATTACTGTAAACAAATGCATGATTAAAATTTTAAACAAAAATTTAAATATTTACTCTGATTTAATTGGTTTTCCATTAAGAGTCCATTCAACTTCTGGATCAGGGAAAGCAGCAATTCGAGCTTGAAATTTAACATCTGTTCCTTCATTAACTTGTCGATCACTGAGTTCTTTAATAAAATGTGGAATTTCACGTTTTTTCGTGACCTTTAATTCTGCACTTGATTCAACACTTCCAAGTTTATTCTTTGCAGTAACTTTGACTTTTCCAGTCTAAAAAATGTGTTAATTTGAAAATTGGAAAATTAGCATAAATTATTAAAAGCGGTTAGATTAAAAAGTTTAAAAGTGAAAGTATGTTTAAAAAATTCAAACCTGATCAACTTTGGTTTTGAAAATTCGAATGGAAGTTTTTCCAGTTTCTGTATCGTATTTAATTCGGATTTCATCTCCAGATACGATTAACTGGTCATTCAAAAACCATTCAATTTCAGGTTTTGGCACTCCAGTAACAATGGCACTAAATTTCACAGATGCACCTTCTTCAACGTCATCCCCACGAGGAGTTTTAGAGAATTGTGGTTCTCTTTCACCGGTTGTGACTTCAACCTAAACAAGGGCAAAAATAGAATAAAGAAGAGATTTTGGATAGGATAAAAAAAAGGGATAAAGAAAATCCAAATCCAATATTAAAAAAACTTACTCTTGCTTTAGTTTCATCAGAACCTTGTGAATTTTCAGCTCGAACTGTAAGTGTGCCATTCATGTCTGGAGATGCCGAAGAAATTTCAAGTTTGAAAGTGCCATTTCCGTCTTCACTAATTTTTACTTGATCATTTGATTCCAGCTTTTTGCCATTTAAATACCAATTAACTTTTGTATTTGGGGAAGGATTTTCAAGGGAAACATTGAATGAAAGAGGTTTTCCAGCTTCAACTTTTGAATCCGAAAGTGTTGCCTTGAATTTTGGTTTAATTTCAGCAGGTTTGACCTTCAATTCCGTCGAAGCTGAATCACTTCCAACAGAATTTTCAACTCGAACTTCAACTTTTCCTGATTGTTCTGTCTTCAGGTCATTAATTCTCATGGTATGTTTTTCACCTGATGAAGAAATGACAATATTTTCTTGTGAAGATTCAATCACTTTTTCATTCAAAACCCATTTAACATTTGGTTGTGGTTGCCCGGATACGGTAGTATTAAATTCAACAGATTCTTTTTCATTTGCAGTTACAGGTTTTGGGCCTTCAGCAATTTTTGCAGGTGTTTTTGCAGATTCAACATTAATTTTTGCGCTGGATTCTGATTTCCCTGCTTCATTCTCGGCAGTTACAGTAATCGTTCCAGCATGTTCGGGTTTAATTTCTTCAATTTTAAGGGTGGATTTATTGTTGTCTTTAAGAATATGAACACCATCTTTTCCATCTTCAAGGGGTTTTCCATTCAAGAGCCATTTAAAGTTTGGTTCATTCAAAGCAATTACATCTACAGTAAGGGGTTTACCAATTTCAGCAGTAATATCTGTCAATTGATCCGTGAAAGATGGAGTTTGATTTTCTTTAGCTTTTTGGGTAACTGTCATTTGAGCTGATTGTTCGGTTGAATCGGAATTGTTCGAAGCTTTAATCGTAACTTTTCCAGAGTCAAATTTATTTGAATCCAAAGTAACTCGAAATTCAAATTTATCATCCTGGGAAATTTTAACACCATCTTGTCCTGGTTGAACTTGTTGACCATTGTAAAGCCATTGAACATTTGTTGCATTTTTAATAACAGCTTCAAAATGTCCAAGTCCACCTTTTTCGATTGTTTGATCTTTCAAACTTCTTTCAATTACAAGTTTTTCCGAGGAACTTGCCTTTCCAAATCCATCTTGAATTCCTTCTTTGGCAAGTTGGGATTCATCAATTATTTCAAAACCATTCATTTTTTCTTCCCCAAATTGTTCTTCCCCAGCTTTTGCGGTTTTCTTTGTTGGAGTTTGTGGGACGGTTTTTGGTTCTTCAATATTTAACATTGCACCAGTTTCATCAACCCCTGAGGCATTTTCAGCTGAAATTGTAATTGTTGCATTTTCAAAGAATTTATTTGTATCAATTATCAGCTTTGTAGAACCATCAGGTTGGGTTTCAACTTTGGCACCATCAGAAGTTGGTCGAATCTTTCGACCCCCAATTGACCAGGTAATTTCGGGTAAAGGTGCTCCATCAATTTTTGCTTCAAAGATTGCTTCTTTTCCACGTTCAACACTAACATTTTTGGGTTTTTGTTCAAAGTTTGGTTTTGATGGTTTTCGATTAACTGTTAATTTAGCTTCTGAAGTTGCTTCACCTTCTGAATTCGTAACGGTGCATTTCAGCGTTCCACTTTCAGATAATTTTAAATCAGAAATTTCAACTTTAATACTTCCATCAAATTCACGGAAATGTACTCTCTGAAAGAAAAACTAGTTTTTATTTCCCCCACTTCATTTATTTATCCACCCCCAATTACTTTAAAATATACTTACGTTACTTTCTTTCAACTCTTCACCGTTAAGTGTCCACTTGAATTGTGCACGAGGTTCAGCTTCAATTCGGCATTCAAAAATGGCGGTTGTGCCTTCGGTAGCAGATTTATCTTGAAGTTTTTCAGTAAATTCTGGAGCCTTCTTTTTCTTTTCTGTTGGTAAAACAATAAGACGAGCTTTTGTCTCAAAACGGCCAATCGAATTTTCTGCCCTACAAAGAACAGTTCCAGCATATTTTGTTGAATCTTCAATAATCAATTTATGATCAGCATCATGGGTTTCAATTTTAATTCCAGGTGAAGATGAATCCAATTTTTGGCCATTAATAAACCATTGAATTGTTGGATTTGGATTTCCTCGAACGGTTGTTTCAAAGGTTGCAGCTTCACCGGATTTAACTGTCTAAAAATATACAAATGTTAAAAACAAAAATCAAATTATGCAAATTTTTTACTTGGTCTTCAATATCCTTGATAAAAGTTGGGGCAGATCGAGATTCTTCTTCTTCTGGTTCCACGATAAGTCGAGCCCGAGATTCTGCTTGTCCATGGGGATTTGAGGCTTTTGCAATAATTTCACCATCATGTTTATCCATGGAAACATTGGAAATTGTAATTCGATAATTTCCATCTCGTTGTTGAATTTCAATTCCATCTTGTCCATTGATAATTGGTTTGCCCTTAAGAGTAAATTCAACTTTTGGATCAGGATATCCTGAAACATCACAGTCAAACATAACTGCAGATTTTTCATTGATCATTCGATCTTCAAGTGGTCGATCAAATTGTGGTGCCGAAGGTGGAACCTTAATTCGAAGATGGGCATCACATGAGGAAGTGCCAAGACGATTCTTTCCTTGACAGGTTACAGTACCATCAAAATGTCTTGAGACATCTTTAATTGTTAATATGCAAATTCCATCTTCACAAATAAATTTAATCTTCTCTGATTCTGTTAGCGGAATACCATTGATTAACCATGTGACCTCAGGAGTTGGATCTCCTGTAAGAACAGATTTAAATTTAACGGTATCTCCTTCATTGCATTCTGCATCTTCAATAACAGCTTGAAATTCTGGAGCCACATGATTCTTGTCTGGATCTGCTTGAACAATAAGTTTTGCGGTGGATTCTTTGGTACCGTATTCATTTGTAATTTTAACAGAATATTGTCCAGTGTCTTCTGGTTGAGCATCTCGAATTTCAAGTTTTGCAGATTGTCCATCATATTGTAGCCTGAAGTCATGTGATGGCCGAAGGGGTTGATCATCAACCATCCAAATAAGTTCTGGTTCAGGCCAGCCATCAACTTCACACTCAAAACTGACCTTAAAAATTGTTTAAATTTTAATTTTTTCTGAAAATTAACTCAAAACTGACCACTTCACCTTCTTTAACCTCTTGATCTTTAAGCTGGAAGGCAAAAGCTGGCGGGGCCGCTTCTTTTTCAACTTTCAACACTCGGAAAAATGCCGAAGTTGAAGCTTGTCCATATTCATTTGTTGCGCAGCAAGTATACCGTCCAGTATCGGTTACTTGTACAGGATCAATTGTCATTGCAAAAAATCCATCTTCATCTGCATAAAAAGTTCGTCTTTCATCTTCTTGTAAAAGTTTGTCATCCTTGTACCATGTAATTTCTGTAAAATTTAATGTGTGTTAATTATGCAAATTTTAGTTCATCCCATACCTGGTAGAGGATATCCAGTAACTTTAAGGCACATTTTTGCAGAAGATTCTTGTAAAGTTCGGAAACCATATTGGGTTCTGGTAACCCTTGTGCCTTGCATTTCAAGTGTTGTCCCTGTTGTCGCTAAAAAAAGAAAATTATGCAAATTTATTTCAATCAATATTTGTAAAATATTTACTCCAATCGATACTGGATCCACCTGAGTAGAGACTTGTAGATGAGCCAGTTGGAGAAATTCCCGGAGGTGATTTGACTTTTCTTCGCGCGGGACCTTCTTCCGGTGCTAAAAAAATTTGCATAAATCTACAGTAATCTCTACAGCAAAAATTTGTTAGTAAATAAAAGTAATAAATGGGTTAATAAAAATTGTATATTTGTTGAGCACCATTGTAAAGGCTGGATTTTCGGGTTTCATTTGAGTATTCACTGAATTCTGATCGGACATCTGACATTGAGATAACATCAAATTCAGTTCCAGTTACAGAAGTTGTATCCGGATGCTCCATTACTAAAGTATGAAAGATAGTTGAAGAAGATGAAGTAACTTACACCATGAGGGATCAACAAGCTCAAGGCCGCCCTCATCGGCTTCAAGCAATTCGATCACATACATGGCCCGAAGAACCATCTTTAATAACTAATTTGTTTAACTAATAATAATAATAAATTTGAATAATATCTATTTCGTTGTAAGAAATAAATCCCAAAATAGTAAATTGGAATGATTAATTTTAATTAATTATCTCATTTAAATATAATAGTAATAATAATAAGATGTCGGATGGGATGGAATTAATTAATGTAAATAACTTTGCGCGGGCTCACCACAGCGAACATTTAATGGATTAATAAAATTGTGTGTTTTAAAAAATCCTCCTGCCGCTGCGGGGCTTATGTTTGTAGTAATCAATGCCAATAAAAAGAATGAAGAAAGGGATTTTTTCTCTTTCTATTGTTTCTTGCACGCTTATTTTTGTGTTAAGCATAAAGAAAAAAAAAGAAACAAATATTAGTATGTGAGAGATATATCCCCGCTTGGAGGAGTACACACACAATAATATTATAATAATAGTAATAATACAATGGGAAAGTTGCAGTAGCCAGGATGAGAGAGGGTGGAAGGAAGGGAAGAGGAACCACCAAGCAGTCCCGATCGATCGTTTTCGTTATTCTTTGACGGAAGAAGAAAGAAGAAGACAAAGATATGTATTTTGCTGGATATATAAAAAATCTTTTTACAAGGTGATTGCTTGCTTTTTTTCCCGGGTTTTCTCCTTGGGGCTTGCTGCTAACAGCAAGTCAACAACAAACGAGGACGTCTTTTGTTTTTACTCTCTCCTCTCGTTGATCTCTCTTTCTATCTTCTTTCTTGAATGAATGGATGAAGGATGACAATCTTTTTCTCAGCTTTTTCTCTCCTATTATTTTTTGCAGACGCACGCCCGCGGTTTGTTTCAAGTGCAAATCTTTCTTTTTGAATGAAAAACAGTTGTTCAAAAATGCTTTTTTTTGCTTAAGTCGTTTAAAATATATAAGTGAGTTAGAGGTATGTATTTTTCAAATGGCAGAAATTGCTTTTTTAAAAACTAACACTAACATTGTCAAACAACCACTTCTTATACTTGTTCATCTTTATCATCATCATCCAACAGCAGCAACTAGGCAAGCAGGCAAGACAATCAGATAGGCAAGCAGCAGGGACACGGCAATAAAAAAAGTATGCTTGTTCTTTATCCCCCGAAGGCATAAAACAAAAGAAGATGATCGTGTAAGTAAGTAGCAGATATTATCTTGCTTTTAGTTTGTCCCGCTTTAAAAACATCCCTGCTATTCAAAGATAATAAAAAAAGCCATCACTATGCCTTTTTTAATAAAGGTAAAAAATCCACCAAACAAGACAAAAATCGCCGATGCTTCACTTTTTTTGCCACCGCCGTCGCCGCCGCCGCAGGCACCGGACAATCAACAACATTTTTGATGCGTTTTTTCTCTCTCTCTCATTCTCTTTGCCCCCGCAAAAAAGTGATTGTGGCAATAATTTTTTTAACGGAATTTTTTACGTCAAAATTCTTTTCTTTTTGAAGGATAGCAAAAAGCAACTGTTATCAAAGAAAATTAAAAGGAGCAGCAAGGTGAAATAAGATTCTTAGGAGGAAGGGACTGTTGAAAAAGAAGAAGAACAACACCTTTCAGGAATGTGCCAAAAGTGAGGGAGGATGTTATTTTAATCTTTGCAGGAAAAAACGATGATTTTTAAATTTTAAAAAAGTTATGATTAATTTTGAAAGATTTTAAATTTTGATGTTTCAAAAATGATCAATAAAAATACCGTAATGAAAAAAGGTTTAAGAGTAGTAAAAAATAAATAAAATAATTTTGAATAATTTTGGAAATCTCAAAACTATATCAAATCTCAGTTATTGTAAACTTAAACTACCATTTTTCAAAATGTAAATTTCAATTGTGAATGAAATTAAAATTTCTGAACCTTATTAAAATGAATGTCAAAAAATCTGTGATCGAATTACTTGAACAAGAAAAAAAGCATATTTCCAACAACAATTACAGTAATTGAAAACGCATTTTTTTCCTGTTGCCGATTTTTTCCTTATGGTAAAACTTATCATACAGTATGCATCTTGCATTTCATTGATATCTTTGAGCCAAGCTTTTCTAATGAATTCTTGTGATTGCAAATCTTTTGCTTTAATTCGGAATGATGGAAGTCCAGGTTCATTTGGTCGTAAAACAATTGCATCTTCATCACCGGTATGAACACGAGCAGTATATTTATCCAACTAAAAAAGTTAATATTGTTAATTACAGTATATTTGTTACTATATCTATGATACAGTATACTTATTATGAAACACTTGTAACAATCGTGTGTTTGTTACAGATTATAATTATAGCATTCTGTTACAGTAATATTATAATACATTTGTTACAGTAATTTGCTCATATACATTTTGTTACAGTATTCTACCGTATAATAAAAGTACTTACTCGAATTGTTGAATAATGTTTAAAAGAAGGTGGATCAATTTTGTTATCTTTATCGGTGAACATGAGCTTATTCTTGAAAAGAAAGATATACCGATCAGTGACCGGTTCATCACCTTCCCAAACTTGAAAAGCATCATGCCGATAAATTCGTCCAAGGCGATTTGTATCACCTTGATAATTTTGAATGTTATCCGTGAATGAGCTATCATTTGCCCGTTTTGGAATTGATTGAACAAGTTCCAAAGCTTTTTGCATTGATTTTGTGCTTGTTTGAGCTCGAGCAGAATATTTGATAATTTCTTTGAAAAAATCTGCATATTGCTTTACACGATCTTCAATTTGCTTCAAATAATCTGCAAATCCACGATGTCCGGCTTCAATTTTATCACTCAAACTCTATAAAAATAATGATAGACATTTTATTTGATGAATAAAAAACATTTGGACATATTTTCCCCATTCAAAAAACTAATAAAAATAATTGAAACAAAATTGTAATAAAAAAAGAGATAATAGACCAGATGTTCAAGATTCAATGAATCAAGTTTAAAGTTATTGCAAAGCTATTTTATAGCTTAATAGTAGAAGAAATAAAAAAAGAAAGACAAAAAATAACTGAGAAAGAAAAAGACATTGAAAATTTTGTTAAAAGCATCGCTTTTAATTACAGTAACCTCAATTTTTTTAAATAATTTAACTCTTTCATTTTACATTTAATAACACTTAATAACATCGTTGAACCGATGTTATAAATGTTCATACATTGATTGGAAGTTTACATGTATATCGATTTTTAATTAACTGAAAATGACGAAAATTTTATTTTGAAAAGTAAATTTTTGAAATTTATTTCCATTTTACTATCAATTGCATCAAACGTTATTTGGTTTTGTTGTAAAAAATGTTTAAGAATGTTTTATTTCAATTTTATTGCAACTGTTAACTCGTCATATAACCTTGATGAAGCATACAATTGCTTGTTGCATTCTTTTCAAAAAATAAAATTAATTTAAAGTTTTGATTCACAATTTTGTTTAAAATACTATCGTATCTTGTTCAACAAAATAGATAAGAAAGATTTGACTATAAAAGGAGTGTCAGGGGCAATCAAAATAATTACGACGCATTCAATCAATTAATTCTGAAGACATGTTCTTTTTTCCCGATTTTTTCTGATTCAGAAAATGGTATGGACTTTTAAGAAGTACGTTGGATATAAGCTGAACTTCATCTTTTCACATTTGGTCATTTATTTTTTAAAATGACGTCAAAAACCTGAATCTCAACGAATTCTTTAAATCCATACCATTCTGTGGATCAAAAAAAATCGGGAAGAAAGAATACATCATCAGAATTCATTGATTCTTAAATTTTTAAATTTTTGTTTCTGTACAAATCTGTCGTAATTTTTTTTTGCGTGCAATCGATAGTCCCTTCGAAGTCAAAGCATCAATTCCATTCAAGACAAAAATATTGATTTTTTTATCTAACAGCGCATGGAACCTTTTTTGTCTCATCTAAAAAAATTCAAAGGCAGCGCTGATGCGGGTGTTAGTCTTTCATTTCTTTTTTTATCGCCTACTTCAGCAGCTGCTAAAATTATGAGAATAAAATTATGAGAAATATGCATGTGCGCACGTGCGTGCACCACTCAAAAGGGGATACGCACTTCTACATATAGCTATAGAATGCATGTATATAATGTACGTACATATACAGTCATGTAACCTATCGTTTGTCAGGATGCAGCGGTGCAAGAAAAAAGAAAATTTCCAGTTTCTTTGAATCAACACGGTGTGTCGAATCCTTCAAAAACTGTCGGTGAGACCTTTCCGCCAAAACGACTTTTTCCATATTAAATTTTAAAACCTAGATTCTGAAGGACTGAAACAATTTAAACGAATTCTGTAAAACCAGAAAAAAAGAGCATCATCTCTTTAGTATGAATGAGCAGGAAATTGTAAAATTCGGATTCTGAATCCTGCAGGATTCAGAATCCAAGAATTTTTTAACCTCCAGAATCCATAAAAGTGGTATCAGTAGATTCGTCTTGACGAGTAGATTACGACAAGAGAAAAAAATTTTAGTTTTTGAAGATTCTGAAGCTTGGTTCAGTGTTTTAAAAATTTCTACTGTATTTTTTTCTTTTGAAGTTTACGGCTTCAGAATCTTCAAAAACTAAAATTTGTTTCTCTTGTCGTAATCTACTCGTCAAGACGAATCTACTGATACCATTTTTATGGATTCTGGAGGTTAAAAAATTCTTGGATTCTGAATCCTGCAGGATTCAGAATCCGAATTTTACAATTTCCTGCTCATTCATACTAAAGAGATGATGCTCTTTTTTTCTGGTTTTACAGAATTCGTTTAAATTGTTTCAGTCCTTCAGAATCTAGGTTTTAAAATTTAATATGGAAAAAGTCGTTTTGGCGAAAGGTCTCACCGACGCGTTCGACACACCGTGATCAAAGAAAGCGCATGAAAAAGTTTTTTGATACTTCTTTTAATCAATAAACGGAAAATTAAATAATATTCCTTTAAAAAAACGCGGGAAAGTTGGTTCTTTTTTTGTAAAAAGTTTTAGGTTTATTTAAAATTTTATTTATTTTTTCTTAAATTCTATGTTTAATAATTATTTTATGTTAAAAACGGCTTTTTTGCTTTAGTAAAAAAATCAAAATTTTAGTTTAAATATCAAAAAATGCGCATTTTATTTTTTATGATGTTTCTACCACGAAATTTTTTACATAATTTTTCGAAAAAAAACATTTTGTTGCTCGCAAAATTTTAAATAAAAATTACAATGTTGTTTTTTTGTTTATAATTAATTATTTTATGTTAATTTGTCCGGTATTGTTCCATAGATATTTTTATGATTGCCGTAACGATGGGCACATATTGATAAAAAATATGGTGGTCAAAATTTCGGTACGCTTGCCCAAAAGTCGTTTGCATTGCAGCTAAAATCTTGTTTCATTTTTTACCCGTGATTTTTTCTACTTCTCAATTTTTTATATAAAATACTTTTTAGAATTTCTTATTCTACTCATTCGCTGATATTATTATTAAACATGTCTGGACTTGCTTTAAATCGTCTTTCACAAGAGCGAAAAGCATGGAGAAAAGATCATCCGTTTGGATTTCTTGCAAAACCCGCACAAAATGATGATGGAACTTTGAATCTTTTTCAATGGAATTGTGCAATTACTGGTAAACCTGGAACTCCATGGGAAGGCGGATTATATAAGGTAAGCTTTTATTAATATTCAAGTAGATATATATATTTGTCTACTTGTGAATATATTTTATATATATTCTGATAGCAAAAACTTATCTTACAACTTGTATTTTTTATAGCTTAAACTTGTTTTTACTGATAATTATCCTGGTGCTGCTCCAGCTTGCGTTTTTACTCCACCAATTTTTCATCCAAATGTTTATGAAAATGGTGCTGTTTGTTTAAGCTTATTCAATACTGATTGGAAGCCATCTCATACAATGAAACATATTCTTCTTGGAGTTCAAGATTTATTGGAGAATTATAATCTCAATTCACCTGCCAATCGTCATGCTTATACATTGTGCAAACAGAATAAGTAAGTTATTTATTTTCTTTTGTTTTAAATGTTACAGTTTTTTGTTGTCGTATCTTATTCGATCCATGCCATTTGCTTCTATTTTTAATGTTTGCATTTTTTAGAAAGCAATATGAAGAACGTGTTCGTCAAGAAGCTAAAAAGTATAAAGAAGAACTACCTAAAGAATAAATCAACTTTTTTTCAACTACATCTTTTTTGATCAACTACCGTATATCAGATACTCTCGTTTTTTGTCGTTTATACTTTTCTTAAGAAATCTTTTTTGTTATTCCTCTTTTTTATTGTTAATTTATTAATAATCTCAATAAACATTGTTGTGATAGACGTATAATCAAGATTTATTTTTCAAAATGCAAAAAATGAGTACTGTAATTCTTTGTATTTACAAACAATAATGGGATAGCTCTGATCTATTGTCGGGTATTTTAAGAGTGGTAGGGCGTTAGCTAAAATCTGACGCTTACTTTGAAAGCACCAAATATGAAGGAAAAAGATTTGAAGTAGGTTTGAAAATTTCAGGGAAAAAGCTGACAACATATTTGGACAATCCCTAATAAATGATTTATCGGGAAAAATAAAGAATGCATCAACAACATTTGTTTATTCGGATATACATGTACTAAAGGAGGAATCTAGAATATGCCCTCTTTTTACGGCATTTTTAGGTTCTTTTAATGAAAAGCATAATATATAAAATATCTACTTATTATCTTATAAGACCCTTCAAAAAACAGTTTGATTAATAGCAAAATAAAACTGCTGTTGTGAAAGCCGAAAAAGACATTCGTAAATCATAAGTACAATTTTTCTGAACTCAAGAATCAGATGTGAAAGATCTGATTCTTGATTTTTTGCATCTTTTGATTATATAATTATTTACACATTCGATAACCGTTGAGACATGAAACACTATAACATTAATCTACCTTTCATGTTGGGGTAGATTAATGTTATAGTTTTTCATGAATTAATAATTTTTAGAATTTTGGTATTATTTGTTATTATTATTAGTTATCTGCAATATTTTGCAACAACTCAGTAATAGTGTTCACTTCCCGTTACCGTACCGCAGCCACTTTCGGAAAACGGGAATTCCCGTTTTACCGTACCGTTGCCGAAAATTCCCGCAAAAAAGGGTGCAAAAAAAATCTCGCGAAAACAAATTTTTTCCCGTTCAAAAGTCCTTGATTTTTAGACGATTTTCATCGTGAAAATCTGTTGGCGAAGCAAGTTTTTGTGCCAAAATTGATTTTGTACCTTTACTTTTGCTAAAGTATGGGGTTTTTCAAGTTGCAAATTTTAATAATTCTGTGATTTTAAGCCCATTCAAATGTCTGAACTTGCAAAGACTGAAGCAGATCTAGAATTTATAGAATACATTGCAAGAAGAAATGAAACGATTTCTGCCTAGTTATCTCAGATGGTGCAAAAGTTTTCGTTAAAAAAACTTAAAATTTTAAAATTAAAACTAGGGCACTTAAATTCAATTTTTTATTATTCTACATTCGTTATGAAGTGTCGTTTCGACTTATATCACTTTATAATGCATTCAGAAGCCAGATTCTGAATCCACAAGTCAGAATTCGCGTGAAAAAGTGTATCCGTTAATTTCAAATTGGATTCTCCATTGTCGGAAATCTTTATCGGAAAGAATCATGAAAAACCTTGATTTTAAAAGCATTGTGTCTGCCAGTAAATCTTAGAAAATGACCTCTATATAGGTATTTTCAAGTTTCAACGGTAAAACGGGATACCGCAAAATTCCCGCAAATTCCCGTTCCGCAGCTGTTTTGCGGGAACGGTAAATTCCCGTTTCCCGCTTTTTTCAAAAAACGGAACGGGAAGTGAACACTACTCAGTAAGATGTTGGTATGAAGAAGAATATCAAGCTCAAAATATTCCAGCGAATGCAAACGGACTTCAGAAAATTTTGTCTCCACTTTTGAAGCATGACATACATTGTTTATCCAAATAATCTCACAACGGCAGAAGAAGCAAGTTTTACTACACGCTCTTATCCGGATACTTTAGATGCGACTCCAAACATGTTAGAAGATGATGAAATACCCCGGAATGAAACAGTGCCGCAATTTCACCAAAAACAAACCAAAACGTTTTGTCTTCTTTAGATTTCTGCATGAATTTCCAAACGAAAACTTTTTCGCTGGTAATTTTGTACGCACTAACCAATCGGCCATTCAGCCACCAAAAAATCGGCGCAAAACTTGACACATATGGTTTATCGAAAACCAATCGATGATCCAAAGTAATCATGGCAACTGACCGATTTTTTGGAGGCCAGGCCCGGGCCCGCTGAAACATAAGCCGCACCTGGTTTTAATTTTTGTTAATTTACACCTATTGCGAATTTTTTTTTGTTCAACACTTTAATTTTTCTTCCCGATATTAGCTTGGGGTAATGTTAATTAAAAATCTTAAAATACATAACAGTTGACATTTGATCGAATTAACTTTATTATATCACTAAAAACGTCTTAAATAGCATATTACTACCTCCCCCTTTTATTTTTTATAATAAACTATTTCATTTTTGGATTTTTGGTACTTTCGATTAATTAACCTGTCTACCGGTTAATTAACCAGTTAATTAACCGAATCGTAATTTACCAGTAAATTGCACAACACTAATCAAGAACAACAAAATTTTTTTTAGTTTTTTCTGTTTTGGCAAAATGAAAAAGTTGTAAAAAATGAAAGAAAAAAATTGTCGATGTTAGGGGGGGAATTCTAAAGAAGTGCCTGACCTTCTTGTTGCAGTTTAACATTTACAAAGTTATTTTTAGGGTTTATGCTGCAGGAATAAAAGTTTCAAAAACAATAAAATATGCCCCCAAACATGATTAATGGCAAATAAATAATTTAGAATGATTGCCGTATTATGATGGTCAAAAAAACGAAACACTCAAAGAGAAAAGTTCATCACAAAAGTAGTCAACAAGAAGATTAACATCTGAAAGCTTATCAATAATTACTCAAAATTGACATATCCCAATTTAAAAAAATCAAGTAAAAATGAACGGGTATGGGAAAAAAGATGGCACCGACGATTATGGCCGCCCGAATATGCTCCCTTCCTTCTATAGCATAATTGTAAAAAAACCAGATCAGAGATGATCGAAGGTAAGATTACTGAAATACCTTGAGATAGTTGACGATAGTTTTTTCCTCGTTAAATTATTTTGTGTTGTATAGGTATTATTTTATTAGAAGAAATGATCATTTATTTGCTGTATTTTGTTATTATTACTAGTTATCTGCAATATTTTGTAACAACTCAGTAAGAAACTGCAGTGTTTCTATTTAAAGTTTATAACATTATAGATCCAATTTCACATCACCTTTTTCCTTAACTTCAAGCGTAAATAGTTTTGAGAATATTTCTTGCGAACAAGAGGTTCATCACAAAAGTAATCAACAAGATCCTTGGTTTATCTACTTAGCTATTGAAAACAAGGTACGGTTAAAGTTTTTGAATTGCAGTCACATTAATTTTTGCTCCAGCAATTTTTACGGTTTTTTTGGGATTGTTTAGGGTCAAAAATATTTTAGTATTGGCGGCCAATGCAATTTTTACGGCACTTTGCAGTTGCGCGTTTTCCTGTGGTCCGTGTTAGCGTTGAAAAAAACTAAAATTTTATTTAAAAACTTAGTAGAAGCCTAGCTGAAATTACGAGGAGGGATGAGGAGGGATAGGAACTGAGACTAGTGTTAAAATGGTTTCATTCTTTTTTGAAGACCAGAAAGGTTTTCCGCATTTTCAAGTCCTGCCGACCATTATAGCGATAAAAAATTTAAAAAATGCTTTTGGTTAAAGTAGATTTTGAGTATGAGTAAAACTGTTAAAATGTAATTAATAATATGATTTTGATAGTTTTTAGTTATTTTTTGACAATTAGTTTATCATTTTAAGGACAATACAACAACTTCATGCTCAGGGGTACTTTTAACTCCTCGTACAGTACTAACGTATGCAGCATGTCTTGAAAACGCAAAACATATTTTTAATTTGTGATGAAATTTCTTATTTTCTTTTTTAATAGGTGCTCATGGATGTTAGAAATGATGCCTGAAAAGGGTTTTTGGCAGTTTTCGTTTTTGACGGATTTCGGGCGGATTTACGAGGATCCTCCCGGATTTCCAGGTATTTCGAACAGAAATATTATAAAAAAGTAAGCTAAACATGCAAATTTTTAAACAAAATTGTAGAATAGGATGTTGGAGACCTGACAGATAACAGTTTGCCAAATTTTGATGTGCCGGATTTGATTTATGCAAATTTTTCCTTCAGTACTCAATTTTTGCTGTTTTTTAATAAGTTTTGTATTATTTTTTTTAAAGAATGTGTCAAAAATGATTAGAAATGATAAATAAAGGTCTTGTGAATCCATTGGTATGCATTGGAACCATCAAATAACATTTTTTTGATTTTTTAACAACAGATGAAATGGTACGGTAGATGTTTCACATTCTCGGGCTTTAAAAGTGTAAATGGTAATTTTTTTTGCAAAAATCTTTTACAGGACACCTCAACAGACTCCACAGTATCCATTCTAAGCAAAAAAAGTGAAAAAAATTTTTTTTGAAATTTTTTGACTTTTTAACGTGGTCCCCCCTTTGGATCAAAAAATCGTCAAAGGGACCACGTTAAAAAGTCAAAAAATTTCAAAAAAATTTTTTTCACTTTTTTTGCTTAGAATGGATACTGTGGAGTCTGTTGAGGTGTCCTGTAAAAGATTTTTGCAAAAAAAATTACCATTTACACTTTTAAAGCCCGAGAATGTGAAACATCTACCGTACCATTTCATCTGTTGTTAAAAAATCAAAAAAATGTTATTTGATGGTTCCAATGCATACCAATGGATTCACAAGACCTTTATTTATCATTTCTAATCATTTTTGACACATTCTTTAAAAAAAATAATACAAAACTTATTAAAAAACAGCAAAAATTGAGTACTGAAGGAAAAATTTGCATAAATCAAATCCGGCACATCAAAATTTGGCAAACTGTTATCTGTCAGGTCTCCAACATCCTATTCTACAATTTTGTTTAAAAATTTGCATGTTTAGCTTACTTTTTTATAATATTTCTGTTCGAAATACCTGGAAATCTGGGAGGATCCTCGTAAATCCGCCCGAAATCCGTCAAAAACGAAAACTGCCAAAAACCCTTTTCAGGCATCATTTCTAACATCCATGAGCACCTATTAAAAAAGAAAATAAGAAATTTCATCACAAATTAAAAATATGCCAGCGGGTCAAACACCCGCACGAACTTTTCGAATTACCTGATAATTACACTTCTCATGAAGTTCGAACTTTATTTACCTTCATCCGTTCTATTTTAAAAATAGAACTTGTGATTTGGCGGTTGTTGGTTTAAAAGAAGAAATTTTTGGAAATAATGCGGACATGGATTACGCTGGAGCAGATAACGGTCTTGAAATTCCAAATGAAGTGGATATTTTTCCTCTTCAACAGTGGCACAGTTGTCAAATAACAGATAAGAAGAAGCATACGATTTTACCTAACAAAGAGGTTTTTGTGGAGGTGGAACTCCACTATGAACGTTGATGTCAAGAAAAAGATAACGAACTACTGGTTTTCAATTTTATAGGTATTAAAGAAGTTAAAAATACAACGACTGATCCATCTAAAAAATATTTAACAATACACTCGATCACCGGATATTTAATGATTAAATGCAAAGAAAAAGCTCAAAGTGTAAGGTTTTTTAATAATGTGTATAAATTATAGCTCATTTTCTGAGAAATATGAGCTTTAAAAAGTTTTCAGAAAATATATCAATTAGAAAATACATGTTTTTCAAATATTACGGCATTAGATGGAAATGAATTTCATGGAGCAGGAGTTGTGTGCCATTCATAAGATTTTTCAAGGCTTAAACAATGATATTGGTTTTTGGTAATCGAATATGGTTTTTTTTGAGATCGTAGGTCTCAAACAGACTTACTATAATATGATAATAAAATATTACAGGTCATTTTCAACTTTGAAGTACGTTTTTGCACTTCAAAATTGCGCATCTTTCTTAAGCATTTTTTGTCTCAAATAGCGTTGTTCATATTCAAAAAATTCAGGAGGAGCGACTGCCGGGGCGCGGCACCGAAAGTCCCTCTTCGTGCAACGGGCTTTTTTGATTGTGACCCAGAACGATTCCGGAAAAGCCACATTTGGTTGCCAAAAGTAGGGTTAGCCCGTCTAATTAGCGTGTTAAATTAGCCGGCTATTAGCCGCGTTTATATTAACCGGCTAAAAGGCGAACCCTAGTCAAAAGCCAATATCTTCTCGTGATTCCCATGTTAGTTTTTCAAAAACCACCTAATTTGAAACTCTAGATCAACATCTGGAAAAAGCGTACTGCTTGGCATTGTTAGACAAAATCGAAACCATTTGGGCTCTTCAGATCCTCTTGAAATTACACTTTTAACAAAATCGAATTTTGAATGCCTCAAAAGTGAGGCAAAATTCTGATGAAATAGTGCCTCAGTTTTGAGGCAATTTTCGCGAAGTCCATGAGGTTGCGAAAAAGATGAGGCAGATCTTTAAAAATCATAGGTTTTTAAAAATTTGGTCCAAAACGCACAAAAATTGCTTTTTTATAAATATCATCTCAAAAGATGTTTTTACTACGACTGTTTTCATGAATCTGCCTCAAAAAAAATTTTTTTGAGGCAGTTCGCTTCAATTTTACAAAAACCTGTTTACCAAAATTTCGGTGAGACAGATTTTCAAAACAGCAGTGTTTTTCGTCCAAAAATGGTCATGTATTTATTTCAAAAAATTTGCCGTTTTTAAGGCTTCCGAGAATCATAATTCGTTTAGCCGTCTTATATTTTTGCAAATGATGACAAATTTTGTTGCGGGACGCTGTAGTGAAGAAGAAGTCACCTTTGATCCAGAATTGTTTACACCAGAGAAAATCACAGAAAGAAGCAAAAATTTCGATTGAAATATGAGTCCCATGAAGAAGGTGTTTTTCATTTTTTCTTTAACATTTAAAGTATTTTGCAGCGGTGTATTTTTTAAAAATTTTTTTCATTATTTTTTACGTAATATTGTATTAGCATCATTTCAATTTGTTGTACTACATGAAAAAAATGGTACTGCCTCATGGCGAGACGAATGAAAAAACAACAAAATAAAAATACAAATACAAACACATTAAAGATAGAGTCGATTTGAATTTCTAAAAGGCCCAAATTCATTTTTGAAGACTTTTTTTACGATAAAACATATCATCAAAAAATGAGGTTGATGAGGACGAAGATCAAGGCCAGAGGAAACCGGGTGAATACAAAACATGACACCTCACTTTAAAGCCATCCGAAAAATTTAAGTCAGAGAACGAAAAATGACCGGATCTTCGTTGAAAAAAAATGAGAATGCAAAAAAAAACAATGCTTTTTGCCTGATTTTCAAGATTGGTTAGAAAAAAATTTTTGAGAAATGCGACTCCCCCTTTTAAGAAATTGTCTTCGTGGAGAACATTGTATGCAAAATTTTATGACAACTTAAAAATGCATTGATGCTTCAATGTTTTAACGAGGAGATCTTAATTGACTTAATCTCATTGTTTTTTTTCAGTGTCACCGAAACGCCGACGCCGGCGTCGCGGCGTCGACGCCGGGAATGACGCCGGAGACCAAAATTTTAACAAAAATTTTTTAATTCTTTGTTTTTAACATTAGTTCTAATTTTTTAAACTGTAATTAGTTATATGTTTAACAATAACATACATTTCTAACATGTTTAAAAGAGTTTTATTAAATTTTTATGAATTTTTAAAAAAAATGCTCTCCGGCGTCACTCGGCGTCGGCGTCGAGGTTTTCGGAAAATCGGTAACACTGGTTTTTTTCAATTGTAGAACCTTTTTAATAACCACTTATTTTTTAAGAAAACTGATGCACAACCAGATTTGGAAGGTGAAGACTGAGGGAAAATGTTCTCGAATGAAATCCAATTTCTTTTTTTTAGTATTCTTCTTGTTTCTAATTTTTTTCTGCAGTTTGTTTGTTGCTTCAATAATTTTGTTAAACCTGCTTCAATAATTTTGTTAAATCTGCTTTTTTTTGCCTGAGGTCCTAAACCAAATTCTCCTGATCCCCAAATGCAGTTTGGACAAAAATCCGAGATTGAATGAAGGTTAGAAACTCCATAGGAATTTGCATGAAGAGAAATAAATTTGAAAAATCAATTGTTAGACCATTTGCTTGAAAAAATGCGTTTTATGTTTCTAAATTAAGCAAATTTCGTTTCGTTGTCTTTTCTTAGTTTTTAGAATGATTGTTTTTTCATTTTGTTGAAAAACTGCTGGCATGGATCAAGGCGATGAAGAAGCTCCTCCCGTTGCAACTGTACCTTCCACAACTGCGATAACTGCTCCAAATGAAAGTGGTGGATTTGTTGATGAAACTCTAATTTTTTCTCCAACTAATGCTGCTGCTCCAACAACTATTCCGATGAATGACGATACCGATCCAGCCGTTCCATTTGTAGAAGAAACAAATAATTTTAGAATTGAAATTCCAGGTAAAAAGGTGGTAAATTTTATAATTGTAAGTTTAAATCATTTATTTTTTGATTCATCATTTTTGATTTGTTCATTTTTAGGGGGTTGGATGTGGAATTGTGCTTTTTCTATTTTCATATGGTTGCTATTTTTGTGCTATAGATTTCGTAGATTTCTTTTCGATCCATAAAGAATTTCCAAGTGCTAAAATTATGATTGAATTTGTAAGTTTATTAAGAAAATATCGGATAAATGGGGTGAAATGAGCTTGCTTAAACAGAAGGAAAAAGGTGATCGCTGGTTCGAAACTTTTTTCTTTCACTTTCGTAAACAACGTTGAAATTTTCTGGTTAGGAATATCAAAAAAATTTCAATAATTTCTCAAAAAAATACGCGAGTTTTGTGCTCTTTTTTTCCAAACCCTGCTCAGGAAGTTTTATCGTCTTTTTCGAAAGCGAAAGAAAAAAGTATTATTCCCACAAAACGAAATTAAGATTGTATTTGCCATATTTAACAGGCCAAAGGTTAATGATTATCCAAATCTGACGTCAACACTTTTATGGGTGGCTGGTTAAACTCAAAGGAGAAAGTGCTGGTCGAAATTTTGAATATAGTGCTGACGTTAGATCTGGACAATCCCCCATTATCGTAATTTTTCGATGTTTCATCATTAATTACTAATTTATGTGTATAATTTTATTTTTTAGACGATATTAATTAGCCTCAAAATGTTTTTTTTTGTGTATTTCCCTCTTGAATCTTTTGCCGGCATTATTTTAACTCTTTTACTACGAGATCGTCCATCTACTTTCAATCGGCTAATACGAAATTGTTGGTTTGTGTTCACTTCCAAACAACCAGTTGCTTATTTATATCCATCAATTTATTTATTGGTTTGTTTTTTTCTTATCATTTTATCAAGGTTTTTATATACTTCTGATCTTATCACTTATTAATCACATGTTGACATTATTTTAGGGATATTACTTGATAAAAACACTCTTTCAAATGGTTCACAGCATTGCATTATTGGCGAATTTTACATTTGAAGATCATTCTTGGGCATATTTGGGTATTTCAACAACAAAATTTTTTGGTGCTTTTACAATGCTTTTATGGTATTATGATTTAATTCAAGTTGCACATGGTCAATATCGAATTGCTCGAGTACAAAATTCAATCAATTTAAGAGCACCAACTACAGCAACTCCAGCAAATCAACCTCGACCCCAACAACCTCATTTAATTTCAAATCAATCAATCAATATTGAAAATGAACATCTTACTGATTCAAGTGATACTGTACTTATTACTGGGGATAACTAAGATATGGTATTTCAAGTGATCAATTTTTATCATTTAATATGTAATTCTTGTAAAATATTATTGTATTGTATTAATTTATATTGTGAATTGCTCTAATTTGTATTTTGTATGATAGTATTATTTGTATGAAATGTGTGATTTAAACAAATTATTAATTTACAGTAATCAAAAAATATAAGAAAGATAAGAGTGAAAGATATTGGAGAAAAATAAGAAAGATGAACGAAAAAATGGAAGAAAAGTAAATTTTTAGTAAGAATAGTTAAAAATAGGTTATCAAAATTTATCAAGACATAATTTAATCTTTTTCGATGATTTTTTATAGTTTCAATCCAAAATTAATCAAATGAAAAGTACAAAAAGTTTAGAAATTTTGATGTTTGAAAGAATTTTTTGGAAGACTACGAGAGATTTTTCAGAAACAGATGGGTGATCTCCATTTAAAAATCTTAATTTTCAACACATAATTTTTAAGGTGTTAAAAATAGTTATGCCAAGATTTTATATTCAATTTTAAAGTAAAAGAACAATTCTGCTATTTTTTCTAAAATTTTATACTTAATTGATCATTAATTCAGGGATATTGTAAAGTTTAAGAAGAATAAAATAGAACAAAGAAGACAATAATGATGATAAAGGTGCGATACTACACTGAAAAAAATACCCCTGAAAAAAGGGAGAAAAACCCCCGATATTGGGGGATAAAGCCTTCTCAGGGTGAAACGGCATAATTTGCATACAGCCGAAATTTGGAGGTATTTTACGCTTGTTAAATTGGCGTATTTACTCTAAATTGGCGTATTTACTCCATTTTTCGGGAGACTTTTTTTTCAGTGTACAGTATCCAAAAACCATAAAATGCAAAAACAAATTTGGCATTCAATTTGCGCAAAAAAATATGACATAGAATTTTTAAAATATCTTCACCAGATTTATGATGGTGCAAAAACTTATATATCCGGTGATCTTCTTTTCTTTTAGTTTGGCAAATCCACAAGTGTATTCGTTTTTTGTAAAACACCGCCGTCGGCGTCATCCTTTGATGCGCGGCATGACGGCCGTCATGCCGTCAACGGCGAAGGCGCGAATACACTGAAATCTACACAAAAACGGAAAAAATACTCAACAGCTGAGTGCCGATCTTGCTCACACTGAGTTTTTCCGTACATTTCATTATTGTCCTTTTTTAAACAAACATTCGTCAGTTTGTTTTTGCCATTTCTTTGAATTTTTTATTTTATATTTTTGCAAGAAAAAAACTTAGGATTAAAGCTTTTAAAAACAAATGGTTTTATATTGTAGAAAATTACAGCAAAAATCACTTGTTTTTAAAAGTTTTGCCTAGAACTTTAGTTTAATTATTTAATTAGTAAAATGTTGAACAAAAAACAGATGGTTATAAAAATGTACCTGGTCAATCAACTCCTAACAACTACTCCGGCAACATTAATAAAGAAACGCAACCATAAAATTACAAGCTTTTTAAGTGAGTCAAAAATCTAGTTTTCATTTCTTCGTTTAACATTCTTAAAAAGGCAAATTGTCGATTTTTCCAACATGTTTTTACTTTATTTAAATAAAAACTTCAAGAACGTATTTTATCATCAATCATACAAAACTTTAATTTCGTGTGAAAAATGTTTTTAAAAAATACTTCAAAATTAAAGAAGAACCTCTAAAATTAATTTTTTGATCATTATTGGTAATTGAACAGTTATCTCTTATCTTTAATCTAGGTATTTTGTTTTTGCTTTCACAGAATTTAAAGAAAAAAATGCATGTGATGATAGTCTTTAAAAAATTGTGTCACATATTTTTGACTTTTCTGTTCTGTGTATTTAAATAAACCACAGTAATTTGTCCATTTTTTCATTTCATTCAATCATATTAACACAAACCCATCAAAATAAAAAATGAAAATTATGTTTTACAAAAAAATCCCATTGATTTATTTTTTGCATTCATTCCACAGATTATTTTTTTCTCTCTTTTTTTGTTCGTTTTTTAAGACTTTTGACCCTGACTGAAATTATTGATTTAAGCGAAAAAAGAAAAAAAACTCTCCATTCCATTTTTGACACAACTTTATTTATGCGCATTTTGAATTTTTTATATTTTTTAAAAATTGATCTAGGAAAACAAATTGAGTGGCTAATTACTCGAGTTATTATATAACGCAAAATTTAATTAGAAACCTAATAATAATTTTATTGTCAAATGAAATGGTTAAGTTCTCAACATTTTTAATTTGGAAACTTTAACATTTCTCAATATATTTTTAAACTTATTTTTTTGTTTTTGACAACTATGAAAAGTACGGTATGTTTGTTTTCTTTTACAAAAAGAGTATGATAATTAAAGTGATGGAATGGAAACAATATGGTTGAAATTTTATGGTTAACCTTAAGAAAAATTTACTCAAAGTTGGAAAAAAAGAACTGAGTTTTTTGTAACAAGTTTAAAGTAAGAATACAGAAATAATGCAAAAGAAAAAATATTCAGCACTAAAAAATACAAGAAAGAAGATATGTTTTTAAAAAATAGTGCCAAATCTTCCGCTTTAAAAAAAGTTATTAGCGGGATGGCTAGCGCCTTACGCTACAGCCATGTTAAAAATTAAAATACCCCCTTAGAGATGCACATTGAATAATAAATAAAAAAACTGGTAAAATCAAAAAAATGGGGTGGAAGGCTTTAAAGAAGGATTTCATGGGGGATAAAAGTGTTCAATATTTTTTAATAATAATAATATTCCAATATTCATTGCATTAATTCATCATCTTCTTTTTTCATCATAACATAATTAATTACATTTGTAATTTTTTGGATCAAATGGGATAAGGCAAATCAATAAATACAGTATCACGGAATAAATAAAAAAAACCACGAAATTCAATGTGCAATCTCAAAAAACACACGCACGCAAAAAAACTGCTCAAGAAACCCTTCAAAATCTTTTTTTGGTAAATTTTATTGTACGGTAAACACTGTTTTGAGTTTTTGTAATAAATTAATTACCAAAAAAAGATTAATTTTTCATGGCTCTATTAGCCCTTAACTATCCCCCAACTTAATAAACTTTTTTTAAAAAGAAGAAAGAAAATTATCAAAAATTTTATTTCAAAATATTAATTTTAAGATAATTTAATAATTAAGAAAGATAAAGAAAGCAGATAGAAATATCTTTAATTATCCTTCAAAATTAATTTTTATGATTTAAAATTTAAAAAAAAAAGATAAGAAAATAGATTGACAGACAGACACTTACCATAGAAAGTTTAATATCCCCCTTCCCACTCCAAAAACCTATCCTATTTCTCAACTATAAAAATAAAAAAACACACCTGAAGATATTCTTTGATTGCCGGATCACCTTCAATAAGTTTAAGGATTCGTGGATATTCACGATAAAAATCAACATGATGATCGAAATCCCTTTCAAGTCGGATAAAAGTATGCCCAACTTTTCCTGGATCATCCGAATAATATTGGAGTCCTTTAAGCATTACACTAAAATAAATATGATAATTTGCATAATAGTTAAAAATACAGTAATTGTATTACTTTGCATGAAAATTATATAATTCTCGAAGATTCATGGCTAATTCATTTTTGTGTTGTCGAATTGCTTCAGGAATTCCTGGATCATCAAATGCTCGGACATAATTATCCAAAATTGAACTTAAATCCGTAACAAATTCTTCTTCAGTTCGTAAAAGGTCATGGTATACTTGACTGAAAAGAAATTTGCATAATTTTTGCTTTAAAATTTTTTTCATTATTGAACAAATTTTAGGGGTTATTTTTTATGTGATTTAATTTATTCAGTCCCTCAAAAAACTTTTTGGAAGAAAAAGGATCAAAACAGTTGTTTTAAATAGTTTAAAGTATTGCATAAATGTGTAAAGAAAGATTATGCAATAGATTTTAAACTCATCGATTTAAGAAAGAATATTATCCCGCAACCAACTGTCTCCATTTTGTGGTCAAATAAAATGTTTTTTTTGAAATGTATAAACTCAAAGAGAACCCAAAACTTTAAGGTTATGCAAATTATTCAATGGAAAAGTCAAGCTCAAAATTAAAATTTTGATATAAAGTTTTTAATAATGAAAAGAATTTTGGGAAAAATGTCGAAAAAAATCTGCAACGATATCAAAATCTTTCAATATGCAAATTTCTGTTTGTGAAAATTTCCATTTATCAGAAATTTGCATATTTGAAGTCCCAATTTAAGTCTATTAAAAAACCAACTCTCGTTTCATAATTGCTTCTTGTTCATCGGACATTTTGAGGTTGTCCGAAGCCAATTCACGAGTTCGCCTTCGTTGTTTGTAATATTCTGTTGGGGTTTCAAAATATGATCCTGGAACCCAACCAGATTGGGGTGGACGAGCTTTAGTTCGGACAAGCCAAGACGCCGCATTCTTGTTATCCAAAACTTCAACAATTTGTCCTTGCTCCAATGGAATTGCTTCTAGATCATTCGATTCAGGATTATAATCTTGTATTGCAATATATACTGGCAAACTACGTGTTTCAGATCCCTGTAAAAAATGTGATTTGTGATAAATTAATTTAACATAATTTGCATATTTTTTGTTATGCAATTTAAAAGTTATCCCTATTATTATTTTTACATAACAAACATTGAAAATGACCACCCACGCAGCAGGTGTCGTCGTCGTCGTTTTTTTGCTATTTTCTTTCAACTTGACTTTCTTCAAAACAAAAAAAGAAAGAATTGCGTCGGTGAAAAAAAATCCAACGTAAAAAAAGTGAACGCAAAAAAGAAAAAAAAACAAAAATGTCTGCATTTTTAAAATTTTTATATGAGTAATTTTTTTAAATTAAAAATTTTAGGTTAAAACAAACCGTGGAAATTTCAGTTGAAGATGAACGGCCGCGTGCATTATCACGTGAAGTTACCGACTCGGAACGGTAAGATGAACGTGATGAATGAGCTGCATAATTTACATCTTCAGTGGCAATATACCGTCTATAAAAAGTACAATTTTATTAGTACAAATTACTGTTTAACGATTACTGTAATTACTTATTTAATTAATTTCTGTAATTTAAAATTACTGAAGCTTCGTCAAAAGCTTTTATGTCTTAATTAAAAATTAATTAATATGTCCCAAAAAGAGCAATATTAATTTTAAAAACTGGTAAATGAAAATTACTGTACAAAAGTAAATTATTTTAAAAATAGAACTTTTTACGCCTACTCATTTGGCAATAAATCAATTTGTTCTTTCTTTTTTCAAAATAACACACACTTTAAATTTTTCTTTTCTCTCAAAAAGTTTTTTAATTTAAACAAATAAAACATAAAAAAACTATAAAGCAAAAACACTTTTAAAAAAAATTAAATTCAAATAAACTTTTTACCTGAAAGAGCTGTATTTGCGTTCCAATTGTTTTTGCCGTCGAGTTGCCATTTTTGGCCAAAAAATGACAAATCAAACAATTCAACAATTGAAAAGACGGCAGTCGTCAAGATAGTAGGAAATTTCGCCAAAAATATTGCGAAAATTCCTTTTGATTTCGCTTTCGTTTAAATTACAATAATCGAGTTTCGTTTGAAAAAAAGAAAAATTCGTTTCAGAAGAGAGATTAGGCAGAAGAAAAAATATATATGGAAAAACTGCTACAGTAAAATTCGTTTAAAGTTGAATTACAGTAATAAAAAAATAGTAATATCAAAATATATTGATTGAAGAGACAGAAAAAAGATTCGCTTTTTTAAAATTGCGGCCTTCAGTTGTTTTTTGTTGATTTGCTTTTGAAAATAATAGGTTTTTTGGTATTTGATTTGATTGATTCTGGTTCAATTTGGACCACGATTTTTAAAAATATGATGATGCAAAAAAGTAAATTTCAATTTGCTTTTTTTGCGAGAAGAAGAGCCCTCTCTCACTTCTTCTGAAAAAGAAAGAATTGATAAATTTAAATAAATGTAATTTTAAGAACACAAAAGCGAAAAACGATAAACATTTAAAAAACATGGAAAGTAATTAGATAAACGAGATTCTGATGCTGAAGCGGATGTTATGCAAATTAATGCGATTCTCAGAATCATTAACCCCAAAAACCAAAAATTACAACACGGAAAACAACAATAAAGTTTCCTTGATCAATTGGGGGGGATAAGAAAAATGTATCAAATCTATTTAATCATTGAATTCCTTCTTTCTTCTCATTCATACACATTTAATCAATCTATCTTTCCTCACTACCGATCCAGGACATCAAGCAAACACATAAAACTTTCTTCCCTCCATTCTTATCTCATCATCCCCTCCAGTCGCAACAAAAAAATTATAACGATCGATCCAGGAACGAAAATGCTTTTGCACTTGAAAAAAAATAATATATTGGCTTTCGTTTATCCGTATTTTATGAGTCGGAAAAAGAAAAAGAGAGTTTTTTTTGCTTGTTTGCTTCTTTCTTGCTTGAAAGAAAGTAGAAGAAAGGTGACGACAAGCTTGAGCTACTTTTTTGCTGTTCTGGAAGAAGCAAAAGAGATCGGATATTTTTGAAAGAAGAAGAACACACGGAAAAAAAGTGATTGTTGTTTCTGCGAGAGAGCAAAAAATATTCAAGCAAAAAAGAAAGTAAAGGAAAAGTAGCAACTTTTGCTTGCAGCAATCTTTCGTCCGTGAGATTATTTCAAGGGATAAAAAAAAGTTGGATAACAAACGCGTCCTTCAAGATAGAAAAAAGAGAGAAACTTTTCTCCACTTAGTTGTCCAAGGCTTGCATTTATTTTCATTAAACTTAACAAGAAGACCGCCTCCATCATTATTGTTTGTTCCAGCAGCGGAGATTTTTACTTTGATCCCTTAAAATCTCTTTCCTTTTCTTTCATTTTTCCAACTTGTTATGTAATAAAAAAAAAGTGTAAGCATGAAACTTATAAGACCACATCAAATCGAATATTTGTAATCCTCAATGATTTGAAACATCGGTATCAAACCTTTCCCGGCTGTAGAGAGAGGGCATGTGCCTCCTTGTGTCTCCCCCCAAGGCACAGACTTTGAAAACTTTAATTTTTTTATTCACATTTTTGCTGCGCATAATTTATTTTGAAGGTATAAAAAACGTAAAACAATTAAAAGAGAATCTGAATTTTATTGCCGAAAAATTCTAAGCAAGTTTAAAAAATAAATAACTGTAATCCTGTAAAAACTTAACACAAAATCATCATCTAACTATTCCTGAATACCAATTTCTCAAAAATCCTTTAAGTCTTTCCATCTATTACCGTATTCCAACTCATTGTCCCCAAAGAATATGCAAACAATCAA
This sequence comes from Panagrolaimus sp. LJ2414, assembly GCA_024447195.1. Lineage (NCBI taxonomy): Eukaryota > Metazoa > Nematoda > Chromadorea > Rhabditida > Panagrolaimidae > Panagrolaimus > Panagrolaimus sp. LJ2414. Next base: position 1,524,823 of record JAMRXY010000001.1, on the reverse strand, counting down.
AAACAAAAATTTATTCACAATATAAAATAAATTTTTAAAAAATACAATACAAAAAATTAAAAAAAACAAAGATTGGTAAAATCCCAATCGAAATCTCCCCGAAGGGAGATAAAAAAATTAAGGGATGACCATCCGGGCGACTTTTCGCCCGGTTCTGGCTTCAATTTTTTTCTTTTTTTTCAACATTTTCAGCCAAGTTGAATTGACCAGGAACAGAGCGAGCATGGATGATTTTCTTAAAATTAGAACGATATTAGTAATACAATACAGATATTTATAACAAAAACATACCTTTTTTTTAACTTCAAAGCTTTTATCAAGCTTCCATTGTTGAATATGGAGTTGTTGATCGCTCTGAAATATAAAAAATAAGTTATAAAAAGTGTTTTAATTTAAAATTAAGAAGTGAATAAGGAGGCAAAAGAACGCGGAACATTGATAACAACGAGGAGAAACAAAAAAAGAGAAAAGATTGATGAAGTGATTCAAGTTTGAAGAAAAGAAGAATTTAGCAAAAAAATAGTAATGTCTGAAGTTGTGCGAATATTTATGAAATGAAAAAGAAGTATAAAAGCTTAAAAAAGGAGAAACCAACACGAAAAAAGAACAATTCGGGACAAGGTCGCAAAAAATATTGATTTTGGGCAGCTGGAATGTGAATAACCTGAGCTTCAGAGATCCAATATGGAGTTCTAGACTGTTTGAATCTCAGCAAAAGATATCAAAAAAATAGTAAACTTAAAAAAAAATTAACCTCGATAAATACTGAAAAATAACATTAAAAATTGCGACAGAAAATATGTAACAACAAAAAATGAAAAGAAAAAAGAGGCAACAGGTTTGAAAAAGAGAGAGTGAAAACTACCATAGAAAAAATCAGGCTTTCGTGTCAAGATTTTAAGTTCTGCTTCAAGTTTGAAAAAAAGTTTAGGGAATTAAGGTTATGCATTTCTGTAAAATCCCTACCAATTTTTTGAGGGAAATAGTCTGAATAATTACAGTAAAATTCCTTGAAAATTCCATGCCAAATTTTCTTTAAAATCATTTCAAGAATATTTTTTTGAATCCAGTATTTGGAGAACGTTACAGTATACTCAATCCTTTGCTGCTTTGGAGCAAGTCAAAATGCTATGATATTATCCCCAAAAAAATTTAATTTGTCCAAAATATTTTAAAAACCTACGGTATTCTTAAATAGCAATTACAAAAAAACAATTTGGTCAGTTAAAATAAAATTTATTCATTTCCATCAAATTTATATATAAATAAAAATTGCACAAGACATACAAATTAATTACAAGAATATACTTTTTGTATTTAAATGATGATACAATTAAACACCAGGTGCTGCAGGAGGAGGAGCTTGTGGAGCGCCATCTTCTTCAGATTTCTTTTCTTCAGGACCACCCTTTTCACCACCAGATGAATTCTTTTTACTCTTCTTTTTCTTGCCATCCTTGGATTTTTTGGATTTCTTCTTCTTCTTTTTATCATCTTCAGCACCACCAGCAGCAGATTTTCCATCCTTCTTGGATTTCTTCTTTCCCTTTGATTTACTCTTTTTGGATTTCTTTTTCTTTCCATCTGCACCAAGACCAAGGGCAGCAGCAGGATCAACAAGACCAGGTGGAGCAGATTGTGATGAGCCAGTATTTGCATCATTATCAGGTGCAGCAACAACAGCAGCAGCAGCCTTTTCACGTTCAGATCCAGATGGAAGTGGAACAAGACCAGGTCCAGTAGGAGCTGGAGATTGAGTTGATGGAGTATCTTCCTAAAATTAAAAGAATATACATATAAATCAAATATAACAGTATACATTATATAAAAAACAATGATAAAAGAACCTACAGATTTTTCCTTCAATGAATTTTCATTAATAATTTTTGCAGTTTTAACATCTTCACTTGGCTTATTATCATCTGAAGCTGCTGCTGAAGGAGCTGCTGGAGGAGGAGCAATGGGATTATTATTGATATCAACATTTGATCCAGCTGGAGCAGCATCAGAAGCAGGAGGTGGTGGAGCAATTTCAGTAGGAGCTGGTGAACGAGCAGTTAAAACATCAGGAGTTGGCTAAAAACATGGATATATAATTAGAATAAAAGTTTTAAAAAAATAATCTTCAAAAACAAGTCCTTGATTACTCTGAATGATGCCTTGAACCGAAAATGTGGCAACATCAAAGAGTTTTTGTTGTAGTTGACAACAACTTTAGCAACAACATATACAAATAAAAGAACTTACACTTTGACCAACAGGTTGCTTGGTATTATTATTAACATCAGGTGAAGCACCACTATCTTGAGTTGAATCAGATGGCTCTTGAGCAGTTTTAGTTTCACGTCCAGATGATGAAGGTTCTTTTGCAGCAGCAGGTGGAGGAGGTGGTTGAACATTATTATTGTTAGCATCAGGAGCAACAGTTGGTGGTGGTGGAGGAGGACCATTGTTATTGTTAGCATCAGGTACAACAACTTTAGCAACAAGATCATTATTATTGCCATCAGGAAGAGAAGTTGGAGCAGCAGGACGATTATTGTTAACATCTGGGACACCAGTTGGTGTTGCAGGAGGACCATTGTTATTGCTATCAGGAAGAACAGATTGAGCAGTTGAAGAAGAAGATTCTTTGACAACACCAGGAGCTAAATCATCACCACCAATTCCAAGAGTAATAACTTGAATGGGACGAGGTGTTCGAGGCTTCTTGATTGGTGATTTGGCGAATTTACTTTCAACAGGTCCACTTGGAGCAGCAGCAGCTGCAGAAGGAGAAGCAGAAACAACAGGCTTTGATGCAGATGGAGAAGCTTTCTTTGGAGATTTTGCACGCTTTGGAGTTTTTGATGGATAAATTGGATCAGTTTTTGTTGTAGTTGATTCATTGCCCGTTGGAGTAACATATTTTTGATAGATAAAATATGCAAGACCTGCAAGGATAACCAAGTAAATGAAGAACATCTTTTATTGACTTTGAAGGTGAAGAAGAGAAATCAGCAGCGACGAGCTTTGATGATGATGATAAAAAAAATAAATTTCTTTCAAGCAGCACAATTCAAGAAACACGTCAATTCAAGAACGACGCAAATGAAAATGAATGAAAGTGTATTGATGGAAAGTCAATGCTTTTGCTGCATTTTGAGGTAATGCGGAAAAACAATTAGAATGAGATTATGATTATGCAAATTTTTTAATTTGTATAATTTTTCGAGAAAAGAAAAAAAGGAAAAAAATGTTTGAAAGAGAACCTGTGTGTTTTGAGTGAGTAATGATGTATTTGCTGTTTCATTTTTGGTGACCCTTTTTTAAACTTAAAAGTTACCGTATGATTAAACAACATTTTTCTTTGTGAGATTTCAAGAATTATTGTACCCAAGCCCATTATGCCTCAATTTATTGTTATAACTTTAATTTTTTTTATTTTAAACGAAAATTTTGTTTAAAAACAGATTCAAAAACACAAAATAACAAACAAATAACTAACACCGATTATGTACAAAAACAACAAATAAATGTGTATTAAAAATCAAACTTATTTACAGTTTAAAGAATTACAAAGTCCTGAAAAAACTGCAACTTCTCTTTCTCTTCCATTATTCAAAAATCCAGAATCATATTCCGTCAAAGTTGGAAGACCTCCAACAAATCCAAAAAGTTCTGCATTGATAAAAGTACAAAAATAACTGCAAAAAATAAAAATGCAGAAGAATAAAGTGATCAATGAAATAGGTCGTTGCATTTTTTTAATGTCAAAGTCAATACACAAAATTAATAAAGGTTTGAAAATGACTTTGATTGAGAGGGTTTTTATATAAGTTTTTAAAAGACACATATTTGTTTTTGTTCAACTTTGTTTTTTTATAAATGAAAAACCATGAGACTTGAGATGGCGGAATAGAGAGAAACAAGGTTAAACCAAAGAAAAATAAAACATTTTCAACGAATTTTTGTTAGTGTTTTTTTATTATTCATTAGTATTTGGTAAACAATGTCGTTATTTAATGTATTAATCAGTCAAAAAATAATAACACTTTCTGCATGTTTATATAAAGATGCAATTATATGAGACCCATTAATTTAAAAAAATGTATGAGGCCTTTGCCATCGATGTAACATGGCATTTATTACATCAATAGAAACTAACATCTAAATTTATTTTGCAAGCCCTGATCTCCTGATAATCTTATTGAAAGAAAAGAAAACAGGATAACTTTTGCTTGCATATTTTTTTTGGAATTGAACTCGAAGCATCTGAGCCAAAGAGAAACGCGTTGAACCACTACACTACAAAACTGGTAGCATGGACGTTGGAATTTTGACGTACAGGGTGTAAATTTTAACATGTATGGGTTTTAAACGCGTGAAAAACATAAAAATTTTAGGTTCCAGAACCTCAAATTTTCACAGTAGGTTTGTATGAGGCTAAAGTTTATTTCCACAAATTTTCAGCCCAATCGAAGACCTAAACTTTTTTCGAGGATCTAGATCCTAGGACTTGACAAAAAATAAAAATTTGTAGCTTTTTAGATTCCTTACTATACGGACTATCAATTTGCTTTAAAGTTTTTTTTCTTAATTTCTAAATTTTTAATTTTTTCTTCATTTTTTAATTTATTGAAAACTGAAAAAATTTTCTAAGTCCGAGATTTTGTTAATGCATTCAAGGACTTAGAAATTTTTTCAAAATTATTGTTTTTTAAAATTTTAAAAAAATTAAAAATTTAGAAATTAAGAAAAAAAACTTTAAAGCAAATTGATAGTCCGTATAGTAAGGAATCCAAAAAGCTATAAATTTTTATTTTTTGTCAAGACCTAGGATCTAGATCCTCGAAAAAAGTTTAGGTCTTCGATTGGGCTGAAAATTTGTGGAAATAAACTTTAGCCTCATACAAACCTACTGTGAAAATTTGAGGTTCTGGAACCTAAAATTTTTATGTTTTTCACGCGTTTAAAACCCATACATGTTAAAATTTACACCCTGTACTTTTTTTTGTATGTTTACACAAAAGCTTGTTTGTGTCACTCAATTTTGGGCTATTTTAGCTTTAATAATTTTGTTTTGTTCCAAAAGTTTTACAAAATTCGTAATTTTTAAAATTTTATCATTGATTAAATTTTTCGATGTTTAAATTTTATTGTTTAAAAAATACTACAGTAGTTTAATAGAAATAATTTTATTGCAATTCAAACAAAATTTATTTATCCGATAAATAAGTAAATAATAAAACAAAACTCTTTTGCGTAAAATTAAAAGAAAAAAGAACTGTGATGTGTGGAAAAATTGAGAGAGATAAAAGAAAGATACACAAAAAACAACTGTACAAAAGTTAGGCGAAAAATAATTATTTGGCAAAATATTTGCATAGAAAAATCAATATAAAAAAGTGAAATATGTAAATTTATTAATAATAATCAAGCAGAATCCGTTGATTGCTCAATTTCTCGTTGAGCAGAAGAAGTTTTTTGTCGATCTTTTGGGGTTGTTTCATTTGCTTGTTTTGCAAACATTTTCATTTTATCTCGAAATGCAAGATGTGCACCATCAACGGCAGGTTTGATGGATTTTTGTTGAATTTCATTTAATCGTCGTTGTCTTGGATCATTATAAACTTCATGCTTTCCAACCACTGGTTTATCATCATCTTCTTCTTCAATTTCTTCGGCATCATTCTCTTTGACGTCTTCAATGGTATCACTAAATTGTACACGTTTTTTCGAGCGATCTTCTGGGGAAACAGAATTATCTCGCATTGCAGGTCTTGGCATTCCAACACCTCCGGTTCCGGCACCAATTGCTGAAGTTGAAGGGGTAGATGGGGTAAGTGGGGTAGCATTAATTCGATCAATTTGTTGTGACACATCATCAATAAGCCTTTCAGTTTGTGAAATTTGTGGTCGTTGAATTGTTGTTGAGAATTGGGTTGTTGCTGCTGCTGTTACAGATGATGAAGAGGTTGTTGGAATTGAATCAGGTTTTGGCAAAGTTGCAGGTCTTTGTTGTTGTTGTTTCTTACTTTCCAGCTTTGATGCCATTTCATTCATAAATGGTAAAGTGTATTCAGGTTTTGAGACTCGATGTTGTTCAGCAATTCCATTTATGCCATTGCCGACAGCAGCAGTTCGAAGTTGTTTATCTTTTACAGGACGAAGAACACCATTTCCTCCAATGAAATCTGATGTTGACCTTGATTGCCCAAGAGGAGCAGGTCCTCGAAGTTCACTGATCTTCTTTAACAATTCATGATATCTTTCTTTATCCACCAAAGTCATCATTGAACCCTTTGATTCAATGGCATCCAATTCTCGGTCTAAAGCTTCCACGGAAAGAATCGCAGGTTCAACAAAGCTTCGGGTTTGATGATCAAAGAGTGGTGCCGACAATCGTCCAGACAGTGGATGTTTTGGTTGTTGTTGTTGGAAAATTGGTTTAACAGAAGCCGGAGGGAAATGTGATTGAAGACTGCTTGAAAATGGATGATCTTCAAGTTTGGTAAAATGGCTGTGGCCAGGATTGTTTTGTGGTGGAGGAGCTGGAAGTGGAGATGAACCACTTGAAGAATAATATTGTGTAGCAGAAATTCCACCATGTTGTGGGCCATGGCCTGCAGGCATTCGAGAATATGAAGTTTCACCAATTGATGGCAAATTTGAATAATTTTCTAACCATGTTGGATTCTAAAAAAATGATTTGATTACTGTAATTCCATTTCATAATAGCTTTAAGTACTGTAGTTCCTCTTAAAAAGCTTACATGTTTTGGCATTGTTGAAGAATTAAAGGGTACGGTACTTGCTGATCGTTGCTGGGATGGCACAATTTGTGAATAAAGGGGTGTTGGAGAAGCAGCTCCAGCTCGACGATATGGCCCAGGGGATTGTGCACCAGTATATGGTCGTTGAGGTTGAACAACCGCAGGACGATTTGCAACTTTATAATGTGCCGGAAGTCGAGATCCACTTTGAATATTCATAGGATGTTGTTGTTGTTGATGGGTTGTCGTTGATGCCAAAGAAATATTATCTGCATGATTTGCAAATAACTCAGAAGTTGATGCAGAACGAGTATGCCGATGAAGGATTGGCTCAACATTTGATGGTTGATATTGTTGTTGGTGAGGTTGTTGATGGAATTGTTGTTGTGGAATTTGTTGTTGCTGCTGGGGTGGGAAGCTTTTTGGTTGGTATACGGTAGCAGGGGTATTTGGGGTAGTAGATTTTTCTAATGAATCAATAATTCCATTATAATATGCTGCCCGTTTAGAAACCTCAAATCGAACATCTGATCCTGCTGAAGATATCCTTTTTGCAGCTCTAAATTTATCCACTGTATATTTGTCTTATTAAGTCTATAAATGCTTACTCTTCTTGTGTAATTCCAATTAAAGATTGATCATTCACAGCTAACAACTGATCGCCCTTCTCTAATCTGCCATCTCGATAAGCTGCAGAATTTTGAACAACATTTTTAACATAAATTCCGCAATGATTATCACCAATTCCCTGAACAAGAGCAAAATACATTATAAATATTTCAGTTTTATGAAATAATTAAGTTTTTTTATAAATAGAAGCTGTCAGAGTTTTTTTTAATTTATAAAAAAAAAGTCGACAAATCAATTTTTTTTGATTATCGGGCAGCAGCGGCAGCGGCAAGAAAAGCATGTTCATGTTTGGCGCGGCAGCGGCGCAAGATTTTTTTTAAAAGTCAAGAAAAAGAAATGAGGTCGAGATTGTCAAAGTCGATAAAAAAAGTCTTTTCCGACAACAATAAATAAATACTATAAAAAATTAAAGGAGGAAATATATCTTATAAAATCTTAAAAAAAAGACATAAAAAATGCAATAAAAAAATTCCTTACAATTTTACGTAAATATTTTCGATGAAATTTTTTAGGTAAAATTATTTCTTCCGGTTGAACCTTTAAAGAATTTTCACCATCATCCGCTGATCGAGGGGATGATGAACACGAGGATGAAGTCGTATCAGCATTTGAAGATGAAGTATTTGGACCACCATTCTCAAATTTTTGTTTTTGCATTTGAGCATATTTAGATTCCAAAAATTCATAATAACTCGGGGGACGACGAATTATTCGACGAGGTTGTGGATTCTGAATCTGATGATTCTGATTATGGCGATATCCGATTTCAGAATTACAAGATATCAAAGAAGATGAAGGAGGGGGTAAATGTCGTTGTTGATAATGTTGATGATAAGAAGTTTGAATCACCATAACTCTGTTTTTTGATTAAATTTATGAATCAATCTTCAAAAAAAAGAAAGACGCGTTTTTTTAAAAAATGTTGGGGAGAAATGACCGAACAAAAAAATATTTTTAATGATTTTTCAATTAACGAAGAAGATGGAAAAAAATTAAAAGCGTCAAGGTTACGGAACCCTTTTTTTGCAATCAACGATGGCAAAAAAATGAAGATGAAAGAAAGAAAGAATGCGAAAAATGACGTTCAGAAAAAAAAGAAGTATTCTTTTTTTTAGCATTAATGGTTGGTTAAAAGGTGGTCATTTCTTTTAGATCTACAAAAGAAAATACGGCCTCCCATAGAGGGGAGAAATAATAGAAAAAGAAGGGATAGATGATCAAAAAAAAATAAAATGACCGGAGGGAGGATAGATAGGAAGGACTGCCTGCTGTGATCATGAAAGAAAAAAATGCGGATATCTCTATCTCCAAAATATCAGCCAAAAATTTTTTTATCCGGATAAAAAATCTTAAAAATATTTTTCCAACAAAAAAGCATTTTCTTTTTTAAACTTTTTAAAAAGTTGAATTTTACAAAAGCGCGAAAGCTCAAATTTCATACTTTTTTGAGGGGAAAAGAAGGTTGTTTTTGGGAAAAAGAGATAAATTTCTATTTTCAAAAATTTAAGTGGTCATTCGAGATTTTATTTTTTTTATCAAAAAAAGATTGTGCTTCAAAAAAGGGTTGTTGGAATGGAGGGCAAAATAAACTAGAATTTCGAAGTAGAAGAAGCGGATATCCTCAGTTTTGTGTGTAAGCAATTGAAACCATGGGAAATCAAATACATATATATCACAACAACAATAAAATCTTTAATTGTGGGAGTCCCTTTTAAAGGGGGAGGGGAGAAGATGTGACAAAAATAAAAACATGTGTAAATATCTTCTATTTGAAGAAGACATTGGAAAATTGATAGCTTTTGCTCTGAAGAAGGCTGGTAAACAACTTTTTGGAGACGGCAAAAAACAACTAAACAAATATTAAAAATAGTTAGTTTAAGTGATTACAGTAATAAAGTACAGTATCTTTAGAACTGTTGCATCTTTCTGCATTACAACTACAGTAACATTACTGCAAAAAATCAGCAGTAATATTATTGTTACAACGATGAAAATTTGAAAACGATTTCACAAAAATAACCTTTTAAAAAAAATAATTAAAAGAATGCCATGAATTTTCGAAATCGCAAGGTTTTCTTCAATCTCAAATTAAATTAAATAATCCTTTAAAATCAACGAAGAAAAAAAAGTAATGATTCAATCAAGAAATGAAAAAATGATGAAAAACGGAAGAATGTCTTTTCTTTCTTAAAATCTTGCGATTAAATGAAATTAAATTAAAGAAACAATTTTCACCGAAAATTGATACATTCTTTTTTTTAAATGCGAGCAAGCGTCCCAAAAAAGTCTTCATTGCGCAATATTTCAAACATGAACAAAATGAATAAATTTAATTAAAATATTTAAAAAAGATTTTTGCAAAAATGAAAATCTTACCTGTGCTGCAACAATTGAAAGACCAATTGAATCACCAGGAAGTCGTTTAAGGAAAATTTGTTGGCTTGGAGGGGATGCTCGAATGGTGGAAGCTTGGGAGGATGGAGGATACCCGATGCTATTATTATTATTGTTATTATTATTGTTTTGATTTGAATATGGTGGATATGAATTTGAGCCATTTGAAGATCCGATTGTTGAAGAATGAGTTTCAAGATGATTTGAATATCCATTGGATTTATTCATATGAATTGTCCAGGACCCTGTGGCACCGATCTGGGGGATCAAACGGCAAATACCTTTTGCTTGAAGGGATGCAATAAAGTCACTCATTTCTGGAGGGATTCCTTTAAAATCTTCTAAAAATTGAAAAAATTAAAACAATTTAAAACAATCGTTTTCGGAATAGAAAAAACTGTTTTGCAAAAAAGTACAAAAACAATTTAGGTCAAATTTTTTTTTGCTTCTTCGAAACTGTCAAAAATGAAAAAAGTAAAACTCAAAAAAAAACAAGCTTTTCTTAGTCATTGTTTTTTTATTCATAAAAGCTATTACAAAATTATCGAAAAAAACACTTGAAAAAACTTAAAGAGTAGCACTGTAGCAAATAGCCAAAACAACATCGCCTGCGGCGATAAGTAACTTACTAACTAAGGGTAAGTAAGTGAGTGAATGAGTTAAATTTAAAATAACAACAGTTAGACTAAAATGCTTACCAACAAAATATCCATCACTTGGAAAAACGAATGAAAGATGAAGTTGTGGACTTTCTTCCAATTGAATGGGAAAGCCATCCTGTTTTGACATGACATCAGCTTGTGATTCTGCTAATCTCACAACTTCCATAATCAAATCTCGAGAGGCTCGAGGTTCACCAACTTCTGGAACATAATTCTCCAAGAGATATTTGACTTGAAGGGAATTAAGCTTGTAACATGTGGCACCCAAAGATGCAATTTGATCAATGGTTTTTGGGGTTGTTAAAAGATTAACAGTTTGTTGAAGGCGATCCAAATGGCATTCAGCTGCTAACTCAAGTCCCTGCTTTTCAGCCCATTGACAAATATACTGTAGTCGGGTTCGAAGGCGAAGCCCAAATTGTCGGGAAAGATAAAAGGCCCCTTCCCGAGTTGTAACAAGCCAATTAAATCCATACATACTTATAAAATAGAATAATTGTGAGAAGAGTTGAATTGTAAGTGCCGCATTTAAATGGCATTTTCGAATAATTTGAACAAGTTCTTCCAATTGCCGAATTACACCTTCTGATGCAATTTCATCATTTAAATCAACCTTTAAAAATGCAGACATTGGTTGTTGAAGTCCAACCCGGGTGGTCTCAACAAGAAGATCATAACATTTTTCTACTGTAGTTTTAAGATTTGAAATTACTGTAGATTCAATAATTGAGGAAATTTCTTTATCTGCAGAAATGATATGAAGAAGTTCAGAGCAATTTGAAAGCCAAAATGATAGAAGGGATTTGTTGGAGGAATTCATATGAATAATATGATAGCATCGTTCAACAGTTTTATCCAAAAACGTTACAATAAATCTTCGCCGTTCTTCAAAGCTAATCCCTTGTCGATATGTAATTGGTGAAATTCGATATCGAAGAACCATATAAATCATAAATGCTGGGGTAAGTCGAAATGCAAAAATTTCATAAGATTTATCAAAAATTAAATAATGTAAAAATTCATCTTCGACATCTGAAAAATTATGCAAATTATTTATCAGTATTATTCAGTTTGTTTCTGGGCATGATACGTCTTTGATCTTTTGCCGCCTCTGGCAGTAAATCAAAAGATATTTTCATTTTTTGAGAATTTGCAGAAAATTTTTATTGGTAAAAACTTTTTAAAAGCAAAAAAAGAAAGGTATAAATAAGATATTTGTTTGAAAATCCATTTAAGTAAAATGCTACTTTGAAACAAGTTACTCGGTAAATTTCCAATTTTAATTTTGCACTTTTAACCTCCGAATGACGAATTATCCAATCTTCCAGATTCTCAAAAGTGCAAAGATTCGAACTTGCAACCTTCTGCGTGCAAGGCTGCCGCTACGCCGTTGCACCATTCAAGCAAAGAAAAAGTGTCCAAAAAGTGTTACTTACTGTGATCATAGAGTTCAATGATGGCAGGCAAATTTTGGATTGTTGTTTCAGGAAAATGTGTTGGGGGTCTCATGTTGTTTTGAAGCCTATAAAAAATGTATTGTATTTTTTTAAAAGCTAATATTTGAAAATGGATTTTTTATAAAAAGAAAAAAGCTTGAAAAAAGCGGACAAAAAAGGTGTTAAAATTTTTTGTTTGAACAAATTTTCACACACAAATTTTTTTCTTCAAAAGCGGACAACGACGATGAAAAACGATGACGACGACAATGATGATGATGAAAAGGACAACAAAAGTGAAAACAATAGGGGGGGGGATAGTGCACACATGATATTTTAGGATGTTAGCTGTGATGGGTTCGTGGATGTTGGGGGAATGTTTGTTAATATGAAAAATCTATCTCACATTCGATCAATTGTGCGAGGTGTAAATACTGTTGTTGTTGTTGAAGGTGTTGTTGCACTCAACATTGTTGATGCTGATGGTTGATAAAGAGCATCAGTTGATTTTGATCTTTGCATTACCTGACCATCAATAACCCCAAAAGTTGTCTCTTCCATGACATCAAAGACCGTTGTTATCATTGATTCAGAAGGCGCAAATAAAGAAGAAAATCTCAGAGAAGAATTTCTATCATTTTTGAATAATTCCAATTTTTTTGGTCTTCTAAAGAGATTTTTGCACTCAAAAAAGATTTTTTGATAATCCGATTTTTTCACGTTAAATATCTCTCTTTTTTTTCTTTTTAAATCAGCGCGCAAAAAAATATTTTAAAACTTTTTTTATAAAGGAAAAACAAGCTTTTTTGACATTAAAAAAATTCTTCGTTTTTTCTGGGGTGGAAAAATAAAGTTTCGAATTACCATAAAAAATACATATTTTTTGTGTGTTAAAAAAAGAAAAAAGAACCTGTAAAATAAAACTCGCGCGAATCACACACGGATTAACGCATCTTTTCTCTCTCTCGAGAATTTTTTTGGATCAAATGGACAATAGCTTTAAATATGGCGATGGTGGGTCTTCTCAAAAAATGTTGGAATTATATTTGAATTATGACGCTTCTCCTTTACCATCCATCATCATCGCAATTGAGAAGGCGAAAAAGAAGATGGAGCAAATGGAAAGAAGAAGGCAAACATGACAGCCAAAAAAAGCACGTCTATTTTTTTATTTCTGTCAAACAAAAAAAGGTGAAGCATTTGAAATTGAAATTGCTTCGGATTAGTCTTTTTTGCAGCAAAAAATGGTAAAGCCAAATTTTCAAAAAAAAAACAAAAAAGACCACCGAAGTGTGCCCACCTGGAAAAATGCCAACGGGCATTCGCTTGCTTCTTTGCCGCAAAAAAATTAAAAAGGTAAGCAAGCTAGCAAAAAATAAAAGAGAGAGAGATATCATGTGATTCCTTTTTTGGGATATTTTTGGATGCTGTTTTTTTTGTTTGCCGCAAAAATTGTTGTTTAAAAAAAGTTTGCGCAATTGAAAAATAAACAAATATATAATAATTATATTATTAGTGGAATTGTTAGAAAAAAAGTGAAACTTTGGAAAAAACGTAAAGTGTTAGAAAAAAGAAAAAATCTTTGTAAAAGTTTTTTTAGTCTTTGAGGCCTATTTTAAAGAATAATATTAATTATAGTGCAGCAGCAGCAAAAACAACTATTTTAAAAGCAAAAAAAACAGGAAAGAAAATACATAAAATATTATTTCCTGTGATAAAAAAACTTTAAAAAAAGAATAAAAATGTTAGTTTTTGACAAAAGAAAAATCATTTTACAATGTTTTTAAACATTTTTTAAATTTTAAACTTACTCGGTTTGATGTGATGAAGAAGACGAGGAAGGAGCAGCCCGTTGAAAAATTGGAGAATTGGCGTAATTTGCAGAGGCTGCAGTTGATGGCAAATTTTGTCTCTGAAAAAAAATTAAAAAAGTTTTTCCGTTTTTCTTTTTTTTTAATAATTTCCACTCCAAAAAAGAAATTAATAATTTTTATTTTTTCGACAATTTTATTAATAGGTTTTTATCCATCAAAAAATATGGAACAGGAAGAAAAAAGGGGGATGACTCACTTGACTCAAATGAAAACGGAATGCATGTTCCCCGCCAATTCGAAGAACAAAACCATCTCGAAGTTGTTGGGTTGATTCGGCTCGGAGGCCATTAACTTCTAAAATTCCATCCAGCGGAGTAACAGAAACAAGTCCATCCGAGAAATTTATAATACAATGTTTTGGACGAATTGATGGATCTCGAATGATGAAGGATGATACTCGAGGATCAGACCCGATTTCAGTAATTCCATGCCGGAGGGGAATTGCCTTTTCAGAGATTGGACGTCCAGCTGAATCAAGGGGGACTAAAATTGGATCAAAGGCATAATCTGCAGCAATTTGTTGATACATTGATCCACCAGTTCCTGCAGAAGAAATGGAAGCAGTTTCATGGGCTGCTGCTGCTCCAGATGCCAATTGATGATGCTTTAATGATCGTAACCCAGATGGACGTTTTCGAATTGCAAAAATGTGATTAACTAAAAATTAGCAGAAGATAAATACAGGACTTTTTGGGTAAGTTTTTATTTTTATTTGAATTCAGATTTTTTTGGGTTGATTCAAAACAAAAAGAAATGGAGATATTCAGATAAAAACATAAAGTATGCAAATTTTGGTTTATAGTTAGTTAGCATAAGATGAAAAATCTAGGAAGCTCCAGAATTACAAGGTTCCAAAAAAGCAGTAGAAAATTTGCATAGCAAAGGAAATCGAAACCTTTCTCAGAACATTTTGTACAAAAAAACATGGCATTGAGAAAACGTGCGTTTAAGACTTTTCCAAAAAAAAGTGAAAAAAAAACAAATTAAAAAAGTTTTTTATGGAAATAAAAAAATGACAAATCGATCACTTTCGGTTTATAGCAATAATAGCAATATAAAAAAGTTGAAAGAAGAAGACGAAAGAGGAAAAATGTTATTTTCAAGGAAAAAAGTGAGGGAAATGAAAACATTAGAATGAAGGAAGGATCCACCACAGTGTCAAAAAGCTTTTATTTTTACGACAACCGGACAACGACGATGTCGTTGATGTTGATGGGAAAGGGAAAAAAGGAAAAAAGGTGATTGAAAAAAGGGAAACGAGAAAAAAAGAAAGAAAAACAAACGAAAGAAGAAGGTCTTCTTCTTTCTTGTTGCGCATCATCATTCATTCCCATCAATTCATCCACCAATGCATCCATCGATGGAAATGGGAAAGGGAAAGGATGATTTGTTGCCCGAAGAAGCAAAAAAGAGGAAAAGTTTTTTATGTTATTTTTGTTTTAATTGAAAAATTTTTAATAAATTCAAAAAAATGCTTCAAGGAATTAATTGAAGGTACAAAAAAGAGAGAGATTATCGGGTTTAAGGAAAAAGTTCTTTTTTTATGTTTTTTTTTGAGTTTCAAAAAGTGCATCATAAAAAATGCAAAGTCCTAAGAATTTGAAGGTAATAAAAAAGTTGGAGGTTTAAATAGTTTTGAAATTTTGGGGTAAAAAACTTTAAAGTGGGCATAAAAGAGGGTGAATATTGAAATTTAAAAAACAATAAAAAGTGAGATTTTCGACTTTCAAATTTTAAAAATTGAGGTTAAGATCTTTCCAAAAATGATCAAAAATTCATTTTTTAAACAATGTTAATGAACCGGAAATTAATAAAAAAAACATTTCAAATTTTTTTGAGGACGAAGATGCGGTTTAAAACGAAAACATGATAACGAATTCGAAATTAATCAGAAAAAAAGAGAGGGGTTTCCAGTGCACTTGAAACACTCAAAAAATGAATAAGAATAATGTATAGTAAATTTTCAATCAGTAAAATTTAAAGAATTTGATAATAAACAATATATTTGGATAAGCTTTAAAAAAGATAAAATAAGACTACAAAGAAAGAGGTTCAGCACCGAATTCGAAGAAAAAAGTCAAAAAAAAGTAAAGAACATAAAAAAGAACTTACTTCTTTCACCATCAAATTCAAAAAAGGGTGTTTCATCGTCGTGTAAAAATCTTTCAGTTGTATCTTCGTCAAGTTGTCGCAAATCGGTAAAAGAGCGACTTACATTTGTTGATTTTGGTAGAGTAATCTGTTAATTGATGGAATTTAGTTTTTACTTATTTCATTTAAAACCTCTAGAAGGGGAGAGAAAAAGATGACTACATTCATTACATTTGCATGTACTTGAGTTAATTGTGTCATTCTTGCAAAAAAACGATGAAGAAGAGATTGCGAAAAACTATTTGACATCTTTTTTTGACTTTTAAAAATTAATTTTCTTAAAGGGACCCTCACTCATCCTTATTCATCCCCTTTTAAAATGTTCACTTACTTCAATAAGACAAAAATCATCGGTGCAGCCTTTCTCAAATTCACCACCAAGTTTTGTTAAAGTATCTCGAATAATTTTATATGCTCGATCTTCGGCCCCAACCAAGAGGGTCACATATGGCCTGGAGGGATCAAGTTCACCAGAAAATATTTTTACTGATCCACCTTTTGAAATTTGTCGAAGGCGATTTTCAATTTTTTGTTCGCGGCGCTTTTTCATTACCGCCTCAGGGTTTGAGATTGTTCGAGTGAAAGTTGTTGGAGGAACTTCATCATAAAGTCGACGGGAGACTTGTTGATCTTCTTCTCGCTTTCTCATTATATCTGGAAATGTATATCTCATGGTATTTGATTACGGTAATAGGGTTAAGGGTGATCAAAGGGGTCGAAAACAAACCAAAAAAATATTTTTAAATTGTGTAAATTTTCTTACATTTTCGAAATATCGATTTACAGTACCTCAGCAAAAACCAGAAGTTAAAATTCTTACCTCCTTCAATGACCTGCTTTTGATTCTGATATTTTTTTCGAAGTTCTTTTTCCTTTTTACGTTTTGAGAAACGTTTTGAATTTCTTGAAAATTCGTCGGTGGCAGAGGAATCAGCAGATGCCGAACTTGTATTTCCAACAATCGCCTAAAAAAGAGGGAGAAACGTAAAAAAATGACCCGAATTCAATAATTTGAAAAGTTTGAGAGAAATTTTAATGCTTGCATGATTTTTAAGGTAAACAAATATTTAAAAATTTAAATTTTTTTCTTGAATTTGAAATTCGAAGAAAAAAAGGTGTCGCAAAAGCAATAAATAAAACAATCTTTTTTCGATCAAAAAAGAGCAAACATAATATTAAAATTCTTTTTAGTTTTTAACTCAAAAAAAAGCATTTTTCAGTTCCATTTTTGTCATCGATGAAGCCAACAACGAAAATCGATGATGAAAAAAGTGCAATCAAAAAGTGTGTGGGAAAATTATATAAATGTTAGAATATTATTAGCTTTCGATGATTCAACAAAATTCAATCAATCGAAAAAACTTGTAATGACTGAGTTAGAGAAGGAAAAAATAAAAATCAATGCATTTTTGATTGTTATGAAAGAAAAGAAGTTCAATGATATATATATTTAAGTTAAAGCTTATCAGTTTTTATCATTAAAAAAAAAGGGGTGTTGCTTTATAGCTTCAGAGATGATAATTGTCGGGAACAAGAAAGAACAAAGAAAATGCAAATGGGTATTGTTGGTAGGGGAAAAACGAAAAAGCTAGCATATGTCAATCAAGTTTAAAAATAGATTTTTTCTTTAATTTTTTGTTGAAAATAAAAACCATATGATTTCTGTCTATGCTATCAAACATGCAAATTTTTAAATGCCAAATTTTTAAGTTAAATTGGTAGCCTTTAACTTTCTCCTAACGCTTTTTCATATCCCACTGTAAATCCCACTAAAAACTCTTTCAAAACATACCGTAATTTTGTGAATCTTTTCGAAGGCGCTCATATTTTTATAAAATTCAAATAAAATCAATTCCACAAAATTTTTTTGTGGTTTTTCCGGTTCAAAATATTTTAAAATAAAAATCACAACATTATTTTTTTGTGCTTGTTTTACAAAACAAAGAAGAAGCAAAAGAAAAAACTGTTTTCTTTCTTCTTTTTTCTTCTTCTTCTTTTGCGTTGAATCACACGTTCAATTTTTTTATAATATTTTTTTTGCAAATTGTATTTTTTATTTATTTCGCACCAAAAAAGGATGTTGTTTTTTAAATAACAAAAATTAAATTGAATGTAAAAATAAAGACCGTTATCCGCTTTTTTCTTTCATTTATTTTTTGCAATGAACTTGTAATATAAAATAATTACAACTCTTTAAATTTTAAAAAATTGCAGTTACCTCATTTTTCTAACAAAAAACGATGATGAATTGCTTGCGTTAAAAAAACTATGTTTCTCGTTTATGCTTTCTTTTTTTTGACCTTGTTGAATTTGAATCAATTCAAATCAAAAAAAAGAAAAGCAAAAAATAGGGTGGCGTATTTGGCAAAGCTCTTGAACTTTAAAAAAAATCGGTTGTCGCGATCATCGAAAAAAAGGTGCTTCAAAATTTTGATTTTTAAGCAAAAAAATACTTTGTACTTTTTAAAGATTACATAAGTATGAATGTAAAAAAAGACAGATAGGTTTTGTGAGAAAAGAAGATTTTAAAGGAAAAGGATTAAATTTTTGATTTTTGATGGAATTTTAAATAAAAAGATTTATTAATGATATGCTTGAAATAGTTTAGATACGCTTTTAAGAGTTCAAAACCAGAAAAATTAAAATTATGAATGGGAAAAATTAAATCAAGGGCATAGATGTTTTTTCAAAGACATAAAATCTTTTAATGTGTTTTTAACTCCAAAAAACATTATTCGAAAAAAAGAGATATAATTGCCACTTTTTTTTGTCTTTTTGAATGACGAAGATTTTTGAAGAACAACAAAAAAACTCGAATAATCCAAAAAACTAAACAAACCTTGTCATTAGATTTAAATAAAAAACGGCCTTCTCGATCGTCCTTGTGCCAAGTGAGCTGTACAATAAGTGGATGCTCATCAACATCTAATTTTCGTTCATCACCATTTTCATGAACTTCCCAAATTGAAAATTTATTTAAAAGATTTTGGATTACTGTAGAAGGAAGTTCTGGTCGAAATTTGCATATTAAAGCTTCCAAGACAATTACCGTTGTTGCAGCTGATGAAACTCTTACACATTTTGTGACAACTTTTTCTCCAGGTTCTTGATAATAAAATCTCATAACACCATGAAATTCATCATTCTGGAAAAAAATTGAAATTATCGGTTGATTTGATTGGTCATTTAAAAATATTTGTGAATCCCTCTTTCACTCTCTTTTTTTAAACTCCATCGATTAGGAAGAGTTGCGCTATTCAGTCAAATTTGACCTCAATAATTTTTGAGTGAATCACATTTTTTTGTGAGTAAAAAAAAAGTATGGGAAATTTTTGGGTGAGCAAAAAATGGGGAAAAAGTTTGAAACAAACCTCATCCGGAAAACTAAGATTAAAAAGATCAAGACGATTTTCATTCCATTGTTGAATTAATGAAATTAACTGTTGCCTGGCGAATGTTTCCATTTCTTTGGTGTTTGGAAACTGAAAAGTTTTATTTGTATATTTTTTTTGTTTTAACAAAAAATATGGGGAAAAACTAAATAAACCAAAGACGTGAAAATATTATGAAAAAGGGTAGCAGCAAAAAAGGGAAAAAAAGGAAGAAGATGTAAACGAATCACAAAGCAAAAAAACACGGGAGTAACAAAATTTTCCTTTTCTTTTTTATGAAAAAAATATGATGAAGAAGAAGATGGGTGATACTTTTTTTTTCGTCACAGCTTTAAAAAGTCAAAGAACAAATAATAATTTTTTTAAAAAAATAGCCATAAGCATCAACACCAAAAAAACAGCAGGTTTAAAAAAGGCAGAAGCAATTTCTTTTTAAAAAAATATAAGAAACAAATGTGCCAAAAAAAGAAGAACTCATTTTGTGCCATTGATTTTCGGCGACGATAATGATGGCATTTTTTGGGAGGTTGTAAGTGTGTGTATTTGGGAGCAAAAGGAAAGGGATGGAAAGGTAGCACAATTTTTTCTCGCACCACTACAACAACCCACCGAGTGATGGCGAGTGATGATGATGCACCCATCTATATTTTATTCATATATGTATTTTTTCGCCCATTCACATACTGCTGCTGCTGGACTTTTTATGACCAACCTGCGCAGCACCAAAAACAAAAAAGAAGAGGCGAAAAAACAGACGAAAAAAAAATCACTGGAAGTTTAAACCTCTCTGAAAAATGTGAAAGTGCGTCGTTGTCTTCTTTTTTCTCAGATCAGTTTTTTGGGCAGGCAAAAATATAAAGAAAGAAACCTTGCGCAAAGCCAAAAAAAGAAAAAGAAAACGCCGCTGCGAAGGCCGCTGCTACAATGAAAGTTTCATTCTTTCTCCAAAAACCTTCTCATTCTTTCAGGTGCCACTCCTCAGAATCCTCTCATCCTTTTTATTCATATTTTTTTTCTTTTTCGTCTTCAAGTCATCTTCCCTTTTTTATTCAAAAAAATACAAGGATCCTATAAAATAAAAAAAAATATGTGTGAGCAATGAACCGATGGCTAATCTTTTTTCTTCTTTCTTTCTTTTTTTCCATCCTTGTAAAAATCAAAAAAAATATGAAAAACGCTAAAATGATGTTCCTTTTTTTGCAAAAGATAGACATCAACAGATCATTGGATTTTGTTGAAATATAAAAAATTGTTAAGAAATAAATCACACGAGTTTAAGTCATGTCTGCAAAAGAAACACTTTCGACAGGTCATACAAATTTATACAAATTTTATTTTGAAATAATTCAACTATTTTTTTTGTTGCATGTCGAGTAGTTGTGGCAATTTTTTTAGGTTTGTAACAAAAGAATGGTTTCAGCAGGATATTTAGAACAGCTTGTCGATAAATTTTTATTGTTAAAATTATGCATGCACTGTTCACGGAAGAATGTAGAAACAATCCTTGCATTGCTGCTGCAACGTAGCCTAAAAATGGATTCCTATGATTATGCAAATTTTTTAAAATACGCTAAATTAATTAATTCGGTTTCTTAAAAAGAGGGGTTGGTTTAAAAACTTAGCAAGTTTTTTTACTGGGTAATTATGCAAATGTGTTTTAAGAAATACCTTACCTTGAGTATTTCGAATTTTGAAAGCAAAGCAAATTCCAACAATAATTACTGGTACAACAATGCATAAAATTGGGACAGAACATTGAATAATAATTGCATATAAAAATTCTTTGTACATTTTATATGTGGCAACAGAGAGGGATTTTCTTTTTGCAGATAATTCCCAAATAGTTTTTAGGACGAATGTTAATCCAATGATCCAAATAAATGCAATATGCAAAAACATGAGCAATGCGAAGGGCGTTGCCTTTTCAGCTTTAAAACAATTACAAGCTCCATAGGTTCGATATAGTTCATACATATTTGGGGCATTTTCTTTTACGTAATTTAAAGTTTCATTTCTTTCATCCAAAGTTGTAAAAAGGAGTACTGTAATGGATGAAGGATAAAAGATGGCAAAGATGGACATAATTAATATTCCCTTAGGGGAATGAAAAAATTCTATTTTTCCTTTCAGCGAAAAATATCGATATAAAATGCAAATCACTAATGAAGTTCCACAAATACTAAATAGTTCTTGTAGGATTAGCTAAAATTTATGCAAATTTTATCTAAATGAACGAGTTAGGAATTGTCAAGATCTTGTAAGAACAGTTTCGAGGGTAGGAGAAGGAAGCCAGAATCTGGAACATACCGTAAAAGCGGCAAACACAAAAGGAATCAATTTAATGGGGGTTTCAAAAATTTCAGATTTTTGTTGACAAAAGATCTGTACAATCCCTTAGTAGAAATGATAAACTTACATATTGAATAACTTCACCCCAAAAATAATTTAAATGTTTTGAGAGAAGTCCCGCGCCACAAAAACCCGGAATTGGAAAGGTTGGATAAATTCCAAAACTCAAAGTTGCATCCAAATCCATTGTTCCAGCTGTAACAATTGTCAATAAAATATAATATTTATAATTTCCCATTGCTTTTGAAGAATATTTTAGCACAATAAAACCCGTAAAAATATTTACTACTAAATTTACTACAGTATTATAATGCAATCGAGTACCGTATGCTTCAAGATCTTCAATTGTATAAATTTCATCAATATCTAAAGACAATGATGAATTTGAAGAGTTTCTTGCGGACATACTTTTAAGTTCAAATGATTAAATAAATAGAAATTTAAAAACTTGTTGAAAAGTTTGAGCACATTTTTTATTCACCAAATTACAACCTTATTTTATTTCAACCCTTTTTTATTACCAAATATTAAAAATATTATTGCTTCCGTGTAATTTTAATTTTAGTACTTTTAACATTTTTTCTTTCTTCGAACAGACAAGGTACACCTTCAAATTTATAGTGTAAAAGCCATTCATTTCTGTAATAAAAGTAGTGAATTTTAGTCTCTTTTTAAATAGAAGGAAACAGGTGAAAATTAAAAATTTAGACATTTTTTTAAAAAATGGTTTTGCTATTTTCGTTTTTTTTAAATTGTACAAACAAAATGTGCATTTTTAAAACCCACATAAACCTGCAAAAATGTGTTTCCTTTGTTTCTAAATTTTACCAGAATTACTGTAACACGATCTTTAATAAAAATGAAATGAGATGCATCATAAAAATTTTAATAAATACGCATTAATAATTAATGATAGCTTTTCTTATAAGGTAATAAAACTTGACACGGCATTTTTTTGAACACTATACTCATTTAATTTTAAAGTACCACATTTTTTGAACTTTCCTGTTTTTTGAGTCATATGACTATAGATGCCTTTAAAAATATTTTTGCTTAAACTTTCAATATCTGAATTGCTTTTTTAACGAAATAATTACCCAACGCACAAAGAAGCATGATGTAAAACGTAGAACTAGGGAAATTTAAATTTCGATGACGAAAATGCGCTGATTTTTTTCACATATAACCAGACTGCACCAACTTCGACACATTGCATCATTATGATTTTAAAGCAAAATATGGGAGTGTGTTTGTTGAAAGAAAAGAAATTTTTATTTGCTGTCTCAAAATCGGCATTGAAACGAAAAAATGCTTCTTTCAGAAAAATTTCCCATTGCTTTACGAAATAATTTCTGTTCGTTGGTTTTTTATAAAAAGATTTACAAATTTAATAAAATAATTTATGAAGTTTTTAACTTTTTTTCGATTGATAAAATCTTATTTATTTTACGTGTTTGTTAAACATCATAAAAATAATTGTAAAAATAAATTTAGATGGCAACAAAAAATCATTGCACTCTTCTTAAGCAAAAGCATGATTCGGCTTTAAATGTTTCAACGGATGTTTATAGCAATTTTAATTTGAATAAAGCTCATAAATGTTCATTAACAGCATTTGATCAAAAAAGTGCTGAAATTGGAAGCAGAAAAAGTTCAAATTACTGTAAAAAAGAAATAAAGGCAGCAGTCCTTTAATTTTTAAAAATATTAACCATTTTTTGCATATTAAAAAATGGTATCTGTAAATAAGAGTATAACCTAAACCATGTATCGTTAAGTTTCCTATCTAGAAAAAAACACGCGAAGCTCATTAAAAAGGACTGCAGTCTTCACAAAAGCGTCAGTTAATGTTCCTGAAAAAACAACTTCACAAAAAGATAGCATTTCATTGAAAAAATCCCTCAAAAATTTATCAAAAGATTACTTCAATACAAATAATGTCAAAGAAGAATCCAAAGCAGGAAGTTTTTCAAGCTGTAACAAAAGCAGCAGCACCCTTTCACTTCATATTGCAGCTTATGAAAATTTTGTTGAAGCTGCTGATTCTTTCGTCGAAAAAGAATTGAAAAAGCCGGGTACAACGACCAAAACTCTCAAAAGACAATTTGCTAATTTATCATTTAATGTAAAATAATATCTTACTATATCAAGATTACAAATTTTCATTTTTCACAGGATCAATTAGAATTCCCAAGGCAACAAGAAAATGTTCCCCCTGCACCGGAAGTTCAACAATTTTTGGCATCCCAAAGATTATTTTCACCAGTTCAACAACCATGGATTGATCAAATCCCGAATGCGGTTGGTTTTTGATTTTAATAAAAAATAAAGTGGAATTAAGAAAAGCTAAAAATACTGTAACAACTAAGGTTGGATACTGTAATACTGTATCCACAGAAACACATTTTTAAAATTTTTCATCTTAAAATTTCATAAAAACTGTTTGAACGAGTTTTTACCTTTTGTTAAACACATTTTCTTTTTTAGTTTAATGGTCCTCCTTCAATGGCATCTTTCACTTCTTCCGCCATGGATGAGGATGTTCAATACTTTGAAAAATTGATTGAAGGAAAGAAAAAATATGTTCAACTTCTTCGAGAATATTCTGAAGTCACGATTGATCCTTCAACATTCTATGAAAATATTATTTACAAATTTTCTAGAATTATTGAAGATTTTACCGAATGCAAGGATGCCCTTCAAGCAACCCAAAATACAGTGAAAGCTTTAATGAATAATACACCTGAAGATCCATATGCAAATATTTTAAATGCTTCAGAAACTTCAAAGAATAGATTTGATGAATCATTTGCATCATCTTTTCCATCAACTTTGGATACTTCATTCAATACCATTCCACCTGAAACAATGAATTCATCTCGATCTTCTTATGCTGGACCTCGACGTTTTACATTCTCCAACAATTCAGGACTTGAAACTCCAACTTCACAACAATCTTCCCCTGCGGCAGTTCGTGCTCGACTTCAAGCAAATGCACGACCTTCTCAAAAAGAATCAATTCCTTTTCGGCCTTCATGGAATTCAAATCAAATTTGGTATGATCCTTCAATCAATAAAAAATCTTTTGTTATTACTGGTCTTGATGAATCGGCAGCCTTTGAACCTTCAGCCAAGAAAAGATTTGATCTTGCTGCAGTTAATAAAATCTTGAATTTTCTTTCTGTTAATGTTTCGATTGAAAAATATCATCGATTTTCACCTCGATTCCTTCAACCTGGTAATGCAAAATTCCTTAAGATTCATCTTGCCTCTGAAGAAGAAAAGAAGAATGTTCTTGATGCTGCAAAATCAAATATGAATGGCATTCGAGCATTGGATGAAAGATTTTCAGCTATTACAATTCGGGATGCTGATAGATCAAATGAAAATTATAGTTGTAAGTTTTTTTGTTTACTCTTTTTTCTTTGATATTTTCCGACAGCGGCAAAAGGTCAAAAGAGTACCCCAATAGCACAACCTTCTTTACACCCTCCAACTTTAACAAATTTACCTAATTAAAAGGCATATGATTACTTTTATTACGGTACATTTCAGATGGCCGTCAAAATATTGCTCCTGCAGATTCAACCTTGAATTCTTCACAATCTTCATGGACAACTTTCAAATCTGATTCACCTTCAAAATCATTATCGCCAAAACTTTTTTCACCTTGGAATGTTTCATCTTCAACTCTTATTGATCAGCCACCAAAAGCTTCCAACAAGCCTGCATATACTGATGGAAATCCTGGTGATATCTATACATCTGATGAAGATTAAATAAATTCATTTGTTTTTTCTTTCTTTTTTTTTGTACTGTATCCTTTTGTTTTTGTAATGTGTTCAAATTTACAATAAATTATTTATTACAATAAATATTTATCTTTTGAACATTACAGTTTTTAGCATTCACAACTTTGTTTTTTTTGAATTGAATAATTATATATTTGGAGGGAATTGGAATAATTTGGGCATAAACAAAAACATTTTTTTTCGATACAGTAATTTTAAAAAGCCACTTTAATTTTCTACTTTTTTGAATTTGATTTCGTCACTGCAAAAAAAGAAGCAAAGCCATCGTTATTTCAATATTCGGGCAATGTTTGATCTTCAATGTGTTTAGAAAGACAGCCAGCGACATCGTGGGAAAAAACATTTTGGCTATTTTCAAAAATGTTTTTCGTTGAAAATTTTCATTTTTGCAACAACAAAATTTTTTAAATTTTGGAATATTTTTTACAAGAACAGATTCAGCCATCTTTTTTTCAAAAAAGCGTGTATAAAAGAATCTATGTTTTTGATAGAACGTGTTTCGTGCTTTGCTAATTTTTAAAACCTCTGATAAAAACTTTTTATCATTAATTTAATTAACACCGTATATTTGAGTTTATGCTTGATATCCTTGAAAGCAAATACCGTATCCGTATTTTGCAAACATGTGTTAAAAAATTAACTGAAAATTTGTTACTGTATTTTCATATTTCCTTTTTGATATTGGCGTTAAAAAAATAGTATTCCTTTTTATTGCATCATTCTCACGACTGGCACTAAAAAATTAAAAATTAAAAAAGGACGCGTGCCGGGCTGTTGACTGGTGTGCGATGCAAAAACTTTCTTTCTGTTTTTGTTTATTCAATTCAGTCAGTCTACAATTTTGAAAAAGTGTTCAAAAAAACTATTCTCTTTTTATTTAGTCAAATAAATTACGAAATAAGTCTGGAAAATTAGCCTAAAAATAAACTTTGGTATTCTTCTAAGTCGTTATATTATTTATGCACTTTTAATTTTAACAATTGATTACTAGAAACTGATAAACATATTTATGTTATTTTATCTTTAAAAATAGTTTTAAAAAGATAAATAAGATTTACCAAAATATTATTTTTAGATGTCAACAAAAGATTTTAGTTTGCCTTCGAAAGATGGCAAACAAATAATCTTTGTTGATAAAAGTCCTGGAAATGGTCAATACAGTAATCTCAATTTAAATCACAACAATCATCAATGCTTATCAGCAGATACAGTATCCAAAAAAGATGCTTCAAATGATAGCAAGAAAGTTACAAATTACGGTAAAAAAATGAATAAATAATGCTGCAGTCCTTTTTTATAGCTATAAAAATATAAATTGTAAAATGCCGAAACAACAAGTTTTTGTCATTGTCGATAAAAGTTGTTTTATTTTCTATTAGATTATGCTAATTCGCATTTAAAAGAAGGACTGCAGCATCAAAAATAAAAATGTCAGGTTTAACTGATTTTTCTTCATCTTCAAAAGATGGAAAAAATTCTTTATCGAATAAATTGGATAAAGATAAATCTTTAAAATTATCAAATGTTGCCAAAGATTCTGATAAAAAAGAATCAAAGAATGATTCAAAAACTAACAACAAAAGCAGCACCCTTTCCCTTCATATTGCTGCATATGAAAATTCCATCGAAGCGAAATCTTCTAATTCTCTTTTGACTGGTGGTGCCAAAAATGAACAAAAAGAAGGTTCTTTTAAAACTTCAACAACATTGCCTCAGGGTGAAGCATTGGCTTTTCAAGTAAAAAATTAAAAAGATTTTTATGGCTTTTCTGTATTTATAAATTTACAGGATCCTGTTGAATTTCCTCGGCAACAAGAGGATAAAGCTGATAAACCAGAGATTATGCAATTTAAAGCATCCCAAAAATTGCTTAATCCTAATCAATCAACAACATCTTCATCAGGTAACTGTATTATTATTATTACAGTAATAATAAAAAGAAAGCATCTGCTTTTATCCAACATTACTGTAAAAAGCATTTATAAAACATAAAACATTTTTGAGTAAAAAAACCTTTCCTTTGATTTTAGCAAACTACACTGTAGTTTGAATCCATTTTCTTCACCCTTGGCAAAGCGTGTAATTTTGACAATTTCATAAACCTTAAAAATTCCCATAAATTGTTCCCATGACTTTGAGCCCGATCTTTATTACTGTTAAATTTTAATTCTCTAAAATTAAATAATTATTTTTAATTTTAATTCAATCCCTTTTTCCAGATATGGGTCATAATAAAAGGAAGCGAAAGCCAATCAAGCCAACTCCAGCAGAAGTGGAAGGTCCTTCAGCTGTTGTAAAACGAATAAAAGAAGATGAAGAAATTCAATTCTTAAATGAACTTCATCAAGATGCTTCCACTCTTTTGGCAGATTTATTAACAGATAAAAAATTGGTTTTTGTTGAAGTATGTCATAAACTTTTTTCTTTGAAGGGCATATGCAAATTACAAATTTTTAGGGTAGCGTTGGATGCGGTAAAACAACTTTGGTTAAACGGGTTGCAAATGATTTGGATTTGCCGATTCTAACTCTTCAACTCAGTGATCAAATTGATGCTAAAGTAGGATATCAAAAGATATATGTCTTTAGGGTATATGACTGGTTTTAGACATTTATTGGAAGTTATCAATGCACAGAAGTTCCTGGTGAATTTGTATGGGAACCTTCAGTATTTTCAAAAGTAAAACTTTTTCCTTTTATCTTTTCCGCCCATGAATAATCCCCCATCTTCTACTTTTAGGCAGTTACAAAGAGATGTTTAATCTTGTTGGAAGATATTGATTCAGCTACAACCGAACTTGTTACAACTTTATATCTCATGAATAAATCTTGGAATGCTCCACTTCATTCCGATGGAAGTATAACAGCTTTTCATCCTGAAGCAAGAATTGTTGCAACTGTTCGATCAGAAAATAATCATTCAGATTCCTCTGAACTTCTTCGATCCTATCCTATGACCGTAAATCTTAAACCACTTTCAAATGAAGAATTGAGAAAAATTATTGAACATAAATTTCCATCTTTATTGCCGGTAGCTGAAAAACTTTTGGATATCTTTTTTGAACTTTCACAAATGTCTTTAGCTGATTCAATTATTGATCGGGATTTAAATGCAAAGTTTGTTTTTAATTACAAAGTTGTTAAATATTACTGTAATTATAATAATTTTTAGTGATTTAATTCGAGCTTGCCGTCGTCTTTCTTTATTACCAAATTTAAAAGATAATCAACAGATTTTTATTGAACTTTCGGATATTTATATTTTATCAATTTCAAATCTCTCAAAAAGAGCTCGACTCGCAGCCGCACTTGGAAAGCATTTATCAATCCCTGAACATCAGGTTGAAACACTTTTATGCAAACGTGAACCTGATGTAATTTCATCTCCAAGCGGGGCAAAATTTGGTCGTGCAAAAATTCCTGTTCGAAAGGGAATTTTAGTGGATACACTTTCTTCCAAACATTTTGGATTTACTTCAGATGCAAAACGTTTAATGGAAAGAATTGCAGTTTGTGTTCAACAAAATGGACAAGAAGCTATTCTTTTAACGGGTGAAACAGGAGTTGGAAAAACTTCTGTCGTACAAATGATGGCTCTTTATTCAAATAATATCTTGGATGTGGTGAATTTGAGTCAAGATTCTGATTCAACTGATCTAATTGGAGGGTTTGTTAAAAATAAAAAATTTGCATAACTAAAAATTACAGTATTCCTTCTTTAGATACAAGCCTATTGGAACCTTGGAGCTTTTGACACCTTTAATTGAAAATGTTGAACAGCTTCTTAAATCTTCATTTGATACAACAAAAAATGCTAAATTTTGTTCCCATTTTACAGTATGCTTTTGAGCTTTTTGAGATCCTACAGTATGAAATATACTTTTTAGACTTTATTAAATGAAGAAAGATTTTCTGAATATTTAATGCTCACTGAAGGAACAGCAAAGAAAGCAATTGAAAATAAATGTGGTGATACCTTGGCATGGGCGGATGTCCTTGTTCGATGTCAGCGACTTTCAAAATCATTAAATTCTCGAAAATCTGCTCTTCCATTTGCATATGTTGAAGGGATTGTTTCAAAGGCAGCAAAGAATGGGCATTGGCTTTTAATTGATGAAATTAATTTGGCATCTTCTGAATGTTTGGATGCAATTATTCATGTTTTTGATGGAAATCTTGAACGGCACCCTGATTTTCGGCTATTTGCATGTATGAATCCTGCAACTGATACTGGAAAGAAAAAACTTCCAATTGGAATTCGAACTCGTTTCACTGAATTCTTTGTTCATGAACCAACAGATCGAGATCAGCTTACTGTAATTATTCGAAATTATCTTCCAACAATTGAAGCCCTACATCTTGGACGACTTTTAAATTTTTATAAAGAAATTTGTGCACTTTTTCCACGAAAATATAGGTATGAAATTTTGGGGAGTATACTGTAGCATTACTGTAATGGATTATTTATTTTTAGTTTACGAAATCTTTGTCGTGCTTTATCATTTGCTGGTGATAATCTTTATGGAAATCCATATCGATCATTGTTTGAAGGAATTTCAATGTCATTTGGAAGTGATTTGGATAATGATGGAATGATAAAATTTGATCGAATTTTGCTTAAACATTTTGAAGGTGTTCCAAGCGGTATTGCCCGAGCTCCAACTGATGGAAGAAAAATGTTTGTTAATTCTTTATGCTAATCTACAGTAATTAAAATTACGATATTTTAGTCTTGTTGAAGGTTCATACATTGAACGAGGAGATAATTCACCAGAAATTGATCCACATTATGTTTATACAGAATCAATTAAAAAGAATTTATCTCGACTTTCTCGAGCTGTTGCAAGTGGTCGATTTCCAATCTTGCTTGAAGGTGAAACATCTGCAGGAAAAACTTCAATGATTTTGGATTTGGCTTTGGTAACTGGAAATCAAGTTCATCGAATTAATAATCATGAACATACTGATATTCAAGAATATATTGGTTGTTATGCTCCAGATGAAGATGGAAAGTTGACTTTTGTTGAAGGTGTTTTGTTACAAGCTGTTCGACAAGGACATTGGGTTATTCTTGATGAACTTAATCTTGCACCCGTTGAAGTTTTGGAAGCTTTGAATCGAGTAAGTTTTATACATCTTTGGGATACTGTATCTACAGTATTATATATTTTAGTTATTGGATGATAATCGTGAACTGTTTGTTGCTGAACGAAATTTGGTTGTAAAAGCTCATCCTCGATTTCGACTTTTTGCAACTCAGAATCCTGTTGGAACTTATGCAGGCCGGAAAAGACTTTCTCGAGCATTCTTGAATCGATTTGTTGTACTTCGATTTGATCATCCACCTTTTGAAGAACTTACCCAAATTGTTTGTGCAAGATGTGGAATTGCCAATTCTCCTGCTGTTGCAATGATTAAAGTCTTAACTGAACTTAAAAGGTGCCGTTCAAATACTGGATTGTTTAATGCTTCGGACGGATTGATGACATTACGGTAGCTATTGAGTTCTTATCAATCATTGTTTGAAATACTACCATTTTTAGTGATTTATTCCGATGGGCAAATCGACTTGCAAAAAGTGAAAGTGGTGATTGGCGGCAAGTTCTTGCAGATCAAGGATATTTTCTTCTTGCTGCTCGATGCCGAAATTCCAGTGATGCTTCAGAAGTTGTTCGAGTTCTTGAACAAGTTCTTAAAGTTAAAATTGATACCGAAAAACTCTTTGCAATTGAATCACCATATTTACCTGATTTAATTGGAAAACAACTCCATGAAAATATTGGGCATATTGTTTCAACATTTGGAATGCGAAGAATGCTTGTTCTTTCTGCTGAAGCTTGGAGATGTCAAGAACCAATTTTAATGGTCGGGGAAACAGGTTGTGGAAAAACTACTGCTGCTCAGTTACTTTCTGAAGGAAATCTTCTAAGTATTAATTGTCATGAACGAACTGAAACTTCTGATCTTCTTGGAACAATTCGACCAAAAGCTGATGGAAGCTTCTTCTGGCAAGATGGAATTGTTGTTCAAGCAATGAAAAATGGCTCCAAACTTCTCATTGATGAAATTTCCCTTGCATCTGATTCTGTCCTTGAACGTTTAAATCCATTGTTGGAATCTTCTCGAACTGTACTATTGACGGATGCTGGAGCTGATGCTGAAATTGTAAAAGCACATGCAAATTTTCAAGTTGTTGCAACAATGAATCCCGGCACGGATCATGGAAAGAAAGAACTCTCAAAAGCCCTTCGAAATCGATTCACTGAAATTTGGTGTTCTTGTGATCATCCAATTGATGACATTAAAAAGATTATTGCTGGAAGAATTTGCATTTTGGGATATAAAATTGATGAAGAAGTTTTGCGGGTCATTGATGGCATCGTTGAATTCTTTATTGAATTTACTGAAAAATTTGGAAGCACTTTTCGAACTGTGTTTTCAATTCGGGATATTATTGCTGCAGCAGATTTATTTTTGGCTTGTAAAAATACTGCTGAATTTTCAACTCATAATTCTTTTGTTAATTCTTTGACTGGAGTTGTGGTTGATTCAATTGGAGTTTTACCTGCTCGAACATCTTATAATGCTGCAAAACTTAAAAAGAAATGTCATCAAATGGTTTGTTTCCATTTAATTGCTTTTAAGTAAAGCTACAGTAATCTCTTTTAGATTTCGGCAATTGCTGTAAAGCATCATTTAATTCCTGTTCCTGAAGTTGAAGGCACAGAAAAGCCAAATTCTTTATACTTTGGAAGCTTTCCTGTTGAATTGGGAAATTTGCCAGTTGAAGTTGTAAGCCAATATTCATTCCTTACTCCAACAACAGAACAAAATGCCCTTCGGGTTGCTCGAGCTCTTCTTCTTGAAAAACCAATTATGCTGGAAGGAAGCCCCGGGGCAGGAAAATCCAGTTTAATCGTTGCCTTGGCAAAAGCAACTGGGCATTCCCTTGTTCGATTGAATCTTAGTGATCAAACAGATTTATCAGATCTTTTTGGACATGATGTTCCCATTTCAAAACCTGATGGAACAATCTCTTTTCAATGGCAAGATGGACCTATTTTAAAAGCCATCAAAGAAGGCTCATGGATTTTACTTGATGAAGTTTGTTTTTGATTTATTTATGCAAATTTTTTGCAATTGCGTTTTTTAGATGAATTTGGCATCTCAATCTGTTTTGGAAGGCTTGAATTCTTGTTTTGATTTTCGACAGGAACTTTTTATTGCTGAATTAAATAAGAAATTTATCATTAATTCTGATCAGTGCCGATTTTTTGCATGCCAAAATCCTCAAACTCAGGGTGGAAATCGTCGAGCTTTGCCAAAATCTTTCTTGAATCGTTTTACTTCGGTAATCTTGGTTATTTAAATTTTTCAAAAATAACATTTGCATGTTTTAGATTTATATTGAACCATTTGGTGCACAAGATTTTTCAATTATCTTAAATCAAGAACTCCCAGATTCTCGACTAATTATTGAAAAGATGATTCGATTTAATCGTGAAATGCAAATCCTAGTGAAGAAAGAATGTCCTGGAATTGAATTTGAATTTAATATGCGAGATCTTTTACGATGGGCTCATTTCATTCATGAATTTCATGATATTTGTGTTGGAGCTGAAATTCTTTACATTAATCGTCTACCATATCCTTCCATTCAAGAAGAAGCAAAAAAATGCTTTGGAAATATTTTTGGTACAGATCTTTTAACCCAAAATTCTACAATTTTTTATGATGAAAATAGCGGAATTTGTTTTGGTCAAAAGAAATACAATCTTCCAGTTCGTGGAATGCCGGCTTTGCCCTTGACCAATTTGCTTCTTTTATCTTCCCAATCAACACTCCTTCAACAACTTTCTGTTTGTATTAAACTTAATTGGATTGTTCTGTTAAATGGTCCAAGATTAAATGGAAAATCTTCTGCTGTTGAAACTCTATGTTCACTTAGTCAATCAAAGTTGAAAAGAATGAGACTGAATAAAGAAACAGATGCATCAGAATTGCTTGGAAGTTATGAACAAGTAAGTTTCTAAAATTGATAGGGCTTTACAAAATTAAAAATATCTTATTTTGTTTGATACTTTTATAGTTGAATACCGTAATCCTTACCGTAAGTTTTTAGGTACTTGATTATAAAATTATTGAAGAATGTTTTGATGAATTTTATGCGATTTTAAAGAATCCTGATTCAACTGGATTATCACCTGAACATTCCCAAAAAGTTTTAAAAGAATTGGAATCCACCGAAAAAACTGATGTTCATCAACTTCGATGTAAAATTATTCAAATTTCTGCATTAACAAATGATGGTAAACTTTTACATTTGAGTATACTGTAATTACCGTAATCAATTTTTTAGAAGCTCAAGAAAGACTAAATATTATTGCAAGTAAATTGGCAAAAGTTTATCTTCGATTTGAATGGCGAAGTAGTGTCTTTGTTGAAGCATATAAAAATGGTGATTGGCTTTTAATAGAAGATGTAAATTGTTGTAGTGCAGCTGTTTTGGATCGACTAAATTGTTGCCTTGAAAGTGGTGGAAAACTTGTACTTCCAGAACAAATTGATGGAAGCGTTGAAGAAATTGAACCACATCCATCTTTTCGTGTTTTCTTTACAATGGATTCAAAGAATGGTGCACTTTCTCGTGCAATGAAAAATCGATGTGTTGAATTTTGTATTGGGGAAAGTAATGCCTGGTTTGGAAATTTTGATAGTGCTTTGAATGTTATGCTTCTTAAAGAGCCGCTAATGTGTTCATCTTTGGATGATGGAGAAGAATGGAAGAATGAAATGAACATGGAAAATTTGAAAAACTTTTTGAGAGCTGCAGCTCTAACAACCCTTTCAACCGAAGAAAGATTTAAAGAACTTTCTGCCGCCTTTGATCTTTTTCCTTCAATGGAAGATGATGATGAATTAAAAAGTGATAAAGTTTCATTCCATGCTTTAACGGTTGCAGAATCTGTTCATCGAAATCCTCCACTTTTATTATCATCAAAGCGGCAACTTCGCCTTCCTTTCGCTGAACATCCACTTTTTAAACATCAAAATGGTATTGTTCCAGATGTTCTACATTCAGAATTACAAATTCAAGAATTTTATCGTTGTGCAATGGATTGGGATTCTGAAGATGATTCCAGCAATGTTTTACCTGCCGAATATGAACTTGCTGGACTAACTTTGGCAATTTTATCAGCGGCACCAGAATGTTTGGTCCAAAATTTAATTTTTTACAACACCTTTAAAAGCATCGATGAAACTTCAAAGAAAGAATTGATTGAAATTATTGTGGATGTTTTGAAGAAGCAACGAATCACCAAAAGTTCAACGCCTTGGGATCTTCGAATTTTTGGAAAATCAACTTTTGATTACATTTCTGATGAAAGAATTGATCGAAGATTGTTAAAATTTTTGGCAATTTGGTTAAAGCATGAATCACAGCTTATGAAAAGTCGAGCTGGAATAGCATCACCTTTTGCACTTTCAGAAGCTTTTCAAGCTGGTGAAATTGATTCTTCAGCTCTTCAAAATTCAGCATATGCAACTTTATCATTTATTTGTCAAAATTTAATTGCTGCTATTGAACATTTTGAATTTTCAAATATTAATTCTGATGACTTCCAAACTGTTTTAGCCCAAACTTTTGAATTTATTTTTGGTGTTGCAGTTTTTATGGATATTTCTGTTACTCCAAATGAAACCATTCATCCACTTTTACTCATTCGACAATGCTTACAAGATTTAGGCATTACTTTTTATGCATCAAAAGATCATCCAATTTGGAAGCAAATTCATGCCTTCTTCAAAGCGAATAAACGATATGCCGTTGAAATGGATAAATTTACAAATATTATTGGAACATCCTCCATTGCTCAATCCGAGGCATATATTAATTCTTTGAATGGTGTCTGTGCAGTTCGACCTCTTCAAGATGAAGTTGATTTTCTTAGCTTAAAGAATTTGGTTCCAGATGTTCAGGCAGCTTATATTAATGCAAAACATCGAACCTCATCTCCAAATCTTTCATTGGATACCCTTGTTTATGGCCTACAAAATTTGTTAAAAACTTATGTCTTTATTAAACAAAAGAATATTGGTGAAAATTTTGTTCTTCATTTTCCAACATCTCCTTTACAACATTTTGAAATTTTGAATCGATTTAGTCATGACCAAAGCAGCACCAATGAAATGCTAAAATTCTTAACTGTTTTAAATTCCAATGTTGCAATATTCAATATTAATCCATATTTAAAGGTAATTATTTTAGGTACAGTAATCAAGAGTATTTAAATATACTGTATTATACAGTAATTTTGAGCTTTGTTGAAAATGTACCGTACTTTTACCAAAATAGTATATTTTTAGACTGCTCATGTAACATCAGTTGAAATTTTGTTGGATGTAATTATTGATTTTTGGAAAGGTTTTCGATTTTCAACTTCTTCATTCGCAGCAATTCCTTTGAATGCCTTGGCATCTGCAGGCGATAAAATTTCTGAATATCAATCTTTCATTTGGATTGCTCGAAATATTATTCAAAAATACAGTGATCTTTTAAGGTTTGCATTTCTTACATGCTTAAACAAATTACTGTAGTTTTAATTTTATAGTGATCAAATAATTGCACAAACAACAAATTTTATGGGTGATGTCTCAGATAATTTGGCATTCTTTAATCGATGCAAAGATGTCTTTAAAACAATTATCCCTGCGAAAGGCCTTGTTGATCCGGGACTTACAGATCTTGTAAATTTATCAGTTAATCAAAGTCGTGAAAAAGTCCTTCAACTTTTTGCTGCTTGTTCAAAGCTTTTCCCCGCTGAAGCTTCAGCACATCCACTTCTTCGGCACATTCAAGAAAATGTTGTTAAAACTGTTGAAATTATTGATTGTCTTGAGCAAAGACAAATTCAAGTTTATCGAACTTCACATTTGAAGGTATTGTTTGGATTACTGTAATTCTATAGTCAATATTGATTTTTAGTTTGATGAATTTAATACAGAATTGAGGCAATTTTATTCTCGTTGGCAATCAGCTCTTGATGGATATGATGTTCGACAAGGTCCATGGTATCGGGATGTACCATTTTCAACTGTACTTGGACATTCAACTCGAACAAATACTTTGATTAGTTTGGCACAAAGCTTCTGTGAAGTTTGTTAATTTATATAAATATTACAGATAATATCAAAAAAAATTGCATATTTTAGCGTTTGCTCTGGGATTATTATGATTTACCAGATGTTATCTTGCCAGTTTATGCCATTCTTCAATGCTTTTTGTTAATCCTTCATCTTCAATCATATCTTTGTGAACGGCATTTAAAACTTCGTCGAATTAATACTGAATGCAATAATATTGTTGATTCTACAACTTTTGTTTATCCATCAACAGATATATTTGAAAATGAATCAACCCTTCGAGGCCTTGCTTTGGAAGGTCGAGAATCAGTTATGCCAATGCAATTTCAATTTGAAGTTGCTCGATCACTTTTGTCTCGACGAAGTAATGCCTCAGAATGGAATGAAAAATCTGAAGCTGCTCTTGGATGGATGATTAAAGAATGGGGGCTATGGTTTGAAAAGAGAAAAGAACAACGTGAACAAATGTTTGTTTATAAAAGTACTGGAAAGGCGACAAATAATCAAGGGAACAATGATGATGAAGATGATGAAACAATGGCCGATCCAGAAGATGCTGAAATTGCTGCACTTTTACCAAACTTTAGTGACACTGATTTTGAATCTGCTGCTTTGAATGCGACAACATTTGTACAAAGTCGACTTCCAGATGCCAAAGATCTTTGTGAAATTGTTGATTTCATGATTGATTCTTCAAAAACTTCTGATGCCGATACTTTGTTATCTACTGTATGGCTTTTGGATTTCTTTAATCATAGTGATGTCCTTTTGAATCCAAATTTTGATCAAAGCTGTGATCCTTCACATTTTGTTGAACATTCAATTCTCATGGATAAACATTTGTTAGCAATTTCAAAATTCCGTCAATCTCTTCATTCAAAACCTCTTAAAAATGTTATCAATGTTTATACTGAAAATGATAAAGCTGAAGTGAATCGATGTGTGGATGCCATTCGTCGACTTGAGGCTCGAGTAAATGAAATTCGAGATGAATTTCCTGAAGAAGCAAATTTAAAAGAGATCTCAGAAATTATTACAACTTTCTTGAATGCTGATTGTGGAGTGCCACAAATGAAACTTGCATCATGGGTTGAAAAGGTTCTTGAAAAATGTGAACATTGGCAAAAACTTGCCCCTCGGCAATATTCCCTTATTGATCAATTGAATGAACTTCAACAAATTCTTGTTGATTGGAGAAAGATGCAAGTTCATTCTTGGCATCATATCATTCATGCCGTACAAGAAGATTCTCAAGCAATCGCTGTTACAATGGGTTTCCCAATTATTCAAACTTTAATGCAATGGAGAAGCGATCCATCCCTTGAAAAGAATATCCCAAATTTCCTTGCAATGATTATTGATTGGATTCATTCTTCAACTTTGATCGATTTTGAATCTCGACTTAAGATTGCATCATTCGCAGCAGTCTTGACTGAAATCTTTTCAAAAGCTGATACACAACTTTTTGAACTTTTTACTTCCATTAAATCCATTGTTTTTTATTTCTCTGCTTATCTTTCAACGGTTCAAGAAAAACTTAAAAAGAAGCGAGCAGAAGTTGTTCAAGAACTTGAAAATTTTGTAAATATCGTCAAATTTCATGATTTAAATTTATGGAGTGTAAAGAATTCTGCTGAAAAAGCACATCAAAAACTTTTCAAAATTATCAAAAAATACAAGGTAAGGATTAACTTTTTATTACGATCAAAGCCCCGCGGCAAAAGATCAAAGGGGGCTTCCTCCAAAATGAAAATACCTAATTTATTTCGGTCTTGATTACGGTATAAGGGTCTAGCTAAGAATTATTTTTAAAAATTCATATCTTTGATCTTGGCTTTGAATGTTACATTCTGATTACGATTTATTTTATTAAACTCCATTATTTTTAGCTTCATGGAAATGAACAACTTTCAAGCCTTTTCCTTTCACATTTACCTGAAATTCCACGTCCATTGGCAATTGAAGTTTACAAAAAACCTTCAACAATTTCAACCCCAGAATCCCGATTGAATTTTGCAAATTTCTATCAACGTTTTTCAACACTTTTGTTGAATCTTCCAGGCTTGAATGAACCTGAATCATTATTTGAATATTGTTCAGATTATCTTGGAATTCTTAAAAAGGATCTAATTTATGCAGAAAATGATGATGAAGCAAATGAAAAGTTACAAGGTCAAGCACTTTTTGATCGACAACGCCGTTTTGCAGCTTTGGTTAAGCAAGCTTCGAAATTTGGACTTCGAAGTCGTCGAGGAGCTCCAATTTCTTCAGAAGATCTTCTCAAATCTTCGCTAACAATGGATGCCAAGAATACCGGTCTGAATGAAGAATATTTTCGGTCATGTGCAGTTACTCGAAATCTTGTTATTCGACTTGTCAATCAATTAAATGCCACCAAACAACCACATATCTTGAAACAAGTTTCCGTTCAAATGATTTCACATATCCGTGGAATTACAGAATATGGTTTTGCATGGCTTCTAAATTCTGTGCCAACTTTTCAACGCTTGGAAGAAACAATTCAATGGATTCGAACAACAAAAAATAAACTTGGAATTTTTGCTGAAAATGCTAAACATCTTCCAGAACCATGCTTCTCTGGTTCAACAAAATCCAAGTCCATTTTTGATGAAACAAAAGAATGCATTGAAAAATTATTTAAAATTGGAAAACTTTTACAAAACTTGATTGGCGCTGCTCCAGAAAAAAGTATTAACTCCACCTTCAATGCGGATTCAAATATTTTGGGTGAACTTCGAGATGTTGCACTTCATAAAGAACATTCAAAATATACCGAGATTAAAGCTAAAATTGATGAATTGTTAAATTGCTTGCAAAAGATGGTTGCCCTTTGTGAAGATTACGGTAATCGACCAGTTGAAGATATTTGGAAAGTGTAAGTTTTAAAATACTTTTCGAGACCTTTTGTCATTATATAAGTTTCAGATCAGATATTGAAAGCTTTTTATCGATCCTTTTGAAAGAAGTTAATGATGCTTTGGCAATTGCCAATGACAAAGATCTCAATCAACATTTTGCTGCAAATTTGAATAAACTTACTTTGTATCTCAAAGATCTTCATCAAATTGCAGCTTCTGAAATGCGATTTGAAAAGCCTGTGATGGGTGATGTGGCATATATTTCAAGTGATATCTATCAATTTAAAATGCAACAAACTTTTAAAGCTGTTGATTCAAAGATTGATGAAAGTCAAGCTCCATTGGATATCATTAAAAAGATTGCAATTGCCTGCAGTGCTGGAGTTGATTATAATCAAGTAAGCATTTACTTGTATGAAAATCCAATTACAGTATCCCAACATTTTTAGGAGATTACACGTCTAATTGTTTTAATGGATCAGCTTTCACATGGATTCTCTGCAACTTTTGATGACTTGGAACGATACAAAAAATTGATGACTGAAATTTTGGATACCCTTGAACTGGTTCAATCAATTCTTGTTCAATTTACTGATTGGGTTGCAGTCTTTTATATTCATTTTGGACATGTTTCATCACAAATTTTACAAAAGGGTTTAGTCAATGCTATTCCAAAGAAGGAAGAAGGTGAAGGCGGACAAGGAAAGGATATGGAAGATGTCGGAGGTGAAAATGCTGGCATGGGTGAAGGTCAAGGCATGAAAGATGTTTCCGAACAAATTGAAGAAACTGGACAAGTTGATGATTTAATGGTATTTGTTTAGATTACTGTAATTTATTAAATAATTTATTATTATTTTTAGAATGATGAAGAAGAAAACGCAACAAACGAAAATCAAGAGCCACAAGAGAAGCCCAAAGATTCTGAGAATCCGTTGGAAATGGAAGATGACTTTGCAGCAGATTTGGAGAATCTTGATAATGAAGAAAATGAAAAAGGTGAAAATGAGGATAACAATGATGAACCGGAAGAAGAACCAAATGTTGATTGGGATATGGGGGATGTTGAAGAACCTGAAGAGAATCAACTTGACCCAAATCTTTGGGATAAACCTGAACAAGATGATAAAAAGCTTGATGATAAACCGGATGGAGCTGATAATCAAACGGAAGAAATTGCAGCAAAAGAGAATGATGACACTGTTGCAAATGAAGAAAATGGAAAAGAGGATGAAGAAAAAGACGGCAATGATGAAAGCAAGGATGACGAAGAAGAGGAAAAAGAAGATGATTTTGATCTTGAAAATGTTAATCAAAATGATGTGGTTGATAATGGCGAAGATGAAGAAGCTCAACCACCGCCACAAGAAAATGATGAATCTCTTGATAACAATAAACCCATGGATGAAGAGGATGCTACCGATGATGAAGCGGATGCTGAAACTGAAGAGCAACAAAGTGGCATGGAAATTGATGATGAAAATCAAGAAGATGCTTCTGAAGAGCTTGAAAAAGAGGGTGAAGATGTTGCAGAAGATGGGGCAAAAAGTGAAGAAGTTGAAAAGAATAATCAAGGCCA
Organism: Panagrolaimus sp. LJ2414; assembly: GCA_024447195.1. NCBI lineage: Eukaryota > Metazoa > Nematoda > Chromadorea > Rhabditida > Panagrolaimidae > Panagrolaimus > Panagrolaimus sp. LJ2414. Next base: position 1,483,767 of record JAMRXY010000001.1, on the reverse strand, counting down.
AACAGCTAGTGATGAAAAGGCAAAGAAAAATTCAACTGGTGGTGAAAATGATGAAGAAAAGGAGAATGCCGAGGAAGAAGAAAAAGATGAAAATCTTGAAGCTAAAGATGAATCAACTCAAGGCAAAAATGATGCAAAAAATGCAAGGGCAAAAGCATCTTTGTAAGTTTTTGTTTTTTTAATTAATTTACATATTTCAAAAATCAATCATTTTTAGGCAGAAATCTCAAAAGCCTCTTGAAGAATCTTCAGATGATGTGGAATTGAATGAACCAGAATCCTCTCGACGACATGCTCAACCAACTGAAGAAGATGAAGCAATGGATATTGATCGACGAGATGATGAAAGAGTTGATGAAGCAATGGATGATGATGAAATTGATGAAGCTTCAAAGAGTTTAGCCCATATCAATGATGATAAACATGATAGCCGAGATCAACTTGTTGTTCAAAAATCAACGGTTGAAGAAGCTCGATCAACTCGAAGTCAATATGAACAAATGAAACCAAATTATGATGATATGGTTGAAACGGTTGAACAAAAAGATGATGAAGAAGCAAATCCAGATTCTGCAACAAAAGATGATGAAGATTTTATGCTTTCTCCTGAAGAACTCAAACATAATATAATTCATATTTCAACGGATTTCTTTGATCTTTCACAACAAGCTGTCAAAAGTTTAGCAGAAATTCAACCTGAAATTGATAGCTCTGAACCTGCAACCAATGATGCTCGAAAATATGCATCTTTAAGTGATTCAGTTGGATTAATGGCATCTGAATTAGCTGAAAATTTACGTCAAATTCTTGAACCATCTATTGCAAATCGATTACAGTATGTTTTTAAAATTTTTGTTATATCAATAATAATTGTATCTATTTTTCAGAGGTGATTACCGTACCGGAAAACGATTAAATATGCGTCGGCTTGTTCCATACATTGCAAGTGACTATCGTAAAAATCGAATTTGGTTACGACGAACAAAGAAACAACAACGAAATTTTCAAATTATGATTGCAATTGATGATTCACAAAGTATGGGAGAGAATCGAATGAATGAAATTACCTGTCAAAGTGTCTGCTTAATTGAGAAAGCTTTTCGGCAACTTGAAGTTGGACAACTTGCAATATGCAAATTTGGACAATCCGTACAAATGCTTCGTGATTTCTCTTCAGCTACAGATGCTCAAGATACTTTAATTCCTTCACTTCTTGACAATCTTCAATTTGATCAAAATAAAACTGATCTTCTTGGTCTGCTTTCATATGCTTCAAAGAATTTTGAAACTGCAAAAGAAAATACTCCATCTTCATCGGTTCCTGTGCAGATGCTGGTTGTAATTGGTGATGGACATGGCGCATTTGCACAAGGTCGTGACCCTCTTGTTACTGCCCTCAAAGAAATGGAGCATCAAGGCATTACCGTACTCTATATTATTGTTGATGGAAAGAATTCAATTCTTAAAATGAATTATACAACTTTTGAAGGTGGAAAACCAAAGATGACCCCATATATCTCTGTTTTTCCTTTCTCATTTTATGCCCTTGTTCGATCCATTTCAACTTTACCTGGAACTCTTGCAGAAGCAATTCGACAATGGTTTGAAATGGCCATGCAAGAATAAATGAATGAATCTTTGTTATTGTATTATTAGTATTTTTTTTTGTTATTGTTATTACTATGATTATATTTTTTGTTGAGTTTTATTATAAAAGTTTATTATTTTTCAAATTATTTTTTTTTATTAACACGGAAAATACAGAAAGTTATTAGTTTTCCTAATGGTTCTTCCAGGGCTTCTGAATCCCTTGGAGTTTTTTCATGTGAAGTCTATTTAGCGTTTTGGTATTGTTCTTTATTTTATTTAGCGTTTTGGTATTGTTCTGGTTCTCCGAATTATTCAAATAAGCATTGTGTTATTTTGATCAAATAATTTTTTCAACGGTTTGCACGAAGCAACCTTATTCAGTACTTTATCGTAATCGGATTTTTATTTATCTACAAAATCGTCAACATAAGTTCAAATTTCAAACACAGAATGCTGGAATATGTTGAAAAAAGTGGTCAAATTAATACATAATAGATAAGTCAGAATTCACAGGTATTCTCGCCGAAAACCAGTTCGATTAAAAATTTTGGATGGTTTTTTTAGGATGGGGTTTAAAACTTAAAAATGAAGAAGTTAACAGTCTGTTCAATAACATTCGTACAAAAAATCTGGTCAGTTTTGGTCAATGACTCATAGCATAAATCCAGGATATTTTTCGGCGAAATACCCGGAAATCCAAATTCACAGGGATCGTGTTTTTAAATTTTTAAAAGATCCTCCTTATTAAAAACTTTTTAAAGCATGGGAATTATTAAAGTAAATCTAATTTTTTTCAGCTTTTTTTGTCATCATCGTAGTTTTTATTCTCTGATAACACAAAAATTTTTCAAAAAGATTTTTCTAAGAATTATCATAAAACAACAAATTCTGTGAGATAACAGCAACGCTACATGAAATAATAAATAAAGGACAAGTTTTAATTTCTTATTTAAAAACCATTTGAGTGATGACATATATGATGTTCTCCGTTGTCATTAAAATTTTGTATTTATTTTCAACAAAGCATATATTTTACATTTTTTCACAAACACATCAAAAATATCACTAAGAATATTTAGGCATAAAACTTGTCGTTAACAAATTTTAAAGAAAATTTCATTCCATCCAAAATTTCATTTCCTGCATTCAAAAACGTTTCCTTTAAATTGGTTGAAATCGATGATTCAAAATCAACACAAACTGAAGCATTGGATAAAACAAATTTCTAAAAAATGAAAAAGCAATTAAACAAAATTTAGTAAGATTTGTGAAGTGTTTTACTTCTTTTTAGAAAAAAATAAAAATATTGGTTTCTGGGTTTTTGGGGGCAATATTTTTGTTAATTAATCCATTGTTTTTTGTTCACTGTTTTTGGGGAGATCTCCCAAAATATGAAAAAAGAAACAAAAACCATACTTTCACAAAAACGAAGAATGAAATGTCAAAATTTCCTGGAACTTTTCCAAGATAAAAATGTGTGATATTTTGTGTTCGTTGTAAATTCGCTAAATTTTGTGCAGTTTCGGGGGAAAATATTTGGGAATATGTAACAATCCTAAAAAGTGTTTTTGTTAATTAAAATCTAGTGAATAATAATTGCTTATTTTTTATTTTAATAGAGGTTTGACGAGTGTTATTTATCTAAAAATATAAATAACACTCGTCAAACTTCTCATAGTCAATAAACTTAAAAAAGTAATTTCTCACTTTAATTTCTTGGCATTTGGAAAACTGTCAATAACATTTTCAACAGGTAAAATTCCATTTTCGGCATTCAAAATTGAAACATATTCCAAAATTACGGTTTGAATTCTCTCACACGGAAATCGATCAAATTCAGCTTTGGTCAAATTTTGTCTTTTTAATTGAAGATGCAAAATTTTGCAGCAAGAAATTTTTGATAAAATTATTGAAGTTGCGTTTGGATTTTTAGGTAAAACAATTTGTAATAAATTTGTTACTGTAATTCCATTCAAACCATCAAAATTGAAGGTTTCGGCATTGAGAAAAAGAGACTGCTCAAAATATGACGAAATGCATTTTTGAAAAATTCCAAGTCGATGACAAAGAGCGGATTTTTGAGATTTGAGAAAGAAAAATTTGCATGATTTGTGCAGTTTTTGTTTAATGACGGGATTTGAAGTTTTTGAAAGATAATTTATGCAATTAAATGGAAGTGGAAATTCTTGATTTTGAATGGCATTCGATTCAGTGAAATGCAAATTTGATGGAGGTTGTTTGGAAGGAAAGAATAGATTTTGGTTAGCTTCAATTTCTTTGGCATTTTTTATTTGACTATTTATATCCGGCAATTCAAAAATGAATGGATTCTCTTCTTTGGAGGAACAGGTTTTAAACCAATCAAAATATTTTAAAAATGTTTCATCATTAAACTTTTCTTTAACTTTTTGTAGCATTTTTTCAGCGACCTTGAAATCCCCAAAATTTCTTTCAATTTCAATAATATCAATCCACCATATCGAGATTTCATCAATTCTTCCATGATCACTTTCATATTCAATTTCTTCAAAATATTCTTTTGTCATTTCTTGATCACCAGTAAAAAGTCTACAGTATCGAGAAAAAACATTCAAAAACAAAATCGTCTCTTTTTCTTTATACAAAAAGTTTAAATAAAAATTCCAGACTCCTTTTAAATCAGGAAAAAACCCCAAATAAAATTCCAATGTACGAATTACAAAATTTTTATCAGTGAATTCAACTAAATTTTCCTTCCAATTTTTCACTATTTTACAATTTTCATCGCGTAATTTCCGATATATCTGTTTTGATTGCAGAAAGTTATTTAAAATTTGTGTTCGAAGTGGTCGAGCTAAAAATATCGTTATTATATTTTTACTGTGTCTAAGGTATGTCAACCAAGCTAAAGAATCCTCTTAGAATTGATTGACATCCTTGATCGAAGAGGAAAAGGTTGGAAAATTCTTACTGCTATATTGTTCACAAAATTCTTTTATTTCTTCCAAATAATTGTGGGGATAGGTCAATGCATTTTCTAATGCTAAAGTTGTTGTCGGTTGAATTTTTGAATAACGAAAAACGTCTCTTATAATTGGGAATTGAAAAAACATTGATTCATTAAAGTGTCCACCCTGAAAATGCCATTACAAATTTGATTAAAAACACACAAAGAAATTTGAATTTGATAAACAGAAGTGTGATTAGGGATTTTGTCATCACCCCACCCATCCATAAAACCCGTTACGTAACGTCTGGACAGTCCCTTATAACCCGTATACAAATTATCAGAATTTTGGTCTTCTGGAAAATCCAGGACAAAACCCCTAATCACACCTCTGTTTATCAAATGCAAATTTCTTTTTGTGTTGTCTTAGTATAGCTCCAGAGCAGTGTTGTGCTTTTTTATTTTCGGTGACTCCGACTCCGACTCGGAGTCGACTCACGAGTCGACTCCGAGTCGACTCTTGAGTCAATTTTTTCAAATACCCAATTTGACAGGGGGGAGTATGTGGCCAAACATTATGGAAAATAAAAATGTTTTAGAAATGGTTTATATTGCTTAAAATAGGTTTAAAAAAAGCCGGGATAAACATTTTTTCAAAGTTCTGTATACTAAATCTTTGAGATGCTGAATATAAAAATATAAAAAAAGCTTTTCGAAATTTAAAAAATCACTTTTTAACCATTCAAATTGCGAGTCGACTCCCACCCATAGGAGTCGACTCATCGACTCGTGAGTCGGAGTCGCAACAACACTGCTCCAGAGTATCAATTTTATAACTTTACGTCGAAAAATATGCCCAGTTTTCTTATTTTCTGCATATATGTAACTTTGAATTACTCGTATATGAAAACTACACAATAGATGAGCCTTTAATTTTCAAAATCATCTATTTACAACCTATTTACAATTTAGTCGATTTATTAACAAAAAACCAAACTCTAAAAAATCTAGTGCGCTTCATTCCTGAAAATTCCAAATTTTCTCACAGACTCTCTCGTAAACTCTTTAAAAAGCGAGGTCGACCAAGAATAAACTTTTTTTACAAAAATCAGGGACTTATTGGACCTGCTTTTTTCTTTCCTTTTTTGCAGCTGTAGTGAACAAAAAAACAAGCTTCAATGAAGGTGTTTTTGCGTTGAGAAATGCAATCAAAGTTGCGTGTAAAAAGTTTATTCAAGATGGGTCTCATATGATGCAATTGATCCAGATGAAGAAAATTCATAAAAAAATTTAAAGAACCTTTTTAAACATTTTTAACTTTTTATCCCTATAAACACAAGATCAATAGCGTTCCCCCTAGAAATTATTTCTGCCCCTCCAAAATGAAACGATGCAGACTTTCCTGAGAATAGTATTTATAAAAAGAGCAAACCTTCCATAAAGGATTAACAGGAATAAATTTTTGATGTAAAAAATGTTTTTTTGCTTTTTCTCTTATATTATTTTTTCTCTCATTTTCATTGTGTGCATCGAAATCTGGATAACTTTGGTCACTTTCAAGTCTAAACAGTTTAATTTACAACATTGAAAGAAGCAATGATTTTCTTAAATAAAACTTACGAAAGCCACTTTATCCATAATTCAGGAATCACTGTATATTTTCGATAAAATGAAACAAAAATTTTATTTATTTCTGATAACGTTGTTGCCGCTTGAATCTCATTTAACAGTTTTTCCACTTCAGATTTATAGTTTTCAGAAATTTTTTCTGCAGCTTTGAGGAGATCCATATTTGAAAAAGAAAACAAAAAAATGAATGTACAATTTGAACGACTTAATCCATTTGTTGTGCTGGAATAAAATGACTGAATGACCTTTTGTCCTTAAAGGCATAATTTATTTATCGCTTGTACGCGAAAGGCGGACTCACTTGTCAATACAACGCATTCTGGCTGAAAAAAGAGTGCTCTTAATTATGGCCAAGGCGTTAGCACATCAAAAAATGACTCTTTTTGAAACTTTACTTATGACCTCCGCAGCTAATATTTTCCCCATAAGTATCCCTACTCACGGCCAGAATATGGACAAAAAAAAATAAAATAAATAGTCTTAACTCCGGCGGTGGTCTACGGTCAGTTTAGTTTCTTTACTGAACTATTCAAACAAGCGGGTCGACAGACCGCATTCAATACATTTTAACGATAGCTAGTGAAAGCAAGAAAAGACTTTTTCTTAGCTAACAAGTTTATGATCAAATGATTACAATTTTCACAACATTGAGAAATCGTGATATTTCGCGACCCTCCGGAAAACAAAAAGAAAAAAGACAAAGTTAACATTACATTTTTCACAATCGATTTTTATGACTAGCAGTTTCTACAATATAAAGGGATTTGCTAAATGTTTACAATAGACTTAATTAGTCTTTTCAAATGTTTTTTTGTAAGTTTAAATTTTTTCGCCGTCTGTGTGCTGGTGAACAATATAGTAGGACGACAAAAAATAATAACTTTTCAGGCGAGACAAAAAATTAACCGACAATAAAATAATTTTATATAAAATCTGATGTTGGCAATGCTTAAAGTAAGCAGCCTACGCCTAAACTTTGCTAGATGTCGTATCGTCATTTATACCAATGAAAAAACTTCGAATTCTCGTGTGATCGAATTAAAAAAATCCACAACTTCTATCGCCTTATTACACAAGTCAACCGTTTCTGATACTTTACGAAGTCTTAGCATATCAAATTTGCAAAGCTCGATCAAACGTCAGCGACAAAATTAAACCTCCAGTTTATCAAACAGCAGGATTCCGAATTGCTAACGAATACAAGACAATGGCAGCTAGAAGTCTGTTAATTGTTCTCATTGTGCTTTTCCATGAATTATTGTTGGTATCTGATTTACAGAAAAATCAACAAGAATTCATGACTGGTAATAATGAATTTATCTGATTTTTTACATAAGGTGCAAATAAAATTAAATTCGGAGGAAATTAAAACATACACGGTGTGTCGAACGCGTCGGTGAGACTTTTTGCCAAAACGACTTTTTCCGTATTAGATTTTAAAACCTAGATTCTGAAGGACTGAAACAATTTAAACGAATTCTGTAAAACCAGAAAAAAAGAGCATCATCTCTTTAGTATGAATGAGCAGGAATTTGTAAAATTCGGATTCTGAATCCTGCAGGATTCAGAATCCAAGAAATTTTTTTCCTCCAGAATCCATAAAAGTGGTATAACTAGATTCGTCTCGACGAGTAGATTACGACAAGAGAAAAAAATTTTAGTTTTTGAAGATTCTGAAGCTTGGTTCAGTGTTTTAAAAATTTTTACTGTATTTTTTTCTTTTGAAGTTTACGGCTTCAGAATCTTCAAAAACTAAAATTTTTTTCTCTTGTCGTAATCTACTCGTCGAGACGAATCTAGTTATACCACTTTTATGGATTCTGAAGGAAAAAAAATTCTTGGATTCTGAATCCTGCAGGATTCAGAATCCGAATTTTACAAATTCCTGCTCATTCATACTAAAGAGATGATGCTCTTTTTTTCTGGTTTTACAGAATTCGTTTAAATTGTTTCAGTCCTTCAGAATCTAGGTTTTAAAATTTAATATGGAAAAAGTCGTTTTGGCAAAAAGTCTCACCGACAGTTTTTGAAGGATTCGACACACCGTGACATAAGCTTTTTTATGTTCACGGGGGGAACCGAGCCACGCAAATCGTTTCCAGCCTTGTCCGGGTGGGAAAAGGCGCATGCTTTGCGTGAAATATGTTATATAGTTATAAAGTTTTTTGTCGACTTAATTTTTTTTGTTTTTTTTTATTTTTCTATCGGTTATATTTTCGTCTTCTATTTTTTGTCATAGTACCGAACAAATTATTGCTCTCTAAAAAATATATTTACTTTTTTCACAAGAAATACTTATCAATTTTTAATTTATTTAATTTTAAATGCCTTTGATATTTCAATCATTCACAATGCAATAGAGACCTATTGGCAATCTGAAAATTCACTGACCACTTCAACATCAAAAACATTTCACATACAATTTGGCCCGAATGAAGAAGCAAAATATTCAATAAACAATATTTCTATCACAACCTTAACCCTTGTTCTTGATCTTGAAATTGTGTTTAAAAATGATCTTCAACCTCGAACCCACATCCAAAAAATTGTTGGTTCAACAATGGCATCCTTATTTTCAATCATTAAAGAGTTCTCATTTCATCCAAGATGTTCTGACGTTCCTGTTTAATGTTTACGTTCGACAAATTCTAGAATACGATACTCAACTCTTCAGTGTTCAATAGAAAAGAATTGCTGAGTATTTGGAAAGCTGTATCGACGACAACATCGATTTGAAATTATCCCATCATATGCAAGATTCAAAAAATATGGTTTGAAATCTCTTTAAGAAAGAATTAATATCATCGATCTTCAAACAGGTTTTGAATTTATTCAAAAATTCAGCTGAAAATGATTCTGTTCCCGAATTTAAACCTTCAAATCATGACACAAGATTCGAAAAGAATTATTCATCAATAAAAAAAATTACAAACAAATATCGATTATGCCGCTTTTCAACTAGAACTTCAAGATTCATGAACAAGCTCAAAATCAACATCTCAAACTTTGTACAAAAGAAAGATTTCAGACCATTTTTAATGAATACTGACAAGGGAACCGCCAGAAGTGATTAGCGCGTTTTTATACCAACTATGGCTAAAAAGTATCTTTAGGGGACGAAAACAAACATAAAATTTTTTTACGTGCTATTGGCAAGGTTACGGTACTTTTTTGGCACTTCAAAATTTCGACTATTACCCTGTTTTACATTTGTCATGCATTTTCTCAGGGTGTAAAATCGTGCTTCGGTGGCGCAGTTAAAAAAACCTTTAACAAACCACATAAGGATAATTACAAAGTTGAGATAACATTGCTAAAATAATATATGATCCCAAATATACAGTTAGGTGTTAGTGGATTATAACTTTGCCCAAAATTTTTATTTAGCAAATATTTTATGGTAAACACTCAAAAAAGTTCATATCTTACATATTTCGAGAAATCCAAAAATCATGAAAAATGACCAAAAATGAGATATTTTCAAAAATTCCTAAAAACTCTGTATTACTCCAAATATCAATGTTTATGCATTTATCTATTGCAGAAACATGTATTTTAAATTAATAAAGCATAAGAAAAAAGATTATAGACCAAAAAACCACTTTTGCAATTTTTTGTATTTTGGTGTAAATATTGGTAAAAAATGAATATTTTAAGTTGATCCCATATGTACAGATTTGATTTTGGTGAACTGAAATTTTCCAAAAATGTTACAAATACATCATATTTCATCATAAAAGTCACCGGAAGACGGTTGATAGTCATTTTCAAAAGTTATGAATTTTTATTGATGTTGGAGATATTGAATTTTGTTGAAGTCGACAAAAGTAGTACATGGAAAATTTTTTTGTTACCTCATCGATTTTCGAGATAAAGGTATTTTTTGATGCCCAACCAGTTAAAGTTTATAAAAAAATAAGAATGGCCGTTGCGTAAACTGTAAAAGTGGATTTTGGAGCCCAATTACCGTAATTTTAGGCCATTTTTGAACTTCTCAGGGCGATAAAAGCCTTAAAAAAGTTCAAATATGAATATATTTGGGTTTTCCTGACTCAACACGTTCAGGGCTTTCAAATGGTACCACTTTTGAGATTTTCTGAAAATATGGCTTCAGAAACCAGAATCTGGGTCATGGATTCTGCATCTCAGAATATACGTGAAGAATCTCAAATATTATGATCAAATTCGAATTCCTGGACCCAAATTACCCTAGGAACACATTTTTAGCCGATTCTGAGACAAAAAAATTTTCCTAGTGCCAAGAAATTCTCGAATGTTACAAAAAATCTCCTTATGAATGGAAAAATAAAAGCGTTGCAAACCAACCAACAAACCAACCAACTAACGAACATTCTCCATTTATTTGAGGGAAAAAACATTCTCCATTTAAAGAACCTTTGTTTTTTTATTGTATTAAAATTGTATATGCTTTTCATGTAAATTTTTTATGAATTTTTAAATTCGTAAATATCTATTTATTTTTTGCCCCGTTCCATTACTTCGGGTGTCTGAATGTATAAATTTTATCTTATCTTGAGTTCAATGCATTTCTAACAATCCAAATTCTAATAAAGAAATCAATTCAAACAACTAACATTACTAAAACTAATCTCTCCAGTGACACGTTTGGTTTAAACATATTAAAATACTATAACGAAATTTTTAAGTTTTATAAACCAATTTCTTCACAGAGAAAAGTTCTTACACTTACATTGCCTATGCCAAAAAAGACCATTTTCTTTAAAAATATTCATAGAATACGTTTTATGTGAAGTTAATATGTGAAGAAAATAACAAAAAAATCATTGGCATCGATTTGCTTTAGAATTGAAAATCGTATTTTTGCCGTTTTTGGTATGTTTGTGGAGCCGCGGTAGAAATGGAGAAATGGTTTGAGAGCAAACCAAATATGCCATTTTGTAGCATTATCCATATTTAATTAATTCATAAAGTTTTATAATTATGTCTCCAATAGATTCCTTCAACCATGATAAGTTGTCCTTTCACCAATTTTTGTGTTTATTTCACTTTTACTATAAATTCGGGAATGAGGTATGAGAAACCAGTAATAGGAAGGAGCGAAAAGCAAAGAAGTACTCAACGTTAGACAAAGATTTTAATTTTTTAACAATTATGAACCCATGCACATCAATAGAAAAAAATATAGGACAAATTGTTTATAACCCTAAATGTGACTTCAGAATCCACCGATCGGGTGTTCGAACAAAAGCAAAAACTTCTTATATTTTTGATATGTACTCATCGGAACAAACACAGCGTTACCGCTTTTTTGGAATGTGGAGGGAAAACATTCTGTGTTTCAAAATCCTTCATGATTCAGATTACTGTCTACATCAAATCATGGTCTGATATATTTAAAACATTGTGTCTTTTTTCTTCACAAAATTAACAGCTTCACTCCGACTGGGTTTTTTGATTGAAGGCGAAAAGCTAGCACACGATATAAAATACATAATTTTTTGAATGGACAGAGCAATACACCGCCACTCGCAATAAAAAAATGTTTTTTTGTAATCGTCAAAAAATTCATGAAAAAAATAAACAAGCTTTTTTGGATGAACGAAAATTTTTTTTTCACAAATTAATTTAGTTCCTCCCGTTTCCATTTCCAAAAAGAAGTTTATTTTTAAAAGCTAATTTGTGGCAAAAATAAAGTATTGTTAACAATTAGTAGAGATACAATTCAAGAATATCAAACATTTTTTGCTGCGTGTTTGCTAATACTTTAATGTTTTGAATTTTGAGTTTTGTTAAAATTATTTTTAATTTTCAGCATGGGCTCTGATGCAATTCCAGAGCATTCTAGCTCTTCTTCGTCAACTCCTTCACCACCAACGGCGCCACCACCCTCATCAGCATCATCAGATGATGCAGTTAAAGAGCAGCATCAAGCTGGACAAGGACAATCAGAAGAAGTTGAAGTTGAACCTGGAAAACCTGATGAAGAACCTCCACAAGAAGAAAATAAAGTCGTCAAAAAGATTAAAGAACTTGGTGGCGTTGATTATTCTTCCTCCTCATCTGAAGATCCAGAAGATGAAGAACCAAAAGAAAAAGCTCCACATGCAGAAGATCCTGATGAAAAAAAAAATTCTAAAAAAAGACGTCGAGAGGATGACGACGATGAAGAAGATGCCCCACCTGCAAAGAAAGCAACAACAACAAATGCAACGTAGGTTTTTTTACATTTTCTTTTTTTATTTGTCCCCTTTTCATTTGTACAATCTATCTCTGTTTGTTTTTAGACTTTCGGCAATGATGATTATTCTTTCAACAACAACAACAACAATTTATGCTCAAAAGAAATTTATTTTGGAAGAATTTCCACCAAAATTTATTCCTGAATCTGGGTTAAAACTTTGTTCAAATAAAAATGGAAAACCGAATTCAATGATTATTTTATTTGATTCTGAAAAGAATGGTTTTGCAACTATTTTATTTCAGTTTTATCGTTCTGCTCAAAATTCTCTATCTGCAAATCAAGAAGCTGCATCAATTAAGTGGGGAAAACTTGCTGAACGAAGTGCTCGTCGTGTTGCAATGTTTTTTAAGTATGTATTTACTCATTATTGCTACCGTAATCGATGTTAATATTGTTTTAGAAATGCTCTCCCTAATCGATTTACTGAAGCAAAGGAAGGTGCCCGCCGTTGTTTGGAACTGATGAAAAAGAATTCTGAATGTAAAAAAGAAAAAGATTCTTTGACCTGTATTCAAACTGCTCTTATCATTGTTGCCGGAGTTTTAATGGGAATTTTTGTTCTTTTAATGGAACTTTTAATGGTATATCTTCTTTGGTGTGTTCAATCAAAGAAACGTCGTCATCGAAGAAGAAGAAAGCATCGTAAAACTTCAACCGATCCATCAAAAGTAGGAAAAGGACTATCAGAAGAAGTTGAAGTTGAACCTGGAAAACCTGATGAAGAACATCCACAAGAAGAAAATAAATTCGTCAAAAAGATTAAAGAACTTGGTGGCGTTGATTATTCTTCCTCCTCATCTGAAGATCCAGAACATTCTCAAGCGTATTTCTCTGCTCGAGATCAATTTGATACAAAAGTTTCAACGGGAGTAAATGCTCCAAGCAGTCAAAAAGAAAAAACTCCAACAAATAATAATGAACAACATACTGGTATTTCTCCAGCTGGAAATGCTGATCCCACTTCTGCTGCTGATCAACCAACTGGTGCAACCCCTGAAGAGCATGACATGGATATGGTTAATGGTGCAAAGCCCGGTGCATCTCGTTCTGTTTACATGAAACCAAAGAAAAAGAAGAAGTAAAATAATTTATTTAAATATAGCTAACTGTGATATATTAGTTTATTATTATGTATTGTGTTGTATGTGTAATGGAATAAAATTAATTTTTAAAAAAAATTACCTGTCCATTTGAATCTTTGTAAATTAAATGACTGAAGGATTCCAAGGCTCGAAGGGCATCCCCAACTTCATTTGCAACCATAATTGCAATTGAGGATGAATATTACTTAACTCAAAATAATAATTTTATGTGTTCTCAATGCAAATCTATGAAGACTACTGTATCGGCAAAACTTTTTGAAAAAGAAAATGGAGAAAATTATCTTGAACTTTCTTCAACGAAGCATGTCTGTGAATCAAAAAATATGAACCGAAATAAACGAGGTCCATTACAATGATTCTAGTGTTCGAGATTCAAGATTAACTGTTTTCAATATATATAAATATGTTTGTGTTATTTTACCATTTTATCCAGTTTTGTATTTTTTTCCTGTCCAGAATAAACTAGTGTAAGAATTTTTTTACTTATAAGTGTTTTTAAAACAAAACGTAACAGAGTTAAAACTAAACTGAAATAAGGATTCAAAGATGCTACAATTTCTTTTCAAAATCATTTGTAAAACTTTTATCAACATTGGTCAAAATGTGGCTAAATGATTTGGATTCATTTAGCTCCTTGAAAACAACCCAATATTGTCACAATCGCTTGTTTGTGGTTGGGATTTTATTTTAAGAGAAGCGGGTGTTTGGCCTGTTTTTAATTTTCTTGAATTAATTTATTCATCGCAATAGAGCAAATATTTCTTTTACATCGGTAAAGAAAGGAGAGAGGAATTTTGGTCCTCTTCCACCATCCCTCCAATTCCATAAATTCTTTCACATGCCTAAAAATGGTAAGATTAGTCCTTGATATAGAAAAACAATACATAAACATACCTAATATTATCACGGAATTTCTTCAAATGTTCGTTTTGGGTATCTTATATATCATTTTAACCGTGTTACAATGATAGATTAACAAAAAAACAAGTGTTTGCAAATACAAAATAGTATAATATTAATGTAATTTTGAATGTGATGCTCACCATGAGTTACTTTTAATCATTTTATAAACTTTTAAGTTTTGTTCTCAGTGCTTATATAACTACAAGAATTCATTATAGGATTTTATTAACAAACAATATGACTAAACTAAATAAAAAGGTTTACAAAATATAATATACTATTACAAAAAATAACTTATAATACCTGATGATCAGACTGAACGGGAATAAATTCGTTACAGCGATGAAACACATTTTGTAGTATCAATAATATGCCCCATTAGTATCAACTGAAACAACGCATTCTCCATCAGAAACAATCAAACCAGATGTTGAAGCATGAATACACTTTTTATCTTTGATTACAGAACCTTTTCCACTTGCCTAAATAGTAGCATTCCTGTATTAAAAAAATTAAAAGAGAAAAACATACATCAACAGTAACATCGATAAGAGGAGTTTTGACTTGAACATCAGCAGTTAAAGGAGCAAAATGCATCACACGATTTTGTGAAGTAATTTCAACACTATCATTTGGTTAACCCGAATATGAACTCAATTTATGACAACAATCTTCATATTTCCAACATTTGTGAAATAAGCCCGTGTAACAATTTTGTGACAAACTGGAAGATATCGTTCACCAAAATTTGCAGAAGTATAAAATTGCTTCAATGTAAAATCAAATTTCATTGGAGGAAAGAAGCGGCGTTGAACAGGAACTAGGCCTTTAAGAAAACTTTTTGAGAGAACATATGATTCTTCCAAAGTATCCATGGAAAGAACGATACCACTTTCACCAATCATTACTTGCTTTTCAACATCATCAATACACGAAAGGCAGCATAAATAGAATCATCTGTTTGATAAACGGAAGCAAGTTCGTGAGAGAGACTAAAAAACTAATACAAATTATAAAAATAAGCAACAACAGTAAAAGCTAAAACAAAGTTTAAAAGTAAGCAATATTGATATAACACGGAAAAATATATATAAAATAAACGATATGAATTATATTATGACAGTTTGCACTCCATTTTTATATATTACAGTCCAGAAAATCAAAGGTGATTTTGTTCGATAGTTTGCATGTGGCATATCTCAGCCCAGATGCATTGTAATTTTTTAGGGCTACCACAACAGTTAGATTAGACTATGGAGAAAATTATATCATACAAAATAAAAAAAACGTTTAGATGCTTCAGGGGCTTCTAAAAAAATTCCAGAAGTTGAAGCATTTTTTGTTCAAAAAATGGTTTTGTAAAAAAAAGTTGAAAAAAGAAAAGACGATGCTCCCACGCGGAAAATAGTTTCTTCTTTTTCAACAAATCGTTGAAACGATGTCTCTTTTTTTATTTTATCGGCTCGTGTAATATGCATGAACTTACCTGTTTATCCCAACTTTGAAACTATGAATAAAAACACAATTGTCTGTTTGTTCGCAGAATACCAGACGCAGCGCGCCCCGAAGGGGCGCGCTGCGGCTGTTTAGCACTCAACTTCCTGACTTTTCTGGCCCAAAAAATCGATTTTCGTCAGTTTTGATCGTAGAGCTTTCAAATTTGGCAGGTATATAGAGAAAAAAATCGCATTTGATAATTTGTCGGTTTGATCCCTCTACCCCCTCTGGGACCCGAGATATCCCCAAAAAACGTCCGGGCGAAGTAAACTTTCGATGTTCCCGGTATGAGAGGATTATGAGAGGTATCGCAATGAATCGGGCATGGTCCAAATAGTACTGAATGACGTTTGGTCTGTTCTGATTCGTTCATTTTGGGGGTCAGGGGACCACTTTTCGTTGAAAAAAACGGGGTTTCGTGGGGTTTCGAGATTTTTTGTCGAATTCGAGTTTAGATACATATCGGAATCGATAGATCATGGTCGATTACATATGAATCGACATTTGGTTTTGTCCGTTATCTTTACTTTTGGGGTCAGGGGACGACTTTTTCTTTTAAAAAACGGGGCTTCGCGGGGTTTTGAGATTTTTTGTTAAGTAAGAGCTTAGATACATATCAGAATCGATAGATCGTGATCAGCTACATATGAGTCGACATTTGGTTTAGTCCGATATCTTTATTTTTGGGGTCAGGGGACCACTTTTTTCTTTAAAAAATAGGGATTTGCGGGGTTTAGCGGGGCTTTGCGGGGTTTCGAGATTTTTTGTCGAGTACGTGCTTGGATACATATCGGAATCGATAGATAGTGGTCGATTACATATAAATCGACACCGCGATTGATCAAATATCTTCATTTTTGACCCCGGGGGGACGTCTTTTCCTTTAAAATATAGGGCTTTGCGGAGTTCAGCGGGGCTCCGTGGGGTTTCGAGATTTTTTGTCGAATACGTGTTTAGGTACATATCAGAATCGATAGCCCTTGTCCGATTACGTATTAATCGACACTTGGTTTAGTCCGATATCTTTATTTTTCGGGTCAGGGGACCACTTTTGCCTTTAAAAAATGGGGTTTTGCAGGGTTTCACTAGGTTTCGAGATTTTTTGTTGAGTATGAGCTTAGATTAATATTAGAATCGATAGCCCGTGGACGAATACATGTGAATCGACACCGGGTTTGATGAAATATTTGCATGTTCGACCGCAGGGACCATTTTTTCCATGAAAATGCTTAGTTGCGGCACGTTTATGTACGTGTTTCATTTTTTCTGCTTAAAAAACTCAGTCATTGCTGCACATTTAAGAGTGTCATGCATTGGAGGCGGGAGGGAATCTGACCCGGCCCGAAGGGCGGGCTTTATACCCTTCCGCCGATCTATTTGTTATTCGCTTTTTTAAAATTCATATCATTAACTGTAAAATGCCAAAAATTGTAAGTAATAAATGTACTGTAGCTATTGCATTATTTAAGTTAAACCAAAATTATCTTCACAAACCGATTGTTAATTAAATTTATATTTCAATGTTAAAAAATGATTATTTAAAATGATAAAGTTTTTTGATTTTTATTAGAGAATCAAATAACTTTATTAAAATTTTATTTCTTAGAAAATCCTTATCACTTTTATTAATTTTTACTGCTTCGCAGCAGACGGCTCACGAGACTAGCCAACGGGGAAACAATAATTAAAAATTATAACAAATACGGCTGTTGCAAAGTTAGACGGGAAAAGAGATTAAAGGTTGCAGACGGGATTGGCTTACTGTAAGACGGGAAGCGAGATTAAAGAGGGGATAGGCTGTAAGATGGGAAGCGAGACAAAAAAAATTTCTGTGAGACTACCGTACAACAGCCATCGCCCTCTGCAATACAGAAACCCGTATCATTCCGCCTTACAAATTTCATGCATATCCATTTTTGTAGATGCAAAACTTTTAATAACATTTAATTGTTAATTATTAGTAGAGGATTTACAACGCAAATAGATAACAATAATATGGGAGATTCCCTATTCGCGGTAACTACCATTCGCGGGATGAAAAAAAGGCGGATTCGCGGGACGTATTCGCGGGAATGCCATTCGCGGGAAATACTATTCGCGGGAAGAAAATTTTTAAAGCAATTTTTCTATTTTTTTTGCTGCTTTTAAATTAATTAAAAGGTTTTAATGCAGATTTATACTTTTTTCTTCGTTCTGTGAATAAAAGTTTATTTTTCATTCACAAGATAGACAAGCAAAAGAAAAATATAAAATTTGAAGAAAATTCTGTTATCAAAATTCAACATCAAAATTTTAGATTCCAGGTTAGTTAAACTAAGTATATGTTTGTGTTTCATTTTTGTTGGTTTAAAACTAATGGCAGGCATTTTTAGATATCCAGTATGATATCCCGCGGATTATGATGCTGAAAAAGCTAGGTTGTATTTTTCCATTTATTTTTAAATTTTCATTACTACATTCTTCATTTTTAGAGTTTGGAGAAATTTGTCAAAAAGAAAGAAAGAAAAAGAAAAAAGAATCAAATATATTAAGGGCTTATTAAACAGCCAACAGCTTGCCGGTGCTCAACTGGTCGACGCCCACGGTAACGGTTTATTAATAACTATCTCATAGTAATAGAATCCCTTTCCCTCGCTTTCTTAACCTTCTACTTTTCACCTACTGTATCTTTCATTTCTTTTCTCTCTTTTTCTGCTACAGTATCCATAGTATAAAAAACAAATTTATTAAGAACAAAATCAGAAAGTACAATAAATGCAATTATTTTAAATTCCAGTGGTATATCCAATAAGCTTTCCAAATTTTGTAAGATATTTTAGAATTATTTCTTTGACATCTGCATCAGCATCAGAAACAGCTTCTCGAAATTCTCTTTTAGCATCTTTAATTCGTTGATCAGCTGCAGCAGTATTAGGAGCAACAGGTGGTGGTTCAACATAATTATATTTAACTGATAATAGTCGATCATCTTCTTCATCTTGTTTTTCACGAAAGAGAACATACCACTTTCCAAGGGATAAATTTCCAAATTTAAAAGTATCTTCAATTTTGCTGTGATATGTTTCAGAATAATTATTCGTTCTATTCTTTTTGATATTATGCAATGAAAAGAAGGCACGTCCACAAGGCCCATCTACCCAATATCGATAAAAATAATGAATCAATTCTTTTGCAACTTCAATACCGTTTCATTTCTCCCGGATACCCTGAAAGAATACTTCATACACAGCTTTGACGAAATGTCGGTCAATCGGAAATGTGTGCCAATGAAGTTCAAAGGCTTGAAAAAAGGTGCCGTATAAGTTCATTTGTTCAAAGAAAGACCGCAAAGTACAAAGCTAAATAAATATTTGATGTGCAGAATATTACAAAAGAATTGCAATGTCTTAAAAATATTTATAGATTCAAAAAAATATTTTAGAATATTAAATATTATTTAATGTTTTAACAAAAATTGATTCAATTTTTTCAAATGTTATTAAACTTTTTAACATATATATGTGTGAACAATGTTTTACATTTAACTTGTTAATTGGGTTGTGATTATTTAAAAATTCAAATTTAATAGATAATTTTATATAATTCATTTGCCGCGAATACGTCCCGCGAATCGGCATTTTCCCGCGAATACGTCCCGCGAATCGGATTTTATCCCGCGAATGGTATTATAATGAAGGGTATTATCTTCATTATGATTAACATTGGTGTAGCTGCGGTTCTTATCCAAAGGTGATACGAGTATAACATTTATTCTTACTTGTCAAGGAAAGGAAGGAGAGAAGAGAGAGAGAAGGAAGGGAAGGCAGGCGGCAGCTGCTACATCAGAATGGAGAGTGTGGAAGTGAGCGATGAAGCTGGCGCTTCATCTCCTTTTATAATGTTGCTGGCGGGGCGGAGTTGAGGAGACATGCCTTTGATGTTCGGGCATGACATCCCCGGCCCCGTATGAGCAATGTCCTCATTGCTTTGTTTGATGTCGAGGATCAGGTGAATGATGGTTATGGAAGGTGTTGTAAACGTTTGCTGCTGTTGATTGAAGTTTTGCCGGGCCTTCAGATGTGATAAGAGAAAGACAAGAAAAGACAGAGATATACAAGTATAAAATAATTAAAAACATCAATACATAAATATTACAATAAAACATTTTAGTGAAAACTAAGTTTTCAAAATAATTATTTTTTATCGATGTTGATCATCCTGGGGTTGTTGAACATGGATCATGACATGTGTGGGACAGCTGCCACCGCCCTTGAATGAATGGACCCCATTCATTTGTGTTGCATCCAATGGCATTTAGTGTTGTTGAAGTTGTTGTTGAGTTTGTTGATTCTCTGGCATTATTGAATTGTTGTTTTCGTTGATGAAGTTGATAATTTCTTCCAAATTTTTGAATTGTTGACTTTCGAGTTGACTTTTGATTTGTGGACAGTGTTACCACAACGCCGACGCCGGCGTCACGGCGTCGACGCCAACACCGACGCCGACGCCGGCGTTGGCGTCGGCGTCGGCGTCACCTTTTCGTTATCGGCGTCTCTCTTGGCGTCGACGCCGAGACGCTGGAGATATAAATTTTCACAAAAAATGCTTAATTCTTCGTTTTTAACGTTGATAAGTACTTTTTTCGGTCTAATTAGTTGTTTCTTTAACATAAATATCAATTTCCAACATGTTTATAAAGAATTTTTAGTATTTTTGGCGAATCTGAAAAAAAGCTCCCCGGCGTCACTCGGCGTCAACGCCATCGACGCCAACGCCGACGCCGGCGTCGGCGTCGGCGTTGTCGTCACTTTTTTTGAAAAGTGGAAACACTGTTTGTGGATCAATTATTGCCATCAGTTTTTCAACCATCATTAAATTTCTTTTTTTTTTGGTCGTATCCATCTTTGTTCGGATAATTCTTGTTTATCCCTTTTCTGATTTTGTTTGCATCATGTTGTATTTTCCACTGTTGGCATTTGCAGATGAAGTTATTTGATACCATTTCTTTCGTTCGGGAGGATTCGGGTTCGGGAAATTGGAGCATCATTATTCTTCTGACGTTGTTCCATTGCACGTTGAATTTGGATCTGTTTTGTTGCATCTCTTGAGCTGCTTTTTCATGAAGTCGGATCATGAGGAGATGCAATTTCCAATTATCATCCATATTTGTGGTATTGGCCTCGATTTGTTGATAAAATGAAGAGAAGTTTTCTGTTTCTGTTCCTCCAAAGACTGGAAGTTTGAATCTGCTGTTTGAGTTGTAGCATCATTTGTTGTTGACACATTTTCTATTTTTTGTGTTGCTTTTCTTGCTGGCTTGAATTTGTTGCCAATTTTTCCTTTTACTGTTATCATTGTTGAATTTCTTTTCTAAATTCAGATTAGATATCACGCACGGCAATTAATCACGATAGGAATACTTTGAGACATATAAGGTATTCAATAATTATTCAAATTACAATTTAATATTAATTAATAATTTTCTTTCACGCGAAGAGATTTAATTCAATTCAATTAATTAATTCAATGGGTTCTTCTGACCTCAATTTACGGCTCTCTGGGCCTTTTTATCTTCTTCGGAAATTTTATTTATCAAAATTATAATTTTTATGTCCCTTTGGACGGTATCGGCAAATTGTTGGGTTTGGTTTTGACAGTAAAGGCTTTTCAAGAATAAAATAAAAAATGTTTTCAAGTTGGATAAGTGAAAAATAATTTATGATTTGGATGAGATTTAAGAATTGGATGTAAAAGTAATGGAATTCTTAATGGAATGATGATGCAAGATTTATAAGATAGAAAAGATTAGAAGAAAAAGTTTAGCAAAAATAATTTAAGACTTTTTCTGAAAGTTATTGAAGAATGGCAAATTTTTAGTTGCCCTTTAAAAAGTTTATTTTATTTTTGCAAAAAATGTTGAGTGGTTTTTTTTTCAAAAGTTTATTTTGGAGAGAGAAAAAAATTTGGCATTTATTTAAACGAGTCCCTTTTTCTTTTTGGAAAGAGGGGATTAAGTTGGAAGGAAGTTTAGTTTTCTTCTTTCCAATATTTATGCCTGGCATGATTTGAATGCATTGACGCATTTTGTTTAAATTTTAAATGAGTTTCGAAAATAGTTTTCGCCGGAGGCGTTAGTTTTAAAGTTTAGTCTTTTCAGCATTTACATTTTAGCATTTATTTAAAATTCTGGAAAATTGGATTTTTCCTTTTTTGGAAAAGTGCTGAAAGACTTTTAAGTTTTTTTGTTTAAATTATTAAAAGAGAGAATGCAAGGATGAAGTGGGGCAAAAAAATTGAAAAGAGTTTGACAGAAAAAAAAGAATGAAAGAGTATTGAAAAGAGTTTTGGCTCACAGAAAAAAAGAGTTTTTACAGAAATTTTTAATGACAAGTAAAAATATTATACTTACGTAACGGCTAAGGAGACGGGTAAATTGGACCTCCATATAATGAGGGTATTATCTTCATTATGATAACATTGGTGTAGCTGCGGTTCTTATCCAAAGGTGATACGAGTATAACATTTATTCTTACTTGTCAAGGAAAGGAAGGAGAGAAGAGAGAGAGAAGGAAGGGAAGGCAGGCGGCAGCTGCTACATCAGAATGGAGAGTGTGGAAGTGAGCGATGAAGCTGGCGCTTCATCTCCTTTTATAATGTTGCTGGCGGGGCGGAGTTGAGGAGACATGCCTTTGATGTTCGGGCATGACAGTATTTCCCGCGAATAGGGTAGCACTCCAATAATATATTTAGTTTTTACTATAAGTTGACTTTAATCAATACAATTTAAAATTTAGTAACTAAAAATAAAAAAAATAATTTCATGGACAAATTTTATTTTTATTTATATAAATCATTAAAGGTTGAAAATTATATAATAAATTTAAATTAATACCTATTGTATAGGCTACGACACAAATTCAGCATGCATTGTAAGACAAAACCTATAAGTAATCGGGTAGAGCGGGCATGGTTGATCGAGGGGAAGCGTCTCTTATCAATATGCCAGCCTTTTATTTATTGCAGAGGGCGATGGCTGTTGTACGGTAGTCTCACAGAAATTTTTTTTGTCTCGCTTCCCATCTTACAGCCTATCCCCTCTTTAATCTCGCTTCCCGTCTTACAGTAAGCCAATCCCGTCTGCAACCTTTAATCTCTTTTCCCGTCTAACTTTGCAACAGCCGTATTTGTTATAATTTTTAATTATTGTTTCCCCGTTGGCTAGTTAAGAACGAAAAATGTCTTGTAATAGTAACCATTGTTCGGAATCTTGGTATTATGCTCGAAAATAACCTTCACCCTCTTGCACATATAAAATGAATTGTTGGATAAAAAGTACTATTCAATAAAACCAAAATCTGACAAGACAAATGTTTATTTTATTTATTGCAGAATAAATACCAATAAACATTGCAATACAGTACAAAAAAGAGATTAATTTAAACCATTTTAGCATTTTTGACTTCTTCAGCAAATTGTGAAGCGGCTTCTCGATATTTTGATGGTAATTTGGCCTAAAAATATATATAATAAATACAAAAATAACATGAAAATAACATACTCGAATATATTCAAGTACACAAGTATGAATTAAAACATATTGAGATTCAGCTTCTAAAATATATATAATTGTAATTAAATAAGCAAATAGTAATGGTAAAACTTACGAACTGCAGAAGCTCGTTGATTTCTTAAAGCATGAAACATTTCTTTTACCTAAAAATATAAATACTTTCAGCTACAGTGTCCATACAACAGAATAAAAACATACATTACACAATTGTCCTTTCAAAATTCGACTTATAATTGCATCAATTAATATTACAGTACCCGTACGGCCAACACCTGCTGAACAATGAATCTAAAAAATGATAAAAAAAATTATTAAATTAAATTTTATTATAAAGAACATACAACACAAATACCAGCAGGAATTGCTCGAATTAATCTCAAAACAGACATTGGTTTTTCAGGTACACCTAAAATATGTATACAATTATTAATGTTGATTACAGTATCCTAAAAGACAAACCTCGATCAGGCCAATCATTCATTTGAAGAAGTTTTACCACCGTTGAATTACTGCATCCTTCAGGTAATGCTTCAATTGTATGTATCAAAAGTTTATCTTCATGTCCAGCATCTGTCTTTTTATTATTTACAAACATGCAACCATAATTTTTATATGCAGAAGCATCAGGAAAATATTGTGCACATTTATTCTTTCCATCTTCAATACATTTACAAAGCATAACAACAGAAGTTGCAGATTCCTGATGCACTAATCTCCAAAAATCTGGTATTGTTGATTCCAGTGGACCCTGGGTTGCAATAAATGTTCGATCCATACCTTCAAATTTGATAACATTTGCATGAATATAATCAGATTCTGGTGGAACATTCAATGATAGAATTACTCGAGATGCATCCAAACATACGACATCTTTGTATCGATTTCTTGGGGTATTATTTGGATTTGAGAATGCTTCAAATTTGTATTCTGGTGCCGTATATACTTTTAATTCGGCAAATTCTTTTCGTAATCCTGCTACTCCTATAATTTTTAACAAAAACAATAATATTAGTTACTATTACTATAGAAACACAAACCTTTTGATAAAGTAGTTTTAACAAAATCTGCCATTGCTGCTTCTACTTCTGCTGTGACGGCATTCTTTCCTTGAGGCATTGTTGGTGGCATCGGCATTGTTGTAGCATTATTGTTATGGCCTTTTCTTGTTCCTCCAGATTTTCTTCCAATTTTTGTTTTTGATCCATTTTTTGAACATCTTGCTGTTCCTGCATCTTCTTCTCCACCACCAGCAGCAAGGGTTTGATCATCTTGTGTTCGTTCGGCATTTTTATTCTTTTTTCGACGATTTGGTCGTTGCACTCCATCTGATTTTGTTTCACGATTTGACATCCTTCTTTTTCGTCGTCGTTGTGATTGGTGGTGGTGGTTGTAATTAATTTAATGATGATGATGAAAATGCTACTTTTGTAAAATGTTATAATAAAAAATGAAATGTCATCATTTCATTTTCTTTATGCAAATTTTTTGTTGTTGATTTGAATTAACAGCTTGCAATTTTTTTTGTTCAAAACATTTTTGATTCTTAGAAAGTCTTTTTACAGCGTTTTTCAAATCGTCTTGCAAATGTTATTTATAAGAATTTGACATTTAAAAAATTTTTTATTGAACTTTTTATGCATACTGTAGAGATAATTATACATCATAATTCATGCATTCATTGCAGCTGCATTTGCAGGGCTGTATTATACTCGATTCCATAAAAATTTTAGGTGATACTCTATACCGAAAAAATTATACCCGATATCGACACCGATATTGCGATACCAAAGTATCTTACACACTTGAAACATAGAGGAGTACAGTATATTATATTTTATCTTGGAAGAATGTATTTTTTTAATTTTTGAAATACATTAGATTTAAAATTACTTGCGTTTCTTTTTTTGATTTTTCATTTTAAGAAATCAATTTGTAGCAATAAATCATTGTTTATATTTCAAAATGAAAGATTTTATCGCATTTTATGGTGCTTTAGAGTGCTCTAATGGCATTGCCATTCTTTCTCTCTGTTTTCTATTCTCCCGCGCTTTTTCAACATTGATGAAAAAAAGAAGACGGAAATATAGAAAAATGAGAAGAGGAAAAATGAATCAACGTTATTTCAATCTCTACAGCTGCAGGTGTTTCAGCAAGCATAGTCTTTCAATTTTTTGTTTTAAGCTCGTCTTTTAAAGGAAGAAAATAAATCAAGTTTGAAAGAAGTTCCTCTTAAATTAATTGAAAGAAAGAAGAATTTTGGAGAAAAAGAACAAAAGCAGGAAAAAATGGCCCCAAAGAATACTTATGTTTTTGTGTGTCTATTTTGCAAAAAAAGAAAGCAAAGCAGACGACCAAGAAAAAAACTGCACTGTTTCTTTCACTGAAGCTCCGTTAAAAAAATTTCTGCTAAAAAAATGCTTTTTTTTATCAAACATTGATACATTTTTTTCTGTTCTTTTCCCGCTTCCTTTTAATTGCCGTTTGAAACAAAAAAATGTTGCAAAGCTTTGATTTTCTTTAAAAGCAGCTATTTTCTTTTCAATCAATATTTTTCACTTTTATAAAACATGTTTTATAGCTATCAAATCCTAGCAACAGCATCCTCAAAGAAGAAGAAGATGAATAAAAAAGATTTACCAGATTTGCCGAGGCTTATTCTTATTGATGCCGCAAATTTTATGAATGTTTTTAAAAAAGTTTCAACAAATTATGCTTGTACATCCTATGAATCGTATGTGGATATAATTAACCGTTTTCTTATCAGTTAATAAGGTTTTTAGTCGACAAAATGCCTTTCATATTATTCCAGTTGTACAATTTTTTGTTGGTCGAGGATATACGGTTATAGTGATTGCGGGGCAACATGCCTTAAAGGTTTGGGGATTTTCCACCGAAATCTTTTTCACCGAAAGACTTTTCACCGAAAACTTTTAGCCGCATGTAACACAATTTTCATATCTTTTGAATGAGCTTAAAGCAATGAATATTCTGGTGCATCCAAAAAAAAATGGCAAAGAAGTTGATGATCGAGCAATGCTGGCTGCTGCTGAAGATTACGGAGCAATGATTTTGTCATGTGATAAATTTAAGAATCATCCTGATTATAAACATGTCTCAAATCGGTATGTTGTTGCATATGAAAGAAAGAAATGTCCTCCGGATTCCGATGTTACAAATATTCTTGGAACTGATTGTAAATATGTGTTTAAACTTGAAGGAAGTAAGTTATATCTATTATAATATTTACACATAAATTACTGTATATACTTTTTTAAGAAAAATTCTTTGCAACTCCCGATGATGATGACTATCATAAAGTTCAACAAAGTCATAAAGATTTTGATCCAATCTCTGCCGCAAATTTGCGGAGACTTGAACTGATGACTTTATATCTTCAATGCGATATTTGTTCAAAAATTGGTGCTCCCCTTCCAGAATCTGCAGCCTTTTTGGATCCTGAAAAACCATTTCCTGTCAATTTTCAACAATTTGAAAGAGCTGCTGATCGAAGTTATCGAATGTAAATAAAATACTCATTATCATTGTTATTGTATTTGTACATATATTGTTGTGTATATTTTGTACCTTTCATATATCTAAAATAAATAAACCCTTTGATCTCAAATTTTATGAAGTTTTTTGTTCAACAGTTGCTAATTACTGTAATATACTTTTTCCTTTTGTTTAAAAAATTATTGTTACTGTTTTGTCGAAAAAATTCGTCGTTTGCGACAATCAAATTTTTTCAAAGCTTTTTTTGCATTTTTAAAAATTTAATTTTTAGTGCTTTAATATTACTTTTGTGCCTTTGATTTTTATTATTCTTTTATCAACTTTTGATTTAAATTTATACAACAACAAAATGTCTGACAAAGTAAGTTTACTGTTAAACAAATCTCAGAAATTGAGTCCCCCATATTGTAAGGCAATCCGATCCACCGAATTTTTCAGTCCTGATCCGTATACGCAAAAATAACAGAGTAGAAAAATTATTGTTTCTTTTGTTTTTCTTTTCAAAAGTTATATGAATTAAAATTGATGTTTATTAAAAACACTAATTTCTATTGTTAACTCATGTGCAAATGTTTCGTTAAAGTTTTGCTTCTTTTTCATCATTAATCCGACGGATTGATCCGTTAATCCGATATTTTGAGTTTCGAATCGGATTGCCTTACAATTCCAAAACTATTTTTTGGACAGAAAAAACCAAGAATTGACATTAAACGTTTTTTAAAATAATTTTGTTTAGATTTTTGCCTGGGGCAATTGAATATCAGTAATTTTATAGAATAATCCGTCATTAATAATTTGCGATGTACTGTAAAATTTTTTTGCGCGGTCGATGATGAGAAATTTCAGTGTTATCTCATATAATCACAATCTTGTGATGGCAAGAAACAAACGGTATAGCATAAATTTTACCAAAACGCTGTAATTTTAAAGGAGTCTCATGATTATTTCTTTGTAAAAAAACATCGTAAAACACCAAAACATAAAACAAAAATTTTTGTGGGTCGTCACCAAAAATTGCATCATTCTTATATATGTGCAGCCATCGGCGCCAGTTAAGAGGATTCCCATTTTTCCTTTTTGTTGTTGGTTGTGTTTTTTTGCTCGCTTTAATTTTTACAAGATTTAAAATTTTTTTATACGAGCATTTATTAATTTCTTATTTTGTTTATAAACTATTTGATTAATATCTTTTAGATGACAACGAAAGGTGATGATATATTTTTAAAACAACTCCAAAAGGTTTTAAAAAACGATGATTGTCGTATGGGTAAAAGTAGTCGCCAATTTTTTAATCTCAATTTAAATCAAAGTCATCATTTGGATAATAATTTATCATCTGTGTCTTCTTTCAGCAAATCACATAATAGCAAAAATAATGGTAAACTAAACAAATGCAATTCTTTAAAAACTTTCGAATGCTTTATAAAATCAGATAATTAAAGAAAAAGCATGTATGAAACATGCATTTTCTTTAAAGGTACTTTTTTTTGAACGACAGTTTCCATTTTCGGCTAAACAGAAGGTTGGAAGAATTGCAGCAATATTTGTAAATATCAGAATACACAATACCAGATAATTTCCAAAGGAATAAGGAATCAAAAAGTTTAAGCTTCAAACGTAATAATTCCAAATTGTGTTATCTGAATGGCGGAGAAGATGTCGAAAAAGATCAAGGATACCAAAAGCGTTGGAAGAATGATAAAAATGAAAATTCAAACAAAAATAATAGCACCTTATCACTTCATATTGCAGCATATGAAAATACTTTTGAAGTTGATTCAAATGAAATCAAAAGCATTAAAACCAAAACTTTTCAATCCAATATCTGCAAATTAAGAAAACAAACAAATCAAGCAAGTTTTAATTTTTACTACAATAATTTTGTGTTTGTTGTATAGGATTTACTTGAATTTCCTCGACAATTGGAGGAAGATGAATCAACAACACCCCAAATCCAACAATTTAAAGCATCTCAAAGATTATTTACACCAAATCAAGGTGCTTCTTCCAGCCAAAGGTCAAATCAAGGTGCTTCTTCCAGCCAGAGACATGCACCAAATCAAGGTGCTTCCTACAGCCATACATATGAAAGACCGAAGGTAGGAACCTAAAGCAACAAACTTTGAGTAGAACAAAAACTTTCATATTTGTCTTAATTTGCAGAAATAATGCTTTCCATTCCTGCCACATGTTGGCAAGTATTCCGACATGTCGGACGTTGGATGGCGCATGGCGCAAGGCGCAACTAAAATAGGCTGGGTGGCGGGGGGAAAGGGAAAAAAGTGAGAAAGAAAGAAAAATGGGGGGAAAGGGAAAAAAGTGAGAAAGAAAAAGGCATTTTTGAGTTAAAAATGCTTGAATTTAAACAGTAACGAATATAAAGAAAAAAGTGTTATGTGCCTTTTCACTTGCATAGCTACAAAAATAGTGTTCATTTCCCCCCCCCCCCCCCCCCCGTAAATCGAAAATCCCGGGGACGGGGATGAAAAACGGGGATAAAATGAAGCGGGGACGGGGACGGGGAAAAATCGCGGGGATGAAAACTTTACGGGGACGGGGACGGAATTTTGGAATTTTGACGGGAAAATTCCAAAATTCCCAGAATCGATAATTAATGAGTGGAAGTGTCATTTTTATACAACTGATCCGACCCTTTAAATAGTCGAAAACAATAAATTTTTAATTTCACGGGGACGAAATGTTGCGGGGACGGGGAGCGGGGATAAAAGCGGGGACGAAAATCTTACGGGGACGGGGAGCGGGGACATCCCCGTCCCCGTCCCCGCGGGGAACGGGGGGAGGGGGGGGGAAATGAACACTATACAAAAGTATCGGCGCTTGGAGCATTTGGAATTTAAACATCAATTACATGTAAGACAACTTTTTAATATCTAAAAATGATACTGAACTGGAAATCCCCTGTTGGCATTACAACTATCTTGCGCCACTACAGGGCACGAAAACCCTAACAGTACCCAACTACAGTACACCTAAATATTTTTATATTGTGTTTGTTGTTTTATCAGATTTCAAATATAAAATATTTTAACTTAACCTAACCCCGTTCGAAATACCTGAACAACTACATTTTCGATTAAATTATGCTTTAAATTCAGTTTAAAAGTACGTCTCAAATTATTAATTACTGATTATTCCAATTTAATGATATTCAATTGCCTCAGGCAAAAACAAAATAAAATTATAATAGAAAAAACGTTAAATGCTAATTCTTTGTTTTTTGTTTTTTTTCTGTCTAAAAAAGATAATTTCTATTCTTCTTTAAATCCTCCTTATAAGATATATTTCCCCTCTAACTAATTTTCTCTATTTAGGAACATCTAAATGTTTCGGATGATCAGATTTGTGCATATATGACTCTTCTTGGTCTTGAAAATTTAACACAAGATAATTTAACCCGACGTTATCGAACAGTTATGCGGTTGCATCATGTTGATAAAGGCGGAAATTTGGAGATGACACAATCTATTAATCAAGCATATCGAATTTTAAAGATATGTCTGGAGAATAATCGATATATTCCATTTAAAGGCTCAAAGCCTGGCCCTTCAACTTCTGCTTCTTCCAACAATTATGATGAATATAAAGCTTATGCAGAAAGAGAAGATGATTGGGCACAATATTCAAAAGTCTTCAAGCCTAAATCTCGCAATCCTAAATACTTTTTCAAGCCAACAAAGTTTGATAAAGCTTTTCAACCTGATTGGAAGCATCCTGAAGATGCTGAAGATCCATTGGATTCTGAACTTGGAAAAGCTCGATCAAGACCAAAAAAGTATAATAATGGCTATGCATATGATGATGAAGATGAATATGTTCCAAATGATCGACAAAATTATTCAACAAAAAATGATGGAGAACCTCGAGTGTTAGTTTTCTTTATCGTTTTTGGCCTTCTTGTAACCAGGGCTGATTGGAATGAATTCGGAATTTAACCGGAATGGGAGAATTAAACAAATATGTTTTAGTAAAAAAAAATTTTCTTTACAACGTCTATCACTTAGTTTTACTATGTTATCAAGAAATTTTAATACATTTAGTGTTAAGAATTTGAAAGTTAACATCCCCATTCCGGAACTTTTTCCGTTCCGGTTCCATTCCGTTTTTTTAATAACATTTTTAATATTTTATCAGGGGTCGAAAATGCGGCCGAAATTTCAGGCCGGCCGTGGCCCAAAAATCTACGGCCGGTCAACCTGCGGCCGCCCGGTTTTTCATTTTTGTATGTTGAACAACAAAGAATTTGTACAAAGTGCCGCAGAAAACTAAGCCGGCCTGGCCTGAAACCGGCCGCATTTTCGACCTGTATTTTATTTAAAGTCCCGATTTTGTGTTAGATGTAAGGGTGGACAAGGGCCCAAATTTTGGTCCACCCTTAAATAGATGATGAATGAGATCCTGGTTTAACGATAGGATAAAATAAATGAGTACAGTCGAACCGCGTTATAACGTTTTTCAAGGGACCGTAAAAAAGACGTTATATCGAGGTTGACGTTATAACGAGGTTCAATTAAGACTCCTTATTGAATAGACCGAAGACAACGGACGTTATAACGAGGTTCGACTGAATATCTTTGTTTTCAAAAAAGATATTAAGACAACGGAATTTCCCGACACACAGCGGATCGGAATTCCGCTCAGCCCTGCTTGTAACATTAACCTTTTTAGTATTCGTGGAGGCTTAGAACTTCGTAAACCGCTTTCTGGAATCGAATTACCTGATAATTATGATCGATTATCTCAGTCTGATCTTCTGCTGAATGAGATTACAAAAGTTGATTTACAAACAAATCCACAATTGAATGTACGGTATTTTTGTGCTATCATGATCGCTGTTATAAATGTATTATTTTAGGAACTGTATACATTGTTGAGCTCATTTGAAAGAGATCCATCATTTGATACTTTGATTCAACGAACTCGAACTTTCATTTATCTTGATTGGGCACAAAGCAATGTTTGTTGATATTCTTTCAAGCACCTTTTTAAAAGCCCCTTATATTTTTAGCAATCTGATACAACTCAATACCAAAATATTGCCATTGAACAAAGTAAATCAGGTGCTGTATCAATTACTTTACCACAGTTTGAAGAGGATGATATTGTTGATGATCGATTGAAAGAAGGTGCAATCATTCAATTGTATTCTGCTGAAGATTTAACAATCAAAGCAAAAGCAACTGTTGAAACTGTTGATTGGGATCTGCATAGAATTACCATATCTTTCATGAATAAACCATCTGGTGAAAGACTTCTTTCTTGTGGACATGTAAAAGACATTCGATTACTGTAAAATATATTTATAATGATTTATTTTTAGCGGTGTAATATTAGTATGGCACCATCTCGATTCATTTATCGTGCATTTATTCGTGGATTGACTGGAATTATGAATGATCGAATGATTGATTACGTGTATCCTGATCCACAATTTGAAGAACCTTATGAAGAATTTTCGAATATTACTGAACAAAGGGTTATGGATCGAGAAACTCATCAACAAAGTCATGGAAGTATCTTATTTAATCATAAACAAGAAGTGGCAATTGATGCAATTGTAAATCGAACATGTGGAAATTATCCTTTCTTGTTATTTGGTCCACCTGGAACTGGCAAAACTGCAACATTGGTAGAATGCGTTCATCGAATTACAAAATTGGGAAAAGAAAAGCGGATTCTTGTTTGTTGTCCATCAAATATGGCAGCAGATGTAATTGCTGAAACAATTCTCCAACGAGGAATTATAGAGAATAAATATGTTTTTCGATTGAATTCACTTTCATTTGAATACAAGAAAAGGAATAAATCCCTTGATCCAATTGCTTGTATTGTGTAAGTCCTACTGTAGCTTTAGTAGCCCTTTGATATAAGTTTGTTGTTTCAGAAAAGAAGGTTCAAATCATTGCTTTGGAATTCCATCTCTTCGAAATCTTCAAGTTTTTCGTGTTATTATTACAACTTTAACTTCTTCGACATACTTAAGCATGGCAGGTGGACTTCGCGGCTACTTTTCGTATGTTTACTGAAAGAAGTTACTGTACTTCTGAATTTTTATGTACTTTTAGACATATTCTTATTGATGAAAGTGCTCAGGCAACTGAACAAGAAGTGATGATTCCAATTGGAAATTTAGCTGTACCTGGTAAAACTACTGTAGCATTATACGGGTGAAACTTAAACAAAAAAATTAACATTTAATCGAATGATCTTTTACAGTGATCCAAAACAACTTGGTGCTGTTGATAAAGTTCCGGTACTTGGAGATTTTGGTTACAATCAATCAATGATGGAAAGATTGTTAAAATTACCAGCATATCAATCTGGTGATCATCGACTTTTTGTTATGCTTGAACAAAATTACCGTACCCATGGCTTAATTCTTCGTCCAGCTTCAAGATTGTTTTATTCTCAAAAGCTTATCTCTATGAAAACTGATAAATCTTTGTATGGAATGTGTGGATGGTCAGAATTACCGAATCCAGTAAACATATTTAAATTCCTTTCGCAAATCTCATTAACATTTTTTTCAGAGTTTTCCTTTAATTTTTCATTCAATTCGTGGTAGTAAAGAAATTCGATCTGCAACTTCTTCGTACAAAAATCATTATGAAAATGATTTATGCTTGGAATATGTTAAAAAGCTTCAAAAGCATGGTGTTCGATTGAATGATATTGGAATTATTAGTCCATATAAATTTCAATGTACAATGTTAAAAGATTACTTGCAGAATTATAAGATGTATGGTGTTACGGTAAATTCTGTGGAAGGCTTTCAAGGCTCTGAACGTCGAGTAATCATCTTTTTAACAACGAGAACACATTCAATGGGATTTTTATCTTGTGATAAACGATTGAATACTTCAATTACTCGAGCTCAACAACTTTTGATTGTTCTTGGTGATGAAGAACTTTTGGGTCAACATATTGCATGGAATCATTTTATTCATTATTGTCGATATCATGGTGGATTTAAGGGATCTACATTGATGGGAGCACCTTCACCTGATATTCCAAAGCCATCTCCTCCACCAGGATTCAAAGCAATAACAACTGGTCATCCAGCAGTTCCACCAGGATTTGAAAGAGATGAAACAACCGGAGTTCCTGTTAATGTTGGAAATAATCGAGATATGAATGTTGCGTATGTGATTTTACTTATCTTGCCTTTGATAAACTTTAATATCTTTTTTAGTTACAATAATACAACAGATGAAATGAAAGGTGAATATGATGTTGATGATGATCATGACTTTGATTTAACTTGTAATGTTCGAGCATCAGATTATATCAATTTTGAAGGAAAATGGGTTGATCAAACTTATGAAGATTTTGCACCTGATGTTTATCCAGAAGATTATGAAGGTGAATATCAAAATGGTTATTCTAATCCACAGGTTGCTGCTGATGGTGGTGAAGATGATAGGAATGAATTTTTCGATACTTATGAAAATACTCCTCCACCACCTGCTTTTGAAGAATCTCATTACCGTAGCCCTGGAAGACATGTTCGTACGGTAGAAAGCCAACAATCATCTCATCCTTATGATGATGCTTCTGAAGAACCAATTCCTCCACCTCCAGTTTATGATGATAGAGTTTATCAAGAACATGATAATGAAGTATTTAGACAAGAACATCAACAAAGTAATCAACGTGAAAGAAATTATCAATATGATTACGATATGGATTCTGAAAGAGGATCTCCAAGGCGGTCACAACATGATCGAAGTTATAATGAAAGTGGACATTCACGTCAATATGAAAATGATGCTTATTATAATAATTATCATGGATATCAAGATGAACGGCATTATTCACCTCAACATTATCAAAATGGATATGATTCATCGCATTATCGACCTCATTATGATGATTATGAACAGCAACAATATGATCGAAGAAGCTCACGCCAAAATCGCTATCCTGAAGAAGATTTTAATAATTTTGAAGAACCACATCAATATCATCATTACAAAAGTCCTGAAAGACGTGTCCCTGCTGGTACGGTAGAAAATCGACAAACAGCTCCAGCATATGATGATAGAATTTATCGTAATCAAGAACGTAATGGTGAAATATATCGAAATCAACAAGGTAATCAACGTGAAAGAAATCATCAATATGATTATGATATGTATTCTGAAAGAGATTCTGCAAGACCTTCACAACAGTATCAAAGCCATCAACATGATGATTATTACAATAATTATCATGGATATCAAGATGAACGGCATTATTCTCCTCAACATTATCAAAATGGATATGATTCATCGCATTATCGACCTCATTATGATGATTACGAAGAACAACAATATGATCAAAGAAATTCACGCCAAAATCAATATCATAATGGTGAAGAAGAAGAAGATCGAAGATATGCATACGGTAGAAATGATCCATATTATAGTAATCAAAGAGATTATGAAGAACCATCTCCTCCATATGAAGAAGAAGCAGATATTGTCAGAAATGATGTTGATGAAGAAGGAATGAATGAAGGAAGTTCCCAACAACCAGATGATGAAAATAGTGTTCCATCTTCAGATACGCCTCCACCACCTCCTATTCCATCTTCTTCATCCGGGGCTACAAATGAGAGAAAATTAAGTGCAGAAGATTTGGATGATATTGCTGCGTATGTTTTTTGTCAGTCTAATTAAAGATTTTAATTTTTTTCCATATTTTAGTTTATATGGAAATGATCAATTCCGTTTCCGTGCAGAAACTTCTGATATTGCTTTTGAAGTTGAAGATTTTAATACTCTTGCTGATGAAATTTTACAAATGTTGAAGTATGTTTTTTCTCTTAAAGATATTATTGTACAGGTTAATTAATTAATTTAATTTTTAGAAGCACTGCCGCCGAATAAAATTGCTTTATGAAATCTCTGATATTTATTCTGGTGTCTTTCAGTCAAATTTCCTGTTTGCCTTAATTGTTTTCAACGATTTATTTTCAAATGTTATCTTAATTTTATTTCTTTTTAAAGTTTTAATAAAACTTTGTTAAAATGTTTTTGTGTATTTAACAAAATATTTAACATAAAACTGGCATCAGATAATTTTGAAGCCTAAATATTAAGTTTTATAAAAAACTTGATGTATTTTGTTTTTTATACCGTATGTCGAATAACCAGCTGCTACAGTAAAATATAGTATAAAATATTTTTATTAAGCACACTTAAGCAACCAAAAAATTTCTTGAATGTAAATATTAATTTTAAAAATCAACAAAAGAAGGAAGAAAATACGATCAAGTGAGATAAAGCTCAATCTGTTCGACAAAATCTCCAAAAACACGTGTGTTTTAAATTCTTTAAAATTTATAATTTTAAAGAAAAAACCACAAAGGAGAATAATGTCGGTCAAATGAGTGCAAAATTTAAAAAATAAACAGTCAAAATTAATAAAAATAGAGAGACATATGTCTAGACACCCTTTTTTTTAAAGAAATACACAATTTTTATTTTTTAAAGCAAGCAAAAAAATTTCAATAATCTAGGATTTTATTCATAAAAACGTTTGTTTACGATTCTAACAGTACAGTATCCTTGAATCAGGTATACTGTATTTTCAGAATTTTTGAGAAATTCAAGGTTTTTCAAAAATTTTGCTTCCTTTAAAACCCCCAAGAGATTACCAATATTATCAGTTTTTATATTACCACATTCTTAAAAGTCCCGAAGATGAACTATTTCGAATAAGCTTTAAATTTTTTTCATCTGAATGCAAATCTGGCACTGAATCTTCTGATGCAAGACTAAATGATGGACGTTTTGATGCAATTAAAAGTTGCTGCTGAGATTCTGATGCCACTAATGGCACAAGTGGCAACGACTTCAAATCGGGTAAAGCATCAAAGGCAATTGCGGCATAAAATGTTGATTGTCCTGAAAAAAGAATTTATGGGGGATATTTTTATAAATTACAGTAACGATTGTTAAATAGGTTAATGTAATTATTTCAAAACGCCAAAATACAGCATGCAAAATTATCAAGAACCTACGATTTGCATAATGCATCCATCGAGGAAGTGTGGTTGGATAAATTAGAATAAAATAGAATCCAAATCCAATGACACAAATGCCAATCCCAAGGGCGGCAACATGAAATTCTTGAAAAATTGGAATAATTACAAGAATAACATTAATAATTAAAAATAAAATGATACACCAAGATGGAACTCGAATACAATCTGGATGAACTGGAATTTGTTTAAATCGGATTACAAGTAATGCAATCAAGGTGAAAATTCGTTGAGCCCAAAATCCAAACATGACATAATTAATTAAAGCATCCAAATCCCCGATGAATGAGATGCCGATTGCTAGGGCTGTTTGGGCAAAAATTGCCACTCGGGGAGAATCAGTTTCTAAATTGACACAAGAAAAACAAGCTGGAAGATGGCCTTGCTTTGCCGCGGCATACATGTATCGGCTTGCAGAGAATAAATTGGAATTCAAGGATCCGAGCAGTAAAATGCCAATCAAAAATGGAATAAAATATGAAAAAGAACCGAGAGTTCTTTCACTGAATACCTAAAAAACAACATACAGTATTTGAATTAAAAAATTTGCATAACTATGAAACAAAATTTAGTTTAATTATTACTTACAGCTGCCACGGCATTTGTTTCTTTAATTGTTGTGGCATCCAAAACAGCAAAAAATGAAAGATTAATAAAAAAGTAAATAATTGTGACAACTCCAATTCCGGTTAACAAAGCCAATGGAACATTTCGACGTGGTCGAGATATCTCTCCAGTACTGTAATTTAGGACATCCCATCCAGAATAGGCATAAAGACCGCCATAAAATCCAACAACCAAACTTCCACTCGTATATTTTGCATCAGTGGCAAATGGCTCGGCTAAGGCTCCTCTCCATCCTGGAATTTTCGAAATGTAATTTTGAAAATTTTTTTTATACAGTAGTTTGGTAAGATTACTGTAGCATTATTTTATCAGTACTAATGATTGTTAAAATTAATTTCTGTTTGATTGTGAAATTTCAAAATACCGTATACCAAATATTTAAATTAATATACTATTTTTAGTCAAAAAAGTATAATGTAACTCTATAAATAAACAGACTTCCGGCTACAGTATCCTATTTGAAATATGTACTTTTAAAAGAAAACCAACGCCTTTTTTTAAATTCAAATTAACTTTGTTTTTTCCGGTCCCTCAAAGGTATAAAATTTTTAAAAAACGAAATATGTTTATTTATTTATTTTACCAGATTTATGATTAATAGAAATAGGGAGTCAGTCTATGAGTAACTTGTAAACAACCTTTAATTTTAATTTAAAAAACGTGCAAAATTCTAATTGAATTATTTCATCTGATAATTTCGAAACCTTTTTTTCTTCTCCGAAACTTGAAAAAAAGAGAATGAATTCCAATGTTTTGAATCATATTTTTCATTCATCGAAAATGGACTTTAGGCGAAGAAATAAAGAGAAAAAAAGAAAAAATGGATATGAATTTGATATCATAAATCAGTCATATGTTTTTGCAGTTATTGGTTGTAATAGCGGATCAATGAAGTTTTGCATCGGATATTTTTGCATTGGTTTTTCGAATGTGATCTCTGACGAAAGAATTCTTAATTTTTTTTACTGATTTCCCGTTTTTAAAATTTTCTTTGAAATTGAACCTATCTTTTTTTCTTCAAAAACCACAAAATACAAATTATTTTGGGTTTTTTCGTTTACACAAAATTGATAGCAGAAAAAAAGAAAAAAGGTTGTTTGTTATCATTTACTTGAAAGTGTATTATTGTTTTTTTTGTTATTTTTTTAAAAAAAAACTTGAACACGAACAAGGAAGGAAAGAAAAACAATTGACAAATTTATTGCTTTTGTTTTTCTTTTTCCCTATTGTTTTTTTTCATCACCTCAAAAAAAACTATTACCTTCAACAAAAAAGTAATACATTCCAGTTAAAATAATTAATGCACATGAAAGCAGCTTTGCAATTGTAACAATTATTTGAAATCTTGCTGCAAACGTATTAAGTTCAAAAAAGTTCATCCATGTTACAAGCCCTAAAAAGGAAAATAGGAACGTTTATCATTCAATGATTTGTTTTGTTTTAGGATGACGTCAATAATAATAATTTTTCATCTCCTTTTTGATCATTTTTGGAGCAAAAATAATTTTTTGATCTTTTTATGGTTTTTGCATGCAAACGGATATTTCACACTTTTTATCAATATTCAAAAATAGATATAGTTTTTGATTATGAAAAAGGTGTAATTTTTTAGAACAAACGAACGTCATTGTACTCGATTAGTTTTCTTTCCTGTTCAAAGTTGAGACTAAAATTTACTAAAAATAACCCAAAAATATATTTTTGTTGTTTTTGATTTTTAATAAAAATTACAGTTTGAAGTCTTTAGAAAATTCAAAATTCTGAAAAAAATAATTTCGCGTCAAGACGTTTTTAAGCGTGTTTGGCAAAATGTTCTCAACACAAAATTTAGGTATGCCAAAATTTTGTCTGTTTTAAATTATGGCATGGTTTATGCATAACTTTAAAAATTTAAAACCAGTAAAAAACCGCTTACATAGAAGAGAAAAACCAAGTAATTTTTGGATTGTTGGAATATATGCTTCATTAACTTCAGTATATTGTCGAATACCCTCAAGGAGATATTGCCCAAAAGTTTCCGCCACAATTGCAATTGTTGCCGGATACGTCATTAACACGGAAACCCACATAAATGAGAATGCAATTGAATACCATTTTACGTAACAAATATATGCAAAATCACAACCTTAATATAAAAATTTAAGTAAAATAAAATAATAAAAAGTAAAGTAAGTCTCACCTGCTTCCCTTATAGATGTCCCCAATTCAATATAACATAAGGCTCCAAGAAAGGCAATTAAAGCACAAATAACCCATATTAACAAAGAAATCCCAACGGAATCTGTTGCGCGTAAAATACTCGCGGGAGTTATGAAAATACCACTACCAATTATATTACCTGTAAAAAATAATATTTACAATTAGCAGAAATTGTAAATGTTAGGGGCGTAACTTTTAAGTAACTTTTTTAAAAAAGTAAAAGGAAATTTATGTTATACATAAAAGCTTATTAATGAGCTTTTTATTGATTGATTTGTGGCAGTTTTAAAACGAAAATATTAATATTTTTAGTTTTAAAAAAGCCCTGTGGCAATAAATGTGTACTTTTTATTACCACTTTTATTAAACTTTTTGTGCAAAAAGTAAATAAAGTAAAAGTCGTTAAAAGGTTATTTATTAGGTATTATTAAATCCAAAAAGCTTTTAAGATTTCAAAACTAGCTTTTGTAGTTTTAAAGCTGTTTTTTTCTTTTTTTTTAAAAAAAGGGGGCAAGCTTATTACTTACCAATGACATAGGACGTTGCGCCCAAGAATCCCATTTTATGATGGTCATCCATTTTGGCAGTTTAATAATATACTTTTTTTTTCAATGGCCCGGCGACCTAAATGGTCGCAGCTGCCAAATACTTTTTTTTGTTGAACTTTAACTTTTTTTTGATTTTCCAGTAATATTTTAGAAGTTTTCAGTTTTTAAAAATAACAAAAATTTTTTAAATTTGAACAAAATCCACAGCTTTCTTCTTTGACATAAATATAGATAAATATTAGGCTAAAATGAAATTGAAGATGATGTTCAAGTCGAGGAAGAAGAAGAGAGAAGGGGGACAATGATGCAATGATGATGAGGTTTGTTCTTCTTGTTCGTCTTTGG
Organism: Panagrolaimus sp. LJ2414; assembly: GCA_024447195.1. Classification (NCBI taxonomy): domain Eukaryota; kingdom Metazoa; phylum Nematoda; class Chromadorea; order Rhabditida; family Panagrolaimidae; genus Panagrolaimus; species Panagrolaimus sp. LJ2414. The sequence continues at coordinate 1,443,070 of JAMRXY010000001.1, read as the reverse complement.
TTCAACTTTGAGGCTTGAAGAAGAAGAAGCTTAAAAAAGTTTCACTTTTTATTGTTTCAGTATTTTTTTCTTCTTTTGTTGCTTTTTGAGATAAGTTTTAAGTTATAAAAAATATACGTGAATGTTCGATTATGTTTGTTAAAGAACAAAAAAAAGAACCATCAAAGATGTGCAAAAAAATTATTTACGTGAAAAATTTGACACGGATTCAAAAAGCATAGTGATTTTTTTAAATTCAAGAGTTACAAAACTTTTTGTAACAAAAGAATGAATGACAAAAATTCTCATTCATAAAAAAGAAAATTGGAAGATCTTTGAAGGATAATAAAAAAAATCGGGGAACACTTCTTTTTGAAGTTTTACACGTTTCACGGAACTCTTAAAAAATTGCAAAACGTGAGAAATTTGAGAGCTTTAAATTATTTTACTCCAACTACCATTGCCAATGGCATTTTTCCAAAATGACGGCAAAATTATTTTCATTTATTTTGTTTTTGGTATCAAAAAAAGTGCCACAAAAAAGAGAATGGGAAAACATCAAAGTTTTTGGAGTTCAATGAGGGAAATAAAAAAAGGCTACAACTGTAAAAAAGACGGAAATATTAAAAATATTTTTTTTAAAAGGGCATGTGTGCCAAACAATAAAAAAATTTGAAAGATTAGATATTTGGCATTTTTTAGGGAATGGCATCCCTGCAAAAAAAATTGCATCAAAAGATAAGAAAAAAATTTTCTTTAAAAAATTTATTCGGCATTTTTAGAAATTTTTCAAAAATTGGAAGACGAAAAAGAAAAGGAAATGAAAAAAACGAAATTGAGTGAAAAAAAGAAGCGAACGATAAAAAAGTCTGAAAAAACATTTTTTAAGCTGTTGTTGCAAGCTTCTTCTTCTTTTAAGCTTAAGTCGCAGCAGCTCATTTTTTTTCTTCTAACAAGATAGATGAAGGAAGAAGAAGATCCTCATTTCTCTTTTTTTTTCATTTATTTTTTTTAAATCGTCTGTTATTTCCGGATTTTTTTACTTAAAAAAATCGCGAAAGACACTTTTTTCTCTTTTTTGCAGTTGTAGTAATATAAGCTAAAGGTTCAAGTTGAAGAAAAAAAGTGAGAGGATAGATAAAGCATGATGATCATTTTTTTGACTTTTAGCTTTAACTTTTTTTTATTTTTGTTGCTGTCGCTTTTTTTGTCGTTGGTGAGGTTGTTGTTGGCTTTGATATTGACTGACGCAACAAAAAAAATAAAGAAAAGATATATCTTTGCTTTGGCAAGAAAAGATAAATTAAAGAGGGATCACTTTCAAAAACGTGTGTGTCTCATTAATTCTTATTCAAAAGAATGCAAAAAACGATTTTTGCGGTAAAAAAAACTAACTTAGCCATAGATCAAAGGAGAAAAGAGGATATCCGGATATCCTAAATCTTCAATCAAGGATTTGAGCTTAGAAAATCTGCAAAAAAAGCCATCACGATCGCAATGATGAAATGTGACAACGATAATAAAAGAAAGAAAGTGAAGTGAACGAACAAGTGTGTGCCATTGATTTCACTTCTACCACCCCAAAGGCAAGTAAGTAACTACAATGACGCTTACTTGCAGGCTTTTTGGAATATTTTCTTCTCTCCATTTTTTCCTTTTCTTTTTTTGCCAAAAAAAATATAATGTCGTCGTCGTCCTGTCTGCAAGATGGCGTTTTTTTTCTTTCATTGCCAAAGGCATCTCATTTTTCTTTGCACTTTTCTCTCAGTTTTTATTTTCATTCATGGGGTTCGTCTGTGTCCTCTCTCTTTAAATTTTGCCTTCAAGCTTACTTATTTTTTTTGCTAGCTTCATCTATTTTTTTTTCAAATGTTCAAAGTATAAAATTTCTTTTTCACACTTGTTTTTTTCCATATTTTTTTGACTTGATTTCCATCAATCAACAAAATTTTGGATACTTAAAAAATGTCTTATATTTTAAAAGTATTCTTTGCTTTTTTTAATCATTTGCTTTTTCATTCAATAAATTATATACAAAAAAACTTTTATGTGTTTCTAAGAACGAAGAAACTATAAAAAAAATTTTTTGTTTTATAGTTTCTTTTTTTCAAGTGTTTGTGTTTGAAAACTTTGTTGCTCAAAAAATTTTTATTTTTGAATGAAAAAAACAGTTACAATTAAAGAAAATACAAAACAAACTATAAAAAACGGCAAAAAACAATTTTGAGCAAAAAAAATATGACTGTAAATATGAACGACAAAAATGCCAATGTCAAAAATACAAAAAAAATGATGGCAAAAAAGTTAAGTGAAATTTTTTTTAAAAAAGAAATGATTAAATGATATTAAAAAACAATACAATAAAAAAGTTAAGGCTTTTTGAAATTTGAAGTTTTGTTGTGTGTGTTTGTTTTTGAAAGAAAGGATAGCAAGAGAATAAGAGAGAGAGATTCAAAATGGATATGCACAAATCAGTAATGATAATGATGATGATAAAAGTGATAAAAGTGATAAAAAGACAAATAAAATACTAATATTTAAAACTCAATTGATTAATTAGCAAAATTCAACAAATTGTTGACAATATCGATCATCAAAACCAGCCGATCCAGCCCAGCATCGAAAATGATATAAATTTCGATTCAATGCTTTTGTGTAAAGGGTCATATCAGTGATAATAACTTTAAGGGACTCCAAATTTCGTCGATCAACAACTAACTGCGATCTTACACCATAATCAAGGATTCTGCAAAAAAAATAAAAAGGTAATAAATCTTTTAAAAAAATTTCAAATAAAAATTGAAATATTGATGTCACATAATTTTTTTGATAGTTTAATATTAATATCGTAGTAATTATTTTTTGGGTCAAAAACTTGATTTTTTTCAAAACTTTTTGGTTTTGGTCATTTTTTGCTCTTTTTTATGGGTTTTGGAAGGTCTTCTTTCTTTCATTCTTTTACGCATTTTTGCAACCGCAAAAAAATTAATGTTAGAGTTCAAGTATTCAATTTCATCTCCCTTTTTGGTAAAAAAGCGATGTATGATTTAAGAAAAAAGAACCTTTAATCATTGTTTCAAAAAAGAAAACAACGATAAAAGGTAAAATATCGTTGACAAAAAAGTAAGTAAGTAAAAACTACAAAATAACTCTCTTTTTTAAAATTATTTTTTGCAACGTTTTAATTTTAATTTGAATTAAATCAAACAAAATAGATTTTTAAAAAAAATGAAATCGAAATAGAACTTGAATATTTAGAAATTAATTAAAAATGTATTTTTGAAAAACAAAATAACTCCCAAATAAAATAAAAATATAAACTTTAAACAAAAAAAGTTTATCAATGAAAAAGATCAAAAGAAAGAAATTTGTTTTTGTATTCCTCCCAAAAAATAACAAATTTTGTGTTTTTTAAGAACAAAATTTCTCAACCATTGTTTTTTTAATAAAATAATAAAAACAAACCTCGCAAGATGTGATGAATCGGTTTCGGTGGTTCGGATAGAAATTTCTCGGCCACATGGAAAGAATATTTCTACGCCGGTGGAATTTGTTCGTTCAATGGCGATATGCACGTCATTGCTATTTACTGCCTATAAAAACATAACAAAAACAATTAATTATTAATTAATTGATAAAAGTATAAGTACCTTTAAGAAGCATAAAAATGCATGAAAACGTTCCAAATCAATGATTGAAAGGGAAGCAATGATCTGAAAACAAAAATATATTAATAAAAACTTTTTCATTAATCTCAGAAAATTTTTAAAGGGGAACAAAAAGTTTCAGGGGGGACAACTTTTTTTTGTTTTTCAAACATCAAAGAACCATCAAATTCTTTTTGGGAAATTCTTAGACATTTCATTTGCCCAAAAAATGGGGGTTAAATAATTAATAAAGGTTAAAGATTAACCATAATTTATAGAAGTCACAGAAAAATGTGACACACCAGAGTATACTTACCAATTCAACAACAGGAGCATCAAGATAAATTTGTTCAACGGAAAGTCGGAACATTGAAATTGAGTCATGAAGGGCTACGACATCTTTGGAACTCCAATGATCATCAACGACAAGCTCGACTGCCGTAGGGGATGGAAATCTTGCCATGACTTTATGTCCAGCTGGATGGAAAAACCAGACATTTCCTTCAAATTCAACTTCACCAGATTCATAATCAAAATCTAGCACGATATTATCAAAAGAAATTCGGCGAACATCCATTTGTTTGATATGGGAAAATCTGGTGGTGACTTGTGCCGCAGCTTCTTTGGAGATTTGTCGAAGCTGCCAAAGTTTAAATGGATTTTCTAAAGTTTCAATCCATTCTGAAAGAACATTTGGGGGTAGTTCACCATATGCCGCAAGGGAAGATGAAGATGGATGGGAATGAAGTGAAGTGGTTGAACTTGAATTGGATGAACATGATTTTGGTTTGATTGTACCGTAATGCCGTGGCATCAAAGCTCGAAAGAGCTTAACAAATGAAGTTTTTCGTTGCATAATAATAATAGCAAGAGTGAAAGATATAAGGAATAAACAGGTGCAGATAAATAAAAGCACTAAAAAGAGATAAAAGTTTTTATAAATGTGACAGATAATCAAAAGTGATAAAGAAAAAGTCTTTTTTCACGTTGATTTATATTATTTTATCACGTCTTTTTATCATCAACAATATTAATAAAACGCCTATTTTCAAATCAGCAAACACGAAGAAGAAAGCAAAGAAAAATGACAGATATGGTTCAAAGGAAACACAAATTTTTAAAAAAAATTTGTTATCAGTGATTAGAAAAAAAAACTGTAACATATTTATATTAATTTATGTTTGCGCATAAAGTTTAAATTTTTTGGGGCGGATGTAGTGATGACTTTTATATCAATTCTTAAAGATGAAAAACAAAACAAAAAAGAGGAGGAATTTCCAAAAAGTAATCATTTTACAAAACCTGCACAACAACACAAACATACTACTATTACTACTATGATACCCAAAGAAAGAAGAAGAACAGAAGCAACAAAGTATAGTAAAAAAGAAAAATAGATGACGCAAATTAATAAAAACTTTTATAGGGTTTTTTTCGATACTCCCCATTACCCCTTTTTCAGTGATGGTTCGTCTTTAATCGGTGAAACACAAAAAATGTGCGTGATTTTTTATATTATAGTTGGAGTTGGAAAAAAGGGGAAGGAAGTACCGCCCGATATTCTCCAAACAAGTATGATGAAGAAGTGGTGTTGATGACAGTTAGATTGAAGATGAAGATGGAATACCCGATCCGCCTCTTCAATTCCTTCAAATAAGGCGAAGAGAAAGAAAGTAATCACCGTTCCTTTTCCTTCCCATTCACAATCAAGAAAAGGAAAGAAACATGTGAGACACAAAAAAAGTTGTAGAAAAAGAAGGCACTATAATGTTGATGATGATCTGATAGAGAAATAGAGAGATCAGAACATCATCAACACTTTTAATTCTTCTTACTTTTTTTCTATTAAAAAATGTACAATCCATCCATCAATTACGTCGACGACATCATTCTTCTTCTTCATCGTAGTAGTCGACGTTGTGGTGGGGCTTCCGGTGTTATGGAAGAAAGGAAAGAAAAGAAAAGGGGGAATCGTTGAGTACAGAAAAAAGAAAATACCAGTCTATTGTTTTTTCTCTTGCTTTCCCGACCTTTTGTTTTAACCCTTCAGGGGAGACCTTCTGGAATGGCAATCAAACACAAAAAAAGAGAAAAAATAACATAACTTTCAAAGAATAAAAAATTGAAGTGTGTTGTTTGCTAGATTCCCTCTCTCTCCCTACTTTTTACAAACACACACAAAAAATTATTCACATTTATCATTAAATAAAAAAAGTCGTCATCATAAAAAGAATCTGACTGTTCACCACCACAACCAACATCCTCAACATCATGATGATGATGATGATCGTGTGTTTCTCGTTTTTTTACAAAACAGCAACAAAAAAAATCACTGAACGAACAAGACCCTTCTGTTCGTTCGTTTCTTTTGTTTTTACCGCCTCAGGGGAAAGAGTTGTTATTTTTTTCCCTCAAAAAATGATGACTCAAAAATAATAGAAAAAGAGTCTAAAAAGCATTTGCGCAACAACATCAAGAAAAAAGAAGAAGAAGCTGATTCTTTGAAAATCAACAAAAAATAATATTTTTTTTGGAAGAAAAACATAACAGCAAAAAAATGTCGCAGAAAAAAAAACACGAAATCAAAGTAGCAAATCGTTGCAACCGCGTCGGATCGTCGCATCGGAAAGATCGGAAAAGTTCGAGTTGGCGATTTGCCGAAAAGGAATTGATCTCACGCTTTTTAAAAACAAAAAATATTAGCAAAAAGTTTTTTTGGTTTTATTTTATTTTGCTTTTGGTACATTTTAATGTTGATACAAAATACGGTGAATATTTTTGCAAACATTAAAGTAAAAACGCTACAAAAAAGATCAAATCTCAAATCAGAAAAGAGAGAAAAAGGAAAAGAAAATGTGTAACAGTTTTTATGGGTTCATTCAACTTTTTTTTATTATCAAATCAAATCATAAATCACTCAAAAGAGAGAAAAAGATGATTAAAAAGATATTAAAATCCTTAAAAATTAATATTAATATTTGATAGGAAGAAAATTATAGACCCAAATTCAATGTACACAGATTTTTTGGTTGAATCTCCCTTAAATCTTCAACCAAAAATCTATGACTAAAAAAGGAAAAGAATGGCAATGACCCCTTTGAAAGACGCCAAATCATTTTTTTGTGCCAAGAAAAAATAATAATAGCGGGAGCCATTCTTTGGCAAAAATTCATATTTGAATCTACGCGCGCATAAAACTAATAATAATAACAAAAAACATAAACAAGTCTGTCGTCTGTGAATTTTTTGAGTGCGTTCTAAGTGCATTGATCAACAATTAAATTGACTATCTCATCTCAATTTTTATACCTCCCCTTAAATACACATTTCTAAATATTTGAAAATGTTGAGGAAGAAGAATCATTTTTGGTTCGATAATACTCAATTTATGAAAATAATTTTTTGAGAAGCTCCGTTCTTGGGCTCTATAAACCTTTTTTAATTTTGATTTTTTGCTTTTAATTTTATAAGTAAACTTAAAAAGCAGGAAAAGAAAAGATGAAGAAGAAGAACCAGAAATGGTTTTTTTTTACCTTTGCTTCTGCAAAAAAGAAAGCAAAATTGCGCAAATCTTTTCCTTAAAAGCCTTAATCGAGGGAATCATTTCCTCCGATAATAGCAGCAGCAAAGAATTTCCTATAAAATAGTCAAAACCTTAGAAATAACCAAATTTTGGACGAATTTCAAAAATTCTTACAAAATTCTGATAGTCTGTATTAGGAAAATTTTTGCAAACTTGTTAAAAATTCTCTATTCATCAAGGACAAATTTAAATCAGTGATAAATAATTTCCGCTTCTTCTATGACCACCACCCAAAAAAGATACGCTAAATTAAATTATTAAACAAAAATCAAATTAATCCATCAAAGTTGAAAAAAAAAATTTGATTTATCAAACTCAGGCTTTGATCTATTATCATTCTTATCAAAACATTTACAAAGTTGTCTATCAAAAAAATTGACACTTTTTTCAAAGACAGAAATCAATGTCGTAGAAAATGGTAGGTATTCTGATTTTGATTCTAAAGTCGAAATAAAAGGGATTCCAGAAGTTTACAGAAGAGGAATGAAAATACCGTAACCAGAATCGTAATATCGTTCAAAAGAGAAACCACTCAAAATCATTGAAAAAAACGAAACTGAACTTTGCTTGATCTTCCCCAAAAAGAAGAAAATCTCAAAAAATCAAAGCTTAAAAAGTCTCACTTTTTTTGCTTCAAGATCAAGCAAATGTAAACAATTAAAAAAGAAAGAAAGAACAGAAACAACTTCTTTCATTTTTTAGCGTCTCCAAAAATGAGTCGTTCAAAAAAAAGAGAAAGCACCGAGTTTTTACTTGAAATAAAAAAATCAAAGAGATAAAATGAAAGGGGAGGACATTGGTCACTTTTGGGTAGTCCTTCTTCGAATATTTGAATGTTAACATAAGATGATTTCTTTGAAGATGATTTACTTATACACTTGATTTTTTGCGGTTCTTGCAAAAAAAATACAAAATTTTATCCTTTCTTAATTTTTTTATTGGTGTTTGTGTTAGAAAAGAATTGTATGTTTCATGAAAAGGGCTCTGAAATTGTTTTATCACTGAACAAATGACAAGAATTGTTTACTTTTAATTACCTGTTATCAGCGAAAAAGAATTAATTTAAACCAGTAATGTTGTAAATTTTTGTACAACAATACTGGTGTAAATTGATAATTTTTCGGAATCAAAAGATCCAAAAGTAGAAACAATTCTAAAGTAACAAAAACAGCTTTTTTTCTTTCATTTTTTGGTAAGAAATGGCACAACCAATGATTTAGAACCAAGAGAATCCAAACTTAAAATTGCAACAACCTTGATCGAGAACACGTTTTCAAAATTTGTTATGAAAATATGACGTTTAAAAAATTGCAATAAATAATGTTTTTGAAACTTGATGTTGGTAAACATTGCAAAATAATTATTTCTTTTGTTACAACATTTTTTAGCAAATAAGTTTATTCTAAATATCTTTGGTATACACACCTTATTGTTTCCTTGAATAAATAAACAAATTAAAGCAAATGTTAAACAGGGATGATTCGAGCAAAAACATGTTATGCCCTTGATGTTGCAGTTTTTTATAGAAATAAATGAAGCATTGTTTTCAAGTAGTTTTTGTTTACGGTAACAAAATAACGCTTTTTAAAACTATGTTGTTGTTTGAAATTACAGTACGCTTTTTTAAATAAGTAAAACAAAAAAGTGTTTTTGAAAAATTAATTTTTTTATCTGAAACACTTTTTTCGAGAACAAATTGTTTTTCGAGAAAATTCGGTCCAAAAACAACGTGTAAGAATAATATGCAAATTATTTTGTGTGTTGAAAATGTGTGAAAGAATAAGTAAATGACTTTTTTGATGACGTATTTTTTATTTTGATGAAAAATCACTTTTACGAAAATCATTCTCCTTCATTTGTGAATTCTTGAAAGTTACATTTTGCGTCAAAATCATCAACAACAACTAAATTGGAAGAAAAAGAACAAAAAGATGCTTGCACTTCTTCGATCTGTAAGTTCTTATTATATTTTTACAGTTGTATAATGTATTATATTTAGTTGATGAAATCTCGAGGTCCTGCAAAGGATGACCCAAATCATCCGGATACTTCTGAAACGGTGTACATTTCATCTTTGGCATTATTGAAAATGTTACGGCATGGTCGAGCTGGTGTTCCTATGGAAGTAATGGGTTTAATGCTTGGAGAATTTGTTGATGATTATACTATCAATGTTGTGGATGTATTTGCAATGCCCCAATCAGGTACTGGAGTTTCCGTTGAAGCTGTTGATCCAGTTTATCAAGCAAAAATGTTGGATATTTTAAAGTCAACAAATCGATCTGAAATGGTTGTTGGTTGGTATCATTCTCATCCTGGATTTGGTTGTTGGCTTTCATCTGTTGATATTGCAACCCAGCAATCCTTTGAAGCTTTATCTGCCCGTGCTGTTGCAGTTGTAATTGATCCAATTCAATCCGTCAAAGGCAAAGTTGTAATTGATGCATTCCGTTCAATCTCAAGCCCTGGAGCTGGTGGTCTTGCTCCTACTTCTGAACCTCGTCAAACTACTTCTAATTTGGGTATGAACTTTTTTAAATAATTTATGAGTGTTTTAACATGAAATTTTTATGCGCTTAGACTTTGTCTAGTAAAGACGTCATCAACCAGGGAGATGTAGGGAGATAATATGCAAATTTTTAAAAACGGGTTCCAAATCATCTTTGTAAAAATTATTGGTCGGAATTTTATATCAGATTTTATCTGATTGAGAGCTTTTAAAAACCTTTTTACAAAGTTATTTGAGACCTGATTTTGAAAATTTGCATATTTCTCTGAAGTGAAAATATCGGTGACTTCATCATGATACTGTACAAAGCCTTTTTTAGTTGTCTATATCCATTGATCTATTTCATGTTCTGAAAGTGAATCAGATTCTATGCAACAGCAGCATCGAATTTTACATATTAATCAATTCCTTTATTTTTTAGGACATCTTGTTCGTCCAACCTTGGTTGCAGCAATTCATGGCCTTGGAATGCGATATTATTCTCTTCCAATTGCATATCGACTTGGTTCAAAAGAATCAAAGATGCTTCAATGCTTAAATAAACAAAATTGGGAAGTTGGTCTTCATGGAGAAAATTATAAAAAGCATAACAAAAATAATGAAGAATTGGCAAAAGAAATGCTCAAAACTACAAATCTTTTTACCAAAGATATCATTGCAAATACTGGACTTTCAAAGAAAGAAATTGCTTTGAAGAAACTTGGAAAAATGGATCCAAAGCGTCGATTGGAAGATATCACTCGAGAAATGCTTGAAAAGAATATTCATCAAACACTTTGCGGAATTTCAAATACTCAAGTTTTTCATTAAAACAATATCTTAAATATATATGTATGTGTTTTGTATATTAAAATTGCTAATTGTATTGGATTTGTAACCTTATGTAATGTGTAAAATGTTTATTAAAACTACTTTTGATATATATGTATTACTGTAATTGGGATCACAGGGTGAATTTTATATAATCAATTTAGTTTAGGATAACTATCAAAAGTATCACACAAGGTTGTGGAAGGCAGATGTACAAGGATGTAACATCTGACTTATGGTCTTGCTCCTACTTTCTTGTATAACTTTAAACTCGAACTTTAACCTAAAAACAGTCAACGTTTAAAGAATGCCAAAGGAGAAAGAAACTGATAAATTTTATTCAATGATATTGAAACTAAACTACGAAAAAGAAAAAAGCTGGAAAAACAAAATAAATCACAGAAGAAGAAGAAATAGTCCAAGTTAAAATTCTGAAAATATCCATGATATGTGTTAATCCACCAAATGCACAACCCTAAACAATTTTTTCAAACTTGAAATAGAAGTAAAAGTTTTGACACGAAAGCCTGATTTTTTATGGTAGTTTTCTCGCTCTCTCTCTTCGAAAGCTGATGCTTTTTTTCCTTTTTTCTTGTTTCATTTTTTCTGCCGCAATTTTTAATGCTATTATATTTTTACAGTTGTTATCTATATAAGATGTTAATAACATATTTTTTTATCCAAGTTTATTATCTCTTGATATCCATTTTCTGAGATTCAGACAGCTGGAACATCACGGAACGAACCATTCAGCCTCAAATTTTCTTTCGCGGATTTCTCAAACGTTTCTTTTTTTTGTCTGCTTTTTGTCTTCGTGTTTGTTTCTCCTTTTTTAGGCTATAATATTCTACTTCTAATAAGATTGGTTTTTTAGAACTTCATGGTTCATTTGTAATTGGATCAATCAAATATACGCTTCAATGCGTCAATGAAACTCGTGCAGCTTGCTGGAAGCTTGATCAAAGCTTTGAATTTTTTAAAAAGTATGTTTTTGTTATATATATCTGTGTTGTATTATTAATCGTTCTAATTTTTAGGAAATCATTAATGCTCAATCTGTTCCTGGTCAATTCATCTTGGATGAAAATGTTTTAAAAAAGAAAAAATTTGATGAAAGAACCGGGCGAAAAGTCGCCCGGATGGTAATCCCTTAATTTTTTTATCTCCCTTCGGGGAGATTTTGATTGGGATTTTACCAATCATTTCTTTATTTGTTTCTTTTTTTAATTTATTATATTGTTTTTTATTTGTAATTTTGTTTGTGTGTTTTTTAAATTGTAAAATAAAATTTTGGTTTTGATTGTTTGTGTATTCTTTGGGGACATTAGTTGGGGAATACGGTATTGGATGGGAAAACTGAATTTTGAAAGATTTGGTGTACGGGAATAGTAACAGAAACATCGACTGCAAGGTTTTTACACGATTACTGTAATGTTATTTTTTGATATTATTCTGAACTAATATTTTTGTTTAAAAAATTGTTCATTTTCGTTTTGCTCAAACAAGTCTGGTTTTAAAATTTACTGTAGTTAATAGTTACAAAATGGCAAAAAAAAACTTAAGAATTCCAATGTATTTATGTTTATTAAAAATAAAATTCATTTTTCTATAACCTAATATTTTTATCAAATACTTACATAGCTTTATTGCAGATTAAATGTTCCATCAACACGACAGATAATCATACTGTAATGATAAACAAAATTACCCAAAATGCCAATTTTATATTTTTCTAGACGAACATTGCTGTGTTAATTTTTTTTACTTTTTGGCTTGCTCAACGAAATTCTGTTTGAAATTTTATCCCAAAACTTTACTTAAGCTTGTTTTTTAAAAATTATTTATATGTATTTAAATGCTTTTTTTTATTTAGTTTGAATGTTTTGTATGTTTATTTAAAATTCAAATAAAACGAAAACGGTCATTTTTATTCGAGTATTTACAGATCTTATAGATATGTGAATTCAGAATATTCTTGTTTTATCTCGTTTGAATTTGAAGATGACTGTTGTTGGCTGTAAATTGAACTTTCTTCATGCCATTCACGTTTTATGTTTGAATTTAAAGAATCTGGAATGTTCGAAATTCTTGAATGGGTTGCTTCATTTGGAGGAATGGAAATATTTTGGTGAGATGAAGATGGAAAAGTTTGTGGGAGTGAAGAAGATGACGAAGATGCATTTTCAGGACAAAATATTGCGGTATTAATTGTCCTAGAAGAAGATTGTTGTGCATTTTTAACAGCATCTTGCATAAATTCCAGCAATTGTTTGATGGTATTAATTTGTTCCCTCAATTTTTCATTCTCCTTTTTAGCTAATTCTTTTCGCTCTTCCAGCCTTTTTGTTTCTTTTGCTTTTCGTTGACGATGTCGACGCACCGCTATTGATCCCTTTGATGAATTGTACAAATCTTCGTCATAGTCAATCTCAGACATTTTAATTTTGTTATCCTTCGATTTAGTATTTGAAGCTTTGGTACAAATTTTATCTTTTTCATCAATTTCTATTTGATCATTACTTGCAGAAGACGGTTCAGATAAAGAATGCAAATTTTTGGTAATTTGATCATCTTTTGCATAATCTGGAGGAAGCTGTTGCAGGAATTTAATTTTTTCGATTCGTAATCTTTCATTTTCTTCCTCTTTCGATGAGACATGTTTTTTCAATTCTTCAAATTCATTCTTCTTCCTTCTAAAATGTTTTCTTGAAGTTTCGGCATGCACCCTTCTTCTGTCTTCTTCTGTTGAATATTTTGGTGGTCGACCAACCATTTTCCGGGGTTTCTCAGCATTTGGTACATTCGATTCTGTCTTTGTTGTTTCACTTTTTAAAGATAAACATTTAACTTTTTGATTGTACCTGGATTTTTCTGGAACATTTTGTACATTTCCAGTTTCTGGATCACATAATAATTCCACAAGTTTTTTAATATCACTGATTTTTGTTCTTAAAACATTTGGTAAACTTTCATTTGGTAAAGTTAGTTTTGTCGTTCCAAACGCGCTTTCTTGTAAATCTGAAAAATTACGGTTACGATAGTTTTTGAGTAAAATTTATTTTTATTTTTACAGAAGTAATGATTTTGTAGGGACTCCAAACAAAAGATCAAAAAAACGCTCGCTTATTTTTTAGATCCGTTTTTTGAAGTTGATCAAAAATGTCCTGTCTGAAAAGGGTCACAAACCTGGTTCGTTCTTAGATAAACTTTCAATTTCTTTGGCATAATTTTCGTATAATTGTATCTCGTCTTCTGTAATTGGGCCTCTAACTTGGGTATTTTTTATCTAAAACAAAAATGCTGTTACAGTGTAACACTTTTAAGTGTCAGTAATTCTATTGCTACTATTCACTTTATAAAATTGAGTAAATTCTTTAGAAAAAGTTCTTCAGGGGACAAAACTAATGTTGTATCACAAAAAAACTCACACATCGAAACCTGATTATCAAATCAAAATTAATTGTTGCTGGAAATAATTTGGATGTGAAAATATTGAATTCAAACACTTGACCCGTAATTGAATGAAAGCTTACAACATTTGGCTGAAACAGATAAATAAAACTACATGTTTTGTATTGTTGTTTATGGTTTTTTAAATTTAAAAATACTTACTTCCATTTTAATAACAATTAAATTTGTATCTTTTCGATAAATCAACAACAAATATACTTTTTCATCACTTGGGGGTATAAAATGATATCCAATACAAATTTCTGTTAATTGATAACTATTAAATTGTTTTGGATCATTTTTTATCCTTTCCAACACAGTTTTGGTATTATTTTCAGGATAAAATATTTCTTCGGTTTTAATAGATTCTGATGACTTGGATTTAATATTAGAAACATTTTTAGCAATAATACTCGACAAACAATAAATTCGCATTGAATTTAATTCAAAGAGAAAAAACTTTTGAAAGTTGAGGAAAAAGAAAAAAAATATTATTGATCGAAAAACACACACAAAACATAAATTATCTCCGTTTGTTAGAGTGGAAAGAAATGAATGTTTTGCACTTTTTTAAAAAGAAGCAAAAAGGAAAGAGAAGGTTGAATTTCGCATCGAATGTGCATCAAAAAGCCCCTGAATTTGAAGAATGTAATTTTTTACTACATTTGCAATTCAGAAAACAGATTCTGTATCAGAAAAGAAGGATTTCAGAATTTAGGAAGAATCACTACAAATGCTTTTTTTTAGAATTTATATGATTTCAGACATTGTGTTTCTAGATTTTCTTTGAAGTTTGGAAAGAATCTGATTCCATTAATTATGCTTTCTGATTTTTATGAAAATTCTATTTCTTTTATTTTAACCAAAGTTTATCAAAAAAAGGAAGAGAGGTGAAAATGCATCGAAAGGAAAGAGTGTTTTTGTCAGATAATTACCTGATATTTTTCATGGTCTTTGCTGCTCTAAAACGTAAACATCTCAAGACCGCCTCGACAATTTAAAAGTTTCTCTCAGTTAATGAAAAAATGTAATCATTATTGTGTTAAAAGTTTGCTAACGTTTGGTTGCTGTTAAATATTTTTCGAAAATGAGTTCTTCAAAAGAAAAAAGAAAGAAAACTTCGACCAATGAAAAACCCTTTGATTTTGCCGATTTCTTAGAAGGCTTCAAAAAATATCAAGAAGAAGCTCTCGCAAAGAAAGCTACAGTATGCTTACCAGTTACCTAAGTTTTATTTAAAACATTATTTTAGGATTTGTGTCAAGAAAATGTCACACCTAAAACTGAAAATGCTCAAAATCGAAAAGTTGGCCGACCTTCTGTTGTTTCATATGATAAGTAAGTTTTTATTTAAAATCTTTTTTAAAAACAGGGAACTTCTTTAGTTTATTCCCACCTTCCCCCCTCTCTTGATTTTTTCGTTTTTTATTTTCATAAGATACAGATTTTTGCAAAATTCAAAAATTTATTTATTTAGAGAAACTAAGAAATATTCTTGCGACTTTTGTAATTCAAAATCCGACGGTTTTTTACCAAAAATACCTGATTCAAGTAAATTAGCTGTTTTTATCGATGAATTGGAGGTAAAAATCAAAAGAGTATCAGGAAACACGGCTTCAAAAAAATGGACCGAAAAGGAAAAAGTAAAAATTAGTCAATTGGAGAAGGATGCTAATGACTTAATAGAAGCTAACAAAGTTCTCAAATTCAAAATCAAGCGATTACAAATTGCAAATGCAATTCCTGATGATCTAAAACAAAAAATTAATACTGTATTTCTTGAAGAACAAAATCTTCTAAATCAAAGTTTATCCGAAGATGAAGTTCCTAATGATAAACATTTAAGTCAAAGTCCTGGGGCTATAAGTAAACGAAAATGTTTAAGAAATAAAAAAATGCAGGAAAGAGAATGTAAAATTATTGTTGAACAATGGTCCCAGATTAATTTTAAACTTTCACAAGTTCTTGAATGGATGGAAGAGGCCGCAGCTGCTAAAAACAAGCTTTATTAATTCTAATTTAAAGTAAACAAAAGCCTAACAGCGTATTCATAATTAATAATATTATAATTTTTAAAATGTTACCGTAAAATACAGTATAATAAATTTTTGTTAACCTAAATATTATCAACTATTTAAAACACTTTTTAGCAAATAAAAAGATATTTATGTAGAAATAAATCAGCAAAAAAGAGTAATACAAAAGAACCGGAAAAATACAAAGAATAGGATACAGTAGCACAAATAAAATTCTTAACGACGACGAACTTGTTTTGGTAAAGCTTTTGTGCCTTTTGCAACATAATCGAGGGTTGATTTGATATTTGTCATTTCTTGAATAATTTCAGGAACAAGATTTTGATTTCTTTCTTCTTTTAAACGTTTTTCTTCCAATAAAGCAGCAAGTTGAGTATCTTTTTCAGCAAAAACAGTTTGAAGGTCATCGGATTTTGCAACAGCTTCATCGAGTTGCTCTTGGAGCTTTTCATTTTGTTTATTCAAGAATGTAACATTATGAACAATTTTTGTATATTTCTTTTCCAATTCAGAATACTTTGTTTCAGCTTGAATAATTTGTTCATTCAAAGCAATGACTTCAGAATTTGGAGCCATTGAGACACGAATAGATCTTTCAAGAGCAGTGCTAAGACTCATTTCAGCATCTAAAATAATCACTGTAATTATGTTAAAATGATAAATAAAACGCTTACTTTGTGCAGATTCCATCATAACAGATGCATCATTCATTGAAACATTCAAATCCAAATGAATACCTTTAATCTTTTCTAAAAGCTTTTTAGCAGCTTCATCATCGGAATTTTCCAAGCTTCGAATAAGCTTTTCTAAGAAGGATGCCGTTCCTTGGAGCTGTTGAAACATTTTGGCGCAAAGATCACGGAATCGAACAAATTCACATTTCATTGTTTGAAGATCTTCTGGTGCAATTGTACCATTCATAATCTAAAATAACAACTGGATTAGCAGAATCGAATAAGCCTATTAACCTTACCATATCCATTGCAGCTGTGGTATTTGCAAGTCCATCAGTAATCATAATACTTGAAGACGGAGTTTTTTCAAGATCTACAAGAATTTTAGCACGTTCACGAGCAAGACGATCATCAATGAATGACGGAGTTTCATTAACAGCAGATGTAGGCTGTCCAGCAGCATCTGGATTCTAAAAATTCAGCAGTTATAACAAATACATACAATTATAACCAAAATTAACTTACAGGGATAAGCTTTTGAAGGCCTTTAATAAGTTTATAACATTTTGCTAAATCCAAATCCCGATCTGCGAGCTTTTCTTCCAATGCTTCAACTCTTTCACGAAGTTCTTCCTTTTCAAAGTCAACATTTGGTGCAGCAGCATGATGATGATGTTGATTTTCTTTATTTTCTTTTACTGACGCAGCAGCAGTTGCACGATCCATTGAAAATTCTGAGACCAAGCTATCACCGTGATAAAGAGAATCAGACATATTATTTTTGGTTTAAGAAAAAAGATATAAGTTTTTTGGTTAATATTATTGAAGAAAGAAAAAAGTAGTAGTAAATTTGAAGAAGCGGAAACTTTGAATAAAAAATTTTTTTTTGAAAAACGTTCAAAAATTTTTAGAAGCGGGTGTAATTTATTTTCTTTTTAAGACTTTTCTTTGCATTTTTTGTTTAAATTTTCCTTGCAAAAAAGTTAAGAATTTCCAGAAGTTTTCCAAGTTCTGATAATAAAGACCTTATCGATGATTGATTCAGGCATGAAAATGCATCTGACTGAATTTTAAAGCATTGGATTAATTTTTCAAATATGAAAGAGAAATAAGATATAAATTACATTGATCTCCCTAACGGCAATAGTAAACAAAAGTTCTAATAAAAAATTTTTGTAACGAATTCGTTTAGTGGCACGAAAATTATACTTTATTCATAAAAGATTTCTCCTAATATAAACATTTCGCATTTCAAATTCAATTGTTTTAATTAAATTCACCAATGGTTTTCGTTTAACGATAGGGTTTTCTAACATAGTTTCATTATTTAATCCAATAATTTAATCATAATTTAAAAAACCGTTTTGAAGTACCGTATACCACTGGCGAAGTTGTAGATCTTATTTTTATCAAAATTTATTTTAAGAGGTTTTAAACAAAATAAAATTTTTTTTGTTGAAGAGATTACCGTAATCAATAAGATACTTTTGCTATCAAAAAGTACCAATGCAGTTGTTTTCTTTTTTGATTCTACCGTATTCTTACTTATCTGCTGATTAAAGAAAAAGTTTGATATTTTTCTAAGACTAGTTATGCCATTCAACTTTTACTGTATGAAGCAATTTTTTTTTGAGATATCCACCTGTGTAAATTCACTTTTTATCATTATCATTACAGTAATCCTTTTGTACATTATTATTAAAAATCATTTTTTGATTTTTGATTTATTCATTCACCCCACATATATTTATTGATTTGAACATATTTGAAAGAAGCCCCAAATGTTGTTGCTCAAAAAAAGCTAATTTCTTCTACGTGAATCACAAAAAAAGAGTGTATTTCGGAAGACCTTCAAATCTTTTTTTCCCTCCTTCAACCGAGAAAATATGGACATTTTTTGTTTGTCAGCTGACACTAGTGTTGCGCTTCTCTTTTGTTGAGTAACATTTCGGTGTAGGAATTCTTCTTTTTTTTAAAAAAGAGTTGCTGCGCAGGAGCTTTTTTTCTGCTCTATTCATAAGCTTTAAACACACGAACATTCATTATTATTGAAATTGTTTTATGATTTGATTATATTTTATTTATATCAATAAATAAATTGTGTTGTTTGATAAAACTTCTCGCCCCAAATGACCCAACCACAGGAACCACCACGTAGCACGCAGCGTGCTTCCTATCTTGCGGCGGTGGGCTCCTCTGAGGTAATGTTTTCTCTTTCATTTTATTTGATCCTTGCTGCCTTTTGTGTTTTTCATAATTCTTGAGGGCCTACATTTATTTTTGTTTGATGAGTCATTGATACTTTTTTTGCTTTGAATGGATTTTTCTATTAAATTTTCCTAATATTTTTTGTCTACTTAAAATATGAAGTCAACATTTTATGATACTGATGATTTTCAGCCGATGCAAAAATCTATTATTTCTATTAAGCATCGTGAAAATCATCATCAAAATGGTGAAGAAAGCTTTGAAATGGTTGATGTTCCCTTACAAGCTAAAATGGATTGGCTTATTAATGGTGAAGTTTTGCAGCAACACGGTAAGCACATATTTTTGCATATTTGGTTTAATTATAATAAAAACAATATTTTATATTTTAGAACCTGATGCAGTTGTTTTAACCCCAAAAGGAGATGTTCATGGTGAAGCATTTGTAACTAATTATCGACTAAAATTTATTCCACATGCTTCTAATGCTTCAAAAGATGTAAGTTTTTATAGTATATTTTTGATACATTATCATGCCATATTACTGTATACATCTTTTTTAGACAACATATGAATTCGATTTTCCTCTTGGCCTTATTAATGCCGTACAGAAGTATGGATTTGCAAATAATATGGATCCTCGTGCAGCTCGTCGAGTCATTCGTGGTGAAGATTCATATGGGATAAAAATTGTCTGCAAAGTTCGTTTTTCTCATCTAACATAATCTATCATTTAATATAACAATTTTTATATTTCAGGATTTACGAACTCTCAGATTCAAGCATGAAAAAGAAAAGCGTAATCGTCGTGCATTATATGAATCATTAGTGATAAATGCTTTCCCTGAAACAAATAATAAGCCATTTTTTGCTGAGCTTTACAAACAACCTTTTCGAAATGATGGTTGGAAACTCTTCGATCCTGTAAAAGAGTTTAAACGAATGGGGATCCCGAATGATCTCTGGGAAATTACTGATTGGAATCAAGAGTACGATTTCATTGACACATACCCTAAAGTTGTACGTTTTTTATTACCGTATATTTAACAATACTAAATTCTTCATCTTTTTTGCAGTTGGTTTTTCCCAAAGAAGCCTTGGACAAAGGTGAAGCATTTTTGAATAAAGTTGCAAAATTTCGAAGTAGCCGACGAATTCCTGCTTTATCATGGTATGATTCAAAGACCAAAGTTGCCATTCTCCGTTCATCTCAGCCAATGTCTGGAATGATAATGCTTCAATCCTCTGATGATAAAGCATACCTTGAAATGATTTGGAAAGCCAATCCTGAATCAAAAGCCCTCAAAATCTATGATGCTCGTCCAATTGGAAATGCTCATGCCAATCGACTTCGTGGTGGTGGAATGGAAATTTGGTATCCACATTGTAAAATTGTCTTCCTCAATATTCATAGTATACATGCTATTCGAAAGAGTCTTAAAAAATTTAAAGAAATTTGTTATCCAAAGAAGCCAATCCTTGGTGCGCCAAAGAAGTCCCTGGCTAAAGGAGAAAAAAGTACTTGGATTTCTCATCTTCAAACAATCTTAGATGGAACTCATAAAATTGTTACTGAAATTTGTGAAGAAAAATCGTCTTGTTTAATTCATTGCTCAGATGGATGGGATCGAACTTCACAATTGGCTTCATTGGCAATGTTGCTCTTAGATCCACATTACCGTAGCCTTGATGGATTTGCGCTGCTGATTGAAAAAGAATGGCTTAGTTTTGGACATAAATTTGCGATTCGATTTGGTCATGGTACGTTTAATTTATGTTACCATATGCACTTTACAGTAATACTCTTTTTTAGGTATAAATAATCCAAAATCTGAAGAACGGGCGCCAATTTTTATTCAATGGATTGATTGTGTTTGGCAATATATCAGCGAATTTCCAACAGCTTTTGAATTTAATGTTTTATTATTGACAACTTTGCTGGATGAAGTATATTCATGCCGATTTGGAACTTTCCTTTACAACAATGAAAAGCAACGTGAAGATGCAAGATTGAAAGAAACAACAACTTCAATTTGGTCATATGTTTTGGATAATCGTGAACAATTTTTGAATCCAAATTATTCATCTGTAAATGCTACACTTCGTACTTCTCATCCTCTGAAAGTTAAAATTTGGGTTGATTATTATTGCAAGCATTCTTGGGAAGCTTTAGAAAATGACGAAGATGGAACTTCTTCATCTTCATCGTCTTCTGAAACAAGTGTAAGTTTAATTTGATTTATTTGAAAACATTTGTTTGAGGTTTTATTTTAGTTTCAGCATGTCCAACCCCATCGAACTGCTCCTCCACCACCACCAAAACGGCAACCATCTGAAACCACAAAATTTTAACTCTCTCACTTTACTGATATACGAAAATATTTAATAATACTCTGGGGCATTCATTTTCCTTCTTTTCATATCTTTTTAAAATGTTTAGCCAGTTTCATCACTTTTACTTTTATAATTAAAAATGATAAATTAATATCAATTTAAGATTTTAATTATTTATTTGTTTTTGTTTTCTTAAGCTATGCATAATTGTTTTTTTTTGTTCCCTCATTTCCTCTTCTTTAAATTTGTTTGTATATGTTTTTTTCTTCATCCATTTTTTCTCGGTAGATGTGTTTCATAAATTTTATTACCAATTTAATTTTGTCTTATGGGAATCGGTATTATTCCATATTAATCCTAACTACTAACACTCATTAACATTATTTTATACATCTGTTATTATTCTATTTTGTTTTGATTTTTCGATGAAAAATCTGAAATGAATATTATCAGTTTTTTTGATCAATCAAAAATTGAATGTCATCATTGCTTCTGTTATTTAATATCATGATTGAGATGATAAAACAACAAAAACATGACAGCTGCTGAAATAACATATTTTTAATTTTGCGCGGGAAAAATACATATTTTTCGGTTAAATTTTTTTTTCAAGTTCGTTAAAAAAGAAAAAAATTGAAACGTGTTTTTTTGCAGGCAAGAAGGCAGCAAAGGTTTCTGTTTTGTTACCGAATTTTTAACTGATTGAAAAAGTTCTACGTTTTTTGAAAAATGAGAAGCGAAGAGGAATGTCGTCGGAAAACTTCAAAAGGAATTTTTCTTTACTGCAAACTTCCCACGATGTGTTCTTTACCGTGTTCCTTTTTTTCACTACTGTCTATTGGAATAAAAAAAGAAATAACAAAATTTTTGAAAAAAGAATTCATTTCGACAGCATGATTACGTACTTTTTGCTTCCACAAATTTTTGGAACAAAAGAAACATTAGAAAAAACGAAATTGGGTTAGCATCAACATAAAAATGAGAAAGTATATGGTAGCAGTAAAGAAAAAACAACTTTTAATTTTAAAATTGAGTTAAAAATTACTGTAGTTCTGATTCTTCGAAAACCCAAATTATTCATCCAACTTGTAAGATTACTGTAATAAGCAATAACAATTAATGAAAACCTTTATTTTTTTTTAAAAATTACTAAAGATAAAAATACAATATGGTTTTTTTCATATGATTTCTTTCGCTATTTTTCAAGTCATAGAAATCTGTCGAATTTTTTTGTAAAAAAAGAAACAAATATATAATGAAATTCCTTGTTTAAAAAATCAGAAAAGGATACTAAATATAATAAAAAAACAACTACCAAAAAATTACTTTTTCACAAACAAATTTAAAAAGTAAAGGAGTTAAAACGAAAATATAATAAAAGTGAAGAAAAGAAGAGAAATAATAATAGTAAAGAGATAGAAAAGAGAGAGCACGAATAATATAAAAAAATAATATAAACAAAAAATACTGACTACGATTGAGGTGGTGGACAGCGGAGTGAAAGAAGTTTGGGGATATATAAAAGAAAATTACAAAAAGAAGAAAGATACGAATAGAAAAATTATGCAACAAAAAAGTTGAAACTTTAATAATACTCATCAAAAAAAGATAATCAAAAAATAGATTAAAGCAAAACAAAAAGAATCAAAAATAGTTAAATTTTTGTATTAAATGAAATGTTAGCGAGAAAATTGAATCTTCACCAATTCCAAAGCTGGAAAGAATTCTGGGATTGCGAAGGGTTGTGAAGATTCAGAATTTTCATCGAGGTCCAAGTCAGTAATAAAAACGAGCTTTAACAATAAACAAACGAAAAAAGGAATGAGAGTAAACGAGAGAGATTTTTTAATAAAAAGGAAAAGAAAAATTAAACTTAAACTAATTTTTAATAATATTTTTTATTTCACATTTGTAAACCAAGTGCTGCAGCTTGTTGCTGTTGATGATGATACATCCAAAATTGTTGTTGTTGAGACCAATCAAAATTCTGTTGTTGAAGGTGTTGGTGAATCTGCTGTTGAGATTGCTGAGGTTGCTGATGATTTTGTTGATCAAGAGCAGCAGCTCCAGATTGTTGTTGTCGTGGTGGAAACATTGTTGATTGTTGTTGACTTGATTGAGTTGTATAATCAAATGAACCAGATAATTGATAGCTATTTGAATGTGTTGTGGTATTGAAAGAATCAATTTCAGTTACATTTGAATGATATCCACTTGAACCATTTGAATGTGATCGAGGTTCTTCTTGTTCAACTGATGAAGTTGTTGTTGGAGATGCATTCGTTCCTGATGCTGCAGTTGACGTTGATGCAGGACAATTTGCATAATATCCTGGATTATTGTTGAAATGTTCATTCTGAAAAGACATCATTTTATTGTATTATCAAAATTTATAGCATCTCTATTAATTGTTACAGTGATCCATTTTAAAAAATACAGTATCTTATTAAAACAAGTTCGTAGTAAACTACAGTATACCAAAGTTCTACACTAACTTACCATTTGTAACAAATACTGTTGATCAGATTTCAAGAACATATCATTCTGATATTTGGTAAAGTCATACATATCAGGAGTTGATGGATGATCGGTTCCAAGACAATTGTACCCAGCAGTTGGGGAGAACATTTGTGGTGGTGGAACAACATTCATTGAATATTTTATTGCATTTGCTCTCATCTCATCCAGAGTTTGTTGATCATTATGATGAAATGGGAACATTTGATGACCATCAGAAAGTCGAACACCATCATGATCAATTTTCATTGATTTTCCAATTGGATATGTCATATCAGAGTTTGAGTTCCCACCAATTGTCAAGCCAATCGATGATTGAGACATTGTTCTAAAAAATGGGTTACGGTAAGAAACAAATTAATTTTAAAAAAATAATTTTACCGTTTTTGTCCAGGTTTTTTCAAGTTTTGAATACATAATGGACTTTGTTGTTCATCAGCAGAAGAAGGTTGTGAAATGTCTCCACCTTTTAAGGGTTGCTTTTTAGCCTTTTTTCTTGGTTTATATTTGTAATCAGGATATTCTTGCATATGCATTTGTCGCAATCTTTCAGCTTCTTGAACAAAGGGAGATTTTTCTACTTCAGTTAATTGTCGCCATCTTGTTCCAAGTTGTTTAGAAATTTCAGCATTATCTAAAAAACAATCATCAACATGAATTTTAATAAACCAAAAGAATGAACATACGCATATCAGGTTGATTTTCACAAATTTTTCGACGTTCCATCTGTGACCAAACCATAAAAGCATTCATTGGGCGTTTGATATGTCCAGCATTCTTTTTGCTATTTGTTGCATCAGTATATGGAGTACGAGAATTCTTTTCAACCTAAAAATTAAAAAAGTTAGTAATTGAATGAGTCATTACATTTGGAAACATTAGAAAGAGAGAGAGAAAGCAATAATTAGGAGGTTAGCAAAAAAGGTTATTAGTTAAAGGGGAAAATAAAAGTAACTACTTCGAAGACCTTGAGGGAAGCAAAATGACTTGGAGGTTCTGCCCCAAAATGTGGTGAATTCCAATTGAATGATGCTGCTTGTTGTTGTTGCTGCTGATGTTGTTGAAGTTGTGATGGATGAAGATGTGGATGAGGTGGTGGCGGGAGCAATGGAGGTGGAGATGATTGTGCCATTGCAGCAGCTAAATGTGGATATGATTGCCGAAGAGAATTTAGCATATCCGTTGATTGAAATGTTCGAGGCTGTGGAGTATGTTGCTGTTGGTAGGAATTTGAAGAAGAAAATTCATCATGATGTCCATTACTACTTCCATTATTTGTCGTTGACATTTGTGAAGCTTGATGTTGCTGCTGCTGATGTTGCTGATGATGATGTTGAGTAGGCCCAAATATACCTGCTGGATCATGTATCGTTGATGATGGTGAAAGTTCCAACATCTCCGACAAGTCCAAAGAATGACAACACAGATTTCCCAAGTTTAAGAGAAGGATGCGATGACGAAACTTCTGATGTTGATACTTCTGAGAATTTGATAGCTGATAAGAAAATGATGAAGGATGAAGACAAAAAATGAGAAAAAAGTCTCTGAAAAAAAAAATTTTTTGTTAAACGACTGTTTTATTAAAAGAGTGATACCGAAAAGCAGCAGGACATCACGCAAAAAAATAGATATGAAAATTGGGGTCAATTTTTGGGCGAAAATGGTTAAAAAAACTTTGTAAAAAACTGCTTTCACAAAAAAGGAAAGAAGAAACTTTCTACGGCAGGTGGTCGGTCTTTTGGGGTGGCACGCGTCAACTATCACAAAAAACCTCGATCCCTAAAATAAAATGACCGAGGTCAGCTGCATCAAAAACAACAACACTCGGAAGACGACGACCCCTAAGGGCGAAAAGCCTTGAACAGACATAAACTTTTTACAAAAGAATTTTAAAGTACAAAAATTTTAAAAAATTATTAAAACATTGAATATATTTTCAGAATGGCAAAATTCAAAGATAGAAAAAGAGAGATACCCCAAAAATGAAGAAAAATACGGATTTTTTATAAGAGAGGGACCTAATTTAAGGTGCGCTTTCGATCGGAAGAGAGAGACTTTGCGTGGATGAAGAAGATGATGATTGCCGCTGGCATCCTTCCTTTTATCTATCGGGCCCTTCTTCTTCACCATCTTCTTCTTCGAGATCTTCTTTTTTTTCTTTCACGCTCTTGTCAATTTAAATTTTGATTTCTAAAATTTTGATTCAAGAAAAAAAGACATGAATGAAAGTGAAGACTCTCTCTCTTCAATCTTAAATACCTGTGGGATTTCATATATCTCTCTCTTCTTTTTCTTTAATAGAGCAAAAAAATAATATTAAAATAAAAATTGAGTAAAAAAAGTTTTTAACAGAGACATAAAAATAGATTTGAAGAAGAAAATGTTTGAAGAATAAAAAAAAGAAAGTGAGGAAGAAAAAGAAAGAAGAAGAAAGTCATGAAGGAAATCGTGGTGGAAAAAAAGATTGGATAAGTTAAAATTTATTTTTTGGATATTTTATTACTTATTAAAATTTTAATAAGACGAGACACGAAAGATAAGAGAGAGATGACCGCTAATAACCAATTTTAAAGATTTTTACAACTGATGCCCCCGTAAAAATAAATTGGATCCGTGGAAAGTAAGTAAGTAAATAAGCAGCAGTAAATCTTGTATATGCAAAAAAGAAGCAGATATTTTAAAATAAGACCGGAAGCTGCTTTGATTGCAGTTGCTGGTACGCCCTCAGGATAACCCAAAAAAATTTAAACGCAAGATTAAAAAATATTATTTTGGAAGCGCGCAATTTAAAAAATAAGCTTGCGCGCAATCTTTTTTTGACAAGACGCTGTCATTTTTAAATTTTAAATTCATGACCTGCATTGGGTAAAAAATGTAACGGAAAAAGTGCTACGTTTTCGCGGGCTTAGCAAATTTGTCCTGATTTTTAAGTTTTTGGGAATTAAAAAAATTCACAGATCCAAGATTGGAAGACTGTAAAAATCCAGATGTTAAAAGAGGCAACACAGAACATAAAAGATGAGGAAAAGATTTACTGCTGCTATCTTTTCTTTGAAATAATATATTTTATATGGCAAAAACTTTTACTACAAGTCTTTTTTCCTCCCCTTTTTCCCTCCTCTAACTAGCTATTTATCCTTTTTTAAAAAGGCCGTTAAAGATTACGGTAATCCCCAACTTGAACATGTTTTTTTGCGGTCAATCACAAAAACAACACATTTATCAAAATAAAAGAAAGAAACATGAAGTTCAATTGTGGGAAGAAGAAAAAAAAGGGATACAAAGAGGTATATTTGCAATTTTTTGACCTTTTTTATGCCTTAAGGGGGTCCTAATATATATTGCATAAGCGTAACATATTTTCTCTCTCTCTCATACATAATATCAGCAGTCAGTCTCAGAGCCGGAGGGCATGATGCTGTTCCGCGATAGAGAAAGAGAGGGCTTTCGTAATAATGATTACCACCACCGAAAGATTTTTTTGAGGAGGGGGGTTCGTGCCTCAGGCTCTTCGTTGATTATTATGCGTGCGTCCTTTTAAAAAATATATATTTTTGCATCATCACCGATGCTTTCATTTTACCGGTTCCTTTCCTTCCTTTCTTCTTCTTTCTTATCCATCTTTCCATGTATCCCCCCTCTTCAAACAGCCATTTATAGGGGCCAAGCATCTTTGATTCCATTTTGTCTTCTTCTTCCTTCTTCTTCTTTGATGTTGTTTCTTTTTTTGAAAAAAGAGGAACACCGTCATTTTTGTTCACCAAGTTTTCAAATATAAAAAAGAAGAAGTGTCAAAGTCTCAAATAATTTACACTGGAACAGAACCGGAAAAAAACCAAAGCAAAAGAAAAAAAAGAGAATGAAGCTCACCTTGGAATAAGAAACGAAAAAGGTTAAAAGATTCAAGAGGCCTTAATTTCCTTCTTCTTTTTTCTTACCCAAGTTACAACACCACCCATTAGTAAAATATAGGTATGCAGCATATATGAAGCAATAAACACAACAACGTAGAAAAAAAAGAGAGTAAATTATACGTTCGAATTATAGAAAAAAAAACGAATAACACGAGATTATTTAGGTTTTTTTCATGTCGTCGTCCCCTGAGGCAAAGAAAAAAAAGCAAAGCATTACACAATCAAAGAGCAAGAAAAAAAATTGCTGCTGCTGTAGCCTGTTGCCGCGAGATGCTTCAATATTTTTCAAAAGCCAAAAATCTCTTTTTTTGACCAAGAAACCGGCCTGATCGGAATCTATTATCTGTTGCTTATGCTATTTTTTTGCCTCAATAAGATTAGTTCCGCCAAAGCATTTTTATTTGCTGCTGCTACAGAATCCGATTCCGGAGAGAAAGAAAGACCCTGACTGGAAAAGAAGAAGGGGGGATTGCCATTGCGTGTGTGCGCGTGTACGAGAAACCGGCCAAAAGCCACGAAAGAAGAAGATGAAAAAGTTATCTCTTTTCTTTTTCCAAAAAAAGATGATGATGATGATGCACCTGTTTCTTTGTGTCCAAAACATTCTCTCCTGTTTTATTTTTTTTGCACAGCTAATTTGCGATTATCTTTTTCAAGGAACTTTTTTCATCTCTTTATTTTTTTGGTTCAGAGAGGGTAACGATAGCGATCAAACATTTTCTCTCTTTTTGACTGACCCCCTGCCTCGTTCAAAATGAACAATGGAAAGGACATTAAAAAAACAGAGGAGAGGTAGGTAGGTTGTTGCAAGCCAATTTTACAAATTAGTTGTTCTTCTTTTTTTATATTTGAGCGGCACGCTTTTGGAAGTTTATTAAATCTGTTTCTTTCTTTTCTTTTTTTTGGTTAACAACTTTTCCAAAAAATCTAAAGAGAGAAAGAAAATCATGGAAAACCAGGGCTAAGAAGGTCAATCCATTCTTAATTCTTCTACAACAGAAAAACACAATTGCAACAAAAATAAATTAATAAAGGGTTACGGTAGGTTAGGTAAACAAACACAATAAACAAAAATATAAACATATTCACGTAACAAACACTTAATAGTAGTAACAGTTAATAGACACAATGGCATTTTAAAAAACACATAAAAATTGAAAGTGCTATCTAGTTTTTAATTTTTTTAAAATAAATCCAATTAAAATGGAATGGATTTCATTAAGCTGATTTTAAATAAGAAGTAAGTATCTATTTTTAATATCAAGAATCAAAAAAATAATTTATATTTTAAAAAAGTGGGACGCCGATTTTGCGCAATGATACCAGCAGCAGCATCGCCTAAGGAAAAAAGTAGCTGCTGCTGCTGAAAAAAAAGAAAAGACTCGGAACTGCCGATGATTACCCCTAAATAAGTCAAAAAATTATTACTCGATTAATTTTGGTAAGAAGCAATTTTTTTATGTTTCACAAAAGCATCACCCAAACAAGCATCAAGAAAAAGTTGTCCCCAAAAAAGGGTGAAAAAAGAACTAAAAGAATGGACAGGTTTTTTTACATGTTGCTTTTTGCTATTACGTGAGACAGGCGGGGACCCTTTTTTTCGCGCAAAACCACCACGCTTTTTCAATATATTTTTTTTATTGCTGCTGCTGCTTATTTTGCCCCCCTGAAGGTAGAAAAAGAAGAAGAAAAACAACACCAAAAAAATCAAAAAAGATGCAAAAAAATATTTTATTTTTTTTTGTTGATTTTCAACACCTTCGTTTTCTCTCCCGTTTAGTCCCAAATATGGCGAAAATCAACGTTCAGCTTTTGATCATACCCGGAAGCAATCGACAGAAGGCAATATCTAAGATATCCGGAAAAGGCCAAACATGTGGTTTTTGGCAGAAAAAAACGTTTAAACTATAATCAATGATTTTTAATAATAAAAATATAAAAAAGTTAGACGTAAACAAAGCTTTAGACCTTTTTGAGACTGAAACGAAGAAGTTGTTGTTTTTTTCTGATAAACTCGAAACAACTTTTTTTCTTTTAAAAAAGCAAAACAAAAAAGAAGGTGATGATCAAAGACGGAGTTTGTGTTGTTACTTTAAACTTGCAAAAATACCTATTTATGGTATTTCACAAAATCAAGTAATCATTTTTTATTATTGCTTTTCTTAAAAAATGTTGCAAAAAATGACAGAACTTTAAATTTTTGTCATTTTTTTGGCAACATTTAAGCGTGAAAAAAAAGAACTATCTGTTTTTTTTTGTTACAAATTACAGTATCCCATTTTGAAAGAAGAAAAAAGAGAAAGAAACGAAGTCGCAAGTTCGAAAAAAAACAAGAGAGAATCGAGATTGGCAACATGAAGGAAGGAAGAAAAGAAGAGGAAAAAAAGGGATAGAAACTCCGCCTTCCTTTTTATTCAGAGACGAAAAAAAATTTGCGTTAAATTTTTTTTCTCGGTAGGCGGTCTTCTTCCATAACTTGCGTAAAAAATTATGGTTTCAAATTGGGTTTGAAAATTCTTCAAAGGCATTTCCCCTAATTTTAATGACATCAAAAAACAGTTGAACAAAAAACATAGGATTAAAGATGTGTTACATTTATATTATCTGTTTCTTTTTGACCAAACATGAAAATCAGGGTATTCATTGAAACTGTAAAAGATGTAGAAAAGCAGCTCCAATGAATCCCTGATTTTCATGTTTGGTCCAAAAAGAAACAGTTCAAATTTGCTGCAACTCCACCTATAAAAAAGTTGTTTGTGTCATTCATTCAATTTTTTGAACGGAAAAGGATTGCTCAAAAAAAGATCGTCGAATCATTGCCGGAACATTTATGCGCATCTTTGAAAGAGGAATCGGAAATGAGATTTTTCAACTTCACCTTTTTTTCCTCCAAAAAAAGTTAGAAACCATTAACAATCAATTCAACTTTTCAAATTTCATTGCTTGAGGAAAGCAGCAAAAAAGAGGATCACTTTTTTTAAAAGAAGAACGAAAAAAAAGGAGAGAGGATTACGGTAGGCAGACGCGCCTGTTACTTATCTGCTGCTGCTGGTGGCCCAAGAGAGGGAGAGAGGAGAAAGAAAAAGAAGACGTCGTCATTAAAAAAAAATACGGCACAAAAAGTGACAAATTAGTTTTTTCACAGATTTAAAACTTTTTTTTTTAAAAAATGAGAAAATGTGAGCAAAAATGTAAAAAGTTTCAAAGTTTTTAAGCACTTTTTAGAGCCTAAATTTTTCAGTCATTCACTCAAAAAAATTTGCGCAAGAAAAATGAAACAGTTGTTTTTAGAAGAAATAAACGGAAGGGAATAGACTAAATTAGTTTGACAAATATTTGTTGCCAAAAATTTAAATGTGCCAACATTGGATTATCGACAACCACCCAAGAGAAAACAACAAAATATTATGAAGAGATATTCAATGTGTGAAAACAAGCAAGGACACATTTTGGGGATATCGGATCAGAAGAAATGCAAACAATGGCACGCGTGCGCGAAAAAAGGGAGATGTTAAACCTCATAAAAAATACAATCTGGCATTTAGCAGGTCGTCTTCGAAAAAGAAAAAAGTGTTGTAAACAAATAAAAAAATAGAGTAATGAAATTTTGGTTGGAAGAGAAACTGTACGAAAAATAATAATAATAATAATTTTTTGATGAAGTCTTTTTTTTGACAAACACATATTTTTTTCAAGCTAATGAAACCATGCTGCATCGATAGAAAAAAAACACTAAAAATAGAAACACTAAAATTTTTGTGACAAAAATACACAAAAAATATAAATGTATAAGAAAAAAGACAATCATAATCAGACACATAAATAAAAAGGTATATTTAAGACTGTTTTTGGGGTGGAAGAAAGAATACCTGGCTTCTGGGGTAGTAAAATAAAGTTGGAAAAAGATAATCCCAAGTAAAAGAAGAGAGTGAAGGCAGGTAAAAAATACTGATAGTGATAGCAATTTTTTTAGAGTTATACTTTCTCCTTCTAAAAAATACACGTTGAAGGTAGAAAAAAAAAGTTGAAAACGTGATAAGAAAAAAGAAGAAGAAAGGTTTTAAAGCTCTAGAGGCAAAAAAAAATTAAAGTTGGTGATTGTAAGGAGTCCGCCTAATCACCCAACATCATATCGAATAGATAGATAGATAATATCTAACAATCGCCAGAAATGTCTCTCTTTCTGTAAATAAAACAAACAAAACAAAAAATGAATAAAAAACATAAAAAAAAGTTGTATAAAGATAGACCAAGAGGGGGGGTTTTAAGGATCATCATTGGAAATGAGAAAAAAATTGAATTTATTATTCTAAAAAATCAAAGAAATTAGCCTTTTCTTGTGGTTTTTTAAATTGTGGCAACTGTCTTCTAAAAAAACGGAAGCACCCTCAAAAAAGTGCCGTAATTTAAAGTTGGGTGGAAAAGGGAGAAGAAAGTTGTTGCGTGAAAAATTGGTAGAACAAGTCCAGAGAAAGAAAGATAGAGGAGGGTCATGACTGCTGGAAGAAGAGAAAGTTCAATGAAATTTCATGGGTCAGCAAAAAATGGATTTATTACAGAAAAGAAATTGATTAAAAAAGTTATTTATATAAATGAGAGGGTTAGGTCAGGTATTAAAATTGAGTCTGATTGACTCTTGTGATTTTGGTAAGGTGAATTAAAAGTTAGTTTTTGACAACAAAAATTTCAAAAGTGATGTTTTTACCACAAAAATAAATAGTGTGAGTGATAACAAATTGTTGACAATTTTAGACAAAATTTTTGGAAAAGGTTTCATAAAAATTGTCTAAAAATGAAGAAAAAAGTTAGCTTTTTTGTGTATCTGAATTTATGAATTATTAGCCTAAAATTCTAACAGCTACCGTAATCTTTTTATTTCTCTCAGATCCAAAACCTTTTAAATCTCAATTAAACAAATGAATCTCCCCCCAAAAAAGGTCACGATCGGAAACCGATCATCTCCAAAAAATGAAAAACAAATTTTTAAAGTCCAAACTTTTTTTTATTTATTTTTGGATGTCTCCAAAAATGACCACCCGAAAAAGGAGTGAAAATGTGATCCGACTCAATTTCATCTTTTCCCCCTCTAAAATTAGCCCTTTCACACCGTCATATTTTTTCTTATTCAATCTTCTTTCTTATGAGTGGTGTCATCGCTATTGCTTGCTGCCCTTAGGCGGCGAGCAACAAGGACGACGACAATCACTCGGGTGCTTTCTTTCAAATCCTTTTTTCCAAGGAGAAATTTCAGATTTTTCTCTCCTCCAAAAAAAGACGTTGCGCAAACACGATGATTTTTTTTTCTCCCTCAAAAAAGTCTGCTGCTTCTGGCGAGGCTGAGATTTACCAGGAGAAAAAAGGCTCAATGACAGCGCGCGAAACTGATCCTCTCCCTCGTTTTTTTCAAGTCAATTTTTGGTAATGGTTTTTTCTTTTGCATTTGCTTCAAGCCTGCCTCAAGAGCCGTTCATCATTTGCGTGCAAATTTATTTTCTTTAAAAATTCAATTTAGAAGAAAAAATCAGACTTTTTGCGAGTTCTTTTTTTTTCTCTTTCTTTTTTGCTGCATTCCAAAAATAGAACCTGAACGCATCAGTCAACAAATCTTTTTTTCTTTTTTTGGATGCTCCTGATGATGATGGTTTTGATGAAGATGATGACTTTTTTATTTCTTTTTTTCTCATCAAAAGGTAACATCAACACCTTCTTGTTGTTGATGAAGATGAGATTTTAAACATTTATAAAATCTCTACTTCTTCATCATCATCAACAAGGTGTAAAATACAAATAAACAAACAAAAAGGCAATCACGAAAAAAGCAGGCAGAAATTCCGGTGATGAATCAGCGGAAACGTTTTCTCCCCATTTTAAAATAATTTGATTCAAAAAATTAAGCTCATTGATAAAAATATAATATTTTTGAGTTCTCAAAAATCCTAAAAGTTCAAGTTTGCAGGTGTAAATATTATATTTTAAGGTTAATCTAAAATTGAGAGGGTTACTTACTTTTTTTGTATTTTTTTATTATTAACTTTGTTGCAACAAAAACATTAATTTTGTTTAAAAAATTATTGAATCAAACTCCATAGAATTTAAAATAGATACACTTTTTTGCCTCGCCATGTAAAATTTATGCAAATTAATATGTTTTTCCCTTTTCTGTTCAAACTACAGTATCTACAGTAACCCCATAATTTTAGCCTTCTTTTATTTATTTTTTACAGACTATTATTATTCCCGTTCAGTGATGCATAACACTATACACATACATGTTTTTTATAAAAAATTTACAAAAATAACTTTTTTTAATACCCAACTATTTTTTTTATTAAAGCTTCTTAATGATAACCTTGTAGTCAAAAAAAATATATGAAAGCATCTCTCATTATTTTTTGATGCCATGGCAAACATAAATACAGATAACAAGTTAAAAATTAAAAAAATTGAAACCACAACAAAAAACACACTAATGTAAGATGTTTGCTGTCTTTTTTCTTTAAAAAAGCCAAAAAATTAATGATAACCTTTTTGTAAATAAAAAAAGCCAAAAGTTTACTGTCATTCCCTGGAGGGGCTTTAGGATGCCTTGAAATCCCTTGAGGGGATCAGTTTTTTTATAAAAGTAAAAAAAACAACAAAGAATACAAAGTTTAACCTTCTACAGACTTCTAATAAACAAGGACAAGCAGATATTTTTCTGCAAAAAAACTTCTTTCATCAGAAAAAAAAGTTGTGTTGTGTTACCACGTGCTTGAGTAACCTTTTTTTCTTTTTTTTTCTAACCCCAAAAATAAAAATAATAAATAAATACAGCCGCCGTGCCGTTGCTGCAAGAAGAAGAAGAAAAAGGTAAGAAAAGTAAGAAAATGGAAAGGTTCTTTTTTTTATGAATAAATAAAAACATAAGCTTTTGTTTGTGGGCTTGTTGCCAATTATAAGTATTAAAGTTAAGGTACCCTATTTGTATAAGCCTTGCACAAAAAGGTTCTTCATTATTTGCAGCAGAAGAAGGAGAAAAACTTTAATTAGAAAGAAAAAAGGTAGAAAAAAGTCATGGAAAAAAAGGTTGTTATTGTTTAAGGTAAAAAAAAGGGGGAGAAAAGATAAAAAAGTCTTCTTCTTCTTCTAAAAAAAGGGAAGACCAAAAAACAAAAAAAGGTAAACTTTCGGGGATATTTTTCCGTCTGTCAGCTGACTTATCTCTCTCTCTTCTTTTCTAACTTCTTCTTCAAAAAACATTTCTCCTGAAACAACAACTTTCAAGAATTTTAATGGTGCACCTTCTTCCATCAAAAAAAATGTACTGATAATTTTGATAGTGATAAAATGATAAAAATGATAGCACCCTTGTTTCAGTCTAACCGGCGCCAAAAAAGATTATTTTAAAGAATACGTGATTTTTTGGCTTCTATTAATTAGAAAGAAAATCACACAGATTTTCCATCCAAGACACAAAAGGGCCTGCCACCGTAACCACACCCAAATAAAATAAATCCTACCAAGAAAACACAGAAAATGTGTTGGGAGAAGAAAAAAGGGCTGAAAGTTAACAAAATCAACAAAAATTCAAAATTGAATTAATTACTTATATATTTTTTTGTTTAAAAAAAGTAAATAAAATTAATTCTTTTTTTTGTATCTGCCAAAAGTAAAGTAAGAAAGCAGTTAAACCAATTTTGACAGAGTATTTTAATATATATTTTTTTAATCCGGAAGAAAGAAATTTTGCATTGTTATTGTTGTTGTATGTGTTTGTTATAATAATAAATCCAAGTAAGTCAGTCCCTAAACGCCCTAAGGCAATTATAAGATTGAATAAGAAAAAAAAAAGATGTGACTGCTGCTGTTTTTTTGGGGAAGGAGGAGTACGGTAGATTAAAAATTCTTTCCTTTTTTTCAATTTTTTTTGCCAAATAAGACCAAAAAATAAAAAAGAAGAATTAACGTGAAACCATGATTCTTCTTTTTTGTGTTATTTAAAATGGCAAAAGCTTGTTGTCGTCTCCCTCCTGCCGCGACAGATGGCAACTTTCTTATTTATATAAAAAAAATTTTGATTATTTTTAACGTGCGCGAATTCACTGTGAATAAAAAGAAAGACAACCATGAAATCATGATGATGAATGGAATGAATTACCCTCAAAAAAAGAACCTAAAAACAAGCCGGTTTTTTTCTTCCTTTTTGGAACCTCGGAAATCAACCCTCTTTCATTTTTAGGGGAGACAAAAAAATGTGAGGGAAATGTCAGTGTTTGATTTTTTGGCACCAAAAACAACATTCAAAGTCACAAATATTATTAATAAATGTCAATATTGACCCTCACCTGAAAACGGAAAAAAGGAAGAGTTACAAGTTTTTAGAATTATGACCAAAAAAGTGACCTCTATTACAGCAGAAAAAAAGTTTGAGGTCATTTTTTGGCATTCGGAAGAACGGAAGAAGTTTTATGAAGAGAAGATAATCACCGATGTCGAGAAAATTATGCATATTTAAAAATATTTTGTTGCGCGACAGCCGAAGAAAGTTGCAAGAAGGAAATCGAAGAAGAAGAAGACCTCCCAAAAAAAGAGAAAAATCATGTTTCAGAAATTTATTCATTTTCGGTTTCCAACTGTGATTTTTTGAAGAAGATACACGCGAATGCAAATTTTTATTTGGTCTTTTAAAATGTTGCAATGGTTTTTTTAATCCGTTTAAAAAATCTTTGAAAAAGTCTGACGTGATTCCGATTACAGCATTAAAGACAGTTTTTTGGGGAAACCTGAATTTATGGGGTGGTCGATCATCTTTCGAAAAAACTCAAAAAGTAATGAAATTGGTTTTTTACCTAAAACTGCAAAACTGTTGTTACAGTGTTATTAGGCTCCCTAATTGTAGCTCCGAAATGCGGCATTTTCTCTTTGATCTTTCTTCGACTCCAACTTCGGAATCGGAGCAGCACTGTCATATCTGTTTTTTTGACAGCGATGTTCGTGTTGTTTCCCTTCTTTCTTTCTTCTTGCCTCCAACACCCCTTGAAGCAATAACATAATAAGACGACAACAAAAATCACTCTCTTAAAAATGACACAATAAATCAGTTACAAAAAATATTTCATTCATCCCTCTTAATACACATATTTGACTTTCACTCATCTCAGTTTCTCTTTTTTTTCTTTTTTCACCTTCTTCAACAAACTTTTCCAAGAAAAAAAGAAGCGATGAATGAATCCCTTGGTCAAAATTATATTCATATTTATTATTTCACAAATGTTATAAAAACATTCAAGAAAAGTAAACTCTTAGAAACAACTGTTTTTAGCGATTTATATTTTTGTTGCGCATCCATCGAAGAAAAAGACAATATTTATTGGATCCGAGAATAATCGCAAAAAATGACCAAAAAACTTGAACTTGAACAACCTCTCTCACATTTTTGTGATCCAAACTCTTTTTTTTAGTTGATCGTACATACTTTTTTTATAACCCTTCAATCTCAGTCAATCTTTTTCTCTTTCAAAACGATGTTTTACAATCCGAGAAAAAGCAATGTGCCAATAACTGAAAAATTTGATACCGTTCCTTTTTTTCGCACTTTTTTCTCCGACACGCGTTCATTCTTTTTTTCCGTTTTACAACAACCGAAAATCTCACACATCAGAAAAGAAAAAAAACATTCAAGGCCAAAACCGGAAGAAGAAAAACACTGTAACTCGACTGTAGAAAAAAACCCTGCATTTAAAAAGTAAAATATCCAAATTGAAATTAGAAAAAAATTTGTATTTGGATCATTTAACGATTGAATCGAATGTGAATGAACGAACGCTTCATCATCATTTTTCTTCTTTCTGTGATTTGATGATCATGAAATTTGAGGTTTTCTTTTTTTCAACAAAAAAACATTAAAATTTGAGGTTGAAAATGAGGGAGAGAAAATGCAACAGGAGAAAATGATTTTCTTTGTTCACTCTTTTTTTTCAATGGCACGCTTCTCAAAACAGCACAATTCAGCGCGAAACGAAGGGGGATAATTAAATCTATTAAACAAATAATTATTATTATTTGTTGCAATTTAATAGTTTGCTTTTCTTTGGCAAAAAAAGAAGAAGGTGTTTAGCGCGAAAATATTGTGCATAAAGTCTTGAGGATTTTCAGCTATGAGATACTGTAAGAAAGCGAAAGATTCTTTTACGGTAATGTCAATATTGAGACCCTCAAATTTCTTACAACGATTATTACATGAAAATGACTCAAAATTCGTTATAAGAGTGTTTTACCACGAAAAAAGCGCGTAACAGACTGAAAACAAAAGTTACGTCATTTTTATGCAATTGTCGCTGCAAGAAATCAATCAAACAGATTTATTATAGCTCCCAAACTTATAAAAAACACATTTCCACGTCGAGAATCTTGCTACAGTCTCCGTTTTTAGAATGTATGTAAAAAGAATTCATTAAGTGATTTCCCTCATTTAGAAAAAAATTTATGTCTCAAAAAAGCAATTTCACGGAGACTTTTTTTTTACCTTCATGTTTCAAAAACGAGAGAAATGAAAAAAATTAAAACGACTAAGATATTATCGAAAAAAGAAAAGACACACGTTTTTGTCGATGAAACGGGACATTAAGTTATAAAATATATTTTTGTTGTCATTTTAAATTTTAATAGGTTGAACCTCGTCTTCTAGAAATCAAAAAAAACAACATCGACGAGTTGCTTGCTGGGAGGTATTGGAATTGAAGGAAAAAAAAAGAGAAGAGGTGATTAAAATTTTTAATGGATTCTTTTTTTTATGTTTTTTTTCTTCTTTTTTTCTGGGGGGTGAAGTCGCGCAGATTCTTTCTTTCGTCGTCGGTAGAAATCGGCGGCGGCGGCCGAAAGAAACATGGGTGGTAAAAAAAACAGGCAGAAAAAAAAGGCGGGTGACAACAAAAAAAAGAGAGAATCAGAAAAAAACTGTTAAAATTCAGAAGCAAGCAAAAACAATGTTTATGACTTCAAAAAAAGTTCAACGGTGTTTAAAAATAATAAAAGAAAAACATCAAAGTTAAAAACAAAACATATCAAAAAAAGTGTTTTTGATTTTTTGTATTGAATAATTTTTAAAAATAGTAACAAAAAATATTTAAAAAAGAGTAAGATACTCTCATAATCAATAATTGCGCAATTAATCAGTGATAAATATTCATGCACAGCTTTAATCCCCCAAATAAGCGAATAAAAAAAGTGAAAAACACTTATCTTTTAAGGTCACCCTTGGATCAAAGAAAACCGAATAAAGACTCACAAAAATGAAACTGACCTTTTGCATATTCTTCAAAAACAAAATTTTGTTACAAAGTTTAATCACTAATAATACCACAAACGAAAGATCTCTATGAGCGGACTTCCCAAAAACAATACAGATAATTCCCTTCCGAAAATTAACAAAAAAACTAATTTTTGTCAAAAAAAAAATTGAAAAGCCCAAAAAAATAAAGATAAATTAAGTTTTTAAACTCTCATAAATCTGTTTCAAAAAAATGTAAAATACCGCGACTTTTAAAAAAAAACAAATTTTAAAGAAAAAGGTTATAAATTTAAAAAAACATACATAAAATAGAAATAGAAGGGCCGAAATCTTTGTAAAAAAGGGACTCCCAAGGATCGAAGGAAGATATTTTTCAACTGGGCACAATTTTTTGTTTTCCGGCATTTTTCTCATTCAATTTCTTCTTTTCTGCTGTTGTTGCTATTCCTTTTGCCGTCGTCATTATTATTATTATTATTCAAGAAGAAAAAAAACCATTTCCGACTGACTGTTACTCATCGTTTTAAAAAGTATCGGGGCAGTTTTTGTCATTTCTACCGCCTTTTTTTATGGCATTTTTTATGAAAATTTAAATAATAATAGTATTTTTATACATGTCAAAGGCATGGAAAAAGATTAAAGACATTTTACCGCTTCTTTTTTTCAATTGAATTTTGCAACAAAAATTTTGTTTTTATTCAAACAAAATTTTTCAACGTTTTTGTTTCATTTATTTTCTTTTGATTTTTTTGTCGTTCACTTTTGGCATCTTTTTTTGTGTCACAAAAACCTTTGAAATAAAAATATTCTTTAATTTTTTTTTGAACTCCCAGGTTCTATTATACTTTATGCAAATTTTTCTATAAAATAGAACCTCAAAAATGAAAGGAAAAAAAAGAGCATGTCCGTGGGAAAAAAAACAAACCAAAGCGTATACTTTTTCTCCCTTTTCTCTTGAACTACCGTAATCCCGTCCTCTTTCCTCACTGAACTTGGAGAGAAAAAAATTGAAAAAAAATGTTACAATAAAAAAACGTCTCTGAAGAAGAAAAAACGCGTGGCAATCAAGTTTTTACATTCGATCTTAATTTTTTCACTCTTACGGAAAGAAAAAAAGTTTTACAACATTTTTTTGAATTGTTTTTTTCAACTTTTCAATTTTTATGTTGCAGTTCAAATATGCCAATAATGATGGGGTCGTTTCTGTCGTATTTTTTGAAAACTTTGCTTTTTTTGAGCCGAAAAAAGAGGCAAAGCTCGTTAAAAAAACACGACCCTTAAAAAACGTTTGACCCTTTTTAAAAGAAGTTTGCCGCCGCCGTCAAAGAAGAAAAAAAGACAATAGTTTTTTTGAAAGTTAAACTTTGTTTTTTGCAAAACTTTTTTGGAATTAAAAAAACACTTAAAAACTATTCAAATGTTTTTTTGAAGTTTTAGGAAAATTCCGAAAAAAATTCGGAAGGCAAAAAAAATTTAAAAAATCAGAGAACACAAAAATCTGAGGCACGGTAGCATTAATCACTTTTGGCATTTTTTTGTGAGGCTGTCATCGGATATTGGATATCCAGGAAGGGGTAAAGTAAAAAAACTGGAACGGCACAATTTTTTTAAAAATGAATTGAAACAAATGAGTCGAAAAGAAAAAGTAATGATTTTTGAAAAAAATCAAAAAAAATGTTTCTGGGATTTCAAAAAATAATTCCTTTTGGAAGGATAAAAAGCTATAATGAAAGACAGCAGAAAAAACAAAAGCCTCAAAAACGGTTTCATTTATTTTTGATACCCATATTTTTAAACGCTAAAAAAGTCTAGAAATTTTTTGATGATTCATTTTTGTTGGTTATTTTTTTACCGGCTCTTTTTTGCTTTTGGAAAAAGTGAAGAAGGCCCCCTGAGGCAAAAAAAGAGCTACAGTTGTATCAACAACTTTTTTTATTTTTTTTGCTGCTGCAACTACCTTTAATAAATAATAAATAACTCGTGGCTGTCTAAAATGAAGAAGAAGATATATATAATCAGATTACAAAAAAATGAAGAAGAAGAAGATGTGTGTAAATAAATTTTAAAAAAAATAATTTCCAAATAAAAAATCTGTCAAAAAAATATGATATTTAAAAATACAAACATTTTTGGAAAAATAAACAATTTATGCAAATTAAAGTAGATCCAAAAAGTGGAATTATTTAATTAAATAATTTTTTGTGTTTTAATATTTTCATAAAGTCATTACGAAAAAAATATGAAAATGCCAAAACTCAAAATTGCAACAAACAAATTTTATTTTTGCATTGAATAAATTTTTTGGGATTGCCAAAAAATGTCCACACAAAATGGCACGGCAAAGTAAAATTAAAAGTTGGAGAAATAAAGTGCAACTTTTTTTAAAGAAATGAAGATTCTCAGGTTTCTCAAAATGAAATAGAAAAAAAGTATTTTTTTGTGTTGGAATTCTGAAGCCAGTCATGACAGAATAATTTGTGTTTCGAGATTGAAACGTCACCCACTTTTTAAAGACACAATGTTTTTTGTTTAAAAAAACAAGATTGAACAAGAAGTCAAAGTTTTAGTTTTTTGATTGTTGGCTTTTATTTTTTAAAAGGTTTAAGTTGCAAATTACACGAAAAAATTGGTTAAAAACAAGACAGTTTCAAATTGAATGAGAACAAGAAGGATTCGGTCTTTAAAGTCACATTTAACGGATTTCTGTTTAAAATTTATTTTTTTAGGCTATAAAAAATTATGTCCAATTTAGAAGAATGAATAAAAAAGTATACGGTAGCCTTAATAGTAATAAAAACTATTTTCATTCACAAAGACAAAAACTAAATTTATGGCATTTAATTCAGTTTTTTTAAAAGAAAAAAAACAAGCAAAGATCAACAATTAAAAAGCTTATTTTTCTAACATTAACATTTAAGATGA
The DNA here is from genome assembly GCA_024447195.1 of Panagrolaimus sp. LJ2414. Taxonomy (NCBI): domain Eukaryota; kingdom Metazoa; phylum Nematoda; class Chromadorea; order Rhabditida; family Panagrolaimidae; genus Panagrolaimus; species Panagrolaimus sp. LJ2414. The sequence goes on along the minus strand of JAMRXY010000001.1, from coordinate 1,401,218 downwards.
AATGCCGAAAATGAAAGTTTTATCAAATTGAAGCAATTAAAAAAGTAAAACAGAAACAGTTAAGGTTTATTAATTCTCAAAATCTACTAAAATTCTTCATTTGAAATATTTTTGTGCAAAAAGCAATAAACTGAAACTAAACTTCAAAACTTTTTTTACAAATAATTGGAATTTAAAACGAAAAATAATTAAATATCATTTTCATTCATTCATTCAAAGAAGCAGTTAAAGAAAGAAAAGAAAATATCGGTTGCGTGTTTTTTTAGAAATAAAAGAAAAAAAAGGTTAACACGAAATTTCTTCCGGTCAAAATTTTGTTCTTTTTCTTTTTGAGAGTGAGCCAGGTTTTTTAAATGTTACGAAAGTAAATTGCATTTTTAATTTGCATTTTTTGTGATGTTTGTTTGTTTCTTTTTTTAAACTTTCACTTTTTTGCGATATAAAACTTTCATTTAACGGAAGCGCAAAATCGTCAAATCGGAAATGTTAGGATGATGAAATTTTTGTCCGGAAAAAATATTTTTTTGCTCATTAACATCGAACATCGAAATCGAACTATCTTTTTTGCAAGTATCTGTTTTTCTCCGTTGATTTTTTTATTCATCAAAAAAATGAAAGGTCAAAAAATTCCATCGAAAAAGAAAAAAATGAATGGATTAATCTTTAAAAGTCAGTTTTTGCTGAGTTTTTTAATGGTTAAAAAATTGAAATTAAATCAATTAATTTTTACTTAAAAGAAAAAACTGAATTGTGCAAGTGTCATGACAAATATGCTTCTTTTGAGAACTTGATTTACATTTTTTCAAAAACACTTTTATGCCAAAATGGAGCAGGACCGATATTTTGAATGCAATTAAAAAAGCAAACAAAGAGTCTTTAATCTTTTTTTTCTGCCTTTGACTTTCTTTTTGGACTTGTTTTTTTGTTGGACCTTTGACAAATGAAATTTTTCCATCTGGTCCCAGTTGAATATTTCATTTTTGCCACCACGTTTTAGCGCAAAAAAATGGTAAATTTATCTATTTATGTCTATTCAATTTTTTTAGAGGATCATATAAAAAATTAATGAAAAATGTCAAGGGTGGCATTTTTAAAGATAAATTTAAGTTTTTTTCTTTGTTAAAAATGCCAATTGTGAGTTTTTTTTTCTAAAATCAAATTTTTTAAAAAGTCAGGGATTAAAAAAAACTGAAGTGAAATAAATTGCAACAACGAAAAAACCGAGGTACATAATAATTGGAGTTAACCAGGATGACCTTGTTCTTCTTCATCTTCATTTTTTTCGATGTTGTTATTTTTTTAGATTTAAAAGGATTACGGTTGAAAACTGTCAGAGAGTGTTTCTTCTTCGATATTTAATTTGGTGATGGTTATCTTGCATTAAAAAAATAACAAAAATGAGATATATCTGTGTAAAATTCTTGCAAATGACCCATGTCAAACATCATTTTTTCATTGTCAAATTAATACTCTTTTCCTGATGATGCTGCAACATGATTTTCCCGCTAATGACCTGTTGTCATTTTTCTCCTTCACTTTCCATCTTCCACGAAAAAATGCTTGGTTTAGGTTTCTTCCTTCTTCTTTATATTTTTGTTCAGGGTCGATTACGGTCAATGCCTTTAATCAGAGAGGACAGAAAGAAAAAGAAATAACATGTTGTTGCTTGCGCAATAATATACTTTTTTGTGACATCCCTTGTAACGGTGGGGATGACACGCTTCTTTCCATCAAAATTATAATTTAAAATGACAGTTATTTTTTTTCTGTGCCATCGAAGGAAGAAAAATTGAAACATGGAAAAGAGGTAATTGACTCCGAAAAAAGAAGGAAAAATTAAATTTTCTTGAAAGATCCTTAAAAATCAAAAAAAGGGAAAAATTAAATATTTACAAAAAAATGATGAATTGAATTTTTTATTATTTTTTTGCCTTTCATTTATTTTTCGTGCCATACAATTGAAGTTTATGCCATCATTATATATTTTGTGCCGTCGATGATCGTCGGCATTTTTGGGCATTATTCAAACATCGAAAACGAGTCATTCTAAATTTTACGAAGCTCAGAAAAATACATATAAAAATGCCATTGAAAATTGAAAAGGAAGAGTTTGTTGCAAAAAAGTCTGGATTGTAAATATTCATCTTCTTTCTTTTTGCCCTTTTTTTCCCTTTTAAAAACCCTTATTTTTGACGACGACGAAGAATTGATGATGATTTTATTCGTTTTGCGCGTGTCTTTTTTCAAGTCTTTAAAATAAAAAAAAGAGAGGCAAAAAAGCGATCGCGACTGGGCAATGCCGATGGAGGGGAGCGGCACTTTTTTTCTTCCATCTAAAAAAGAAGAAAAGACATTTCCTGGGTACTTCTTTTTTTTCAATCATCAATTTTATTGCAACTAGAGGTGCCCCGCCCCTCCGGGGCGGCCACCAATGATTCTTGTAAAAAGTTATTGCTCATGTATCTTTTTTGTAGCATAAAACAATCAAAAAATTTCACTGCAAAAAATGTTTTTAGCACTTGCTGATCTCGGTTAATAGTTAGTTATTTTCAAAAGCCAACTGTTTAAGCAAAAATTAAAAAAGATTAACACAAATAAAGTTGCTTTAATTTTTTAACCACAAAAAAATTGACAGCAAAAAATTTTTGTCATCGAAAATGATGTTTGACGCTTGCGACCCTTTGCCAAAAACTGCGCTTTTTTTAAAATAAAAAGGGTACAGACAAACGCACATTGTCTCTTTTACGGGTAGATTTGAAAAGTGAAAAAAAAAGAAGGAAAAAATCCAACTGAAACATTGAAATTGGAAGGCAAAAAATAAAAAAACATACATAAATAAACAAATTTGTTGAAAAAATAAAATGTTTTTTTGCATATAATTATTGAAGGGAATCTTATTTTTGGCATTTTTACAAGATTTTTTCAGGTTTTTGTTTCTGATTTTTAAACTTTAAAACTCATCAATATCATAAAAATTTTTACGATAAAATATGTACTGTAATCAATGATATTGATATTTCGATTCTGGTGGCAAAATCGAATGATTTAAAGATCAAAAAAATGCCGCTTTTGTCCTTTTGGTACTGGTTCCAGTCCTGCAACTTCAACAACGATACCGGTTCCGTTGTCGATATCGGTAAAAATTTGCAATCAAACTTTTAAAAGAAATTAACGTAAGAATAAATTTATTACACTTTTACACATTACATTTATCTTAAATCTCAAAAACCTTAAATAAAAGCAAAGATTAACTCCAAAAAATCATTACATTTAAACAATACCCAAAAAAATGATAATAATAAATATATTGCATTTTCATTTCTGTTACATCCACTTTTTTCAATGTGTATTTTTTCCCGAAATGTCACGAAAACATGTTTCAAGTTGACACACAATTAAATCCCCAGCGGTTACGGTAGTTGATGGTGCAATTTCAAACATCAGTTGTACGGTAGTTGTTGGATTTGTGGTTGTGAAAGCGTTATCACTGAATCGGAATCCAACAAATGGATTCTTTTGTTTAAAGGCTGGAGCTAAATCAACCCAAACAAATGGAGCTACAGCAGTTGCGGCAACATCAAAGGAGTAGGTTTTTGAATCGATACTTTTGAAATTTGTGATTGAAACTTTTCCAAAATTACTCAAATTCCAAAATTTATCTGGATGTAGGATTGCCGTTGGAGCAATGGCATTTCCGTCAGAAGTTGTTAGAGTTCCACGAATAACGAAATCTGATGCCTTTGTTGAAAGTGAAGAAAATCCAGTATCAATTTTGATGGGGGTTGAAGCAAGTGAGGCTACAGTAATACTTTGCTTTTGGGTATAAACTGGTGTAAATCCATTTGACCAAGCTAACATTTCAATTTTTAGCTCTGCTGAAGAGATATTGGCAGTTTTATCAGAAACGATGTAAGCTTGAAGCATATTATTTCCATCGAGATAAAGCGAAACAATGACCGGAGCAAAGAATCGCTTCGCAAAATAATGAATTGCTTTCCATTCAAGATTGTAATCAATTGAAGCCCAAGATGGGGCAGCCCAAACATCATTCAACTGCCAATACAGGGCACACATGGTATTTCCTTTTCCGGCATCATTAAGAATTCCTCGCCACCGGCGATAATGCTCAGATTGAACTTGCATGGATAAAGCTTGATGAAGCTGGGTCAAATATGAAAATGGTCCAAGGAAAGATGAATTCTTTTGAACGTATGGACATGATTGAAGATTATTTTGATCCGAACATTCTTTTGGAATTTCAAAATGATTGAAAGTCATTGAAAGAAGGGTTGCAACCCCTCCGGTGTGGTGTTGCCGATCCGTGAAACCTTTACTACTGTAATAATATTCCCCTTCATTGATGTAGGAGAGAAGAGTGTCCCTGAAAAAAAGATTGATTAATTATTTAGAGACCGGCAGGGAACTCTTTTCTCTTCTCTTTTTCCTTTTTTTTCTTCGTTACAGTATCAAAAAATCAAAATTGCGCATACTTTTTTTTCAAGATTAATAATCTAACCTACCAGACGTATTTTTTTACGCTGATTCCGAATATGCTAACTTTAAAAAAGGTTTTTCTGAAAAAAATACCCAAAATTTGCATTTTTAGATGTTTTTTTATTTTTTGACCGCCATCTAAAACGATCCAAGCTTAGCGACTTATACCATTCGATAGCCCTTGAAAAACTGCATCCATTTCGGAAAACCAAAATTGGACGTAATTGGACGCGAAAATGTGGCATCAAACGCAGAGCTAGAATTTGTTAAAAATTGCAAAAAAAGTTGCAAAAAAAGTGCAAAAACATTTTTCTCTCGACAAAAATGAACGCACCACGAAAGTTTTCACGGCAAAAAAGTGTTCCCTTTTCTTTTTTTTCGACGAAGAATTTTTACTTTTTTTAATTTTAAATCGTTATTTTCGGCATTTTAACTATTTTTAATAATTTTTTTAATCTTATTTTCGGTTCATTCAGGTCTGAAAGTACCTTGAACGAGCAAAAAAATAATTTTTTTCCAACTTTTATTTTTGACCTGCCGATCTCTAGATTAATTCTTGCAACGAAATTAAAAGCTACAGTAATCAAAAACAAACCTTGATGGAATTGACTGAACTCCAAATTCTGTAGCACATCTCGGAGTTTCATAACTTCCATCTTTCCAAAGATTGATATATTCATTGTAGAAATGAATATCACCATACATTTCACTATTTGGATCAGATCCAACCCCTCCGGCATCCTCAGAAACAACCCCATTTGAAGGTGATGAAAGAAGATAAGGTCGGGAAGGGTCAAGGGCTTTCACAACTGGACCAATTGTATCTCGATAAAGTTTGACATAATCATTGATGACCTCAGTCATACTGTAATTTGGGACATACCACCATCCTGACATGATCGCCAATTCATTTTCATTATTTCCAGCCCAAACAAGAATTGATGGATGATACCGTAATCGACTGACTTGGGTGTTGGTTTCGGCATAGACATTTGAGAGATATTCAGAATCGACAGGATAAAGAGAACATGCAAAAAGCATATCATGCCATAGAAGGATGCCATATTCATCTGCCAATTCATAAAAATCATCCGCTTCAAAAATCCCACCACCCCAAACTCGAAGGGCATTCAAATTTGCTTCTTTTGATGATTTGAGCAAAAACTTTGTTCGAAAAGTAGAATCCCTTCCGGGGAAATCTGAGACTTCAATAAAATTTGAGCCTTTTAAAAAGATTGGAACTGAATTAACTTTGAAATAAAAATGCCGGCCTTTTTCGGTCCTGGTTGGATCTACCAAATCCTGGATTAGCTCAACATATCTAAATCCAATCTTCTTTTGAGCACTTGAAAAAACTGCTGAAGTCGAAGTTGAAAGAATATTCGTTTGAAGAGTATAAAGTTTTTGGCTACCGTATCCATTTGGCCACCATAGTTCAATCGAAGCTTCTGGAACGGTAATTTGATGCGAGACATTTGTAACTCCAGATTTATCACATGTAATCCGGAAATCTTTTGAATCTTTTAGGGATATTTCTGGGAGGGAAGATGACAATGTAAAAGCAATCGGGTCACGGGGATTACAAAATATTTCAACATCAATTTGAACAATAAATTTAGAAGGTTCATGTGTGATCAGCGGTGACATTTGTTTTAACAAAATTGAATCAGATGAATATGAAATCCAGACATCTTTCCATATTCCCATTGTTGGAAAAGACTAAAAATTTTAAGGGATAAAAGAGAGACTTAATGTTCACTTAATTCAATAAAATATATAGTACGGTATTTTGGATACTGTAGGTTCAATTTTGTACAAATTTACATAAAAGTGTGATATCGATTTTAAAAATTTTGATTTCGAATATCCTAATCTGATTGTGGTATGCAAATTTATTAAATGTCCAAAAACTTTACTGTTTATTCTTTTCGCATAAAATCTACCGTACCCTTCAAAGCTTAAAAACTTACCGGTCCCCAATCCCATGAAAATGAAGCTTGTGCCTTTCTTAAAAATTGTGGATGTGGTTCACCATTTTGAATATTCAATGGAAAATCTGGTGGTACAATATGTCCATATCGAGCTTTATAAACATCAGATTGCCTTTGGGCATATGTAACAGGTGAAGTAAAATCAATTCTTAAAGTATTTCCAGATGGCTTTAAACGACCCTTTAAATCAACAGAACAATCAATAAATTGATTCTTAGAATTTAAAACAAAAACATTGTTGATATAAACCGAGGCAATTGTATCCAAGCCAGCAAAATTTAAACGAATTTGTGAAGCTTGAAGGGCTTCAGCTGGGACATCGAAAGTTCGAGAATAACTCCAATCTGTTTTTCCAACCCATGCATACGCAACATCGTTACTATCCTTTAAGGGGTCATCAATTATATTGTTTCTAAAAAATAGGTATTAGTAGTCTTAAGTTCAAACCTCTTTCAACTCATATGCAAATTTACAAAATTTGAGATTGTATCTCCTTTACAAAAAAGGTAGATTCCCAAAGTTATGCAAATTTGAATACTGTCCTGCCACAGAGTGTATTCCATAAAACAAACCTCCACAAATCAGTATAAATATCACCAGGAACATTACCGTAACCCTTTAAAGAAGTATTTTGTGTTGCATAAAATGACCAAGTTTGATTATTATTATCAGAATTTAAACTAAATTTTTGTTCAATTCCAACACAAAATTGCACCGCCAAAAAACAAAAAACCCAAAATATTCGTTCAAGCATTTTTTTAAAAAGCAGCTAAAAAAATTATTGTTTATTTTTACAATTTTTTTTCAAAATGCACGAAAAAATCAAATTTCAACAAATCTAACAAGAGAAAAAATGTGTGTTTGAAAATTTGAAAATTTTACGCGCTTTTTAAAGCTTAAAACATTTTTTAAACAAATCAAAGCAATAATAAAAAAGAACTTTTGGATTGAAAATTTTAATCAAAAAAATCAGATTAAAATTTCCGCAATCAAAACAGAGTTCCTTTTAAAAAGGACAAAAAATCTTTATTGAATGCATTTTTTCAAAAAAAAACTTCAAAGAATGCTTGCCTATTTTTTGATAAGAAAAGATTAAGGAACAGCAGCAAAAAAAAAGTATTTAATCATGGCTGAGTCTTGGGTTTAAAAAAAGGTAAAAAATATCAAAAAAGGAACTAAAAAATAACAATCACCACGTTTTTTCTCTTTTTTTTCTTTTAATGTTTGTTTTTATCTTTTCTTTTTTTTCTCTCTCAAAAAAATCATCAAAACTAGAAAAGAAACATACTCAACTAACTCTTCTCTTTTTTCCCCAACCCTTTTTCAGATAAAATTTTCGTTTTGTGTACTTTGTATTTTTTATAGCATTATTGAAAATCAAATAAAAAAATTGGTTATCAATTGTTTTATATTTCTTTCTACATCAAAAAAATGAGATGTTTGTTTTTGTTTTAATTGAAAGAGAATGAAAGAAAGAAATGAGTTTAAATATGTTTGAAAGGGAAAAAAATCGCCCACATTAAGCTAAATATTTTTGGTTTTAAATTCTCCAAATTAAATTACGAAAAGGAATTGTTTTTGAATTTTTGAACTGATTCAAAAATCTTTTACAGTATTCATTTTTTTGAAAAAGAAATACCGAAAAATTTTTTAAAAAGCATCACTTGTCATTAAATATTTTAAATCATAACCAAGACACTCCCTTTTATAGCTATCATAAAAACTGTTTTAAGACAATCATGCTGTCGTAAAAATGCTTAAAAAGTTAGGGTTTTACGTCATTTCATAATTTTCGATATCATAGTTTACTTTTTCTAAGTTAATTTTGTTAAAAAAATAAGTTTTGATTTATGCAAAATAAAATATGCCCAATTACAGTAATTGCTAATACATCTTTTTCAACTTTTTAGTTTTCAATTTAAAGGTGTACTGTAATTTTAAAAATTAATATAGTGTTTGTTTAGTACTGTAATGATAAACAAAACATAAAATTTATTGATAAAAAATAATTTAAATAATAATAATAATAAAATAAACAAAATATATGGGAAATGTATTTGTATTTTTAAAAAAACTAATCTGCCGCAGTTTCTTCTTCATCGGGTTTTTTAATTTCAACATCAGAAGTTGCCATTTGTTTCGATTTACTTTCAGCTGCAAGTTGTTTCCATTTTCCGAGATTTTGTCTAAAAATCTCTTCGGGTCAGATTACTGTGTAATTAGATGGATAGAAACAAACTTTGATCGATCAAGTAATTGAGCAGTTGCTGGTAAAACTTGTGCAATTAAATCAAAACAAACCAAACAAATTCCTTGCAAAAATCCAACTTGTAAATCCGGCATTTGTGCGGCCTTTTCCCGATCCATCATCGGAATTGGGGAGGCGCCATTCTTCTTTTCGGCATCTCCTTGATCATAAAATTCTTGAAAGATGACCTTTACAGTATCAGTTTGAATGGACCATGGCTTTGCAGATGCCACCAAATCGCAGGATGTCATTAGCAAAGCCTGTGCCAAAGCCCGATGATCCTTTCGTTCCCATTCAAAATTCCCTTCGGCAAGAATATCTCTCATTCGATCTTTATTCTTAAAAAACAGGGCCAAATCTGTTGCAAGAATAAAATGCTTCATTAAACTTAGACATTCTTTGTACTGTTCTCGGGTCAAGGATTGTAAAATATTATGGCCTTCTTGTTGCAAAATTGTTACAGTTTGATTAAAATGATGATGTTCCATGACTGAAGTGGAATAAATCATCGCCAACGGAGTTGACATGGATTTCATATAGGCATTATTTTTACCCCTAAAATATTACTTTTTGGTGTTTGGAAAAATTGATAATTGATTACTAACAAAAATTTGCATAAAATACTAAAAGCTACTTTTGTGCAAGTTTAACCTGGTTAAATTAGCATAATGAAAATGTAAATACCATTACTACAAATTTTGAAGTTTTGATGAAACTTATTGCAAATTTGCATATTTTCGAAAAATTAAATTTTCAAAATTTATAAATTTTTTCATCAATTTCGATATCCCATAAAACTTTACAATAACAAACCTGTGATCCAAATCATGACACAAGCAAGCAATATACAAAGCAACTTCTTCAATTAAACTAAAAATATGGGTCTTCCTTAAAGTTACAAATGAGCAATGCGCAACAGTCCAGCCATGACTCCAATTATGATATCTGTAAACCATGACAGATTTTAACATTATTACCATATTACAGTAATCTTCTACTTACGGTACAACACGATAATTTTTTCGAACTGTTAATACAAATCGGATTAGGTCATCATGAGGATATTGAAATTTATCTCGAAAAAGTGTATCAAACATGTACACGGCATACAAGGGCTTTTCAACGGCACTCAAAGAATATGCATTAAAATCAAAATTCTCCAACAATTGAAGGGATTCTGCTTGAGGGACCTGTAATTATCTTAATAATTATTACTGTAAAATGATAAAATGTAGAATTACCGCCTTTTTCAGCTTATTTACTTCATCAGAATTACAGACGCCATGATATGATAAAACTTCCATTGCAACACGATGTTTAATTTCAGATCGACGAATTTTATCGTATAATTTTGCATGATGCAATGCAAGACCACAATAAACGGCAAATGTTTCAAAGGCTTCTTCATCAACTTGTGTAAAAGGGCCACCACCTTTTTTATTCACCATTTGCATAACTCCCATTACGCTTAAATATTATTATTATTGATTTTTAATTACTTTTGTGTATGTTGAAAGATATGCTCAAGAAAATCTATATTTCGTAAAATTTCAATCTCGCTATTACAGTATCAGCTTCATATGGTAATATGCTAATTTGCAGCACTGAAGCTTATGGAGAAAAACTCCTAGCCATTATGTCGAGAAACTATGTAAATTTTTTTGCCCTAATTATTCGATAAGGCATCTTTTCCCACAATTTGCAAATTTGCATATTATCATACCATTGCTTTTCAAAGTATTCATTTTTAGGCTACAGTAGTCAACTTTTGCTTTCCCAAATCCCTGTTGCAAAAATTTCATTTTTGTTACTATATTCTTTCCTGACTCATTTGTACAAAAAAGCATTACTTAACAAAATATTAAAACAAAGAACGTCATGACTTTCTTTCTTTGTTAAAAATCAAACAAAAATATATTCCCTTGAGGGAAAGGAAAGTACTATTTGCTTTCAAAAGTAATACTTTTTTTACCACAAAAATATTACTTTTGAGCTTTTAATCTTTAATTATCTCTTTGTATTTTTTGCTTAAAACAAAGAAGAAATCTGTTACAGACGCAATTTAAATACAAAATATATTTTTTATACAGTAATCTCTTTTTGTCATTGACGTCTTTGGTATTATCCCATTTTTATTAAGTCATAGGAAAATCCCTTTTTCAGTAAAAAAATACATACCATTTTCGAACAAAAATTGGCATACATAAAATTGTTGTTGTGTGATAACCCGTTTTACTATCAATATCAGAATTAAATCGATCATCTTCATAGGCATTGGCGATATTGACACCTTCTCCAGAAGTTGCAACATGCCCAGCAATTCCTTTTCCCATTGGAAATCGAAATTCTTTTAGGCCATCAGTTGAAATTGAAACATTTGCAGAACCTTCGACCCCGCTATCGAAGATTCGAGAATAAAGTTCATTTGTTCGATGATCCACAAAAAATAGGGATGCTCGATCCGCGTCAACAAGTTTTTGGGCAAATTGTAACACTTTTGAAATTAGTACTTCTGTTCTTTCAATGTCTAAAAAGATTTAGGATAACGGTTAATGGAACAAAAAATTTGCATAAACAAGGAAGCTAATCGTTCAAATCATGGCAGATATGGAGTTTATGATTTTTCGTAAAATCGAAATTTTGATTTTCTGTATATCCCTAACATCACTGTATTACAGTATACTAACTGACCTTGAAAAAGTGATCGAACAACTTCCAACAAAAATGCATTGAGTTTTCGCTGTCGAGCAATAAATTCAATGTCTTCTGGAGAGGGGGATGGAGTTGTTGGGGGTTGGGTGCCATTACTTTTAGCTTCATGTCGACGATATAACTAAACATTGTGGAAATTACAGTAACCCAAATATCATTACAGTAATCCCGAGAAACTTACTTGACTAAAATACACACAAGCAGAAGCCCATTTTTCAAAAAGTCCCAAAAATATTCGATCTCGATCATTGATAACTCCAAAGAATCGAATTTCACCCAATTTCTTTTCGGTCGGATCAATCAAAGGCAAAATGAATCCAGGGTCACGACGATGCTTTCGAGCTTTTCGAAGTTTTAAAGCTCCTGTTTCTTCTTTCATCACACAAACCGATTCATCACCTTCCCTTCCAGGCACAAGAAGTTCAAATTTCTCACAATTTGCTAATCTCGCACATGCCGAAGCCATTTCATATAATATTCCATTTCGAGTTTTATAAGCTGATAATAATAAATCTCGGGGTTCATCGAGTAAATTTGTTGAACTCTGTAAAAATACATTTTTGAACCAAAGGGTTTTAGAAACAGTTATTTTAAGATATTTTTGGAAATCTTTTTGCAAAAGACAGTAACTTTTTAAAAATAGAAACAAACACTTTGGTTACCGTATATATCTTTGTTACTATGGATACTGTAACCCTATAATTTTTAAAAACTTTAGTAACTTTTAAAAATAAATATTATTAACAATTCTGAAAATAGAGTAAACGTAGCAATTTTCTGAGATATATTATGCAAATTTGTTTAAACAGATTTGTCAAACTGTAAGTTACAGTATCCTTTAAAGGGTTAAAAAAGTAAAAAATACTCATATCCTTTTACCAAAGTAATTTTAAAAGTTTTACAAAGCTTAAGAATAATTAATTGCAAAAGGTTTGGTAAAGTGATACAGTAATCAAAGGTGAATATCTGTTTTTAAACATTTAAACTCTTCAAGCATTACATGGTATACGGTAGCAACTGTTAAAAAACTGATAAAATGATTAAAAAAATATATGACAAACTTTAAATAAAAATAAAAAAAACTTACAATAGCTGAAGAAGAAGCAGATTTTCGAATTTTATGTGAATCTCTTCTCCATGACCATCTTTGAAAGGATTCATTTGAAATTTGTGTGGAGGTGACAAAATTTTCAAGAAAAGTTGGATTATTTAAAAGATATTCTCGAACTTGCTCCGGAGAAATTTCAACTTTATTACTCATTTCTTTTCTTTTCTTTTTATTAAATGTTTAATTCTAAAAAATCAAAACAGTGTTAAATTTCAAAATAAAGAAGAAAGAAAGAAGACGGAAGTTTAATGAACAGGAAAAATAATTCTTTCTTTTCTTTCTTTTTTTTCTAGCTCAACAATTAAAGCAGAGTAAAATTACTTTTTTAAAAAAGTCATCAGTAAAATTTTCTCTCTTTGCAACAAAAAAAGGTTTTTTAGGCTAAAATAAAACCGAAAAGGTAACAGAAGAAAGAAGACCCTTAAAAAGAAGAAGAAGTGTAAAATTTGTCTTCTATTTTTTTGTCACATTGGAAGGTGAAGCCACAGCTACCATGACAACATATATTTTTTACAGAGATATATAAAATATAAATGTATGTATTATTATTATAATAATAACGTCAAAGAATCTTTTTTTCAAAAAAATGGTAATGTGCTTATTTAAGATTTTTTGTTAGATATATAGGTACACTTTATCCCCCGGACAATCCCCCTTTGGCTATTTTCCCTTTCCTTCTTTTACCATCAACGACGACGACAACGACGAAAACATTTGGAAGAAGTCAATCAAAAATATTAAATTTAGTCAGGCTAAAAGCGGATTTTCTTTTCCCAAAGATGGTGTTGATGATGATGAAAAAGGAAGCCATTCAGATACAACAACGAAATTTTTACTTTTCCTTTTAAAGTACTTAATTTATTAATATTTTTTTCTTTAAAAGAAGCCGACGACAGTAATTACATAAAAAAAGCACCGTAATAAATGTATATTTTATTTGTTCACAAAATGTTAAATCCATTTTAACGTCAAAGTTAATGCTCGTTTTTGTTTTTGGATGTCACCCTTTCAATTAATAGCGTTTTAAAATAGCGTTGACACTATCCACTTTTAGAATTGTTCTTCTGTTATCCATTGTGTGGAAAAGTATTGAAATTTTATAGAATTTATAACGCGCCAATCGGAATGTATTTTGAAGATATTTAAAAGCATTACATTTGAACATAACTTTTGATGATATTAATCATAACATCAAAAGTAATGTTTAAATGCAATTTCAAGTCTTACGAAGATACAGTTCGTGTTTGTGTTGTTTTTTTAAAATTAAATCAAATATTCAAAAAATATCAATCAAAAAATGATCTTTCTTTTGTGAAAAGATTTTTCTATATAAAACGATTGTCGAATTTGTAAAAAACATTAAATTAAACTATAAGAAATGAAGTTCGTTTGACTGAAAATCAAATGTTATTGTTTTACTTTTAAATTAATGCATTTTGAAACATTGTTCGAATATTTTAGATAAATTTAAAAATTCGAAAAAAAGCATGTTGCGAATGTTTGAAAGGAATTTTCAAAGTTTTTCATTTTGATGATTATGAATTTAAATTTTATCCTAAGACCATTTTTCAAAAAATTCGTGAGCATACCAAGATAAAAAATCAAACATTATAAAAGCGATTTTTTGTAAAAATCGGACATTGTACCGGATTTTGAAAAAAATGAATTTCAAGTTTGAAGGCTAATTCTTCGTATATATACTAAATCGAGGTCGTAGATCACGAAAATGAAGTCGGTTTTGGCCAAAAATGCCATGGCACGGAGATATGCCATGGTATGCCCCCTATAGTGCCAAAAATCACATTTTTTAAAAAGTGCCATAAAATGTATATGGATCGACTCCCCTCAACCCAGGGAGTCATAATATAACAGATTTGACCGTTTAAACTCATTTTTTCGAGTTGTTATTAGGCTTCAAAGTTGGTGGTATACGGTAATTGGGTAAAATGACAGAAAATGTTACTTACGGGCATACTTTGTTTTGGTCTCATTCAATTCTCCAGATAATTTTGCATATATGTGGGTAAAAATGAATGAAAAAAAGTGAGGCTGCGAGGGTGTTTTCTCCCTTTGAAACCAAAATCTGTATCTCCAGCATCATGTTGGGGGCATAACTCAATGATAATGATAGATATTGACGTGCAGTGGCTTTTTTTATGTAAAACTATGCTAATAAATGAATTCTGGACAGTTTCAACACTTTTGGATACGATTTTGAAATATGGCATCAGCATGAAATTTCAAAATTTCGCAACATTAACCTCTTGGCAAAAAATCAAAGTTATGTTAATTTTTCTTAAAAAATATAAGAATTAGTGCTTTTAAAATGTAAATTAGATACAGAAATATCATATAGAAGCATAAAACACTCAATTCCAGCACTTATTGATTTTTCCGGATACGTCGAAATTTACCACTTTTTTGGTGAATTTTCAACGTATCAAAATGGTGTCAAAACTAAAAGATATCAACATTTTTAGATGTCTACAATAAAATTAAGCATGTTTGAGCCATGGCATTTTTGGCCAAAACCGACTTCATTTTCGTGATCTACGACCTCGATTTAGTATATATACGAAGAATTAGCCTTCAAACTTGAAATTCATTTTTTTCAAAATCCGAAAAAACAGCAAAAAAGTTCGAAAATTACAAAAAATCGCTTATAACATAAATGTGTATCAAAATAAAAAAACAAAAAATTCAACATTAGAAAAGATCACAATCTCTGAACAAATCAATTTAACTATGATATAGTATGAATTTACTTTTTTAAATTGAAAATGACATCAACATATTCATTTTTTTCCCAATTTTTAAATTTAAAAAGAAACGGATTTAATAATGTTTCACAAACATCAATGCAATTCAAAACAAGAGGAAGAGGTAAACTTCAAATGCAATTCAAAACAATGAAAAGATACGCTTGTATGGTTGTTTATTTTTAAATTTCTATAAAATATTCAAAAAATATCATCAAAAATATTAGATTTTTCTTTCATAAATTGCCGAAAAACATTAAACTATAAAAAATGAAGTTTGTTTGAGTGAAAATCGAATGTTATTCTTTAAACAACGCAGTTTTCTTTAAAATTTATTGCATTTTAGAAAAATTGTCTGAATATTTTATATAAATTTAAAAATCCAAAAAACGCATGTTTCAGATGTTCAAACTGAATTTCCGAAATGCATTTTGAAGATGAACAAAGATTTGTATTGTAAAATCTGTTAAAACAGTTGAACTAAAAAGCGAAGAATACACATGGTACATCAATTTGTTAAAATCGTTTTATGGATTTAATGAAAACCAACAAAAATTAATGTTCATGGCACATATTTAAAACCCAATGAACAATATAACTAAGAAACAATGTTGTTGCTTGCAGCATGGAAAAGGAATGAAGTGTTGACGACCGGGCAAAGTACTAATTGAATAAAGGATCAATGTATTAAATTAAATACCGTACACAAAATGTAATGTCATTGACATTGTCAATTACTTTACAGCTATAAATTTTTAAAATTGTGAATTAAGAAGTTTTTTCTCTCTCATCAAATTTAATTTCAAGCTTAAATAAAATACATTTAATGCTTGTTTCGTTATTTTTTAAAAATTCATATAAAAAATTCAAAAAAAAATTATTTTTCTTCATTAAAAAAATTTATTCATAAAAAATGATATCATCAACTTCTGAAAAAAATTAAACTATAAGAACTGAAGTTTGTTTGATTAAAAATCGAATGTATTTCTTTAAATTTTTGCATTTCAGAAAAATTCTTTGAATATTTTATATAAATTAAAAAACCGAAAAAAAAAACACATTGCAGAAGTTCGAACTGAATTTCTCGAGGTTTTCTTATTTGAAGAGTATGATTTTATACCAGCAATTGTTTTTCAAAATATTCGTAAGCATACGAAAACGGCAAATTAATCATTTTGTGTATTGAAATGAATATCAAAATTCACATAATCGAAGGTGGCGACGGTCGGGCATCTCTCATTATGACCAAAGATAAAGATATCGATCTAGTTCTTTTATTTACAAGTAGAATCAATATTAACATAATACCCATGTGGATAATGCGACTTCCATTTTTATTGAGAATCTGGATATCAAAAAAATTTAGGATAAAATTAGTTTGTCATTTTTCCCAACACATAGTTAATGATGATAAAAAGGGAAGCCATTTCAGTAAAATATCAACAAAGACATTTTCACTTTTCCTTATAAAGCATTTAATTTATTAATACTTTTAAAAACAGAGATATAAAAAACCGAAAACAATAATCATATAAAAGCACAGTAATAATAATTATAAATATGTATGAAATTTCATAATGCACAGTATCTTATTTCTTCTTTGCAATTTTCGGGAATGCCGTGGTAATCATTTTTGTTTGTGGTGTTAATGCTGCACGAATTGGTTCAAATAATGTATTAATCTGTTCTGTTACAAATGGCTTCAAATCAGATGGATGAATTATTTCTTCTGTGAAAGCTGCTTCAATTGCTTCATAATTCGGAAAGGCAATATTTCCACCATATTTTTCATCACGTTTAATTGTAACTTCTAAAATACAAAATTATATTATTTACAACTTCAACAACAAAGATTTACCATTTCCTTCTTGAAGTGGAAAGATGATTAAACGTGTAAGATCAAGTGCAACATTTTCTTTGATATTTTTCGGTTCACAAAATGAACTTCCAATCTTTTTATTAATTTGTTTTGTGGTATCCATTGGATCAAGATGAAATTCAGGATTACTTGCTGACATTCTTTCACCATTCATTCCAGGAATTGAAGGGAATATTAAAGCAGCTTGTGAAGGAAGGCCAACTCCTTTGCATAACTGGAAAAATGGTATACTGTAATGAAATACTGCAGTAAAAATATTAATGTACCTGTTGACCAAGAATAACAAAAGGTCGTTGCTCTTCACCAGTAATTAAAAGATCAACATCAGAAAAATGAACATCCAATGCATGATACAGTGGACATAAATGTGTTGCAAGGGTATTTCCTTCAACAATTGATGATTCATCTTTTGTTACTTTACTTGCCATTTTGTACATTTCCAATGTAAAATCCCTAAGAAAGTACCATACTATTACGGTAATAAAAAAAGATGAACAATTACCTTTCATATTGATTTTCTTTGGAATGTCGAATTGGAACATTTTCTAAAGAAATTGCAGACATAAATTGTTTCAAAGCTTCTTCATAATATTTAGCTCGAGCTTCAAGAGCATTCCAGGGGCATTTGCCATTGTCAAGAAAACCTCCAAGATCAGAAATAAGAATTGAGCATTCACAATTTAAAGCTTGTAGCCTTTTAAGTTGAAGTAAACCAGCCAAATGTCCAAGATTTACTCGACCTTTTGCAGATACCCGCCAAAGAACTTTAATCGGTCCATCAGAGTTAAGCTTTTGATAAAGTTTTGCACTGGTAATCAACTAAAAATAAATTGATTACTGTAAGGGAATAAAAAAAATGAAAAACATTACAAACCTCAAAATCACTTTTGATCTGTTGCATTCGAACACCACCAATGTCTTGAAGTTCTAGCATAGTTTGAAAGCCTTCAGCAAGTTCACTGGTATCCAAAACAGGTGGATCACAATATGCCTGATCCATAATATTACGTAATTCATCATTTTCACATTTCTCTTGAACTTTTGTCAAAATTCCGATCAAAAATGCTTTTAAGAATTCTTTTAATTGTTCAGCAGAAACCGCTTCTTTCTTTTCAAAAGCTTCAACAAGTTCTTCATAGGTACTGTAGCTGTGACCTCCAAGATCAATAAGTCTTGGACTAACAATAGGAAAGACAACAAAACGGAAAAATTGTAGCACACCATTTTCTTCTGGATTTCCTTTCACACATACAGAGCTATCAATTTTAGATGAAACAACATTTGGTTTATCAAGTAAATCAATTTTTGAATCAAGCTCTGAACTGCTCATCTTTCCACCCGTTAAACCAGGAACCATAGGATTCATTAAATGCCATCGCTTTCCAAGCTTAATTTTCGGAAGTTGTTCTTCAGCAAGAATAAAAATTTTTCTCTGATCAACACCACCAAATTGTCCATCAACTTTAAGGTATTGTTCATCGACGGCTTGAAGCAAAGGATAAAGAAGGCCACTGAGTAATGGGCTGGCAACTTGTTTAACAACTTCAGCACCAGCTCGTAAAGCATCCCGTTGACTAATATGTCCGCAAAGTTTTAGAACATCTTGTGTATATGGTTCAGAGAGTTGATATGAGCTACCAAGTTGAAAGGATAACTTTTCAATTGGAACATCCAGCGAAGAAAGAAGAGCTTTGATAACCCTTTGATAATATTCGACCCGGTATTCAAGCATTTCAAAAGTACTTTTCAAGTTATCAAGGAAAGCATGAACATCTGCGAATAGAATTGTAACCTGAAAAGAGTAATGTTAAAGCAATAATGGAAAATTAGGATAGTTCAGATATGAATTTAGCAGAATATCCGAAACATAAGAAATTCCTCCATCAGATTTTTTATTTTGATGTAGAATCTTGTTAAAGATGTAAATCAGATTTTCTGTTATTCTCCAAAAACTGCAGACGTCAATTTTGGAAAATACCCAAACAAAAGCTAAGGCTTACTTTAATTCCAGCATTAAGAAAATCTGCAATCTTTTGCATTGGAACCATATATCCAACATGTGGCTTTCCAGTTGTTGCAGTACCCCAATAAACATGAATATTTTTACCAGTTGAAAGTTGCTTTGATAATTTATCAACTCCCAATGATTCCTAAAAAATAAAGTAAAATTAATTTGAAAATTGAGAGCTGCAAAAAAATTACTTGAAGATTTCGAAGAATTAATTCCTTTCTTTCTTGATCCGCTTCTGATAATTCTATCACTTCAGCCATGGCAATACTTTCAAAGAGCTAAAGAAAAGATAGGTGAAAAAGGCTGGATTTAAAAATGATGTAAATTTTTGCATCATTCAATGTTGAACATTTTCAACGTTGTGTTTGGCAAAATGCGTTAAAACGTTTTTTGAGAGAATGGAAGAAAAAAAATGATGAGAATTATTTTTACTTAAACTTGAAAATTTGAAAGAGTTTTTTCAACACACTTTTAAATCTCTCTCTTGTTAGTATTTTTATCATCAAATTTATTTGTATCATTTTATCTTTTATATCCAAAAAACTATAATCAAATTTCTTCCAGAAATCAACAACAACAATCATGCCTGACTATCTTGGAGATGATCAACGTAAACAGAAGAAAGACAAGAAAGAAGAAGATGACAAGCCCTTTCAAGGTAATATAATCTTTATACACTCTTAATTTTATTAACTTCACATGGCATTATTGGCAGCATATCCCTCGAGAGCATTAAAATAAACAATTTTTACTGTAGCATTGCTCGCTGTCGATCGGATTTAAATCCTTAATGCTTTTGTCCTTTGAGCTTTTTTTATCTCTGCCTATCACCTCTTGTTAAACTTTCCCTTTTTTTAGCTCTCGATGAAGGTGATATTGCTGTTTTAAAACGATATGGCCAAGGACCATATTCTGAGCAGCTGAAACAACTTGAAACCGATATTGAAGATTGCCTTAAACGTGTCAATGAACTTTGTGGTGTTAAAGAAAGCGATACTGGATTAGCTCCTCCTGCATTATGGGATATTGCAGCAGATAAAGCCGCCATGCAACAAGAACAACCATTACAAGTTGCACGTTGTACAAAAATTATTCAAACTGAAGGTCAAGAGCCTCGTTACATGATTAATGTTAAACAATTTGCAAAATTTGTTGTTGATCTTGCTGATACTGTTGCACCTACTGATATTGAAGAAGGAATGCGGGTTGGTGTTGATCGTAATAAGTATCAGGTTAGATAATTATTATTTTTTGTAGTAGCCTCAAAGGGATTTTTTAGATTCATTTACCATTGCCAGCAAAGATTGATCCAACTGTAACAATGATGCAAGTTGAAGAAAAGCCAGATGTTACATATGCAGATATTGGTGGTTGCAAAGAACAAATTGAAAAACTTCGTGAAGTTGTCGAAACTCCATTATTACATCCTGAACGCTTTGTTAATCTTGGTATTGAACCTCCAAAGGGTGTCCTTCTTTATGGTCCTCCTGGTACTGGCAAAACACTATGTGCTCGAGCTGTTGCAAATCGTACTGATGCTTGTTTTATTCGGGTTATTGGATCAGAATTAGTTCAAAAATATGTTGGTGAAGGAGCTCGTATGGTTCGTGAACTCTTTGAAATGGCTCGTACCAAGAAAGCTTGTCTTATTTTCTTTGATGAAATTGATGCTGTTGGAGGTTTGAATATTATACTTAACTTTGCTTGC
The DNA here is from genome assembly GCA_024447195.1 of Panagrolaimus sp. LJ2414. NCBI lineage: Eukaryota > Metazoa > Nematoda > Chromadorea > Rhabditida > Panagrolaimidae > Panagrolaimus > Panagrolaimus sp. LJ2414. The sequence goes on along the minus strand of JAMRXY010000001.1, from coordinate 1,380,308 downwards.
AGTTACTGTAACTAATATCTTTTTAGGAGCTCGTTTTGATGACGGTATGGGAGGTGATAATGAAGTTCAACGTACTATGCTTGAACTTATCAATCAATTAGATGGTTTTGATCCTCGTGGTAATATTAAGGTAAATTTGAATTATACTGTAACAACTATAACACTTTTATTTTTAGGTTCTTATGGCAACAAATCGTCCCGATACTCTTGATCCTGCGCTTGTTCGTCCTGGGTAAGCTTTATTTATATTAATGATATACATTTATTGATCAATTTCTTTTAGACGTCTTGATCGTAAAGTTGAATTTGCGTTACCAGATCTTGCTGGACGTGCACATATCTTTAAAATTCATGCAAAACAAATGAGTGTTGAACGTGATATTCGTTATGATTTATTGGCTCGTCTATGTCCTAATAGTACTGGTGCAGAAATTCGTAGTGTTTGTACTGAAGCTGGAATGTATGCAATTCGTGCTCGCAGAAAGGTTGCAACAGAAAAAGATTTCTTGGATGCTGTGAACAAAGTTATCAAAGGTTATGCTAAATTTAGTGCTACTCCACGATATTTGACACATAATTAAATTAATTTTATCTATTTATCGGTGTACTGAATTAATTGTAATTTATTTTTCACTGATTATTATTTTGTGCATGTGAATAAATGATTAACTTAAAAAAATGTGTGTTTTATTGTTTTACAGTTTATTATAGTTGACAGTATGACCAAAAAATGGCTTTAATTTTTTGTTGAATCTTGATAGGATGTGAAATTGTAGGATTTACAGTATATTTTACTGTTTATCATTGTTAAAAATAACTAAAAGATTAAAAATGTAGAATTTAAATTGAATCTCATCAAAATTTAAAAACGTTATACTTTTTTCTTGTTCCACTGTTAAAAGGGGTCTTGACACGAAGAGTCTGTCTAAGGATACGGTAGCAGTCTTTTTGTGTCCTTTTTTTCGTCCACCAATTTTTAACGTGCTTTTTTAAAACTTTGTTCCATTCATTTTTTTTATCAAACTTTTATGTTTTTTTAATATTATTTATCTCTAAATTTTTCAGGGTACATCTTTCTTAATCTTACATCATGGTTCGTGGTCCAAAGAAGCATTTGAAGCGCCTTGCGGCACCAAAGAATTGGATGCTTGATAAACTTGGAGGTGTCTTCGCTCCTCGGCCAATGTCCGGACCCCACAAGCTTCGTGAATCTCTTCCACTTGTTTTATTCCTTCGTAATCGTTTGAAGTATGCTCTTTCATACAATGAAGCAAGAAAAATCTGCAAGCAACGTCTTATCAAAGTTGATGGTCGAGTTCGAACTGAAATGCGCTTCCCAGCTGGATTTATGGGTATGAAACTGCTATTTGCTGTCATTTATTTCTATAATCTTTTATTAAATTTTAGATGTCATCTCCATTGAAAAAACCAATGAAAGCTTCCGTCTTCTTTATGATGTTAAAGGTCGTTTCACCGTTCATCGTATCGGCAAAGAAGAAGCTCAATTTAAACTTCTTAAAGTTATCAAGACTGGTGTTGGAGCTAAAGGCATCCCATTCATTGTAACCCATGATGGCCGTACTATTCGATATCCTGATCCTCATATCAAGAACGATGATACTGTTGTCTTCAACATTGAAACTAACAAAATCAGCGACTTCGTCAAATTTGATTCTGGTAATGTCTGCATGGTCACTGGAGGTCGTAACATGGGTCGTGTCGGAATCGTAGGACATCGAGAACGCCATCCTGGTTCTTTCGATATTGTTCATATCAAAGATGCTGTCGGCAATGTCTTTGCAACACGGTAAGCTTCATCATAGAAGGTCGGGGCCCTAAGGCATAACTATCCGATCGAGGTTGGTTTATCCTGGGTCCATTCAGTGTTTCTATTTTTCTTTCACGACAACATTAATCTTTTTTTCAGATTGAGCAACGTCTTCATCATTGGAAAAGGCTCCAGCTCTATTGTTAGTTTGCCATCTGGCAGAGGTATCAAGCTCTCAATTGCTGAAGAACGTGATCGTCGTATCGCTGCTAAAAAAGTTCATGCTTAATTTGAATGCTTTGTTTGTTTAATGTTGTTTTTTTGTTGGTGTTAAAGAAAATAAAAAGGTTTTAATAATCAATTTGTGTATTTCTGCATTACAGTAATCGTTGAAAGTCGTGCTTGTATTTTACGACTATTTTTTCCATGATTAGAAGATAAGATTTTTTATATTAGATGAAAGTAGCGTTGACGGCAAAAGATATTTGGCAGTTACTGAATGGAGTCTTATGTGTTTACAAACCACGGGACATTTCACTTGCTTCTATTAAGAAAAGGATTGTTAATCAAATAGTGGAAGAAGGCAATAAATATGATGATTCTGAGATTCCAATGATTGATATGCCAGTAGTGAAACCAGATCCAGAAACTGAAGCTTTACTCGTTGTTGGAACTCGTCGTCAACTTGATTATCGACATCATCCATTAATGGTTGGAAAAGCATTTCGAGCAGAAGATATTATGATTGAACAAATAAATGAACTTGAACCTGCAAGTTCGGGAGTTTGTGGTAGGCGCTTTTACGTGAAAAAGCGTAAAATAAAAGGGAAAATTTCAGCATTTGCAATTGGTTCAGAATGTTATAAATTAGATGATCTTCGACAGCAAGCGTGGATTAATACTTATCGAATGATTGGAAAATTTGGTGAACAAACAGATAAACATAATATTAGAGCAAAAGTTGTTGAAATAGCTGAATGGGGTTGGTTTTCGAATAAAATCTTACTTAAAGATGGCCGCGGGCCGACAAAACCCGGGCTTTGAAAAAATGGGCCCGTGTCCATCCTTAATCTTACTGTAATCATATTATTTTTAGAGCATGTAACTCGTCATAAACTTCAAAAATTACTAACTCGTCTTCGAGCACAATACAAACGAACTTCATTTGAATTGGCTGAAGTGGATATTAAAAGTCAAGCTGCATTTGAGCTTGCAAGAAAAGGTGTTCCAAGACCTCGAATTCTTGATACTCCAGTTGTTTACAATGCAACAGTAAATAATTTTCAAACTCCTTATTTTGGCCTAACTATTCAAGTTACTGGTGAAACTGATTATTTTCTACGGTAAAATTATTTTTTTAAATAAGAATTCTTAAACTACAACACAACACTTTTTCAGAGCTTTTATTCATGAATTAGGTCTTTCACTTGGTACTGTAGCTTGTACAAAACAACTTCGACGAATTCGAATGGATGTTTTGGGGAAAGATCATGCATTGCTGGATAAAGAATTAAATCTTGTAAATATTATTCGAAATATTTTATTATGCAATAAATCATTGGAATTGGGGAAAGCAGCAAAACAAGAACCGGTGATAAAAATTAAAAAATTGAATGAAATGGAAAGCAATAGCATTTTGGAGCAATACAAACCTATTCCATCTACAGAAGAAACTGAAGAAGAAGAAGATTGTCTAAGAATACCATGGGGACGTAAATATACAACGGTATAAAATTAAAAATAGGAATTTATATTGTATTACAAAAAATGTGTAAATAGTTAATAAATATATTTACAATAATTAAATAAAATTACTTTGAATCGGAACCTCGTGAACGTGGTCTTAATTGATGTTTGACTTTCTTTCTTTTTCGAATCTAAAAATATAAAGATTATATAATGAAGATACTGTAATTGTAAAAATAACTTACAGATTCTTTAAGTGATTTTGTCATTGGTTCAGCATTTGTTTCATATAGCTTGCAATTGGTTTCAACAATTTTAACATGCATATTTTCTTTCTTAATACTTTTTGAAAGTTGTGTTGGCTCTTCACAATAATTCCCTGAAGGCATTTGTTCAATTTCTCGTATTCTTTTATTCTTTTCTTGCTGAAATAGACTGAGGTATAAATTAATTTCTGGGATAAGGTATACTGTACAAGGTGATTACGATATTCTGTAACATGAAATATGTATTTTACTAACTACAGTTTGGTGTATGAAAGGTATGATACCGATCACGTAATCACTTTACATAGTAATCTCTTACCTGTGTAATAATATCAATATTTCCCATTTGTACAACTTTTACCTAAAAAATAATAGTTCATTTCTTATTACTATTACTACGAAACACCAATCAATAAACTTACCGGATCAACAACTTTAGGTTCTTCTTCAGCTTGAGTATTTGTGACATCATTGTCTTCAGCAGTTTTAAAATTTTCACCAAGCATCTTTCTTCTTTTTGCAGCTTTTCTGGAAGAGAAAGGAACCTTTTCATTTTCATCATTATTTTGTCCCCCACCAGCAGCCACTTCTGGAGGTCCTTCATCCAAGGAATGCGTTTTTGTATCCTTCTTTTCAGAATTTCCACCACCAAATTTATGCAAGAATTTCTTCAAATGCGATTCCTTCTTGGTTTTTTCTTCCTTTGATTTCTCTCTCTTTGATTTCTTTGAAGGTTTTCGACGAGGATTAATATTGTTATTATTCTTTTCCTTTGAAGTTTTGATTGATTTTTTATGAATTCGTTTTGAAGGATCACCACCACCTTTTTGATCATTTTGTACATGCTGAAATACTTATGTACATATTATTATATAATAGAATAATAGAAAGATTACCTGAGCTGCAGAAGCTGCACTTGGAGCAGAACCAATATCGCGAGTTGTTTCAGTTCGAGTTTTTGTTGTATTTGTTGCAGTAGTTTTTTGACGAAGTTCAGATCGATGTTGTGGATGAGCATTTTTTGGTGAATTTGGATCATATTTTTGTCTTCGAGGTTTTGCACATGTTAAAAGATGAAAGATTAGTAAAAATGTTGGAAAAAGTGTAATTTCAATGAATGCAAAAAGAATCATCGTGTCATCATTGATACTGTTGTTGCTGCTGCTGATGATACTGTGGATTAGGAATTGATGCATCAAAGTTAAGTTTTTCTTCTTCTTCTTTTTCTGTTACTGCCGATCTTTAACTTTCATTCAAAAAAATCAAAAAAGAAGTTATTTTTGAGGGAAATAAAATTTATTATTATTCCAGTGGCAAATTTTTTATTTTAATTTTTGATCATTTTCATTTGAATTTTTTGTCAAGTGAAAAATCGCAGACAAAAATTCCCGGTGGCATTTTAATTTATTGCTTTTCTTTTTGAGGAACAGAGGTATCGAAAAGCTAAACTTTATATTTCGCAAGAGTGAAAAAGAGAATTTTTTGATCGGATCTCATATATCCCCGATATCCGTCAATGAAAAGAAAGGAACAAATGTTGTTGTTTATTGTTTTTGTTTTGCTGCTTTCAGGTGTTATTTTTTTTCATCATTGGGCATCGAAAATCATGTTTTTATAGAGAGAAAGAGGAGTGAAAGGATCGGATAAAGTTTTGTTTTAATCCGTTAAAATGAAAAACAGGCGGAGACAGATTTTAACAGCATCAGTAAAAGGGGGATATAAAAAGGCAGATCTACAATGACCAATTCCTCAATTCACTTAAGTGTTGAATAAATAATATTGCCCGAAATAAATAAAAATGAATAGAAAAATTATTGTTCTTTGCTTTATTGGCCTTTTTGTTTTATCTGCTGTAAGTTTTATTATCTCTTATAAATGGCATTCAAAAATAGATGAGTTTAATTTTAGTTTGCTGATGAAATTGTTGGTGATAAGGTTGATGAAGGAATTAACAAAGCTTCAGCAGGCATTCAGAATGCTGCAGATTCAGTGAAAGAAAAAGCAGAAGAAGCAAAACAACGATTCCGACGGGATACTGTAGGAGATAAACTTAATCAAGGAATTGATTCTGCAAGTGAATCTGTTCAAAATGCTGCTGAATCAGTGAAAGATAGTGCAAAAGATGCCAAATACAAGGCTGGAGAAGCACTTGAACGTAAACGTCGTGAAACAGTTGGTGACAAGGTTGACGGAACCATTAATGATGCCAGTGAATCCGTTCAAAATGCTGCTGATTCTGTCAAAGGAAAGGCAGAAGAAGTTAAACAACGATTCCGACGGGATACTGTAGGAGATAAAGTTGATGAAGGAATCAACAAAGCTTCCGACAGCGTTCAAAATGCTGCTGATTCAGTCAAGGAAAAAGCTGAAGAAACTAAGCAAAAACGTGAAACTGTTGGTGACAAAATTGATGAATCCCTCACTGATGCCAGAATGACTGCCGAACGAGCTGGTGAATCCATCAAAGAAACAGGCCGAGACTTGAAAGAAGGTGGCCGAACTGTTGGAGCCAAGATCGATCATGGAGTTGATGTTGCAAGTGAAAAGACTCAAGATGCCGCAGAATCCGTTAAAGAAAGCGCAAAAGATGCCAAATACAAAGCCGGAGAAGCAATTGACGATGCCAAAGAAGGGGGAAAAACTTTCTTTGAAAATGTCGGAGATACCATTTCCTCTGCCGCACATTCTGTCAAGCAAGCCGTTGTAAATGCCAAAGATGCCGTCGTTGGTGGAAGTAGCAGCAGTGAAAGTCATGAAGAAATTGCAACCACAATTGTTCCAAGATATCGCCGACGCGCTTATGAAGATTAATTTAAAAATATTTTTTATGCGTGTATTTTCTCCTTGTACATACATGACCTTATTGAACTTATCAGTATTACTAAATTGTTTGTACTTTCTTAAATAATATTAATTAAAAAGCTTTAAATAAAAATTTAAACTTAAATTTTAATTTTTAAATACATATTAAAGTTTACTGTAGCCTTACAAATATCAAATCATTAAAAATGAAAAAACCATTTTGTATCTTAATGATTACGGTAACCATTTCATCACAAAAATTACCGTAATCGCAAACTTCTTTTACAACAGTTTTAAACCAAAAAAATCAAATCTAAAACTTCTTAAAAATGTAAAACTTCTTTAAAAAATTGAAAAAATTATATTAAAAAAATTTTACCCAAAATTTAAAGAACCCACAAAAATTTGCCTTTTTCTCAAATTTGCATAACTCCCATCTTTTGAACACTTTGTATTTTGTATGTCGTCATTCATCTTGCAGATTTCTTTGACGAGCAAAACACAACAAAAAATCGTAAGTTTTTTTAATTTTTTACTTATTTTCTTTCAAGTTAAACTTCAAAATTTTTATGGATGGTGCATTAAAAAAACAATTTACTAATTTCAAAACCACCACATGAGTTTTGCCCCGATGTTGTTCAATTTAAAGAAATAATATTGATTTCGTTTAACCTTTGATATTTTTTGTCATCAGGATTGTTCAAAATTGTTAAAGGGGTTTTTGCTAGTTTAGATGAAATGGTAGTAAACAATCAACAACAAAATTTTTTTCGTCAACTATTTTCCCATCCATTGTTGCAACTATCCGTCCGCGGACGCGTCCGTCCAGGTGTAATTCCCTCAATGTTAAACGTCGTGGCAAGAGTCATAGTTCATAACAATGGACACAAACATTTTATTCAACGCACAAATGCAACAAACAAAATCCAAATTTCAAAACGAACATGTGCTTTTTTCTCTATCTTGTTTACTTCTTTTTTTGCTTCCTTGTTTGTTTGTTTGTGTTGTTTATGTTTATCTCTTGAAATAACATTATTTTCTTTATCATTTTGGTTTATCGCCCTCTATTTTCCCTCTTAACCGTGTTAAAATGTTTCAACCTCAAAGCTTTACATTAAATTTTTATTACAACTTTTTTTAAATAGAAATTCAAAAAATGGAAACAATTTTAAACAAAGTTTTAATACAAAAAAGTAATAATTAAAAACTAAGAAAAAGAAGAACAATTATTTACACACCAGTTTTACATTTTAAAAAAAGTGTCAGAGATGTATGCAAGAGCTTCTAATGAAATGGAAGAAAATTAAACTTTCTTTTGAATATTTTCCCCTGCTCGTTCAATTTTTTGTCCAGCTTTATCTGTCATCTTTTTTGCCTTTTCTTTTGCAATTTGTGCAGTATCTTTGACTTTATCTGTAACAATATTAATTTTATTATCATTTTTTAGGTAATTAACCCGATATAAATACTCACCAGCAGCTTGATTTGCTTTGTGCTTTGCATCTTGACTCATATCGCTTCCCAAAACTTTTTCCTGGAGAAAAATAACTTGTAAGTTTGTTTTTAATTTTTGTTACCGTCGCTTACCTTAACATTATGTGCAGTTTCTTTTGTCTTATTGGCTAAATCTTCAACCTTTTCCTTGGCACGTTGGGCAAGATTTTGGGCTCCTTCTTTAAGTTCTTCAGTCATAGGCTTATCCCGAAGAGCAATAGATGAAGTTTGAATAAGACGGGCTTGGCTTTGTTCACCTTTAATTTTTTCATGGATTAATTGGGATTCAAGGGAAGGTTACGGTAATACTCACCAACTCGGAGAACCATTAAGGCAGCTTGTCCACAACGAGGTAACATGATTATTGTAGTTTTAAAATTTTAACAGTAAAAAGTATCTAAAAAGTTTTTCGTTTAGAATCTTTTATTTTCAACCAACACGAAGGACTATTTAAAGCGGTGACTGAAGGCAGCACTGCCCAGCTCAGAAATATTGTTTTTGTTGTTTTCTTTCCCTTTTTCTATTGCTTTTGAGTGCTGGTAAACAACATTTTGTTTTTTTGCTGCTCATAGATCAATATAGTCCATCCCCCTTTTCTCTTCTTTGCTGTTGAAATAAACAAAATTCTGCTGAATAATCTTTGATCTCTTATTTTTATTGCTGCTATTTTTGTTGTAGGCTCTATGTTACCCTTTTTGGTTAAATCTATACCTTTTATAGTTTTTGTAAGTAGTATTGATTTGTTTTTGTTTAATCTCTTTCTGCTGAAGTCTTCATTCTTTTTAAGACTGAAAGCTTTTATCTTCTCAAAATAGCTTTTATTCACTTAAACACTAATTTTCACCTTTAAATTTTTGTAGTAAGCCTTATAAATTGTATTCGGAAAAACCTTAACAAATTAATTTATATACCGTAACCTTGACAGACACTCCCATATATTGAATAGTTTTAAATTTTCATTACAGCATCTGCGCAGAGACAACCTTTATTAAAATTTTCCTATAACGAATTCCCTGCTTCCATATTCTTTTACGGTTTGCCCGCTTTTTTTCTTCTTCTCATTGCAGCAGTAACAAAGTTCTGCTTGGTTTTCTCCTTTTTTTCCATTCAATAAAGAAAATTTCTTAACCATTTCGTTTTTTTAGTTGATTTTTTTCTTTCTTCTTAAAATTTATCGTGATTCTTTGGTAAAATTGCTATCTTATATCGTGCTTGGCCCAACTTTGAATCTTGACTCAATAAAATAATAAATATCTATACAAAACCGGGTATTAATTAATAATGGACAAAAATACGGTCCCAGCAAGGATCGTCATCGTTGGAACTTCAACTCTGAAATTGGCGGATAGGTTCGTTTCGTCATTATTCTTTCAGTCTTTTTTCGTTTATTTATTAATAAAAAGAGTCAAAATTGGGCCGGTGCCGGCGTGTTTATTGATTTTGTTTCATATATAACTAAATTTTTGTAATATTTTTCAGATTCAGGAATCTTGAACGTGAAATGTCTGCACGTAAACCAAAATCTTTTCTCTACGACGATTATATGGATAACACGATGTATGCTGATGAAATTGCTCCACGATCTCGCCGTCCTGTAAGAAATTATCAAGATTTAGATCGATTTGAAGATGAAGAAGTTGTTGTATCACGTCCTCGTGGAGGAGGTGGTGGTGGTAATCGAGGAACTGGTCGATCCCGTCCTGCTGATCCTATTTATGGTGTTGATGGAACTGTATTTAGTGCTCCAAGAGCTGCTCGTGGTGGAGGTGGTGGTGGTGCAAGAAATGGTGGTGGAGTTATTCGAAGACGTCATCCTGCTTATGCTCTTTTAGATGAAAATCCAAGAAGACGTGCACCACCACGTGCTCGTGTTCGTGAAGAAATTATTGAGGTTTGTTCTACAATGTTTCCCTTGGTGTGATTCAACATCCTTCATCAATGTGTTTCCTGTTTAGTATGTGACTGAGCCAGTACGCTCACGTCGACCGGCGACTCGTGTGATCCGCCGCGCTGCGTAAGTCTTTATTTTGTATTTACCAACTTTTATTAATTATGCTTATTTTTAGTCCTCGAACTCAAACAATTACTCGAATTGTCAAACGTCCTGCATTCAAGAAGGTTATTGGAAAACGTCCAATTCGAGGAAAGCCAAAAAAAGAAGATGGTCGTGCAAAAATGGGAACTGATGATCTTGATCGTGAACTTGATGCTTATATGAAAACAAGCAAACATCCTCGTGTTGAAGCTACTATTGCTGAATAATTTTGTTTACAGCTGATGTTCCTTTTTCTTATTTATGATTCTCTGGAAGGAATGTAAAGCTGATCTCTTCACCATTTTATATATTTCTCCGTCTTCTTTTTTTAATCTATTACTATTTTATTTGCACTTTTGTTTTTATTTGTGATTCGAAATGAAGAAAAATCATTGATATACACGTTTTTTATGATTTACAAACATTAAACGAAATAGACGAAAGTATAATAGTAACATTTTTCAATTTCTTAGTTTCTGTTGATAAACACATTTTCGAATACATTGAATTTGGTTTAGGCTACCGTTTAGCTTTATAAATAGGCTGTTTTGATAATTTACTAATTCACTACTGACATTAAAAAAGTGGTTATTTTTGTGAATTTTGCAACTTATGAGTTAGAAAATACAAGGAAATCCAAAAATTAATAAACTGTTTTTAAACAAAAAAAAGGTTTACAACAATAAATTAACAAAATTATGCTAAATAAAAAGTTATGTTAAAACATTAACTTATTGGATAAAACATTGATAAGAAAGGCCGAGGTATTTAAACGCAAACATTTTGAATTTTCCGAACAAAATCTATAAGCAAATTCAATGCAAAAAAGATAAAGTATCGTAAAATATATATTTACAAAAACACATGCACATTTTTTTAAACAAAAAACGAAAGACAAGTTCGAACCCGGAGCAGTCATTGGCAAGTACTGCATGGTACTTTGGCGAAAAGCCAGCGCATTGCGCAGACCCAGCTGGGTTCTAGCGCAACGAAAGCAGTTGTCGCTGCAAAAAAATGCGTGTGTGTAGTGTCTGTGGAGTACTTTTTGCATTTTTAAAAATTAGTTTTTATGGATTTTATTGGTTTATTTATTCCCTTTAGGCATTTGAATTAATTGTCTATAACTTGAAAAAGTTTTAACCCGAGAAAAAAGAGCAAAATTACTGAAAAATAGTATCATGCTGTTTTAATTATTTATTGATTAACAAAATATATTTTTTTAGGACACTATTATGTGTTGTAAAAATTACCGTAAAAATTCAAATTTATCAATGCTTAAATATTCAACCAAAAACTGCTGATATTAATAATAAATGGCTTATTTAAGGAGGTTGAATTTTTTAATTAGTTGTATTTTTAATTGCTGTACAAAAAAATTGAATTTTAATGAAATATTCTACTAACAATTTTATAGTTAACAAATGTAACGTGTAAAAATGATATTAAAATATACAAACAAAAATGCATTAATTTTTTTAAGATCATTTGTTTAAACAAATATCCTTTTTTCTAGCTCAATGTTGAAATCGAAGACGAGCATCGCCAATAAAAATATCAACACCTGCCTGCCTAAAATTGTAAATGGGACATTTTCATTTTTTTGTTGCAAAAACATTTTTTTTTCACATTTCAAAGAATCGGCATTCGTTGCAAAAAGGGGCCTTTTTGTCATAAACTTGTTTGCTTGTTAGACAAAAAAATGTTTGTTATATTTTTGAATATTGCACACATTTTTTAAATTTTAAAGATGTAATTCATAATGCATTTTGTAATGTTTAAATAAAATATCTGAAACAAATTCAAAATTGCGAAAGTTTTAAACAATGTATCCATAATTCCACAAATTTTCATGATTTATGTCAGATTCGACCGTTTTTGAACAATTCAGTTTTGCAAAATTATTTAAAATGTTCTTCTGCCAAAAAATAAAACAAAAATAGAAAATTTTGTGTCAGACAAAATTAAGCATTTTCAAAAAAATCAAAGAATGCGAAAATTTTTTTTATAAAATGCCTGACACGCCCTGACACATTTGTACATTTAAGAAATAATAAAGCAAACATTGAAATAACTAAAAAAAGCATTGAAAATCATTATTTCAGAAAATGTGTCTGGTCAAAAAAAAAGGATATCGTTTTTTGAATGTTTTATTTGAGTTTTTTCGAGACATTTTTTGGAAAAAATAGAATCACAGAAAATACATCGTTTAATAAAAATGTTAGATTTATCTTTTATAAAAGCGTTTCGTCGAACACTCATAATATAATTAATTTAATAACTTCCAAAATAAACATTATTCTTGTAAAAAAAGTTATAACTGACAATACCATAATTAAGCATCTTTATTTTAATTAAAAAATTCTCTATTAAATTTATTTACAGAAGCAAAATAAAATCATCGTTCTCTTTTTTAGATTCGTGTTTTCAGTAATATTTTGTTTAAAACTTTGATTCACGAAATGCATTTGTTAATGATAAAATTTCACTTTCGGCGCCAAATTTCGTAACATATGAAACGATCTACCCCTAAAGAGACGCGGTTAAGAAAAACTAAAGGTTGAAATGGGAGAGACACAGAAATACGATCAAAAAAGCAAGTTTTTGTTTGTCAGCGAAAAAAAGTTGTTTTTTTTTCGTTGAAACAGCTGTTTTTTTTCTTTTACCAGACATGTACATCTGCAGATAATTGAACTCTGAAAAACAAAGTATTTTATAGGATATTTCTCAACACAAAAAAAGACATCTGTCGTTGTGAAAAAATCATGATTCGAGACGGAGTAGCATTTTTCACATTTCTGCTAGCCATTCGGCCTTTCTAATATTTTATGACATTCAGTTAATTGCTACAGTTAGTAAACATGTTGAACTAAAATATGAAAGAGGGATTTTGCGATATTTAAAGTTTTAGCCATTTGCCAACCCGATGAAGCACAAAAGCTAAACCTTTTCTAAAAAACAGCTTCATTGGGCTGGCAAATCGCTCCAACTTAAAATATCGAAAAATCCCTCTTTCATATTTTAGTTAAGCATGTTGACTAAGTGTAGAAATTAACAAAATGTCTTAAAATATTAAGAAGACCGAATGGCTAGCAGAAATTTGTTGCGCTTTCACGTATTTGCGAACGTGCTGTGATCAGCGATGACAATCCTCCGGCATTTTTGTTTCTTTTATAATATTTTTACAGGTTGTTGTGACTTCTCTCTTTCATTTCTTTTGAATATTTATATAAACGTTCTTTTTTTTGAAAAAATTGAAAAACAACGGAGGATTTTTGTAATTTTTAAAGTGGTACAATTAATATGGATGGCTAAAATCCATAATTAATTAAATACAGAACAGTAACAAATACATGAATCAAAGTAATTTGAAAAGATTTTTCATTCACAATATTCTTCTTTTTTTTAACAATTATAAAGTTACCAAGAACTCATGAACTCATTAATTTACAGCAGAATAAATTGAATTTATTTTGATGTCTGCTTTGATAAAACTTGTTTTTATTGTATAACAACAAGTTCATCATCAACTGTTAACGAATGACCCTGAATAATACAAACAATTTCAATTTTATGGCAGTTAAAAATTTAAAAATTTCTTTTTCTTTGTTTTGCAGAATTACCAGAAGATAAAGGCGGCACATGCTTGATCATCTTTTGTGGATTTTAATATTACATTTTGAACATTCTTACAAATAACACATTTTTAAAAATTTGCGTTTAAGAATGTTTTAAAAATTTCCATTATTCTTTTATTTCTTCTTATTTTTGTTTTTGATTAATTGATGCTTTTTAAAAGCAATGACTAAATTATTGGAAAGCAATACAATAACAAAATTATTTTATTTTATGGAGTTCGTCGTGTGTCCCTTAAACTGACATCTAAAGCGCAAAAGTATTCTTCGCCTTCATTTTGATCAGTTTTTTATTGATATAGAAAAACGAAAAACCCGAAAAATCATACTCAGTTGATGGGCACATACAGTCGAACCTCGTTATAACGTCCTCATTTTGTAGTCTCTTCAATAAGGAGCCCACATTAATCGGACCTTGTTATTACGTCATTTTTTAAGGTCCCTTGAAAAAAAACATTATAACGAGGTTCGACTGTATATGATTTTTTACAAAAGTTTGTGGCATTTTCACAACCTAAAAAGGGTTTATAACCAATCGTTTAATCAATATCATATTGAGGTACGCACATTCCCAAATGCATTACTATTTCTGGTCATTCATCACTGCTCATTTTTTTTAATGAAGAAGACCGAACTCCCTCACTCCTTTTTTAAACCAAAAAATTGTCACGATTTTTAAAAAAAAGTTATACTCGTTTTGGTGCAACTCAATAAAACTTTTTCAATTTTAGACTTTGCATTATTCAAAATAATGGTAAAACGTGAAATTAATTGTGATGATTCTTCATCGAGAACTGTAAGGACTTGAAATCATTAACAAAATTAACAAAATTATCTATTTTTAGACAAGAAGAAATTGCACAACACTGATTAAATTTAACGAAACCCGGAAACCTCGATATGTTGGACGTTGTAAATTAAAACTTGATTTACTTTCACAAGTTTTATTTATTAAACCGAAAAACGAATGTATGTTTTTGATTAATTTCAAGTAATTATCTAATTATTTATGCTTTCAGATTACAATGATATTACAGCCATTTTCGATTGGAAATTTGTTCGATCAAAGGTAATTTTTGTGCATTTAGTGTCCAAAAATTAATGAGTTTTTTTTAGAATATTTTATACGTTTTTGCAATCCTCGATTTACAAGATTTTGTTCTGATTTTTAAAAATGAAGAAATTTGCACTAAAGTTTTTAATGCAATTTTTAAAAACAGAGTTTGTTTTTTATTTTTAAAATTTTAATTTAAATCAAACAAATTTAGGATGTCGATTCTGTTGAAGAAGAACTTCTCAGAGAACGACTTCTGAATCCATTGTTCAAAAATGCTTCAAAAAATCGGAGATTGAAAGAAATTTTGAAAGAATGGATTCAAAAATTTGGCGAAAAAGAAAAGAATGAATATTTAAAACTTTTAAAAGGGCATCAAAAAAATCCAGAAATTATTGATGAGGAAAATGATATCAAAAATGTAAAACTGGAAACTGATCAAAAATCAATGAGGTAATTTATTTTGTTAGTTTATTACGGCAATGCAAAAAAGTTTTTTAGTCGAAAAAGAAGGCATCGTGAATTTAAAAATCACGACAATGATTTATCTGATGTGGAACAATTTTCTGATGAAACTATTCTTCATTTGGATAACAATAGTGAAATTTTACAGTAAGTTCAGTAATGACATGAGGGATATCAAATTTTATCATTCACAATTTTAGAACTCCATCAAAAAAGCAAAACCTATATTCAACAAATAAATTCACAAAAGTAATTGATGAATCAAAAATCAAAATGGTCAGTTATAAGAAAGCTAACATTCATCGTAAATTATTAATATTTACATCTGAAGAAAAAACTGAATATTACGAATACAATTTTTATTCAACACTCCAGTTCTTCTATCATCGATGTAAAAATAAGTTAATAGGAATCAAAGCAATTCTTGCTCAGGATGAAAATGGAAAAGAATGCATCAAAATGGAAGACAAAAAACATCAATGTTCTCCAATTTTTTATGAACCTGAAGAATATATTGAATTGAAAATTGTGAAGAAACCAGATTATGAATTATTGGAAAATTGTGCAACAAAAACAAAAAAGATGTTGATTATTTTTGATTCAAATGACAGAAATCAATGTTATGAATTTTCTTGGAGATCAAAGGAAAAAGTATTCAATTGTCGTGGTTGTACATTGAATGGCAGAAACCATATCAGCGCAGAAATTGTTCATGAAGCTTTTGAAAGTGAATATGTTATTTTATCAAATGAAGAACATATTTGTAAAAAAAGGAAATACAATCGGGAAAAATATTTTTCTTCTCATCAATTTGTGACGTCACCAAATTTTGAAATTCAAACAAAAATTCAAAATGGAATTGAAAGAAAATCTTTAATTATTTTTGATGGAAATGATCGAAAATTATGTTATAATTATTATTACAACAATGAAAGAAAGGTCTATTTTTGCAAAGATTGTAGACAAACACAAGTCTCTGCAAAGATTTACAAGAATGAGGAAAATGAAGAATATGTTATTTTATCAAATGTCAAACATGTTTGTTCTCCTCGAATTTACGTTCCACAAAATGAACCAATTATTCTTCGTCCACCACATATCAACTTTATTGAAGCAAATGAAGAACAGAAATCAAAATTATTTATTTTTGATTCAACTGATCCAACACTATGTTATATTTTTTCGCAAAATAGAATGGGTAAAATATATTATTGTTTGGGATGCAGGGCAAGCAATAAGACAAATCCAAACGAAAATCGTCAAACAAAGAAAGTCGTATCTGTAACCTTGGACAAAGATGATGGACCAAATGGAGAATATTTTGTTCAAATTAATGATGGTGAAAAACATATTTGTCAACCTCAAAAATATGAACCAGAAAAATATCAAATCAGAATTTTAAAGCCAAAAATTGATTACATTTTGATTCGAGATAACTGCAAAAATGAAAGAATTTGTCTTGTTATTTATAATCAAAAGGACAAAAAACTTTGCTACAAATATTATAGTAACAAAGCTAATAATATTTTTCAATGTTCCGCATGTTTGAAAAAGAATACTGCTGTTTCTGCAAAACTTCATCAAGATTCTGCCGGAAACGAATATTTTACTCAGAAATCAGAAAAGAAACATGTTTGTTCTCCAATTAAATATTCGTCTATTGTCAAACCGAATACTGTAATTCTTGAAAAAAGTGGTTTCGATTTTGAACAATCAAAGAAAAAAGAAATTGATGAAAAACGAATTGTTCGACTTCCAAAATTTGAACTTCGACGAAATAAATTAGGTATCCCGGAAAAAAGATTGATTGTGTTTTTTGATGATGATCATAAATTTTGTTATGATTATAACTATCATAAACAGAGCGCCAGTTTCCTTTGTAAGAAATGCAATGTTTCTGCAAAACTTCTAATTAACGAAGACAATGATAATAAAAAATATGTGATTTTGGGTGAAAATAAACACAAATGTGAACCTCTAAAATATGAGGCAGAAAAGAAAATTCTTGTATCAAACGAATCTGAAAATGGAATTTCGAATTATATGGTTTTTAATCGAGACCATGAAAAGAAACCAGCCAAACTTGTGATTTTTACTTCTGAAACAAAGGAAATGTGCTACGAATATTCTTTCTGTATACAAAACAAAAATTTCCGATGTTGTGGTTGTAAAGCTTTGAAAAAAACTATCTCTGCAAAATTATTGTCTGAAAATGGAAAAGAATCTGTCCAATCTCTCAATAATGAACATATTTGTACTCCGAAGAAATTTATTTTGGAAGAATTTCAACCAAAAATTATTCCTGAATCTGGATTTAAACTTTGTTCAAATAAAAATGGAAAACCAAATTCAAGAATAATGTTATTTGATTCTGAAAAAGTTGATTTTGTATATGAATATTTCTTGAAGCATAACAATCATTTTGGCTGCCTTCAATGTAATTATAAAAAGACTACTGTAACTGCTAAACTTTTTGAAAAAGAAAATGGCGAAAAATTTCTTGAACTTTCATCAACGAAGCATGTCTGTGAATCAAAAAAATATGTGCCGGAGAAAATTAAATTAACAAACAATTTCGTCATTCATTACAACGATTCTGGTGTTCCTGATTCGAAATTAAGTGTTTTAAATGATAAAAATAAATCACTTGGATATCGATATAATTTTTCGAATCATGAAAAACTGTTTCTTTGTCTTGGTTGCAACACGAAAAATAAACAATCAAGTGCCAAATTAATCACTGATAAAGATGGAATTCAATCTCTTCAATTTGGTAAAAATGAACATGTCTGTACAATTAAAAACCTTAAAAATGAAAAACTTTATTTTGGTGATTTTAAATTTGAAGAAAATGGAAATATTTTGATTACGAATGATCCAACTCAAAAGAGTCGATTCTTCAAATTTGCATATGATGAAAAACTTGGAACTTTTTGTTGTTCAAAATGTTTGGAAAAGAAAAAGAAATATACAACTGCTACCATTTGTAAAGAAAATGATCAAAAAGAATTTGTGCTTTTAAATGTTCCTCATTGTTGTACTTCAGTTTTAAAATAAACTTTATTGTTTTATTTGCTTTCAAATAAAAAGTTGTTAAAAAATAAATGTTTTGGTGCACGAAAAAAGAGTCTGGAACTTATGATTTAAAGTTGAAATTTCTGATACCTTTTCAAAATACATTTGTAAGAATTGTTTTTAAGATATTGTCATTCTTTCACTCATTTATGCAAGGTTTCGGCCTTCTTCACAGATTTCTCAAAAAAGGCTCACAAGATCTTCTCTCATTTTTCGAATTGAGTCTGAATTTTAGAAATTACGATATTATCACTGTTTTTTTTAAATAAAGCCTTTTTAAAGCTGGGCCGGGCCTGAAAATTTTTAAAAGAATATAGGTAAAACGGGCCCTTACGGGTCGGGCTTCGAAAAAATGGGACCGTAGCCATCCTTAGGAAAATACAAAAATAATTAATTTAATTTTAATTGTACCTTGCAGAAAGCAACTCATGGTGTAACACTAAATTTACAGAATTAATAATTATTTATCACACAAAATCTTTTACAACACATGAAAAATAACGTTTTAAAGCAATGATCAGTATTGATTTTAAGTTTGTTTTGATTCCCAAGTTTGAAGTTTTGTAGTTTTTCCAGCAGCAGTTGTTCCAACGGGTGCACTTATTGGGCCTTGAGTTGTTTGTTGTTTTCCATTTTTGACGATACCAGTTGCCTTTGTTCCACCTACTTGAGTTTGTGGAATGGTTGTTGCCTTTGTTGGATCTTGAGTATTCAAATTTGTTGGGGCTACAGTTTCTGGTACCATGGTTCCAGCAGTTACGGCAGAAATTCCCAAAACTGTTGTTTTTGGTGCACCCGGAATATTTGATTGCTGCTTTCCATAACGTTTATTGATTTGATATTGACGAAATTTTTTCATTTTCTTTGATCCAAACCATATCAGAAATCCCAAAGAGAGTAAAGCAAGCATCAAAATAAAATCAATAATCGCAAAAGTAATAAATAATCCAAGATAAAGAGATCTGTTGCATTTCGGGGCTAGGGTTGTTTTTGGTGGCGGTGCAGCAGGTTCAGCTAAAATGGAAGGGTTAGTTAGTACAGCTTTAAAAAAGTATTTTCATTTAAAACTCAATTCAAGGACAAATAAGTCCCTCATTGATCTCAAAAGATAAGGAATAAATAATTTCTGGGAGGAAGAAACATTCATTGTGGAAAATACAACATTGCTACCGACTGCAAAAAATTTTTCCGAAGGAGAAATGACACAACTTCGTGTGCTATTTCCTCCTTTGGCAGACCCTTGAATTACTATAAATCTACCGCAAAAAAGTTTTCGAAAAATCTTTTAATAGAAACTTACTGTAAATAAATTTTCCAATCGGTTCACCATTTTCAAAAGAATTTGAATTAATAATAAACAAACGTCGGTGGTCATCTACCAAAAATGATGCAGGTTCTTTTGTTTCAACATTTGCAGCTAAAAAAAGTTCTACAGTAATTTGTAAAAATAAAAGGAAGAATAACTTACCCCAAAATGCAACAATACCTTTTCCATCAAATTTTGGAAAAAACATAAAAATTGATTTTCCATAACTTGAAAAAGCAGGAAATAATAAGTTTCGATCATTTTGAAACATTTTTTTTGGATTTCTTAAATATGATAAAATTTTTCGCCATTCATATTCTTGTGTACTGTAAATAGGTGATAATTCATCAGAAAAAGCTACTTGAAGTTTTGCTAAATCATTTTCATCAATTTTATAATGAACAGCTTTCCAGATATCACCTATGATAGAACGTTTTTAATTATGCAAATTTAAGATCAAAAAACCATACCTCGAACTAGAGTAAAAAAGACCATTGTTCCAAAGATAGGATCAATTGAAAAAAGTGGATCAATAAAATTTTCAACTTCATTTTCAATTAAATGAATTTCTTTTGCTTGGATTGAAACAAGTTCTTTGGTGTCGTAATTTCCTTGACGCTAAAAAAAGAGAATATACTGTAACGGATTAATTAAAACTATTTATTACTTACTAAATCTTCAAATTTAATCGATAAAATACAAGTTAATGATTTTGAAGAGGAATGATAAATAAAATATGCAAATTTTGCATATTTCTCATTCAAATACAATCCACCTGTTAAAGTTTCCTCTTCTTTTTTGGGTCTTGCAGATTTACATATTCGTTCTTCATCAATCAGGGAAATATAGAAATATTTTCTAAAAATAAAACAACAAAAGTGAAACAAAAATTAAATCAAACATACCCTCCATTTTCAATAACACTTGCATCATACATTCCATTAATAATAATCATATTAACATTTAATTTATTATCATTAAGAATATATTCATAAAAAATTGGAAATCCAAATTCAGAAAATTTATAGAAAGGTGATGTCAATGTTGCATCTTTCCAAAATCCCAAATTCATAGGCAATTCCTTTCCCTCTGGCCTAAAATTCAAATGTTTAATAAATTAAATTAAAAAAAAGAAAAATGATTTATTTACCCATCCAACAGGCGGACATCTGATTCCGTACAAAATTCAGTTTTTGGTTTTTCACAAACATATGTATTTCTATTGGTGTCTTGAGTAAAAATATACGAATTTGAAGAATTGAAAAGAAATAACCAAAATATTGTTAGTATCCAGAAATATTTCATTGTCTTTTTTTTGTCTGCAGCAACACAAAAAGAAAGAAGTGAAAGTAATGGTGATGGAAAAAAGAGAGTGAAAATAAGACAGCAATGCTTTATGCAAATTTATGGAATGGGCAATTAGTCAAATTATTTCCACATTGAGTGATACAATTATGCAAATTCACAAAACTTTAGTTTTCCCTAAAAATCAAATTTGGTAAAATTTTGTTTTTGAAAATAAGAATTTTGAGAAAATTTGTCTTTTCCAAACTTGCAGTTGTTGGTACAATTACAGATGACAAAATTTAAATCACAAGTTTTGTTTTAAATGAGATAAGCAATGAGGATTTTATATAAAAATTTATGTATTATTTGTACTAACAAATTTCATACAACAAAATTTTTTGAAAATGAAAGAATTTAATCACTGCAAGAAACAGAAGATTTTATTTATATTTATTTTTTTTTAATATTGTAGCTTCAAACGCTTCTTCTTCTGTATTACTTTGTTATAAAGAAAAGATGTTTGTGTAATTATGTAAACATTTGGATATCATTTTTTTTGAACTATCAAAAAACACGAACAAAATATTCAAAAACATTTACAAAATTCTTTTTTTCTATACACGTTGGAATCAATTGCACTGTTTTATGGTTCTCTTGGCATTGTGTCCATATACAAATTAAGGTATATCTTTTTAGAGCTATTAAATTTCTAAAAAAGCTCTCTATTACAAGATGAAGCCTTTTTTGCTGATTCTAAATATATAAGGCTCGAAACACAAGACTTTGATTGAAGCTCAAAAAAATATGATAAAGGTTCGTATGGGAAAGTCGGTTTTTTGGTTGTTTTTGGCTTATGTGTTTTTTATGGAATCTGTTTTTTAAAAAAGCTCTCTATTACTCGATCACAAATTTTCTTCTGATTCAGAATATGCAAAAATCAAGTCATAAAGTTTTAATCAAAGCTCAGGATTTTACTTTAAAGCAGCGCTATTCGTGACTACCAGCTTGATTCCAACGTGTATAAAAAAAAATGTCAGAGTTTGCAACCTTTGAGAAACATTGAAGGAGAGCGAAAATCTTTCAAAGATGGGCTCGAAAGGTGGCGAAAAAGGAAAGGGAGAGTGCAAAGTCTTTTTTTTGAAGGAAGAAACAACTTTCGAAACAGCCATCACCAGGCATAAAAATGAATCATTCTTTGCTTCGTTCAGACAGTCGCGGTTTTGAAAGCAAATGTCAAAGACTTTTTCGAATCGTAAAAAACTTCGGGAAAAGTATAAACAACAATATGAAAGACGGCTTTAATCGATTTTCACATTTCTTCTCAATTTCTTGCAGATGTTGTGAGATAAGGAAACCTTTTTTGAGGAGAATGAGAATGCAAAACAGTTTTTTAAAGATTTTAGTTTAATTTGTTTGTTAATGTTTTAATTGAATCTAAAAATCGATGTTACCAAAAAATTGTGTTTTAAATTGATTAAAAATTTGTAATTTGTATTATTTATTTCTATGTAACAACAACTAACAGTACATTACAAATATTATTAAATAAAAAAATCTCAATAAAAAACAGCACTCAAAATTTTCTCTTCTTGAAGGTTTATTTTTTAAAAGGAATATCAATTTTTTTTAAAGAATTTTTTAAAATTTTAACATGTTTTATGAAATGTTATTTTGACGACATTGAATTCATCGAAATTCGGGGTCAGACACAAAAGTTATTTGCATTGATTATTTTTTCGAAACGTTGTGATTGCAATTGTTGTAAACCTGATAAAATGCTTTTTATCATTTTATGTAATTTGTTAAATAAATTTTTACTGGAGTTATGAGCAAAAAAATAATACATACAGAGTTATTTATTTAATGTTTCTGAGTTTATTATACTAATTAATTAATTAATTAATTATCTTTCAATATTCAAAAAATACTTGTTTTCTTTTCCTATTCCTGATACTTCAATAGAAAACGGTAATAAATAAACGAGATTGAGTTTTTAGTTTTCCCTCGATTTATTTTTATAATTTTAAATTTCAAAATGAAAAAATAGAAACAAACACTTAAAAATTGAAAAAATGTGTTGTTTCTGCCAAAGATTTCGCAATTGAAAAAACCGGCTGCAGTTTTAAAGCGTTGAAGAAAGAAACAACTTTCGTACCAGTCTTCGCCAGGCATTAAATAAATTATTTTTTTGTCCAGACAGCCTCAACTGCAGCTGCACATTTTGTTTTCCCTTGATCTCTGTGAATATAACTTCATTTGTCACATATTATATATCCATCAGTAGCTAATAATTTGCTCTAAGGCAAGAAAAAAATAAAAAAGCTTATAAAATTAATATATACAGTAATATTTGGTAAAATATGTAATTTTTTATTTTGTTTAAAACGTATTCCACCAATTTATTCTAAAATTTTGACAAAAATGGCACCGCCAAAAAATCATACTTTTTTTTATTTTACCTATGTTTTCGACCATGCTTAAGAAGCAGGAAAAAAATACTTTTAGGTCAAAATTCGGCAAAATGCCGTTTTTAGACCATCGAGAATGCCAAAGTGGACATATTTTGTTTCCTACGGTATATATTCACCTTTTATCCGTTTTAGGTATAATTGCACCTATATAGGTTTTCGACCATGGGGAATCCGAATCTCGACTCCGCGTTTCAAAATTTTCGCGTTAAGACCCATTTTTCGCACTTCGACATCATATTTTGCCTGAAAAGTAGGTCAGGAATAAATTTGCTAGACTAGTTCTTCTCACCATCGGATTCCCCGTGGTTTTTTACCCCTGGGTGGGAGTTATTGTCAAAAAACTCGTCCATACCGATGTTTTACAAATAAATGAATATAGTCGACTCTGAATTTCGGGAATTTCGATCAATTATGAAATATCGATTTTTTATCCAATTATGCTGATTTCCCACCTCTATAGGTTTTCGACCATGGGGAATTCAATGGTAAACTCCGTATTGCCCTAAAATCACTTTTTACATGCGATATCGCCTCAGGGGATGATATAATGTATCCGCTTAAATAAAAAATTTCCTCTGGCTTTATTTTTGTGTTTCAGGCGTTAAAAAGTGTTGATTATTGTTCACAAATAATTTTTTTATCAATATCAAACCATACTTTAATTATTTGGGTGCTTAAACTATTTTTTCAGATGACCTAAAATAACCCATGATGTTGGGGTATATGTACGAAATATGAAATCGCTCTAACATGCGTGCGCAAGGTTGGCATAACTTTGATTTTATAACAACATTTATATGATTTTTAGACATTATTAATGCTATTTTTGTGTCTTTAAGTGCAAATTTACAGTAAAATTCTAAACCATTTGCTGTTAGTGAATTTTTGATACTGTAGATGAAAAGAAAACAACGAATAGATAGTATCATATGTTGAAAATGGTAATAACATGATCAGGGAACAATTTTAGACTATATTCAATGTCTCTTATTCTTTTTTTTACAAATTTACAACAGTTTCATATTTCGTACATATACCCCAACATCATGGGTTATTTTAGGTCATCTGAAAAAATAGTTTAAGCACCCAAATAATTAAAGTATGGTTTGATATTGATAAAAAAATTATTTGTGAACAATAATCAACACTTTTTAACGCCTGAAACACAAAAATAAAGCCAGGGGAAATTTTTTATTTAAGCGGATACATTATATCATCCCCTGAGGCGATATCGCATGTAAAAAGTGATTTTAGGGCAATACGGAGTTTACCATTGAATTCCCCATGGTCGAAAACCTATAGAGGTGGGAAATCAGCATAATTGGATAAAAAATCGATATTTCATAATTGATCGAAATTCCCGAAATTCAGAGTCGACTATATTCATTTATTTGTAAAACATCGGTATGGACGAGTTTTTTGACAATAACTCCCACCCAGGGGTAAAAAACCACGGGGAATCCGATGGTGAGAAGAACTAGTCTAGCAAATTTATTCCTGACCTACTTTTCAGGCAAAATATGATGTCGAAGTGCGAAAAATGGGTCTTAACGCGAAAATTTTGAAACGCGGAGTCGAGATTCGGATTCCCCATGGTCGAAAACCTATATAGGTGCAATTATACCTAAAACGGATAAAAGGTGAATATATACCGTAGGAAACAAAATATGTCCACTTTGGCATTCTCGATGGTCTAAAAACGGCATTTTGCCGAATTTTGACCTAAAAGTATTTTTTTCCTGCTTCTTAAGCATGGTCGAAAACATAGGTAAAATAAAAATTTTTGCCGGTGAAGGTCGTTTAAAAAGTTTTGGTGGAATGCGTTTTAAAAAAATAAAAAAGTTGCAAAAGTGTTTTCCGTGCGAGAGTTTATATTGCACTTTGACCACGCCGTGCTGCAGTCGAATGTTTTGAAAGCATAAATTTTTTTTTGAACACAAAAAATATCGGCAAAAATGAAAACAAGAATTAAAAAAAGGCCGCGTCAATCGACCTTCATTTTTTTGAAATTCATTGAAAATTTGTAAAATTGGCATAACTTTTTTGAAAAGAGAACGCAAAAGTTAGTTTTGAATATTTTGATATCATTTATTATGGAATATTTTATTTTATTGGAAAAATTACTGTAACTAAAGCATTATTGTATAAATTGTGTAATATTATTTGTGATCAACAAATTGAAGTATATTATATATCACATTTAAAAAATAAAAAAAAATAAAATCAACTTTTTATAAAAAAACATTAAAGTTTTCTTTTTAGGTGTAGTGAACGTGATGGAATGAACATGACACAACATTGCACAATCACAGGAACGCCTTAAACTCAAGCATATAAATATCTATTCATTTCTTTCACTATTGCTCACTCTTATTTTACCTTCCACTTTGTTCCCCCAAAGGGACAGCCGCCTTTGGCGACTGCTCCTTTCTTTATTGTCATGTATTTAACTTTATTATAATAAAAGGCATTTAACATTGGAGGACACGAACACCGCTTACACCATAGAAAGCATAGAAGCTGACCACTTCTATATAGGGAAGTATATTTTATAAAGAGGACGACTAATAACTTTTTTGAAAGAAATTGTTCAACTTTTTTAAACCTTTTCTATAAATTTTCTATCGTACTTGTGAGATTTCATTCGCAACTTAAAGTAGGATGAGTAATAAATAATTGTTCAGAAAATGTGATTCTTTCTGATGCTAAAATAAAGAAAATAAGAGGGTTATACTTTTCGAAAATTAGAGTAAAACAGACAAGCAAAAACCGAATAAGTTCTTTATTCAAAACAAAGATTTTATCAGAAAAATCAACAATTTTGTTGAAAATAAACGAACTAAAATAACAAATTTCCAACAGCAGCAACTGATTTGATGTAAATAAAAATGCATTTTTTTTGGCAAGAAACAAAAAAAGTTTTCTTCATTTTTTTGGTATGAAGCTTTTTAAAAATAATTACATTTTTAATGAACAACACATTACATTTTCCAAGTGTTTAATTCTTTGAAACATTGAAGGAAAAAAGTTGTTCAAATATTGTGTTTATCAATAATTATTTAAAAAGAAATATAATATTCAAAAAATTCCATTCTTGTCCAGCAAACCTGCATTAAAAAAGAAAACTACGCGATGAAATGTAACATTCGAAAGAAATACTTTTTTTCGACAAAAGATGTCGACAACGCGTTGAAAAAGAAAAAGGAGTGTAATGTTTTTTCTTTTTCGAAAAAAGAAAACAATTGTCGTAACAGCCATCTCAAGGCATAAAAATGAATCATTCTTTGCTTTATTCAGACAGTCACGGCTGCAATTAAATGTTTTGAAAGCTTCTTTCGAAGACTTTTTTGAATCGAAAAAAACATCGACAAAAGTATAAACAAAAAAATGTAAAAGGCGGTGTCAGCCGATTTTCGCTTTTTTATTTGAATTCATCAATTGTAGATAAGTGAGACAAGGAAGACTTTTTTTGAGGCAAGGGCAAATGTGGTTTTTGAATATTCTAATTGCTGTTATTTTGAAATATTTTATTTTCATGTTTAAAATACTGTAATCAAGACAATGTGGTATGAATTGTATATTAATATTATTATCTGTGATCAAAAGCTCAAAATGTTACATTTAAAATATTGTTAAAAAGATAAAATCAACTTTTTATGGATAAAAACATTAAAATTTTCTTTTCGTGTAAACGTATTTTTTAAAGGAAACTCATTTTTCTTTAAAAAAAAGTTGTGTAACTTTCTTAAACTTTTTTTTATTAAATTTTATACCGCACTTGCGAAATTTTATTCATCGACATTCGAAATGAAATAAAAATTTTTAGTTTCAATATTTCTTCCGAAAATTTAAAACTATTGTAAATATAATTAATTTGTTAAAATAACTTTTTGATCTTTTTTAGTACTGAATATATGCGGTTCAGTTAGGTATATTTCAAAATGTTCCATAAATGTCAAGTAAAGAGTGATAATTTGTCTTTACTGGTTTTTTAAAACTATTAAAAACTGATCTTTAAATATTCAAAACATATTTCTTTCTTTTGAAACGAGTCAGTCAACTGAAGAAAACATTTTGGTAAATATCAAAAAAAGATTAAGAAATACGTTTTTTTCTCGGCATTTTATAAAAAAACATTAAAGTGGAACACTAAAATTTTTAGTCTAAATGCGTAATTTTTTTCTGCTCATTCTTTGTGTTTTTTGAATATTTAAAATAGTCCAAAAGTTTCAAAAAAGACATTCTTTCTTGAAACTTTCAAGATCCAAAATGATAGGGCATTGTGAAAAAAATCTTGTTACAAATGATACATTAATAATTTAATAAATTACTTCAAAAACATTTTTAAATTAAATTTAAACTTAAAATCTTTTCTGTCTTAAAAGACAGAAAAGATTTTAAGTTTTACAAGAAAAATCGAATTGAGTCAAAATACAAAAAAAAATACAATTTCTACACATAAATTTTAATTCTTATAATTAAAAATGACTAACGTAGATTTGTCATAAATTTTAGGCAAAAACGGCTGTCAACACTCTTTTTGAAACCTTTTATTTGCTTCTTCTGGCACTCCAGCTAAGACCTAAAAAACAAAAGCTTAGAAGAGTTCACTGTTTTCCTTCTTTGCTAAAAAAATTGTCCGAGGTTTGATTATAAAATCCATTTTAAATCTACCTTTTAAGTCCACGTGATAAAATATCTGTAACAAAAGAGCCCGAGAATACTGCAATCTGTTGTTAAATTTTTCTATGAAAAAACTATTTTTTTCTATTTTGAAACATTGATCTTTTTTTATGCTGTTCATTTCACTTTCCCAGACACAGAAATTTCAAAAGAAACGAAAAAGAGCGTCGCAAATTTCTTTTTCCAAAATGTTCCTTTCTGTATTTATGTTTTTTCAAACAAACCATAATTGTGCAAAACAAAGAAAACTAATTATTGAATTGAATTATGATATTTGAATTTTCAAGACTATTTTGAAACTGCACATTTTTTCTTTTGAGATCTTTCACATTTTTAGGCACAATAAATTAGTTACTTTACTAACCTTCATGATCTGGATTCATTGTTACAAGGCAAAATTTATCAGTTTTATCTTCAGAAGAGCACATTTTTCCATTAACACGTTGAGAATAAACTTTAATAATATCTGAATTACCAAAATTTACAAAACCAGAGCGCCGAACAGGTGGCATATTGAAGATATTGAAATTGAAAAAATATTGAAAAAATTTGATAAAAGAAATATCAAAAATATTAAATGAATTTATGAATTAAGCTTTTTATAGCTATCGAATGACTTTATAAAATTTCACACCTTTTATTTAATGCAGGATGGAAAGTGCAGGTTGACCTTGAGTGCAGGTTGACTATGTCATGAAAAGGTGCAGGTTGGTGTTCGCTCAATAAATTATTGTTTTGCTATAACATGTTTAAACTTGTTTTTATTCGTTTACAAAATCCTATTGCCCATAGATTTATTTGCATTTTATCACTGTTTCATTATTTGGGATCACAAATGTTTTAAAGCGTGGATATGTCAACGGAAAAAATTGCTAGTCTGACATCTGGCTTTTATCAAAAACGTCTCCATGATATAAAATATTTTTAATAAAATTATTAACCTGGTTTTTGTTGTCTGATGGATTTTATTAAAGAACTGCACCAAGGTTTTAGTATTTGTTTTCACGCTCAAAGGACTCAATAAAGCTGCAATTTTAAAATGCACGAAAAATACAAAAGAGAATTTAAGAAAATTTTTTATAAATCATAATAAAAGTAACGCAAATGAGAGAAATCAAAAAGCGAATCAGACAAAAAAGAACATTTTTTAAAATTCAATGAAGCTGCATTCTTGCTTGATCAATTTGCAAGCATCTTTCAATCCATCTTCAATACGTTTTCTTTCTTCAGCAGTAAATTGATCAAATAAGCAGAATCCAAGTTCTTTTGGTGCTTCACCAATTTTCTTTTTGATAATTTTATTATGTTCTTTAAGAAGCAAAGCCATTAAAAATTGTGGAGATTGAGCTTTCTTTGTTCCATCATGATAATCAAATTCAATCAAGACAGGATTATTTGAATCTTCTGTGAATGTGAATTTCCATTTATCACAATCATATTTCATATCATCCGCAGGCATAGAAAGAATTCGGATGAGATCTGAAAAAAAAAAACATTATAAGCGTTAGAGTGATAAATAAGAAAGAAATTTACCAAAAACAACACTTTCAAGTTTTGTTGAATGACTTTTAACAGCATCATTACCAACTTGATATTGCTTTTCTGAGAAATTAATAAAAAGTTCTTGTCCGTAAAGTCCTAAAAAATAACAGTATAAATACAGTAATCAATGTACAAAACTAAAACTTACCATTCCATTCTTCAACAAAATTGTAATTACCAATTTTATCAGGAAGACAAAGAATTGAAGAATTATCAAAGAAACCAATGACTGGAATTTTTGATTTTCCTTTGAAAGCAGAATTAAGACTTTTGGGTAAACCCTTGATTTCAGGCATAATAATTTCTTTAAGTTGATATTTGATGGAACGTTCAGCATCAATAATAATAGAAAGTTCATTTCGATGTACTTTTTGATTAAATTTGATATTTGCAACATAATCATTTCCTGTACAGCGTGGAATAATTACCTAAAAACAAGCAGGAAACATTAACCTATTTAATAATACAGATGTTTTTTAGTTAATATAGAGCTTTAAAAAAGAAACTTACAGGACATTGTTCAACAGTTCTTGGAACGGAAATAACTTTTTTAGCAGGTAAATCATCAACCCGATCAAATTTATCAA
This sequence comes from Panagrolaimus sp. LJ2414, assembly GCA_024447195.1. Taxonomy (NCBI): domain Eukaryota; kingdom Metazoa; phylum Nematoda; class Chromadorea; order Rhabditida; family Panagrolaimidae; genus Panagrolaimus; species Panagrolaimus sp. LJ2414. The sequence goes on along the minus strand of JAMRXY010000001.1, from coordinate 1,350,155 downwards.
GGGTATAAAGATGTGAACCAATAAATCCCAAAGCAACATAATCTTCTGGTAAAGTTGGAATGAAATAAACTGGATTGAAATGTTGAGAATAGGAATTTTTGCCATTGCGTAAAATGAAAGGTGCAATTCGACAAAGATATTTAAGTCGTCCTTCATGAACATCTTTGAGATCAACGGTAGTAACAGGTTTAGGCTTGAATAAAGTTTTGATTCCATTGAATTTGATACCATGAGAAAGTCCCCAAGCAACAATATGTTTTGGTAATTCCTTAAGTTCACACATTTCCATAATTTTTGCAAGTGTAAGTGTCGGTTCAATATCAAAACACATATATCCTTCACGTTTGTATCCATCTTTTGTATAAACGAAAATTCCAATTTGATATTCATCTTCACCAACAGCAATATTCAACATTCGTTCACCAAATTTTGCGTCAACATTATTTGCAGCAATTAAAACAGATGAGCAGAAAGTTTCATAGGTTGGAAGAAAGTAGGCAGCAACTTTACATTGACGAAGTTTATCTCGAACATCTTGAATAAATCTTCCAACAGAATCATATCCAGAATTCTCGTAATCAAAGACATCAAAGATTGCAACTTGAATTGGTTGATTGCTGTTAAAATGTCGAGGAATTGATGCAACAAAATCTTTTCCAGATTTGAAGGAAGTTACTTTGATAACTTTTTCGGTCATTGGATCAAGAATTTTCAGTTCTAAATTGTTTCCACGGGTATCCTGAACATAAGCATATCGAGTTGGAGTTGCACCAAACAATGGAACACATTTAATATTCATCATCCCGAAATCCATTGTTTGTTTGTTGTTGATGTAAAGGTAAAAAAGAGGAGTTATATAATTCTTGTTGGTGCCAAAAGAAGAATGAGAGACTAAAAATTAAACAATTTAAATAAAACAAACGTTAACAAAACTTTTTGAAACGAGATAGACAACGCGAATAGAAAAAAGTCAATTAAAATGTCCGCAAGCTAATAATTTTTTGTGAATAAACGGATAAAAAAATTTAGAAAAATTTAGATCAACAATTTACAATTTTCTCAAAAAGCTCTATAAAAAACTTTATGAAAAAATACAATGAAGCAACAACGGAATCATAAAAAAATGAGTATTGGCAAAATAGAAGTATGATGGAGAAACAAATGAATGCAAACAACCCTCTTGAAAAAAACAATCAATATTTGTTGCATTTTTTGCGCGAAGAAGGTTGTTTTTTTTTGAATAAAAGTAGCATAAAAATTGGAGGGAAATCGCACAAAAAACTTGGACATACACAGTGTTACCACAACGCCGACGCCGGCGTCACGGCGTCGACGCCAACACCGACGCCGACGCCGGCGTCGGCGTTGGCGTCACTTTTTTTGAAAAGTGGAAACACTGGACATACATATATTGTTTGCAAAGCTTTTTTATAATTTGGGTTGAAGCCAATAAAAGCAGTGAAATTAAAACCTCTGAAACCAATTAAAGTAGGGATATCAATTGAGAAATTCAAAAAATTTTATAAATTTCAAAACTCTGAGATGACCAACGTTGGACCAAAAATTAACATCATCGATAATGTACTTTTTTGGACAAAATCAAAAGGATCAACAGCTTTTAACTTAAAATCAATGGTGGCAACGCTTTTATATCTTATTAAAAAGAATGCATTGCCACCTTTTGTAAAAAGTTAAAAGCTTGTTCAACAGTAACTTTTTATATGATAGAACGAAAAGATAAACATCATCCTATGCGTTAACTAAGAATTGAATAACTTGTTTCACATATTTTGTTTAAGTTCATATTATTATTCGGCATTGATTATTGATAAATTGAACGTGTTGGTTACATTAACAATGTAACCTCAAAGATGCTAAACTATGATAAAAATTGGTATTATATATCAGGCCGAAAATGGCAAAAGAGAATTGACATCACTGCAGGTAATTTAAAAAATGCAATTTAGAAAATTTGTTGAATTTCTCATTTTGTTGGTATTTGAGGCTTTAAAATTTAAAGTTCGTGATGCCCAGTATAAATTAACAAAAATTGCTTTTGTTGAGTACAGTATAAATTCAAAAAGCGTTGTTTTTGTGCAAATTTCGTAGTTGATTTTCTGGCTTTTTTTGATATCTTTTGATATTTGTAAAACAGTAATATCTAAAAATTATTTTTTAAAAAATTAACAAAGCTTTATTTAATTAAACCCAAATGACTTTAAACTCTTTTCATAAAAAAACTGCGAATAATTTCAATTTTCTTTACACCAATATTTTAAAGCTCTTTTTTAGCGCAATAATATCGAATGTGTCGTTTATGATTGTTGACAGGAAAAAAAGTAAAAAATAAAAAGACATCAAATTTCGCAAAGAATTTTTGATCAAACAACGAAAATACCAACTTTTGTGTTCTTTTAATTGATTATTTAGAGTATTAAAAATTTTATTACAAAAATCAAAGCAAATGCAAATGGCATAATTTTTAACTGTAATTAATAAATTTATTACAAGAATTGCAAATATTATTACCAAAGAATAATCACCAGTAATGTTTCAGATGCTAAAGTTTTACATACGTTTATCAAAAAAAAAATACCGATCTCTGAGGCTGTTCATTTCACTTTCCCACGCACAACAATTTCAAAAAAACATGGTTTTCAAACAATTTTTTACGAAATTTAACCTATATGTTTTTAAAATATTTTGTTTTTTATTTTTTAGTCATATAATTTACCTTTGTGGTATATCCGTTAAAATATTCATTTATGTAAAGTTTGTATTTCTTATTATTATCCTTTTTTTTTAAATTTTGTTATCTGAAAATAAAAAAGGCGGAAGTTTTTAAAAACGACTCGGTCCTGTTTATTTTCTTGTAGCTTACAAGTTGTTGATGTTTAAAATGTGAATGATTTAAAACATTTAATTGCAAAATTTTCAAGTAACTGAAAAGATTAATTAAATATTCAAAATGTTTAAAAAGTTTTGTTCGATTACAGTAAACACTTATTTTTTGTAAATCGTTTCTAACAAAAAAATTTGGATAAAAACTACAATGAAGTTGGACGTTTATCGTTTTTTTAAACGTTTTCTTCGAACTTAAAGATCAGGCAAGAAAAAAACAGAAAAAAGAACCTGATCGTAAGGTTTTGCATTTATAAAAAAACGTTACCAAATCTGCTAACGCTGCTAATGCTAATTTTTTTTGGGACACCAATCGAAGTTTTTTTAAGATTTTTTTGTACAGAAAATATTACATTTTTGCCGGCTGAAAAAAATTTGTAAACAACAAAAAAGACATTAAATTTTGCAAAAAATTTTTTGTCAAAAAAAAAACGATATGTGTTTTTTAATCGATTCGAAGAAAATTTTGAATATTTAAAACATAGTTGGTACAGAATTTTAAAAATCAAATTCAGCCCATTAGATTTATATGACTGCAATTAATGACATTACTGCTTAAATAGTGGTTCAAATGAAGCATTATTAAAGATTTAAAAACCATAAAACATCTACGGCGCAAAATCCTTACAGATCAGTAAAGAGATACGAAATTCATTTTTGGGAATATGGCATGTGGATATTTTCGTTCATTAAGAAAGAACGAGGATTTGAGAATTATTATCTTTTGTATTTAACTTTATTTAATTATCCTGATTGGGGATTGTTCATTGTATTTTGCCTTATTTGGATATTCTCTTTTACCCCATATTTTCTAGCCGTCACCGTCGGTGGCAACTCCGAGTTGGGGTTCGCCAAAGACGAAATTTTTTAAAATATGGGCTCAAAAAGAGGTGAGAAGGGAAGGGAAGGGAGAATGCAGTGTTCTTTTCTTTCTGGAAGAAAGAAAACAACTTTCGTAACAGCCACTGCCAGACAGACATTTAAATGAATCATTCTTTGGTCTGACAGTCGTGACTGCAATCGAATATTTTGAAATCAATGTGTCAAAGACTTTTTTGAATCGTAAAAAACATTGACAAAATTTTGCTTAAGCGAAAACAATAATAAAAAAGGCAGCTTCAATTGATTTTTACTTTTCTTTTATCATTTGAAGATTTGTGAAATTGGGAAAACTTTTCTGAGAAGCACGCAAAAGAGCTTTTTGAATATTTTAGTTAAACTTATTTGTTAAATGTTTTAATTAAATCTTAAAATATACTGTAACCAAAGCATTGTGGTATAAAATGTGTTATTCCGGCTATTCATTCGAAATGGAACATTAAATATTATAAAATTAAATCAACTTTTAAACATTAAAATTTGTTCTTCTAGTTTTCTAACAGGAGTCTATTCGAGTACCGTTTTGCTTTAATGAAATTTTAAATCATGGGACAAAAATAAGTTCCTAACGATATTTACAGTCTTTTTGTCAGTGTCCTACCGAGCTTGTCGCGGAGAAACCTCGCGATATACGAAATTAACATATTATTCTAATCATTCTCTTTCATTGTCTATAAAAGCTTGAGTTGTCATCATTTTTCTTTGTCGTTTGCATCATTTGTCTCATCACTGTAAAGTCGTCTCAATAAATCTCTCTTGTTATGAATTCTTCGTAACAGAGCTGCCTGCGGTAAATACTTCAAAAAATTTTAAGGATTTTGCCGAAGATCAAAAAATGTCGATGCGGCGTCTGCTTTTTAAAAAACTAAAATCTGCATTTACCTTAAACTTTTTTGTTAACAACTGCAACTAATAAAATAATAATAATAGCCATTTTGAAAAAATGTGTATAAAAAATAATTAATTTTTCGTTGTGCAAGTTTGCACATAATTCTGAAGTAATTGTTAAATATGCCATAGATTCTACAAAATATGATCTTCCTTTAAAGTGTTTTATGTTAATTTTATTTACATGTTGATTATACGGTATTACAGCTTGAATCAATAAAATTCCAGAAAATTTATAAAAATTATAGGAGTTTTTTTGCAATCACGGAAATATTTTGAAGACTGCAAAGCAGATATTCATAATCTTTTGGAATGGAGTCCTTTTTTAAAAGAGAAAGCAAAGGCAGAAGCAGCTATGATGTGGAGGTACATTTATTAGACATCCGTAATATTGATGAATACTTACTTTTCAGGGATGACATAAAAACACACAAATTTTGTATTCACATTAGACGTGGAGATTTTTTAATTTACAACATTTTTTAGGTAAGTTTACAACGGAGGATACGAGGTGAATCAAGTTCTAACATTTTTTAAAATCGATTCTTTAAAGCTTTTGAATATTTAAAAAAATATTTGCTATTCAATTCAGCATTAGAGGCAATAGATATTAATAATTTAAACAAAACATAAGGGTAGGGAAACAGTGATAATAAATGATGCAACGATAAATCATTTAAAAAAATAATTGAAATTTATTTACATATTAACAAAATAAATCTATCAAAAGCAATGTCTTTGGATTCAATTTATTCAAAAATAATAATAAAATGCAAAACAAAAAGTAAAAAAAATTGAAAGGATAATTTCCATGATAATTTTAGACTGAATTAAATGTTTTCAATTTATATAGAATTTTGGTACCATTTTGACCTTCGACACGGCCTTCATTGAGAACTTTAAGATAAACATAATATTTATAGATGATATTAATGTACCAAACAAAAATAATGATTGCTGTAAAAGCCAAAAAAATTGAAAATGCAATTAATGTTTGAACTTCTGGAAAAGGGTATTATTGATTACGGTATTATTGTTTCATTATTAAGCTCATGCTTACCAGTTTTATCAAATATTTTATTGTCACCACCAACAACAGCACTAATGTATTGATTATATGAATCTGCAATATTTCCAGTTGGATCACCATATGCAAATATTGCACATGCAATAAAGGCAATTGAAACAAGAACCGTTAAACACTATAAAAGTTCAAATTTTTAAAGTGGCTAAGTTTGTTTCATTTTCCCTAATTATGCAAATTCAGCATTTTCATAATCCCAAATACAAAATTGTTAAAGAACTAACCTCAAAAATGATATATGGAAGCAGCCAATTTGCACTTTCTTTTTTAATCCCGGTACAGAGAATAAGGAGACCAGCGAATTCTCCAACAATACTTAAAATTTCCAATGCTCCCAAAACCGTATCAACTTTTTGAGAAGAAACAAAAATTAATAACCCAAATATTGCAAGAACAGTTTGTAGCACAGCAATAATTTGAATACCAGTTTTAACATGGAAACAACTGCAACAACATCGATAATTTGAATAATCTTCAAATTTTGATTTCACCATAATTTCTTTAATTTAAATTATTTGGCTAAAAAGGGCACAAAATTTATTAGAATTTTTGGGTTGAATAATAACAACGAATTTGACGATAATTAAGAGATAAATAAATGAAGAAATGACCTTTTTTCAATATCTTCCAACAATTGGAGATTATCTCAAGTGTATTTGTAAGAAAAAAAGGAAAGAGTGATATTAAAAAAGAAGCACACATACAAACACTTTTGTCTTTGCCAGCATAAAACTAAAAACACAAAGAGCCGACCAGAGAAGGAATTGATTTTTTTCTGGTTCATTTTTTTTTCGTTGTAACAACAATATTTTCTAGCAGACGATGGCAAAAGAAGAATCATAAAAGTTTTTTGCGGTTTTTTTTCTTTCTTTGCTGGGCAGGCAGACAAAAAAATCAAATAAATGCCATCAAAAAAAAATATGACAGTGTTGTTGCGTTTCACTCTTTTTTGATTTCTTTTGTCCTTAATGTTTTCTTGCGAAATAAAGAGTGATTCATTACCAAAAAAGCGATGTTCATATTTGTGTTATCTTGTTTTAAGAATTGAAAAGAACAAGGAAAGTGCAAAAATCCAACCTAGAAAAATATGTTGAAGAGGCCGTGGTTCAAGACCAATCCCTGATTTTCACGTTTGTCCAGCACAAACATGAAAATCTAGGTCTCTTTTTTGTTTGATAATTACTGTTTCTTTGTAGATAAAATGTACTGTAGTAAAAAACTTATATAATAATTACTGGGCGCATGGACAAACAAATTTGTTGTTTAAAAGTAGTGTATAAATTGTAAATTTATGTTTTTCTTTTGTTTATAAAATTATCCAGATTTTCGCAATAACTTTGATTTATTAATTAAAATATTAAAAAATTCAGCTGTTTCGGCACAGTTTTGAATAAAAAGACCGAATGAAATTTTTAAGAAAAGAATTTGATGAAAAAAAAAACAGAAATGTTTTGCTTTTTTATCATAACATCCAAACATTTGAGAAAAAACATCGTTCAATGCTTTAAAAAGGGAGTGGAAGCATCAAATGAATCAAATTGTTTTTATTTGTTTTTACATAAATTTCGTTATGCTTTTGTCTGTCTTAAAAAAAGACATTTATTCTTTTTGCTTCTTTAAAAATATTTCTTGAAAAAGTATTGTGAATTTCAAAATTTGATTGAATTAAAAATAAACATTTTAACAACTATTTTAAATGTAAATTATAAAATTTAACGCAGGAAATAAAACAGATGTATATATTAAAAATAACAATCGTGCAACAGTGACCCTCAACTTATAGTAATTTAAATATTCAAAATATAGAAATTTACCAACGAGAAAAATAGACCAAAAAAATTAAATGTCTGAAGAAAAAATTTGCAAATTTAAAAGCAACTATTTCGACATTGCAGCCGAAGCAGCAGCAGTCAGACTGTCGAATAAAGCGTCAAAAGCGGCTGCTTTTTTTGAAAATGTAACAAATACATATTTGTTGTTTTGAGAAGGATCCTTTTGTGTTTGAATCTTTTATTTCGTTTCAATTTAAAAAATTATTAAAGTAAGTCGGCTTAATGAAGATGAAACTGACAAAAATATTACGTTTTTAGAAACAACAAGAAATTTTAACGCATGCCTGCATTTTTTAATCAAAATTTAAACAGATTTCATCACACATTGTTAACAAAAGTTGAGAAATTTTAATAATAACTTCACAAACCAGACAAAAAAACGCATTCGGCTGCCAAAAATATCAGTTCCAATGTTGTGGAGAAAATCCACAAATACAATAATTTGCATAAACTGCAAACAGGTAATTAACACATTTGCTCAATATGAAAGCCAATTATCATTGTTTAACTTCCTGTTTCTGCAAGTTTTCTTTATTTAGTAGTATTGTCAATGTGATATTTATACTTTCTCTCATCTGTACAGAGAAAAGAAAATTTGCTCTCCAATCACAGCTGTGACTGAAGAGCAAATTTTCTCCATAAAAAAATTGTTATTATAGGAAATGAAACACGCTTATCTCTTCTTCGAATGCTCAGTTACAAATACAATTGGGCAGGACGTAAGAAAACCGTCGCATTCAGGCACCGACTAAAATGTGGGGTGTAAAAAAAATGGTCGCAATCGCAGCTGCATTTTAGTCAGGGTCTCGTTTTTATCGCATTTCATTTTTTCTACGAAAAATCCTTTAGTTTTTAAATATTTTATAGTTATCGTGAAATAAATTTTAAATTTAGTTACAATTATCAGCAAAATTAATAAAATGATTAATATTTTTAACAAAAAAAAAGATATTTCATGAAATTTACAACACACATTATAAAATTTGTAAATGTAAGAAATATTTTTTTGTAATTCAGAAATTTAAATTTTGAACATTCTTTTCATCCCAGTATTTCACGAAGAATATCACTCTATCCTAAAACATGTTTCATAGATTCTTCAGTTTTTTGGAATCTGAGATGATTCAAATTGTAATTTTTGTCAGATTATCCATTGTCTCATTCTAACATCTGAATTTTTACAAAGAGATGATATTCAAGCGTTTTCAGGACTTGCGGATATCAACTAAAAAACTGTTGTTGATATCATGCAATAATCAAAAGATACAACTATGATTCTATTCACGAACTTTTATCACGAAACATTTTTTGAAAAAGAAAACTATTTAACATTTTTGGCAAAGTGTATTCTTTTGCCAACAAAACTTTTATTTTTCCAAAAATATTAGCTGAACACTGATAAAACATTGAATTGATTATCACATGCTTTTTAATTTTTAAATTATTTTTTGCCTTTATCTTGCACACTGTAGAGATTTCATTGATGGTCGATTGATCGACGAAACATTAAATTTGTTGAGAATGAAAAGCTCAAACAGAAAAACGAACAATTTGAACACTGTACTTTTTGAATCCGCGTTTACCCCACATTCTTATAAATGTTTATTGTTTTATAATGTTAATTAGTTTCCTTGCGTTAAAAATACCATTGTCATCGACATGTATGTAGTAACAATGTTTAATTTTTAGAGCATATATTAAACATGGTTGGAGGTATTCCATTTGATAATATGCCAGAATCATTGCGGCTGAATATTGTAGGTCTTTTACTCTTTAAGCTTTAATCATTTCGTTTTAACCAAAATTTTAGATTGGCGCAATCATACATTACATTTTACAAGAAGATATGAAAGAATCTGGATTTATTTCTCAAGCAATGATTGAAGAAGTTTTTGAGGAATATTCTGGAGTATCTTTAAACGCAAGTTTATTTTATCAGTATTCCTGTGTAACTGTTTTATATTTTAGGATGCATGTGAAACGATTAAGAAAAGCTTCAAAGATTTTGTTGATGAATATTTTTTAAGACTTTTCAAGAATTGCTTTCCTCATGGCCTTGCAAGATTATCAGCAACTGATAAAACTGTACCAAAATTTGATAATTTTTGTGCCAAAGCTGTTTGTGATCAACCAGCATCTTCTCTGCCAATGATTAAAGACACAGAAGCAGCAACAAGTCAATCAACTTCTCCTTCATCAATGGTAATACAAGAAGAACCAAATACTGATAATCAACAACCTGTAATTAATTTGAATCTGTTTTATAAATTTTTCTGATTGTTTGATTTTAGTCATCATCCCAATCATCTCCAACTCCAATTGAATCTGATGCTGGACAAATAAGATCTGCTGAAATAATTCAATCATCTGATGATGCAAAATATATTGAAGAAGATGCATCTTCTGTTCCAACAGCTGTATCTCCAAGCCCTTCCTTTCTTCAATCAGTTGACAATATTGATGAAATACCAGATTTGGAAGAAGATTTTCTTGAAAATGTTGCAAAATATGTTAATCAAAAGAAGGAAGAGCTTAATGATGAATCCGAAATTAAACAAAATGATGATAAACTGACATTTACTGATCCTTCAACACCTAATTTTGAAACTAAAACTGATAGTGAAAATGACAAATGTTCTGCAGAATCCATTGAAGTTGTAGTTGAAGTTACAATAACTGACGACGATAAAGCAAGTTTATGCGAACCTTCTGAGGTTAATGATGATGAAGATGGACCAAGCTTTGGTGAAACTTCTGAAGGTGAAGATGTTAAAAATTCATCAAGTTTCTGTGAATCTTCTGACGTTAAAGATGATGAAAAGCAAAAGGAAGAAAATTTTATTGATTTATCTGATAATGAAAATGCTGAAGGACCTTCTTCTGATGATAAAGATGCTGCTACAATGATACCTCCAATTATTACTGATGAATTATTGGATAATATTGAAGCTCCTGATATTCAATTACCTGCTAAAGATCTTGCTCCAATGATTGATGTAGATGACTTCTTGAATTTACTTTTTCCTTTAAATAAAATTACACCGGCACAAACGTCAGAACAATGTAAGCTTGTTTTTTTAAAATTTTGGTTGATTTTATGTTACTGTAAGAATCATTGATTTTCAAGTTTTGTGTGTAATTTTTATTTTAATTAAACAAAGTTTGAAGCACTTTGTTTTTGCTTAAAAGCATAACTTTCTTCTCTTTGCGGGTTGTTACAGTACTTACAATAATAATCCAAAACAAACCATGATTTTCAAATGTACTGAATTTTTAATAGTTTTACGTTTTTAGTCGAATCCTTGGTTTCCACAGCTTCTGATGTACCTCAACAAAGTTCTGCAGATTCTGCTGTGCCTCAACAAAGTTCTGCATCGAAGCCAACGAAGGTAGTTTCAGGTAAGCAATCAATCATTTTATGAATAACAATCTGATACGAATTATTTTGTAGATGAAACTCTTTCAAAATTGATAAATTCAGCTGATATTGATTTGAATTATGATTCTGATAGCTCTGCTGAAGCAATTGAATATGAACTTGATAGTAGTCTTCATATTACGAATTTTACTGCCGTCAATGAAATGAAGAGTAAAATTGCTAAAACTCTGCCAAAGTAAAATTCTTATTCTTGTTAATTTATCCAATATACTCAATTTTTAGACCAAAGCATAATCATTTACTTGATTTTTGGTTGGAAGATTTCAAAAATTTTCCTGAAGTGGTTCTCTTTTTTCAATATCTTCAATATCACGTTGAACAATTTGGTTTTAATGATTGCCTTACATTTAAATCTTATCAACGCTTGGTGGATGTAAGTTTTTACAATTCTTTTAGCAGCTTTTTAATTCTATTTTTAGGTTATTATTGAACGTGAGCCTGTATTTCTTATGCTTAATGAAGTTGTTTCAAATATTCCATTAATGTGTCAATATAAATTTGTGGTTTATGATGATAATTATCCTGACTTCATTTATATTAATCCTGGTGTTCTCCAGTTGCAAATTTTCCCATTAGCTGTTGGTTTTCCATCTTCATTTATTCATCTTTTCAAAACAAAAAGAGAATGGATTATTTCTGATTTAAATAAAGAATTTAATGATTGTGAAGATAAAGAATTTTATCGCCAATTGATAAATTTTTTGAATGATCGTCCAGATTTGGTTATTCTACAATCTCCATCAAGTAATGGTAAAAATTTGTTAAATTTTTTTGTCTGAAGGTTACTGTAATAAAATTTATTTTCAGCAACATTCCCTGAAATGTCTGTTATTCTTAATGATCGAGTTAGTTTACGATTATGTTGTTATTTGTTTCAATTGAAAGATTTGAATGTTGCTGAAAGTTTACATCTTCGAATGGATTATATTAATAGCATGAAACAATTTTTTCCACAACGTCCTCAACCTCAGACATAGAATTTGCAATAATTTTGTATACTTGTTTTTTTATTGTTTTAATGTTGACGGGTTTTTTTTGAATTTGACTGATTTTTTATTGTGATAAATTTTACATTTTGAGAATAAATATGTATAAGCGTTTTAATTTTTTTAATTACGTTTTTAGTGACAAAATGGTTTAAAAATGCCTTCAAATAATTTTTTGTCAAAGTTTTGGAAAAACAAATATAAACCTATCCTAATTGTGCGAAAACGTTGCCTTATTCGATTTGATAAAAGCAAACATTTATTCAAATTTTTGCAGAGTCAAACTTAATTTAAAGCACAACTATTATAATTGACGCTTTCTGCAAAAGAGGCGTGTCCGCAGTACTTTTTTTTAAAAACGCCCAAAACGAATGAATTGCGGAAACAAAATTTTTAAGCAAAAAAACTATTTTCCTAAAGGTTTTTTTTTCTCTTTCACAACGATGACGACTAAAGCTCAGTTTTTTAATATTTGATTTTTTCGAAATTTATGTGTTAGATTTTTAAATAAAGAAAACTTAAATTATTGATATGCATTCCGTGAACATTTTTGAATGTTTTGTTTAAAGACAACAGTACAATAATAAAAAGCAATAAATTCTTTGTTTTGTTTACATTGTTTAAAATTTAATTTAGAGTTTAAAATGTCTGATTTTGTGAAAAACAAATTTTTGTTATGCAAAACAAAAAATCACATATCAGTTTTTTTGGGTTTGTGGAAAATGAATTTCCCATAATAAATACACGTTTATGAAAGACAAATCGGTGTTTTTTTATCGAATTGTTGCTTTACACAAAAAGATTCATTTGTTGGAACAAAAAATGAAACAAAAAACATGGAAGTGGAATTTCGTTTTTAAAAATATTGTTTTGGATGATGCTTCATTTTTTAGAATAGTTTTTGTTGATTTTTTTATGTAACGTCCTTCGAAAAATTAAAACAAAAAAGATAGATAAAAAAACCGAAAATATACATAGGTAGAAGCAGATTTGAAAAAATATGTTTTTTGGTATACACTCCTAAATTTATCTTCTTTTTTTCTTTATTACGTTTTGAATATTTTGTTCCACAACTTTTTGAAATAATTTGTTGTTTAACATTGAAAAACTAATCAATCAATACGGATTTTGAGATGTAAATATTTTAAAAAAGATGCTTCAAATCGAAAAAACATTAAATATTATAAAATGCGGGAATCAGAAATAAGGTTTTCGAATGGCCTTATGAAAATGTGTGCAAATGAATAATTCTGTTTTTTTAATTCAAAAATCTAATACACCAATTTCAACACAATTAAAGATTAAAAAACTTTAGTCGTCGTCGTTGTGGAAGAAGAAAAAATCTTTAGAAAAATAGTTTTTTTGTTTAAAAATTTTATTTTCGCAATTCTTCCATTTTGGACGTTTTCAGCAAATACGCCCTTTTTGAAAAAACCGAAAAACAAAAAAGCAAAAGAAAAAATCTGTTGCGAAAATTGTTTTTTCTTTTTCAAAAACCCATTTTTCTTATGAAATATTTTATTGCTTTTGAATATTTAATTATGTCAGTTCATAAAAAATGTTTTCAAGGTTTAAAACAAGTAAAAAATGAATCAAAGCTTTTTAAAAGCTGTAAAAAACTTTTCTCGGATTAAGAAATAAACATTAATTAATGCTTTTCAAACATAAATCCTTGCAAAGCCATTAGGAATTTCACTTCAATTGCCACATGTGATATACAATCATAAAGTGGTCTTTTTCATTAAAGAAAAGTGAAATTACTTTCGATCTTTTTTTCCGACAACAGAAGATTAATAGAATCCCATATTCAGAATGGAAATAACAAAAATGGAAATCTTCTCCGAAATTTGTTTCGGTGTCTGTTAAAAATTATTCATAACAACAAAAAACGATGGCTAAAACAGAAATTATAAAAAAATCGAGCATAAGCATTATTTTTTATTTCCAACGGAATGTTGAAAGAATAAAAAAGAAACTTATGATATTTTTGAAAAGGCAGTCATTTTTTTATACAACCCCTTTTTTCATATGAACCTCGAATCAAAAATATGGACTTTTTTCAACAGTTTTTTTCAAAAACAGCGAAGACATTTCATAATTTTGCTTGCGGATGAACTTTACACATTTTGCTACTTTTTTCCTTTTTGACAGCTTCGAATGATTTCTGACACATTTTTTTGTTACATTGAATTAAAAAAAAGACTTGTTGTTATTGAATATTTAATTAGGGGAAATGTTTTTACAACATCAATCGGGTACAATGAATAGAAAATTTTGCAACTTTAAAAAGAAGAAATCCGTAGAAAACTTTTATAACAAGAAAATTATAAAGCTTTTCAATGTATAAAAAATCAACTCTTCGAACAGTTTTTTTGTCCTTCAAAAATATCGTAAAAAACTTTTAACAGAAAGAACAGAAGAAAAAATGAAAATTGTCATGAAGTAAGAATTACGAAAATCATCCTTGCCCTTTCTTTTTCACATTTTTTCAAATGAATCATTGGAAAAATTGTAATGGTTTTTGGAAGGCGTGAAGCAAAAATGCGATGTTGAAAAAGCTGAAATAAGCATCTGCATTTTTATACATTCTTTGAAATGTGTTTTTATTGCAAACACCATTTTTGAATATTTTATTTTGTTTAAATGCAATTTTTCATTAATCAGAAAACGAAATAACCCGAAAAATTAGTTTTTGAATTGTTTAAGCACTAAATCTTTCTTTTATTTATGATAATGGCATTAAAAATTTTCTAAACCATAAAACACTTCATACAAAAATATTTAAAAAAAAAGAAATGATTTCAAATTAAAAAACACCAACTAATTTTGGCCGTGGCATCACGGGAGACTTTTTCAGGACCCAGAAGATAACATTGTTAGTTGTTGACTAAGTTCTTGTATTTACATGTTGAAAATAGTTGGGATTTTATATTTAAAAAATTTGAAAAAATTTTCATATGAATGAAAGATAAAATAAAAAATGAATATTCTGGGATCATAACGGCAGATGCACATTAAAATTTCGGGCTTTAAAATGATACTTTTGATCTTTTTAACTTTTAAATCAATTTTTCAAGTAAGTTTTAAGAATCTTTAAAAAATTCAAAACAAAATTTGGTTTTTTATTTTAAAAAAATGAATCAAAAGAATTTTTCGCAATTTTTTTGGAAAAACTTTTGTGTTCGAAGATGATTAATTTTTTTGGTCAAACAAAATATTTATGATATTTCCTTCACAAAAAATGGGAAATAGTGAAAGAGAAAAGATCGTCGGTTTTATTTCAAAGAAAAACAATTATTTGTGCAAAAATAATTTTTTCATTTTTGAAACAAAAAATCGATGATGTTTCTTTTTATTTCTTTAAAAACAAGACATTTATAAAAAAATTAAACATTTCATTATTTGTTTTTTATTTTTGAATATTGGATTGTAGTTTTATTAAATGAAACAAATTGTAAAATGTAAGAAAACAATGAACGTTCTAGAATCTCAGCAAAAACTATCCAAAATAAATCAGTTAACATCCATTGTTTAACTTGTAAAAGAGTCGTTTTTTGAAACAACATAAAAAAACTTTTATTATTTTGTAATATGTAGAATGTTCAATTAATATTTTCAATAGTTAATCACAACATAAAAAAAACATTTTTTTTCAAAAAAAATATTGCTATTTCTAAACTGCGCCGGAAAAAAACGATTACATTGAATATATTCAATGCAACCGCAAAAAAATAATGAATTTTTTGCATATTAGAATTTTAAAATTTTAAATCCTAATACCTTGGATTCACGTAATTTTTAAAAACTTTGGAATCAAAACAAAGTTTTGAGTTTTAAAGGGAAATTCATTGTGGTTATTTAAGGCTTTGTACAAATGAAGTGGCAACGACATCAATGAATTTTGTGAATTTTTGTTTGGATAATTTGTGTGTCATTTATAATTAATGTAACAAGGGTTTTTGGATTTTTTCGACAACGTTAATGTAAAAATATTGGCATTTTAGAAACCTATGCCTTTCGAAGTTTCATTTTTGCTGCAACAGAGTTTTATTAAATATTCAAAATAGAAACACAAGTTTGAAAAAATTAAAATTTGAGTTTAAAAAAAGAGAAGAAACTAAAAATTCGAGCCTACTTTCTGCGAAACATCCTCGGGGGAAGGAAAAATAAATATTTTGATTTCTTTTTGCAGACACAAAAAAAAGTTTTCTGAAAAGGCGGGAAAAGAAGACAAGTTTCAAAACATTGGTTTCTTTCTTTTTTGAAACAAGAAACATGTCTAGACAGGTCTTTTTTTTACAAACAGATTTAAAAATGTAAACAAAAACTTGCATCATTTCTATTTTTTCGTTCTGAACAGCTTTTTTTTTGAAATCAGATATTTTTTAAAACATTTCAAAAGCTTCAACAAAAAAAAAACAAGTTGGCGAAAGAAAGCTTTAAAGAATCGTTATTTTCAGTTTTCCTTTCATTTTCTAGAAAAAAATATTTGTTTGTCTTTCAAAAATGGAAACCAAACTTTATTCATTTTTATGATTTTGTAAATCTTTGTCTTTCAATTTTTAATTTTGAATATTTAATTCTTATTTGACAGCACGAAGAATGTTGTAAAACAAGAATACGAATAATTTGTAAAAAAATGTTTTGTTTTTCACCAATTTTAGACCAAACGGGAATTAAACAAGAAACAATTTTAATAAAAAAATAAAAAGCAGCTTTTACACTTTTTATTCACCTTGAAATAAATAAACTTTATTATTTAAACTAATCCGTGAAAAAAGGCGCAAGTTTCATCGTTGCATTCCGAAAAATATTGCCTAGACAGATCTATTTGGAATTTTTACAAACAGATTTTTAAATGTGAAAAACAACTTTGCATCTTTTTATTCGTTTTTTAAAATCGTTAACATTCAAATTTAGATTTTTAAATATTTAATTGTATTTTGACTCTATGTAATAGAATACTGTAACATAGGAATATGAATAATTTGCAAAAATAGTATATTTATTTATTGAACAGTTTTAGATCAAACAGGCATTAAACAGGAAACAATATTAATAAAAATGTTAAAACAGTTTTCACACTTTTTAATCGTGCATGCAATGAATAAACTGTATTATTTAAATTAATCAGTGAGGAAAACTGAAAATTTCACAGTTGCATTTCAGTGTTTTAAAATTCTTTATTTCTAGTTGTTTAAATTTTAAAGATTTTAAAAATTGAACAAAAAATACAGCCTACGAAAAAACAGGTTGATGACCGAAGAACAAATTTCTTGTTTAAGAATGAATAATAATTCTTGTTGTGAAAAAAACATAGAAAATGTGTTGAAAAATTATTTTGTCAAATGTCTTCAAAAAAGAAAGTAAAAAATGTGCTGCAAAAATCGTTTATTTTTTTATTCCTTTTTATTATTTCTTTCAAAACCATATAAATTTTTTATTTCTATTTTTTTAAAACAGTGTTTAAAAACATGAAAAAAGATAATTTTGAACCACGATGGAATGTAAATTTTTTTAAAAAATTTTTATATCCTCAAAATATTATGTCAACAACCACAAAATAACAAAAGAATTTTTCATCTCACATTTTTCATTAAACAATACACATTTTTAACAGCATATGTTTGTTTTATCTCAGAACTATTGATAACAAATTTATAAATTGTAAAAAGTTCCAACAAAATAAATATTCTTTTCTTCATCGGCTATTAAAAAAAGAAACGGATGATCAGCTCGAAATTCGATGAGTTCTGGCCAAATTGAACATTTGCAAGGATAAAATAATTCCGCCGAAGCTGCAGCAGCTTTTGTTCCCATTTCATCAACCTAGGAAATTCACTTATATACTATTATTTTTGACAAAAGATGGTCAATTATAAAAAAGACCATTTTGGCAAACATTTGCTTTGTTCTTTTCTGTTCAATTAATGTACCTACCTTAATGATTGCTTTATGAAGAACGCTGCCAATATGGAGATGTTCTTTGGATAAATTAGAAAAATCAGCACTTCCACTTTCAAAAGCACTCTTGATTCCTAACTTTTTTAAAATTTCGGTTAATTCAAAAGAGGATCCAAATTTGAATTTTGGAATGTAAGCTTGCACGATACTGTTTTTGCTAGTGTTTGACATAGCATTATGCAAATCAGATACACTAAGATTTTTCAATAGATCTGATAATCCAAAACGTTCACGTGGAAGAAGAATAGACATGCTGAAGGGACTGTCTTTGTACGGAAGTTTTACGAGTTGAAAAGTTGTCGTTTCATAATATTGATACATGTCTTCCTGCCTCAATATTTGAACCTTAAAGCTTATTAATATACATCAAAAATAAATTTATATTTTCTTCAAAAAGTTTTTTTACTGTAATAAAAAAATCCAATGACGTCAGGAGAAGGTGGCAGCAAGGACACGTGCCCCCCTCCCCCAAAATGGACAAAAATCCTTTGATGTTTTGCATGCCGTGTTTAGGCGGGGGCATGTCCAATTAACTCACCTTGGTAGTCACATTTAATTTAGAATAAAAATCTACAGAATAGGGACAGTGAGCAGTAAAAGGATAAGCCCATAACTTCTCAAATTTTAGAACATTAATAAGCATCATCCGAACATTTCCTCTTAATGAATCAGCATCAACTAAATCTTTTATTTCATTCTCAGTATTACTTGAAACAAAATTATTGATTATCTAAAATTAAAAGTTCTGTCCTATTTAATAATCAAAGACAGGTCAATTTTTAATGATATTTCAAAATATTGATAACCTTGCATCCAGGATTGTTTAATCATTGTTCTTAATCTTTATAAGGAAAAAAAAGCACTGAAAACCCCAAAAAGTAGGTAAGCAAGATCACGAAATATCCTATAAATATTTTGAATAAAATTTACGTACATCAGTTGCTTTTTGGGTATCTTGAAAATTGATAGTTTCAAAGAGGATTTGATTGTAATAACTTTGAAGTTCGGATTTATAGGATTCTAATGGTTCATTTGTACAGAAGATTTTATTTGCAAATTTAACTCCAGCAACATCAGTAAGAAGGAAACGTGATAAGTATTGATGAATTTCCTGGGTCGTGTTTTGATCTAAATAAAATTTAAATGTTTTTTATGTTAAAAATGTACAATTTTTTACCTCCAATAACACGTTGAATTTCATCAGCCGTATCATTTTTGGCTCCAATCAAAGCCAAATCCAGGGCAATGGAAATTGAAAGGGGTGAAATAATTGTCGATGATTGGGTTTCATTTTCTCGAAGCAAATCCAATGCAAACTTAGTTTGAGCTAACAACATTTTTATTAGTAAAATATCACTAAAATGAAGAAAGATCAACTTTCTTCTCTTTTTGTGAAAACTGTTGAAGAATGACTTTTTTTAGTGGCAAACATAAATACACTAACGTCCTTGAATTGATTTAGAACATCAAATCAAGGACGTTAGTATATTTATTGGAACCGCAATTATATGTTCTGTAGTTGCAAAGACGAATCAATTAGATTTTTGTTTCTCTTATTTTTGTACACTTTTATCGGGGAAATAAATTGTTGTTACCTCCTTAATTGTTTAAAAATGGAATAAATTCGTTTATTGGAATCGAATTATTAGAAAAAGGAACTAAATTGCTCATAAAATGAAAATTAGTATTTTTTTATTTTATTTGTTAATACCTGGGGTGTTCAGTTCTAGGGAAATATTAAATTTCACTTTTTTGTATAATTTGGTTCAACAAAATATATTGTGACAGTTGTCGAAAAGTATTCCAATGTTTGATTTTCTCCACTTAATTTAAAAATATAAAATTTTTGTTTGTTAAAATGTGTTCGAAGTATTCATTAATATGCATGTTATTATTTACAGAAATATCAGTGAAACTTTTTTTATGGCATACTTTTTAGGTTTGTCATGTAACTAAAAAGTATGCCATTTTTAGTTACATGACAAAACATAAAAATTAAAAAATGCAAATTAATGTCGGTGTTGACATTGATATTTTTGGGGAGCACAGTTTTGTTGATGATAATGTTGATAAAAACCTGGCACTGAAGAATAATATCGAAATTAAAATTTTAAAAAATGAAATTAATGTTTTCTTTCAAATAGTTTTAAAATAAGAATTGTGGCAATTCCAGGATCCTTGTGATATGCTGCATTTTTTAAAAAATATTGTAATTTTATTAAAATAAAAACGGTGAATTTTTAAAAAATTAATAAAAAAATGATTTTTAATAAAAAATTGAAAGAAACAAACTTAGCCATGCATTTTAAATAAAGCTCGAATGATCGTTTTCTTCTTTTTGTGCCTGGCAAATTTGATTTAGCGTTACAAAAAAATGTGTCACAAATCATTCAAAGTTGTCGACAGAAAGCAAAAAAGGCGGAAAATGTCTAAAGTTTATCGGCAAGAAAAATTACGAAATATCGTTGTTGTGTTTTCAAAAAAGAGAGATTTAGGGAAAACAACCCTTATGTTTTTGTCCATGTTTTGCAAGAAAAAAAGTAAATGTATAAAAAATGAATGCTTTTTCCACAAATTTATAGTCGAAATTTGCCGCTGCCATTTTATATTTTTTGAATATTTGAGTATTTTTAAGAAGAACATATTAAAAATTTTAAAAACACAAACCTCAAGAATCTTCCTATTGTTTTTTGTTTAAGTTTTCATTTTATGAAAATGATGGAAGACATTATATAATTATCATAAATATTTCAACAAGACCAAAAAATAAAAAGTTGAATTAAAACAAACAAATTATCTTAACAATAAAAAAGAAGTAACAAATTCAACGGCGATATCGCCAGGTATCGACGTAAGTGATACTTTTGCTTCATTCATTTAAATGTTTTTATGAGTTCCATAATATAATCTTTTCTTTTCATTTCATTAACAAAGAAAAAACATGCTACTCCTTAAACGGTGAATCTGTTTCTTTGGAATTTTTGATTTATTTAGATTTTCAATTTTTTCTTTAGAATTTTGTAAATAGAAGTTGTAATATTCTAACAAATATTCATGAAAAAGTATTTATTGGAAGATGTTAAACCAAACAATTTGTAAGTTTTCCTTCTCTACATTTTTTAACAAAATGCATTTGTTAAACTTTTTTATAATTTTCCTCAATATCAGGTTAATCAGTCAATCATTTTAAACTGTCAGATGTATTTTTTTCAAATTAATATTTTTCAATATTCATAAAAAATTATTTTATAGAAGATGTTAAACAAAAATGTGAGCTTTTTCATTTTATTTGTCAAACTTTTTTCTAATTTTCATTTATATTGGAATAATTTTCGATACAATAGCTGGTAGAAATTATCCTTGTGAAACCAAAATGAAGTAATTTACATATTAAATGATTGCTTAGTTTTTACACATTTTTAAAAAGATAATTAAATATTCAAAGATTAAACAAAGAGACACAAACTGTTCAAGTCTGACACAAAAAATGCCTTTTCTATTTTTTAAAATATTTTTGCAACACAAAAATGTGAAAAAAAAAGAAATGAAAAGACGCACATTCACAATACTTTTTTTCAGACATTTTTGTAACACTAAAAATTCTTTTTCTGCGTTAATGGTCGATGTTAGGACTAAAGCACATAATTTATGACACCTTCATTTTTCTGCTAAAATGTTCGTCCATCGTTTTTTTTCTGCAAAAAACTAAATAAAAAATTTGTTAAACAAAAATTGTTAATTTTCTTATTCTCCAAAAAGTATGTTCAATAGAAAAAAGACTCATAAAATTTGTTTTTAAAAATTTGCATCAAAGGAGCGCCGTCTTTGAAATGGTAGTCCCGGACGTTACAATCAAATTCCTGATTTTCTCTTTTGTTTTTATGGGTTCGAAAATGAAAGCATTTCTTTCAACTGGGATTCGCAAAAAATAAAGTGGTGTAAAAACAGAAAAAGCTAAAAGGCTGAACAAAGAAAAATCCGATGTCATTGCTTTTAAAAAAAAAATTTTTTTTGATTAAGACATGTATTTTTTGAATCTTTCAATGATTTTTGTTTTAGTTAAAGTTTTGAAAAATTTATAAAATAAAGTTATTGTTTTTTTTATATTTTTTTCTTGTGTCAAAAACTTTGAAGCTGTTTGCAAAATACGATGATCTTTCAGCAATAAAAGAAAAGTATCATATTTTGAGTCAGACAAAAAACATTCTTAAGAGCAAAAAATGTTTCACAAAATTTGATTTATTGCAATTTTTTTGATTTTCACTTCTTTTTTTGGAAATAATGGATTGACCTTTCTGTGGCACAGACAGATTAATTCCATCAAATTTTTTTTGCATTATTCTTTTTCGAGATCTTTCCTTTGCTGAAATAACCGAATTTTTTAAATTTGTTTTATAAATCTTTTTAAAATTATTTCTTCTACTGTTTTAATTTTTTTTGTACAACAAATTTGAACTTCCAGATCGTAATTTCAAAATGTCTCAAATTAGTTTATCTCTGAAAAAATTTGTTCAAAAAATTAAAGAATTTGCTGATGGTCCTTTTCAAGATCAAAAGAAATCATTTCAAGAATATTTGTTTGAAAAATTATTTCCACAGGGTATTGATACAAGAATTATTCAAGAAATACTTCCATCTGTTATTAAATTTTTGGTATCTCAAATGTAAGTTTTATTTTTTGCATTTTCATTTTTATTAATAAATTTGCTGCTATTTTTAGACCGTTATTTCAACGCCAAAATAGAAATATTGCAATCCTTAAATGTGTTTTGACTGTTTTGTGTAAAACTTTTAATGGAAACAAATATGAAGAAATTTTGCATCAAATGGTTGGCGGAAAGGAAATTGGAAACAATCTTAATCATGAAGATGATGAAATTAAAGAAATTATAAATATGATTACTGATTTTATTAATGGTCATCTAAAACAATCAATTGCAATAAATCAAGGTGTAAAGTCTGAAAGGTACGGTATTTTAAAAATTGAATAAATTCTAATATTTACTCGTTTTTTAGGAAAGAAGAAGATGATGATGATTGTGTAATTATTGAAGCTCCAATAAAACCCAAAAATCGCAAGCGCCCATTTAATGCAAAATCTGAAACCCAAAATTCAAGAATCAAAAGATCAAGAACTTTATTGGAGTGAGTTATTTTACAATTTTTATTCCGTAATTAATCTTAATATTTTTAGACCAACAACAGAATCTACAAATCTTATTGTGAGAGTAACTTTACCAAAAATTAAAGCAGTAAAAACAAATCGGTAAGTCTTTTTCTTTCTGTCATTTTGTGTACATAAACAGAAACTTCGTAAACTAATGCATTTTTTCTTATTTTCAGAAACAAAGATGATTTTCCAGAATTTAAATATTCTTTTCCATCGGAATCTTTTTTAAAGAAATGTTGCAAAAGTATTGGCCTTGAATTTAATCGTGTAAAATATATTGATCTTCTTTCAAAAATTGCTTTTGATTCTGTAAATCCAAATTTAAAGCCTGATTCTATTCTTTCAACAATCGATAAATCTGGATTCGGATGTTTTTCTGTTTTCTTTACCGGAAATGAGGAAAGCACCGAAACAATCAAGAATGAAATAAACAAATTTTATGTTCAAAATTTGAGTGGTGGAGGTAATCATTTATTTAGATTTTCATATTTATAGTGATTAAATTTAGATTTGGACAAAATTGTAACAGTTGGATTTTCTCCCTGTTCTTTAATGTTGGAAGAACATTTTGAAACAATTGTTTCCTGGTTCAAATGTCGTATTTTGGTATACTGTAATTTTGATGGCTGCTGGAAAAGATATGGTGATTGGAAGAATTCTGAAGATGAAAATATTCCAACCTTTGTTTTGGAAAAGAAAAAAATCAATGAGAATACTGTTATTTTTCAAATTGTTTTATCTTTCAAAAATTCTGATATCGATCAATAAAAGTAGTTATGTTCTGTTCTATTTTTGTGTGATAACTTTTTTTATTTATATTTGGTAATGGACAAATAACACATGAAATAAATTGTGAGCTGTGTTTCTTCATCGTTTTTTTGAAGGGAAAAAAAGAATGTTTCGTTCAAAAAAATTGATATTTTGTCTTCTTTTGTTTTAGCACAAACGACGAATGAACACTTTGGCGCTAAAAAAAGAAGGTGTAAATACATTGACTATAAAAAAAATATGAAAGATAGTGTAATACGCATTTTGAAATTGTTTCTCTTTTTCTTCCTTCTTTTTTATATTTGTTTGGTGAAAAGATTTAAAAAACGGAAATTTTTTCTCTTTTTGTGGCAGATGTGAACAGTTTTTGCCGAAAAAAATTAAAGTGACGCAAAAGTTGTAACAAATATTTTGAAACTGTGTCGTTTTCTTTCTCTTTTGATACATTTGTGTTGTGAAAAGACTTTTGAAAAAAAAGCAGAAATTTTGTTTCGTTTTTTGTGTCAAATGTGTGCATTTTGAGTCTTTTTTTATCTTTTGAATATTTTGTTTTCTTTTCAAAATGTGCAAAAGTTAAGAAACTTATTAATAAATTTCTTTGTTTTGTTTCAAAACGTTCGTTGAAATTAAATGATGAATATCATTTGGACAATATTAATGAAAAATGTAAAAAAGTTTAACAAATATGTTAGTTTCAAGTAACTCTTAAAACAATGTAATCAAAACAAAGTTTAGAATTTTAAAAATAAAAATTCGATTTTATTTTACGTTTACATAGAAGTGGCAAAAATAAAAAACAATAAGGGCCTCACTAAACGGTGGATGGACGGGTCCAGTGGAGTGGACGTCTAAACGGTGGACGGATTGCTAAACGGTGGATGGATTTTTTTGATTTTTGGGTTAAAAAAAATTCAAGTTTTTTTGTTTCTACCGTACTCTAATCAGAATCCTTCCGGATTCTTCCTCCCAAAAATTGCAGATTAAAAAAATGAGAGTACGGTAGAAACAAAAAAACTTGAATTTTTTTTAACCCAAAAATCAAAAAAATCCATCCACCGTTTAGCAATCCATCCACCGTTTAAACGTCCACTCCACTGGACCCGTCCATCCACCGTTTAGTGAGGCCCAA
Source organism: Panagrolaimus sp. LJ2414 (assembly GCA_024447195.1). Lineage (NCBI taxonomy): Eukaryota > Metazoa > Nematoda > Chromadorea > Rhabditida > Panagrolaimidae > Panagrolaimus > Panagrolaimus sp. LJ2414. The sequence continues at coordinate 1,325,115 of JAMRXY010000001.1, read as the reverse complement.
ACAATAATCAATTTATGTGAAGTTTTGTGTGAATTATTCGAGTTTTTTATTTATTTACTGTAAGAGATGATTGAGCAATGTTTGAAAACGTTAATATAAAAAAGGAAACTTAACATTTTCGAAGTTTTTGCTTTTGAACGTTTAATTTTTGCTTTGACCCAATAATTAAATATTCAAAAGCAAACACAAAATTGCAGAATTTTTTGGAAAAAGTAGAAATTGGAGAAAGAATAGACAAGAAACAAAAATTTCGAGCTTTCTATTTTCAAATTCATTTTTCAGAAAATGAAAACTAAGAATTTTCAATCATCCAAATGTTCGTGGTTCTTTCTCATTTGTTTACATTTTCCAAAATGCAAAAAGAGCTAAAAAGAAGGCGTAACTTTGGCGCGTTGAACATCCCACAAAACCCAAAAAATTTAAGACGTGCTTGCTTTCAGTTTTTTGAAGAAGTTTCATTTTTGAATGTGTGAATATTTTTAAACTTTCACAATAAAATGTGTATTTAATTTTTGAAGCTTGCCTGCTGAATTTAAAAGTGTCTAAAGTTAAAAAATATAAAAAGATATGTGCAACACGTGCTGATGTCACCATAATAAAAAAAAACAAAAATTTTCTCAATTGTTCCTAAATGTTTTAAAATAAATTTGTTTCAAAAAAAATCTGCTGCAAAATCGTTCTTTTTTCTATCTTATTTCTTTTTTAAAGCGCGTTCTCGGAGAAAAAAACAGAGGCCTGGCACAGCAAAAAATGAATCTTTTTGAAACTTTACCCATGTTTTCGACTATGCTTAACAAGCCCAGATCCATAGTCTTTTTGTCCAAAAATGCCGTTTTAAACTTCCACGGCACAAAAAAGTGCCAAAACCGCACTTTTGGACAAAAAGACTTCGGATCAGGGCTTGTTAAGCATAGTCGAAAACATGGGTAAAGTTTCAAAAAGATTCATTTTTTACTGTGCTAGGCCTTGTTTGAGACCTTGCTTTTTTCTCCGAGAACTCGTTTTAGACAACCCTTTGATTTTGGCTTTTTCATTACATTTTTTAAAATTTGAACAATGAAAAAGGTAGAATGAAACCCTGGTGTTTGTTTCTGTTACTTACAAATTATAAATCTGTAAAAGTTAATAAAGAATCACAATAATTAAATAAAGAAAGAAAACGAATTGATTCACTGCAAAAAAACCAGGAATTTATCAGTTTCGCTGTGATTATTCAAAGAACAATTACCGCTATTTCATGTTTATAAAGATACTTTCAAAAAATGCAATATTTTTAAACACAGGAATTTATGCAACAACTATGCTTCCTGATACTTTTTTCAAAAGTACTTTGGTATGAGATTTTTGATCCACTTTTTTAGGCGGTAGGCCGTTTCGGCATATCCTTAACATTTGTGGCATACCTTTTCTGCTTCCCCAACCTTTTTCACGCAAAGTTGGATTCAATTTTTTCTTTATTTTATCTATTTTTCTAAATTTTTTGCGGGACCCAAGATGTTTTGGCTGCTGGACGCGGGACGCAAGGTGTGAATTTCGTCCCTATTCGCCCGTCTTGCCCAGGTGTGACCTGCCACAAGACTTATGCAAAATGTAATAAAAATTAAACAAACACAATTTTTATTAAAAAAAAGTAAAGAATGTTTTAATTTTTAATAAATTGAATTTTTAAACAGTTTTAAACTTCTGATTATAATTAGAATGGATTTTTGATAAAAAAAAATATAATTTTTGATTTGATTAAAAGTATTTTATACAAAAATAAAATTGTCTGAAAAATCCTCCTTCAATTTGCAAGCAAAATTCGTAAACCTTTTGTTCTGTTTTAAAAAATTAAAAATAAGAATAATATTTGGGGCAAATCAAGTTTAAGAATAAAGAACTACTGTCCCGGACAAACATTTCTCAATTTTTGTAAATTTGAATTAGTTCAAAGTTAATTTTAAATTTTTGTTTTTAAAACATATAAATTACAACAATTTTAGGGTTATCCTAAGCCTCTATGAATAAAGAAAAATAACATGAAATGAATAAAAATGAATGAGAGCATCAAAATTATTTTTGCACTTTTTGAATTTGTTGATTTTGTTCCTTTTTTTAAATTTATTATGGTGTATTCCTTATTATATTTAAATATTTTAATGAAAAATCCGGTCCGTCTTGAATTTGTCAAATTTCGAATTTTCAATTTATATTGTTTTACGAAATAAAATATTTCAAAAGAGCATAGAAAATATCATAAATAAAATGTTCTAACGAAATAAAAAAACAACTTCAAAAAATTTGATTTTTTTTATTTAGTTTTGCATTGAAAAAATGAATCAGCCTTTATCCATTTTTAAATTTTCTTTCTTCGATATCTTTCTTCGGAGAAAAAAACGAAGAATGTTTCATTCAAAAACAAAAGATGGACGAAAACTTTGGTGCATAAAAAAAGCACCACAACATCGACCAATGACTAGGGTTTCCGTCCCCCCCCCCCCCCCGAAATACGGGGATCCCCGCTGGGATCCCCGTTCCCCGTCCCCGAAGAATGTCGCCCCCGGCCGGGGAAAACGGGGAAGGAAAATACGATTTCGGGGATTCCCCGTTCCCCTGATTTTTCGATTTTCGGGGGGGGGGGGGGGGGACGGCAACCCTACCAATGACGCATAAAATTTCTTCTTTTTCTTCGCAAAAAAATGGTAACGAAATAAAGTGTAATCTTTTGAATCGGTCTCGTTTTCCTTCTTTTTTTCACATTTTTGTGCAGTAAAAAGATATATTTAAAAAAATTGCAATTTCTTTTGTTTTGCTTATTGAAACTTTTGAATGTTAATTTAAAAATTGTTGTATTTTGGATTCACAAAGCTAATTACAACCAATAAACCTGACAACTCAAAATGGTTGTTAAAGATAAACCAATATTAATAAAAAGTGTAAAAAGTTTAACAAATGAAAAGAAAAAACATACAGTTTGGTTTAACATTTTCTTATAAATTATTTTTTATGACTGTTAAAAAATTTTTAACGTAAAATATTTCAACTTTTTTTAGAATTTTACAAAGAAAAAACAGGTTATCTGAATAAATCAAAAATTTCAAACAAAAAAGTTGTTTGACATCAACCGTTAGGTGAGCATGACTGGTAATGTAGGGAAAAGAAAAGACTGTTTTTTATCTTATAAAAAACATTTAAATGAATAAAGCAAAATCATCACCTTCGCCAATGCCTGCCAAGATATTGCCAATAATTTTGCTCCTTTTTAATCATTTTCACTCAGTTTTGTTTGTTTAAATTCAAACTTTTATTTAGGAAGAGGCAGGGAACACTTTTTCCTTTTCTTTTTCCTTTTTTTTCTTCGTTACCGTAACAAAAAACGAATTTGCGCATACTTTTTTTTAAAAATTAACTATTTATCCTACCAGACGTATTTTTTTACGCTGATTCCGAATATGCCACATTTGAAAAAGTTTTTTCTGGGAAAAATACCAAAAATTTGCATTTTTAGAAGTTTTTACAAGGAAATGCTTTTGTTGATTCCAGTTGATTCTATGAATTTAGTACCATCGGATAGCCCTTCAAAAAATACATCTTGGGTGAAAAGGAAAATCACGCGAAATCACGCGAAAAAATGTTACAGCGATCGTAGAGCTAGATTTGTATAAAAAATGCTTGAAAAACAAAGGAAAGAAAAGGAAATGAACTTTTTTTTCAACGCGCGTCAAAAAAATGCATTCTTTTTTGTGCAAAAAGAAAAGGAAAAAGTGTTCCTTTTTCTTTTTTTTCAACCAAAAATTTTTGTTTCGCCGAATTTTAAAATGGTATTTGCGGCATTTTAACTATTTTTAATAATTTTTTTGATTTTATTTTCGGCTTATTCAGGTTAAAAAGTACCCGAATGTAACAAAAAAATAATTTTTTTCGAACTTTTATTTTCGAGCTGCCTCTCCCTACTTTTATTTTGTGTTTTTGTAGAAATTTTTTTGAAAATTATATAATTATTGATTCCTCTTTCAGTAATTCACGATGTTGTAAACAAAAAATATTACAAAATTTTTTAAAAGTTACATGTCTTTTAATTTTTTCTTATTTATTTTTGTCAAAAATTAAATATTCAAAAAAGATAAAATGGCATCTGCAAATTTTGAAATAAATATGCCCGCATTTTCAATCAAAAAAATACACATTTTTCCAGATCTTACCACCTAATATTTTTTCTGGCGAAAACCAAAAAAATTTAAGTTTTTCTTTCAAAGTGTTTAAAAATGTTAAACAAAATGCGAAAAAATGTTGAAACAAAAAAAGAAGGCGCGACTTTGAAACATAAAAACTGGTCATAAGAAACGAACACCGAAAAAAAATCATATTTGGATTTTTCAAGTTTTTGAATGTTTAATTATTTTTTAGAATTTTAATGTGCAAAAAGTGTGTAATTAATTATAAAGCAAAATTATTTATTTTTGTTAATCTTTTTTATAGTTTGACAAAAATAAAAAATGACATTAGCGAATATTTTCCAAAAACAAAAATGAAAAATTCAAATACAAAATTTAACATTTCCCTGTTTTTTACAGAAGAAAAATAGTGTTTTTGCTTGTGGATGAAATTTGATCGCGAAATGTTATTCTTTATTTTTATTCTTCAGCTGGTTTTTTATTGCAAAACACCGATCAAAAATATGGGTCTTTTTCATAAAAAATTTTTAAAACAAGAACATCATTTCGTAATTTCGCTTGCCGATAAAAATTACGCATTTTCCTACTTTTTTTGCTTTTTGACAGTTGTAAATTAAAAGCAGTTTTAATCCAATATCAAATTTCCGTTTTTATTTGTAAGCAAATGAAACGATAAAAAAATACAAAAACATAGAAAATATCATTTTTAAACAAAAACACAACAATGAGGAGCATTTAAAAGAACAAATTCTTTTTGATCATTTTCTTTGCAAATTGTTGCAGTTATATATTTCTTTTTCTTTTCCAAACATTTTGAGCAGCAGAAAGTTCCAAGTTTTTTATCATATGCAAATTTGAAGAATCGATTCTTTTGAGTTGGATCTTTCGTAATCAAAATATTTCCATTTTCTTCAAATTTAAAATCGTAAAAATAAAGTTTTTCATTTTTGAGGTTCATAATTGTACAAAAATGGTCATTTTTACTAAATTCAAGAGATTGTTTTCCTTCTTTATCAATAATTAATTTGGCGCTTGAATATTTCTTTTTTGCATGACAACCAACACAATAGAATAAATTTCGAGAATTTAGAAAATATCTATATCCAAGTGATTTATCGTCATTATTCAAAACAGTCAATCTTGCATCAGAAATTCCAGAATCATTGTAATGGACGACAAAATTATTTGTTACTTTGGTTTTTTCCGGTTCATATTTTATTGATTCACAAACATGCTTCGTTGCAGAAAGTTCAAGAAATTTTTGGCCATTTTCTTTTTCTAAAAGTTTCGCCGATACAGTAGTCTTCTTATATCTACATTGCAGACATATAAAATAATTGATTTTATCCAAAAAATATTCGAAAGCAAAACCTTCGTTTTCAGGATCAGGTAAAAATAATCTTGAATTTGATTTTCCATTTCTGTTAGAGATAAGATTAAAACCAGATTCAAAAATAATTTTTGGTTGAAATTCTTCCAAAATAAATTTCTTTGGAGTGCAAACATGTTCATTTTTGAGAAGTTGGATGTATTCTTTTCCATTTTCAGACATCAATTTCGCCGATAAAATTTTCTTCAAAACTTTACAACGACAACATCGAAAAGTTTTGGAATGTTTACAGTATGAATATTCATAGCATAATTCTGTGGTTGATGAAACAAAAATTACGAGTTTTGTTAGTTTATTTTTATCATCTCGATTAAAAACCATAAAATTTGAAATTCCATTTACAAGTCCATTTGGTTCAATAATTTCTTTTTCTGGTTCATATTTAACAGGTTCACATTTGTGCTTCTGTTCACCCAAAACCACATATTTTTCATTATCATTTTCTTCATCATTTTGAATTTTTGCAGTAACATTGCATTTTTTGCAAAGGAAATATGAATTTGGTTGATGATACCGATAATCATAACAAAGCTTTCGATCATTATCAAGGAACACAATTAATCGTCTTTCTGGTACACCTTTGGAATTTCGTCGAAGTTCAAAATTTGGCAGTCGAACAATTCGATTTTCATCAATTTCTTTTTTCTTTGGTTCTTCAAAGTCGAAACCACTTTTTTCAAGAATTACAGTATTCGGTTTTGAATGAATATTTAAGTGGAAGACATACGTGCCTCTTTTGATTGCTTCTGAAATATTCATTTCCAGTTGAATCTTGATGAAGTTTTGCTGCAACGCGAGTTCCTTTTTTACAACATGCTACACATTGAAAAATATTATTAGATTTATTATAATAATATTTGTAGCAAAGGTTTTTGTTATTTGGATGATAAATTAGAAGGTAAACACTTATACCATTTCTTCCCTTATCTTTGAAAAGAATATAATCGATTTTTGGCTTCAGTATTTTAATTTCATATTTTTCAAGATCATATTTTTGAGGTTGACATATATGTTTTTCTCCATCATCAATTTTAACAAAATATTCACCATTTGGTCCATCGTCTTTTCCCAAGAATACAGTCATAATATGATTAACATCGTTTTCATTGATATTCTTATTAAGTCGAGCAACAGCTTTGCAACCGTGACAATAATGGCGTTTCTTACCAACTTTTTGCGAAAATGTGTAACATAAATTTGGATCCGTTGAATCGAAAATGAATAACTTTGATTTGTACTTTTCGGTGGCTCCAATGATTTTAAATTTTGGTGGATGAAGAATAATTATTTTATTTTGTGCAACATAATTTCGAGGTGAACAATCATGTTTGACATTTGATAAAATAACATATTCTTCATTTTCATCATTTTTACAAATCTTTGCAGATACAATTTTGTGCTTTCGGCGGCAACCATTACAAATAAAGACTTTTGTAGAATTAATGAGATAATAATCATAACAAAATTTACGATCATTTCCATGAAAAATAATTAACGTTTTTCTTTCTACTCCATTTTTTGTTTTCATTTGAATTTCAAAATTTGGTGAAATCACAATTTCATTGCTTGAAAAATATTTCTCTGGATTATACTTCCTTTTTTTACAAACATGTTCTTCCATTGATAATACAACATATTCAACTTCAGTATTTTCATGAATAATTTCTGCTGTGATAAATTGCTTTCCTTTTGATGCACAACCTCGACAATGAAATGTTTTTTTGCTTGAATTCCACAAATATTCAAAGCATTGATTTTTGTCATATGAATCAAAAATAATCAGCATTCTTCTTGATTTTGTTGCACAATTTTCCAATATTTCATAGTCCGGTTTCTTTACAATTTTCAATTCAATATATTTTTCTGGTTCATATAAAATTGGAGAACATTGATGTTTTTTATCTTCCATTTTGACGCATTCTTTTCCATTTTCATCAATTTCAAGGATTGCTTTGATTCCTTTTACTTTATTCTCGCAATAATGATTGAAAAACTTTTCCCTTGGATGAAAGTGATATTCGTAACAATGGGCTTTTTCTTGAGATGCAAATACCAATAGCTTACGACAAATTCTGACATTCTTTTTATGATATAAAATTTTGAAAATTGATTCATCAAAAACTTTTGTGAATTTATTTGTTGAACAAAGTTTCTGCATTTTTGATGGAGTTCTAAAATCGAAAATATTTAACTACGATACTCTTGTCAATAATGAACTTACTGCACAGTTTCAATATTATTCTCAGAATGAGGTTCTTCAATTCTTTTATTTGAAAATTGCTCCACATCACATAAATCATTCTCGTAATTTTCAACTTCATGATGTCTTCGTTTTCGACTAAAAAATAATTTTTATTTATTAATAAATTTAATTAATTTATTACCTCATTGGTTTTTGATCAGTTTCCATTTTTACATCTTTGATATCATTTTCGTCATCATCGATCTCAGGATTTTCTTGATGCCATTTTAAAATTTTTAAATATTCATTCTTTTCTTTTTCGCCAAATTTTTGAATCCATTCTTTAAAAATTTCTTTTAATCTCCAGTTTTTAGAAAAATTTTTGAACAAAGGATTCAAGAAACGTTCTTGCAAAAGTTCATCTGCAACAGAATCCGCATCCTAAAATTTGGTGCTTTGATAAACGTTCAAAAAAATGAAAAAACAAACTCTGTTTTTCAAAATTCCATTAAAAACTTTAATGCAGATTTCTTCATTTTTAAAAACCAAAACAAAATCTTGTAAATCGAGATTTGCCAAAACGAATAAAATGTTCTGAAAAATGTGAACATTGTAATTACGGATATAAATAACAAAAAAATTACTTTTGATCGAATAATTTTCCAATCAAATGGTGCTGTGATATCGTTGAAATCTGAAAATGGTAAAATTCGACTTGAAATATTTTTACAACTAAATTGAACGTACTTTCGTTTTTCGGATAAACTTTTAAAGTCTGTGAAAGCGAATCAATTTCTAATTTGAAACCACCATTATTTTGAGGTTTCCGGGCTTCGTTGAATGTAATCAAGATATTTCTTTTTGTCACCTAAAACAGACGGTTTTGTTATTTTTTTAAGGTTTAAGAATCTTACAGTTTTTGATATAGGTTCAAAATCAATTTCTCTTTTTACCATAATGTTAGAAGGAAAAAGCACTGAAAATTTATAACAGTAACAAAATCAAGAAAAATATTAAAGAATTGTTATTATAAAAATGGCAGTCACGATCATAAATAATTTTTAGCCAGCAAGTAAGAGAAGAAGAAAAAGTCGTAAATGGCATGCATAATAAGGTAGCCAATACACATGGACCAATATATTGGCCAATAGGATATCGATTGAAGCAAACAAATGATTTTCCTGGCCTCACTTAACAGTGGATGGACAGATGCGGTGAAAGACAAATCAGTGGATGAATGGATTTTAAAAACGAAAATATTTATTCTATTACGTTATCCATGTGAGTTAGTAGTTGGCCCGGGACCTTTTTTCAGGCTCTTTGGCCTTGAAAAAGCCCAAGACCCTGATTCGACCTATCCGGGTCATCTGAATTTCGTCATCTTAATGCTATTCGATTTGTTTTTGATAAGTAATTTAAAATGTGAATGAAAAAAATTGTTTCATATTAAAACCCGATTTATTTGGAATTTAACAAGATAGAATTTAAAACTTCTAGTTGATCAGAATACAATGAAACAATTCTTTCATCAGCTTTCTCGATCTTTGATTGAATTCTTATTGCAATTTCTTTGACAATCTTTAATGCCATTTCATTTGCCTGTTGTAATAGAGTACTGTCATCCTCCAAATAATCTTCATCATAGATAATTCTCTGCCATTCACTTAATTCTTTCGGAGATAAAAGTAAAAGAATACAAGTTTTTCGAAGTCCATAACTTATTGTTTCTTCACTACCGTATAAATTGCTAAAAAAATTCTTGATTAAATTACAGTAGAAAGTTGGAAGAAACAAACAACGAACCAAGAAAATCCAGCTTCTTTTGCAGCTTGAATATTCGCATTGTTTGGTTTAAATCCAATTTTTGGAAAAATTGCAAGAAGGAGATCAAGACTAATAGAGATATTGTTGAAAAGATTATTTGGCAAACGGAATCCATATTCAACCCAAAGTTTTCCATTATCATGTGGACCTGCAAGAATAAATTTTTATCACAAAACAATTAATAAAATATACATTACCGTAACAAACATACAACTGTTCATTCTCCATTACCATTCTTTCACCTACAGTAACCCGATATTTTTGTGAATACTTATCAAAACCTGGGACACAATTTGCAGTCGGATCATGATTCAACATATCCATCAAAGGAATAACTGCAATTGAATCACCTTGTGCCGAAGAAGCATCAATCAATTCATGCTTATTTAAACTATTATCAAAATATATGCATCTTGTATTTACGCAATGCCATGCCCAAAGGAATAACGAATAATCAAGATCCGGAATAAAATGCTCAAATTTTTTTGAGATTGTTTTAACTTCAACAATTTGTTTATCGTAAAGTTGTCGAGGCTGGGGTGGAAGAATTGCGGGATCAAGTTCCAAGGCCAATGGAGTTGTAAAAGATCCAGGTAGCATTGAAATATATGGTTTCCATTCAGATTTAATTCCTTTTGAATGTTCGCAATAAAAAAAAAATACAATCAATTCAAAGGGTTCTAATTTGATGGAAGTATTGGAAGATAAAAGTTGAAAATATTCTGGAATATTTATCACAAGGGTTGAAGTAATCATCATATTTTTTGGAACCTAAAATAATCCAATAAAGCGTTTTCCAGAGGGCATTTCGGCAAAAACCTTTGATCTTCTAAAAATGCAAATAAAAGATCAAAGGAATGCCGCTTTAAACGGTCTCGCTTTTTCAAACAATTAATGAATAAATAATTTACATACTTCAACAACAGCTTCATTAGCCCGAAAATTCTCTTTTGCAAAAAATCCAAAACCCTCATTTGGGCCACAATACCGTAGCTCAGCTTTTGGAGATTGAATATCATGCTTTTGACACCATTCCAAAAACTTTTTTAATTTATTCTGCAACACTATTTCTTCTTCCATAATGTCTAAAAAAAGCATTGTGTGTTTATTGATTGGCTACCAATTTGCAACAGGTTTTACACACATTTTTCTTCTTCCAAACAATCGTCCCCGCTTTGCACTTAAAAAGCATCATCCAAAAGACCGAAAAAAAAGAACTTGTTTGAGGGAATAAGATATCCTTTGCGTCATCTGACAGTCAACAAATAAACAATCAAAAACATTTAATGTTTATTAAAACAAATAAATAACAAAGCACCGGTAAATTAAAATTTCAAAAACCTCGTATTTAATCACATTAATATGGTAAGTGTAACTAATTAATTTCATCATTTCTGAAATTTCTTTTTGATTTGATTCTTCTTCTTCACGATTGCAGAACGAACTTGACCAAGACGTTTTGAAACAGCATTTGGAAGCTTTCGAATCTTTGATGCGATCCCTTTTTTCTTCGAAGGACCATTAGTTTCCGATTGATGCTAAAAGTGCATGAATTAAATCAGAATAAAAAACAGGAAAAATTATTACCGTATCAGTCTGAGAATCTTTTTCAGTGTAGCTATTATCAGTATCATACACAACATGATCAACCAAATCATTGACAAGAAAAACAATATCTTCGCAATCTTGAGTTGGAAGTCCAGTATTTTCCATTGATGCAATCATCTTTTCAAGATTTTCTTTTGCCTTCATTTCGTTACCATCTTCTTCTTCATTATATTGATCTTCATAATCATAGGCATCAGATTCTTTTTGGCCAAGTGGTTGAAGATTACATGCTGTACAACTTTTATTATGCGGCAAACCTGAGAAAAAATGAAATACACACAATAAGATGACACAGTAATCAGCAGCAAACCTCCTAAACGCGATGTTCCTAATCCAGTTGGAATAACTCGATCAAATTTTCCCCAAGAAAGAGGAACATTTTCAGTGAAATATATTTCAACCCATACTCTTTTATTGCAGTAAAATTTGTATCGATTATCATCACAAACAATTTTGATAAATGGATTGCTTGTTGCAAGAGGAACCAATTTCTCTTTACAGTATTCATCAGATTGAGTTCCTTTGACACAGATAATAACAGTTACATAATGAGTTAACTTATTGCAGTCTAAAAAACGGTATCACTAATAAACGGAATTCGTAAAAAGGCAACTTACAAAAATCACTGAAATACAAATTAACTCTTTTAGGATCCAACAACGTTTCGGCAGGAAGCATCATTCTTATATTACCAAAGGGCGAAGAAAATGGAAGCCTTCCATTTGGAAGTAGACGGGCAGAAAAGAAAAGACCAAATATATTTCCATTTGTTGGATTTGCAGCTTGTCCATTGTCATCTTTCAAATATTTGATCATCATGTTATCAGTTCGACCTTGAATGTCATCCCAATAACATTGTGGCTTGCAGCGATAAAGAACTCGAAATGGATGCATTTTTGTTCGACTTAAAGAAACATAATCACATGCTTTCTTCAACAATTGACTCATTTCTTGCTTTGAAAAGACTAAAAAATATACAGTACAATAAATGTAATTAACAGGTATAGTAACAAACATACTTGCTCGAAATTTGATTCTTCCTTCTGCAGTATTAATTCCTCTTATATTTCTGATAAGCAATTCACAAGTATAATATCCACCTGGTTGAGTTGCAAATAGGTATTCATTTGTATCTTGATCTATTTTAACAGTATCAATTAATCTTTCATTTTCATAAACTTTTATTATTTTTGACTGAGCATATTGAGCTGAAAAAGACTAATAGTAATATATTATTAAAAGATAAAACAAAAGATACTTACAAGGTATTCCAGGATCTTGCCAATGAACCAAACATTCTTTTGAACTTTTTCTTGCATATAAGATAACTTCAATAGGCTTACATACAACTTTAGGAGGTGGCAAAGCTTGTTGAACATCAGTTGATTTTGGTGGCAAAGCTCGAGGAATAACAAATGATGTAAAATCCCGAGGAATATCAGCTGGCTTTGATGGAAAATTTCGATGTATATCAGATGAATTCAGCGGAAAAGCTCGAGATGTACCAGATGATGAAAAAGCTTGTTGAATGTTAGATGATTTTGGAGGCAAACCTCGAGGAATATCAGGTAATTGTGACATATATGGTCGAGGTGTATAAGTTGATCTTGTCGGAAAAGCTTGAAAATTTTCAGATGAATTCAGCGGAAAAGCTCGATGCATATCAGATGATTTGGAAGGAAAACCTCGAGGAACCCATGAATCTTCATTTGTTAATTGCGATGGCGCAGGACGTGAGATCCAAGAATCTGAACGATTCAAAGAAGGACGAATATTTCTTTGATATGAGATTCGTGGTGAAGTAAATTCAGTATTGAAGAATGATGGTTGCCTTAGATATGTAGGAATTGGTCGAGTAGGAACAGTATATGGATGAAAAGATCCATAAATAGTTGATGAAGATGTTGATGGCTGATGAGATGATGATGAAAAGAATGAATACGGTGTTGAAGAACGCGGTGGTCGATAATGCACCGGACGAACTGGACGATACTGCAGATCATTCTGCTCCCAAGGTCTCCAATTTTCGTCGTTCCACATTTATAATTAGAGAAAAAAGTTAATAACTAACAGTTACGGTAATATTTTTTCAGTAAAATAAAATTACTACTGCTAAAAGTTTTTGGTGTTGAAAAAAACCTAATGTTTTATTACTTTTGTCATTACGACACAAATTGCCAATGACAGTATTTTTTTGAAAAAGAAAAAAGAAAGAACCTCATCGAATCGAAGAGGATCTTTCTTTCTGAACCATAATTTTTTTAAAAAAAAGATCAAGGCTCTTCAAAAAAATCTAAAAACTTCTATCCTTCGGTACCGGGCATTTTTAATCGACCTACCTTTCAAAGTGTGTCCGAATTTTACAACTTTATTTTTTACTACTCAAAGAAATGTTCAAATGTGGTGTTTTTGTTTTACGTGTTCAGCAGATAATGGATCAAACAAAGAAAGACAAAAGTGTGAAAAGTAATGGTAATTACTTTTCAAACAATGAACTATCCCTTTCACAGTCATTCGTTGAAAGCTTCTTTCAAAAGTATATAAAAGCAAAGGAATGCATGTAAAATTGTGTCAGTGTTCGTTGACGAACCTTACATTTTTCATTGCAAGATGATGAGTGTTGGTGGTCCCCAATCTGCATATTTTAATCCTGGTGATGATGATAGTGCCGTTGGTGATGGATTCTTTGATGGAAATGATGATGTTGTTGCAACGTCTGGATTCTTTGATGGTGTTGATGCAACATCTGGTTATTTTGGAGTTGGTGGTGGAAGCAGTAGTGGTGAAAATGTAATTGCTCTTCCAATTGGTTTTGATCGAGTACTTGAAAAAGCTTCAACAAAAACTGAAAAGAATGATAATGATGGTGATGCTGCTGCTGGATCTGTTGGAACTTCTGGTGCTGATGATGAATGTGAACCACCGCGTCGTCGAGATTGTCGCCGTTGTGAAACGAAGGTTATGCTTCAATCAGCTGATGGTCAACTTTTTAACAAATATTTTGAAGAAGAAGATATCCGAGATTTTGCTCGCCGTTTCAAGACTATTCGATGTGAATATGGCTTTTCTCAAGCTGATGTTGGAGGTTTGACTGATTGTTTTTGTTATGAAGACGAAAATGATGATTGTTTTTTTAGCTGCACTTGGTCGTCGATATGGAAGTGATTTCTCTCAAACAACCATTTCTCGCTTTGAAGGTTTAGTTCTTTCTCATTCAAATATGTGCAAATTGCGTCCACCTGTTGAACAATGGCTTACGGATATTCAAGCTGCAGTTGATAGTGGAATTTCACTTGATCAATTACGTCGAGCATGTAAAAATGGTGATTTTTGGCCTGCTGAAATTAATCTAGATGATCCTGATGCTCCATTTAATTCTAACTTGGTTCCACCACTTCGTAAACGTCGAAAGCGTACAAGTCTTGATGGCTCACAACGTCTTGCATTGGATTCATATTTTGAAATTAATCAACGTCCTGATAATGCACAAATGATTGATATTGCTAAAACTTTGGCTCTTGAATTTGTGGTTTGTTTTTCATATAGATTTTTTGTTTCCCGGTTCATTTATATAGTGTCCCGAAAATAATTATATAATAAAAATAGAGGGCACATGTCTATTATACTATTAATGCATGTTCAATTTTTAGGTTGTTCGTGTTTGGTTTTGCAACAAACGGCAAAAGGCTCGCCGAAAGGATATTCCAGCAATTAAAAAAGAAGAACCTGATGCTTCACCAACATTGGTTCCTGAAGTTCGAAAACGTCGAAAGCGTACATGTCGTGATGGCTTAAAGCAAACTAGACCAATTATTAGTGATATCACGGGTGAATTGGATCATCCTTCTACAACTGGATTAAATCAAAGTGATATTGTTAATCAACGATCTAATAATTCTTCGATCATTGTTGGATATGATCCAAATACTGCATATGGTTATCAAGTAAAGATTTCTGTAACGTTTGTGACTGTATATTTTTTGATTTTAGAATCAACTTCAACCTCAAATGATGGTTCATGTTTCTCAGCAACAACAACAGCCACCATCAACTCAAGCTCAGCCACAACAACAACAATTAGTTCCACAAATGCTTTCCCCAAATGTTATGGATGAACCGCATGTTCTCTCACATAGTGCTGATCATGGTTTTTCTTCCAATGATTATCAATATTATTATCCTAATGGAGCTGCTCATAGCACTGATAGTTGCCGGGATCTCAATGGTGATCATTGGAATTCATTTGATTTTTATAATCTCTTTTATTCTTCTGATCCCTCACAACATGGAGAAGGATATCCACAACATTCTCTTTCTTTTGAACATTCTCAATATCGGGATTCAATTTATCCATCTCCATCAAATGTTTCAACTGCATTACCACCATCTCAATCACAACATCAATACGTCAAAACTCAACCACAAATGGGACTTCAACAACCGCCTCAAGTATTATCTTCACCAAATAATCGAAGTTACGGTAATCGTCACAAGCGTGAAATGTAATTATTTGTTCTTGAAGTATCGTATTCTGAAAAGGGTATGATAGTTAATTGTATTTATCAGGTCCCTTTTAATCCTGTTTTTATTGTTCATGAATTTTTCTTTTGTATTGTCTCTATTTTAATTGTTTATTTATATTGATTTTTTGTAACAGTCGCATGATAATAAATAATACTGAAAGCAATGAAAACTTTAAATCTGTGAAGACAAATTTACTAATTCCTACAGTAATGGTTCACATGTCGTATTGATTTTTAAGGTTTTATAGGACGTTTTTTGTAACATTTGAGAATTTTTGGCGATATTTGGCACTAGGAAAAATTTTTTGTCTCAGAATCGGCTGAAAATGTGTTCCTAGGGTAATTTTGGTCCAGGAATCCGAATTTCATCATAATATTTGACATTTTTCAGGTGGATTCTGAGATTCAAAATCCATGACCCAGAATGTGGATTCAGAAGCCACATTTTCAGAAAATCTTAAAAATGATACTATTCGAAAGCCCTGGACGTGTTTAGTCAGGAAAATGCAAATATATTCATATTTGACCCTTATTATGGGTTTTATGCCCCTGAGAAGTTCAAAAATGGCCTAAAATTACGGTAATCGGGCTCCAGAATCTCATTTTACAACTTACCGAAAGCTCATTCATACTTTTTTATAAACTTTAACTAGTTAGGCATCAAAAAATAACAAAAGGTTGAAAAAGTAGGGGGAAGAAAAAAAATTTTTTCTGTGCTACTTTTGTCGACTTCAACATAATTCAATATCTCTAACATCAATAAAAATTCAGAACTTTGGAAAACGATTGTCAATTGCCTTCCGGTGACTTTTATGATGAAATATAATATATTTGTAGCATTTTTGGAAAGTTTCAGTTCACCTATATCAAATATGTGCATTTGGGATCAGCTTAAAATATCTATTTTTTACCAAAATTAACACCATAATACAAAAAATCGCAAAACTGATTTTTTTATCTAAAATCTTTTTTCTTGTGCTTTATTAATTTAAACTTCATGTTTCTGCAATAGATAAACGCATAAACAATGATATTTGAAGCAATAGGGGAGTTTTACGAATTTTTAAAAATACCTCATTTTTGGTCATTTTTCATGATTTTCGAATTTCATGAAAAATGTAAGATATGAACTTTTTTGAGTGTTTACCATGAAATATATGCTAAATAAAAATTTTGGGCAAAGTTTGAACCCTTAAAACCCAAAACGAACTACATAGGGATAATTACAAAGTTGTGATAACATTGCTAAAACAAAATTTGATCCCAAATATACAGTATAGCTGTTAGGGGGTTCAAACTTTGCCCAAAATTTTTATTTAGCATATATTTCATGGTAAACACTCAAAAAAGTTCATATCTTACATTTTTCATGAAATTCGAAAATCATGAAAAATGACCAAAAATGAGGTATTTTTAAAAATTCGTAAAACTCCCCTATTGCTTCAAATATCATTGTTTATGCGTTTATCTATTGCAGAAACATGAAGTTTAAATTAATAAAGCACAAGAAAAAAGATTTTAGATAAAAAAATCAGTTTTGCGATTTTTTGTATTATGGTGTTAATTTTGGTAAAAAATAGATATTTTAAGCTGATCCCAAATGCACATATTTGATATAGGTGAACTGAAACTTTCCAAAAATGCTACAAATATATTATATTTCATCATAAAAGTCACCGGAAGGCAATTGACAATCGTTTTCCAAAGTTCTGAATTTTTATTGATGTTAGAGATATTGAATTATGTTGAAGTCGACAAAAGTAGCACAGAAAAAATTTTTTTTCTTCCCCCTACTTTTTCAACCTTTTGTTATTTTTTGATGCCTAACTAGTTAAAGTTTATAAAAAAGTATGAATGAGCTTTCGGTAAGTTGTAAAATGAGATTCTGGAGCCCGATTACCGTAATTTTAGGCCATTTTTGAACTTCTCAGGGGCATAAAACCCATAATAAGGGTCAAATATGAATATATTTGCATTTTCCTGACTAAACACGTCCAGGGCTTTCGAATAGTATCATTTTTAAGATTTTCTGAAAATGTGGCTTCTGAATCCACATTCTGGGTCATGGATTTTGAATCTCAGAATCCACCTGAAAAATGTCAAATATTATGATGAAATTCGGATTCCTGGATCAAAATTACCCTAGGAACACATTTTCAGCCGATTCTGAGACAAAAAATTTTTCCTAGTGCCAAGAAATTCTCGATTGTTACAAAAAACGTCCTTTATTATTTATTCTAAGATGTAAACAGAAAACAATTTGTTTGTCATTATGTTTTTAACAACAACAGAAACACTTTGTCAATCATTGAGTAATAATATCTTCCTGTTCTTTTTTGAAGCCCACCATCAAAGCTTTATCAAATTACACTATTTTTTGCATTAATTTTTGTTGTTGCAGACTCTAAAAATTCTGACAAAACCCGGATTTAATCTTCACCATAAATAAAAATGATGATTATTCAATCAACACTTTTGTTATAATTACGAAAATTGTGCAGCCAAAAGATTTGTTGTTGATTAAGCCGGTTTCTCTCGTGAAGCAATAAAGCAATCAAAAAAAGAAAGAGATGAAAGAAGAAGATCTGTTACACAATTGTGCAATCTCTTTTTTGAAAGTCCAAAATTGCTAATTTGTGACATCCAACAATCAGATGTCCAAAAGAAGAAGAAAAGAGATTTTTGCCTAAGATTAAAAGTGGATATAAGCCGGTTCCAAACACATTTTCTCCACCTCCAATGTTCGTTCATCTTCTTTAAGCTTCAAATATTTTCTTTCAAACAAAAAAAAGATAATTGAAATCTGTCTTTTGATCGCGGGAAATTGAAAGAGAGATGGATTCGTGTTTTTTTTGGATTTTGGATTAGATAGAAAAAAACGGCTGAAAAAAATTTATTGAAAAACTGTCGTAATAAAAAAATAAGATTGGCAAAAAAAATTAATTTTCTGATTTGGGATTCATCATATATAAATTGAATCAGATTTCTTCTTCGTTTTCTTTAATCTCAAAATATTTCTTTCTGAAAAAATTTAGATGATGATGCGCTCAAAGTTTTCTTTCTTCATTTTTTTAGAAAAAAATCTTGTTTAAAGGATTCTTCCACTTTTACATTTTTATTTTATTTTACTTCTTCTCACTTTCTTGATCCGAAATAAAAAAAAGGTTTTCACTTTTTTTGGGGTCGATTTTTTGGAGAAGATGATTCCGGTTTCAATGACATGGAAAAACAGCAGTAAAAAAAGGTTTTAACAAATTTATTGGTTTTTTGCGATTGTTGTTTTCTTTCACAGAAGATTACTGTACTAATACTAATTTTCGTTGTAGGACTAATGCTACAGTAATCTTTAATACTTTGTTCAGAATTCTTTTGTTTTGGTTTTTTTAAAAAGTTTTTAATTTTATTATTATTTTCTAATTAAAACAACCTCTCTTAAAGTAAAAAATACACTATACTTTTTTGTCCTTAAAAATTACTGTCAAATTAAAGTCTTACTATCTTTAAAGTTATTTTATTGTTAAACACTTAAGAATAGTATAAAATGTAAAAGTTCAAGGGCGGATGAATATTTAACAATTTTAATTGAATCCATAAATAAAAAGGAAGGAAGGAAAGATATAGATTGATGGAGCTATCATCATCAGCATTGTTGAAGATTAACAAGCTTTTTACATGGCCTCAGGGTATGATCATAACAAATGGAAGAGAGAAAGATTTTAATTATATTTCTTTTATATACACATTTTTTATGTGGTGTTTTTTTCTTCCTTCGGGAAAAAAATATAAGACAAGTTTTTTTGCATGCATCTGTTTCTCTCTTTCCAGAGGAATTTCTTCTTAGTCAGTTTATCTCCTCTTTCTTCAAATCCAAAAAAAGAAGTGCTTTTCCGAGAAACAAATATATATTTTTTGACGTATTTTTTTTTGGTTTAAAACAATTAAAAATTACTAATATGTTTTTGTTTAAATTGTGTTTTTTGCAGGAAGGAAGGAAATCATGAATAGGGTAATCATAATATTTTTATGTTGCAGTTTTGGCCTAAATTTTGTTGCATCAATTCCAATTCCGAATGGACAAGTTGGTAAGTGAGAACTTTCGGGTTGAGACATAAACACTTTTCAAACATTTGTTTTGGGAGACGATTCACCGCAATTATTCTATTTTAGGCCGAGCTGAAGTTGAATGTGGAGAAGAATCCATTGATATTGTCTTCCTGACGGAAGACAATTTTCAAGGTCGAGTTTTTGTTGTTGGACATGCAAATGAGCCTGATTGTGTAACACGAGATATTGGTCGTCGGCAAACTTCAATTTCTGTTAAGAAAGATCGCTGCGGAGTTGTCACTGTTCGATCGGTACCCTTTTTATCTAATTATTATCTAATCAAATTCAGTTAATCCCTATTTTTTCAGAATGATCCCCCAGGTCTTTTTGTAAATGTAAAAATTATGATTTCCTTCCATGAAGAATTTATTACAAAAGTTGATCGTGTTCGTTTCGCATTACAGTACCCATAAGTACAAAATACAGTATCATGTTTTTAGGGATATGAAATTAGTTGCTTTTATATGGAAGCAGATAAAACTGTTACATATCCAATTTCTGTTTCAATGGCAAGTTTGGTGCCATTTACAGAGCTTGCAGAAATGCCTCGATGCCGTTACGAAGTTTTGGATCCTGTTAGTCGGGAGCCTTTGTCGGTTGTTGCAGTTGGATCAAAACTTTTGCATACTTGGGTCTGTGATTCTTCAGCTCCAAATCTTTGGTGTATGACTGTTCATAATTGCTTCATTGAAGATGGTTCTGGCACAGAATTTACAATTCTTAATGATCAAGGGTAATTATTGTTATAGTAATAAATGTTACAGTAATCTCCAAAATATAAATTTTTACAGATGTGCCATTGATCGATATTTACTTGATAATCTTGAATATGGGCCTGGTTTGTTGATGGCACAAAAAGAAGCACATGCCATTAAATTTGCTGATAAAGTTGTTGTAAATTTCCAATGCTCTATTCGATTGGATATTAAAGATGGGGAATGCCCTGTAAGTTTTCATAAAAACAATAATATTTTTGGAATCAAATTTCTGTTTTTGTGATTTAACAAAAAAGAATTGAGGTTTGGTACTGTAGACTGAATCTTTAAAAAATTTTTCGAAACTTTTGAAACTTTCAGAATCAGAAGAATCAGAATTCTCGCAAATTTTTTCTGTTTCAAGAGAATCAAAAACGATTCTGATTATTAAATAAAAAGAATTGAGATAATTTAAAACATGAAATTTTCATTAAAAAAAGTCAAAAAAAATTGTCCCCCAATTTTGGTACCCTTTAAAATCCACAAAATTCCACAATTGAGTGATGCCATTTACGCCCTCCATTTTTTGTCACACTACATTTAACTTTACCCTATAATCCTCTTCCCTCTTCTTACTTATTCATTTATATCATCATTACCCGAAAACCATTTCATTGACGTCTCTTAAAACTGAATTTCAAACTAATAACATCAAGAATTTGACATTTTAGATTCCACAATGTCCAGATTTGAAGAATCAGAAAAAACTTTTGAAACGTCGATCTGTGGAAGAGAAATTAAATGCGACAGGAAGAATAAGTCATTTGGATGTTGATGTTCGAGCCGGCATGAATGTCTTTGATCCTGAATTGGATCTTGGAGCAAATGACAAATCTGTTCAACAACAATCTTCTTCAAAGACTCCACTTTTCAATAATTGTATTCCAATTGAAAGTTTAATCCTTCCTGGAGCAACTGCTGTCTCATTAATAATCTCTTTATTGACCGTAATCATTTACCTATTTGTGAGGAAAACAACTTCATCAAAATAATTTTGTATACTGTATATATGTATTTTTTTGTTATTATTTGATTCATCCATGTGCAATATATATATATTTCTATTTGTATATCCCTGTTCCCCTCTGGCAAGAGGCTCCGTGCAATTCCCCCTATTTCATTTTTCATTACTGCTACCCCTTTTAAAAAATAAAACAGAAAAAATATAAAAGCGGATGATGTTTTTAAAATACAAAAAGGAAATATTTATCTCTCTTCTTTATTTATTTTCTTATTAACAACTGACAAAAATTAATGAGTTAGAAGAAGCACGTAACAAAACGTATAATAAGAATATCCCAAAAACAGAGTCTTGTTAAGCGCATTTGCATCTTTTCTTCTTTATCTGTTGCGCTGCTACTGTTGAAGAAGATGGACATGAATGAACCATAACATAAATAAGATGAGAAAAGCTAAAATCAATGCAATTAAGTAATTGATTTATTTATACGTATTATATTTACTTGTGTCACAGCCTGCGGGAAAAAAATTAATTTTAAATGTTTATTTATTTATGGGTTTCTTTAAATAAATAAAAATATGTATATTTTTGCACGTTTTTAAATTGTTGTGTTAAAATGTTACTACAGAATAAACTTTTTAATAAAATGCCACCACAAAAGGAAAAGCTTTAAAAAAACCTACGTGAAACAAAAATTGTTACACAAAATGCCTCAGCTGCAGCATCCTTGTTTCTACAAAAAATTTTTAAGACATTGATATTCAGGATTTTTCTATTGTTGAATTCATTTTTACAACAATAGTAAAATATCCGGGATATCAATATCTTTCAAAATTTTTTAAGTAACAAATATTTGTTAATTGCTTCTTTCTATTTATAAAAAAAGCTTTTTACTTTTATCTTCTTATCATATCAAAAAGTCCATATTTCACAAAAATAATAACCTTAAAATCACTTAAACCATCAAAAATCTTTTTTCATGCTTTTATTTTGAACCCAAAGAAACAAACAACAACTGACACACCTCCTCCGTTTTATTATTATCACTTAAAAAAATATTTAAAATCCTATTTCTTCATAAATAATAGCAGAGGCAATAAATTTTCAATTATTTGTAACTACAAAATGTTTTCTCTATTTTACACCCCATCAAAATATTTAAGGCGTCGGCTTCTTTATTTATTAACCACCGCCATCAGCCGCTACCATTTTTAATACTATTTTTGAAGATTACACCTTCACTTTCTTGTCTTCTCTTTCTTCTTCTTCGTTTTCATCTGTTCTTCATCTGCCTCACTATTTTCCCTATTAAATTTTTGTTGTTTCTAAGCGACGCCAGAAAATTAAGAAGGAGAAAGGGAAAACTAAATTCTTTATAAAAAAACTGAAGTGGAAAAAGAAAAAAAGTACACTGAAGAAAAAAGGTCACAAAAATAATATTAAATAAAATCGATGATCGTTTTCTATTATCCGTTATATTACTGCTATAAATTTATTTGTTGTTTCATCACAAAAATAATAATTAACACTACATTTATATAGCATTATAGCCATCTATAAAAAGTTGTGCAATTTTGTTCAAAAATATATATAATGTGTAAAACAATGTGTTAAATAGTATAAAAAAGAGTTGTGTAAAATTTTTAATGTTCAAAGTTTAAAATTTAAAAAACCCCGGGAGGAAAAAAACTGCTGTTCAAGTTTTGTTCATGTTGCGCGCAACATGCATTGAATTGTTTCAGCAACATGAAAGAAGAAATTTTTTTGCAAGAACCGCAACAAGAAAAAAAATTTCTGACCGAGTTGTTGAATGATTTTTTGCTCTCTTTTTTAATGTTCATTGATGATGTAAAGTGAATTGTTGTTTTACAATGTTTTATTCTACTAATTTGTTATCATTTTTATCTCCCAAGCTTTGTTTCTAAATCTACACCACAATCATTACATACTTTTCTAAATTTTAAAACTCTAAAAAGTTGTAAACTTTTTGCTTCTTTTTTTGTATTCGTCGATGATGTAAATGCATGTGATTCTGTTGTGCCAATCTATTCGCGCTTTATTTATTTATTTACTCATATTATCTTTTATCCACTCTAAAAACTTTTTTGCATCCAACGCTTATATTTTCCACATAAAAGATATTATATTTTTAACACTGAATAAATGTGTAATCATTTCGTGTTAAAATTTGTTCGTTATTTTTTCGATTATTTTATTATTATAACATTTGTACGCCATATTTTTGTAATCAAACTGTTTTATTTTAGAAAGATAAATGTCAAATACGTCACAGATATCTCAATCTACCACTTCAATGACTCCAACAATCAATCCCCAGCAACAGCAACAACCACAACAGGTTTCAACAACAACAGTACAAGCTGGAGCTCCACCACCTCAACAACAAATTATTCTAAAAGAAGATGATAAAATGCCATTATTTTTAATTAAATTATGGAATATAGTTGAGGATCCAAATTTTTATGATGTAATTAGGTTTGTTGCTTTTTGTATCTAATTTTTCTAATATTAATTTATTTTAGATGGGATGAAAGTGGTTACAGCTTTCACATCCTTGATCCATACAGCTTTTGCCGAAATGTTCTTCCACAATATTTCAAACATAACAATTTAAATAGTCTTATAAGGCAATTAAATATGTGTAAGTTTGTTTTTTATATTTCACTGTTCCTTTAAAATCCACTTTATTTTAGATGGTTTTCGTAAAATGACTCCAATTGAACGAACCTCACTTGCTCGGCTGGAATCTGATCAGGATCATCTTGAATTTAGTCATCCGTGTTTTGTTCGAGATCATCCAGAATTGCTAACACAAATCAAAAGAAAAACTCCAACAACTCGACGAGAAGATGGAGTTGCTGCTCCGCAATCAAAAGATTTATCAAATGTTTTGGAAGAAGTTCGAGGTTTAAGGGAACGCCAAAAGACTATGGAAGATCGAATGAATGAACTTGTAACGTAAGTATTTTTATTTTTGTTAAATAAGAAGATTAACTATTCCATGCCTTTAGGGATAATAATGCAATGTGGCAACAGATGACTTCAATGCGTGCCGCACATGCAAAGCAACAACAAATTGTTAATAAATTGGTTCAATTCCTTGTTACTCTGGTTCAACCAAAACGACTTTCAAAACGTCACATGCTTGCAATTGATGAATTTGCATCCCCAAAACGAGCTCGAACTTCTGAAGCTGCTGATAATAATGGAATGAGTAGTCAATCGCTTCAAACAATTCAACAAAGCAATGTCAATGATATTCTCGATCATCTTATGAAAGAAATATCGAAATCTAATTCTGAATTCAATTTGCCTTCAACACAAAATGGACCAATTATTAGTGATGTTACGGATGAATTGGATCATCTCTCTACAACTGGATTAAATCAGGGTGATTTCGGTAATCAACGATCAGATAATTCTCCTATCATTGTTGGATATGATCCAAATGCTGCATATGGATATCAAGTAAAGTTTTTTTGTAACGCATATAAATGCATGAATTATTTTAATTTTAGAATCAGCTTCAGCAACCTCGCATGATTCCTGTTTCTCAACAGCAACGACCACCATCTACTCAAGTACAGCAGCTACAGACACAACCACCATCAACCCAAGCACAGACACTTCAACCACAACAACAAGCAGTTCCGCAAGTGCTTTCCCCAAATGTAATGGAAGAACCGCTTATTCTCTCTCCAAGCGCTGATCTTGGTTTTACTTCCAATGATTTTGCTGATTATCTCAACGGTGTTGACCATAGTATTGATAGTTGCAGGGACTTGATTGGTGATCATTGGAATTCATTTGATTTTGATAATTTACTTAATAATTCTGATCCTTCACCACCTGGAGATGGATATCCTCAGAATTCTCTTTCTCTTGAACATACTCATCCACAAAGTGTTTATTCACTTTATCCATCTCCATCAAATGTTTCAACTGCAATACCAACATCTCAATCAGTTAAAACTCCGCCTCAAATGGGATTTCAACAGCCGCCTCAAGTATTATCTTCACCAAATAATAGAAGTTACGGTAATCGTCGCAAGCGTTAGATGTTTTAAATACTGTTTGTTCCTGATGTATCGTTTTGTGAGAAAAAGCTATAATATTTAATTGTATTTATCAGGTCTCTTTAATCCATCCTGTTATTTTTAGTTGACGCTACTTTTTATTGTTTATGAATCTTTCTTTTTTATTGTCTCTGTTTTAATTTTTTTTTATTAAATATATTATCTTTTTGAATGTTTCGTTAATTTTTTTAGTTCATTAAAATCAGATGTTCGAGCCGATTTACATTTTTTGTAAAGAGGGTTTTTAAAATCTTGATTGAAATCATTTTTTTGTTAGACAAAACATTTATTTTGATACGTTATTATTAGTTTCTCTTTTTATTGTTGGAGGGGGTCTTTTTGATTAGACAAAGCCAGGTAAACTGCTTTTTTAATTTTTTAAAAATTTGGTGAAAGAATTTGTAAATTTATGTTTGTGTTGAATAATGAAAAACTTATAAACAATTTACTGTAAAACTCGCATTCATACAGTAATCGAATAACACAATGTTATGCTGTCGTCAACATGTATAGTATACTCACCATATTGACTAAACTACACAAGTTTAAAACATATAATAGTTAAATTTAAAACTTTATTTTTAAAAATCAACAACAAAAAAACAAACAATTAAAACCCGTAAAAAACTTTAATAATCACTATCGTAATCTAAATCATCAATTGTTGAGTCTTCAGGATCCGCGTTTTTGACTGATGTAAGATAGACACAAGTTTCTGGAGAAATTTTATGTCCAACATGGCATTCAGATCGAACTGGACAAAAGTTACAAATTGCATATGTTGTTCCATCAGCACCAGCCTTAGATGTCCGGTACCGATAATATCCTTCCATATCAGTTTTATATATGCGATTATGCTTCCATGCCAGATCTAAGATATATTCAATATCCGCTTCATTCACAGCAACAGTACATATATTCTTGGATTTAATAAATTCAGATACTTCAGAGACATGTGCACAACTTTCTTTCAATGCATCAATTTTCTTTGGATTTTGGGCAAAAGCTTTTTGATGTTTTTTCTAAAATGAAGTGTGTTAAAACTTTTAAAGGAGTTTAGTTTCAACCGGAAGCAAGGAAAGAAATAAAAAAAGGCAAACCTGAAGAAAGACAACACTAACATCCATTAAAGTTTGAACAAATGTTGAATCAACTTCTTGATTACTGTAAAATACTCCACCACTAACAGATTCATCAGCTTCAATGTTGTATAACATATAACATTTTCGAGTTGTTCCAACTGCTTTAATTGCTTTTACGTGCTTCTTTTTCTCTAAATTTTTTAGGACCCGTTTCATTTGAGTTTCTGGAAGGCCACTTCGATCTCGAATTTCTTTTATCCATATTCCTTTTGTACTTGATTCTTCAATTAATGAAAATACCTATAATGAAATTACTTCTTTAAATACAATGATAATGTTTAAAAAACATACCAATTGTTCTTCAGCATTTAAATCAGTCAACTGTGTTCCCTTTGTAAGCCGCAACAAAAATCCACCACCTGCATCTGCAGAAACCATTTCGACAGCTCTACTTCCAAGTAACTTATTGATAACTTTATCCACAGGTTCATCGTTACAGAATTCTTTCAGCTGATTACTTGGAATTCCATCTGGAGCATCTTTCAAAGCCGCCAAAATCTTTTCTTCTGAACTTGTCGTCATTCTTGCTGCTGGAAAAGTTGTTAAAAATTGTTCAAATATATCTTTTTAATAAATTGTAAAATATTTTAAACATTAAAAATTAACAATTTTACTCAGTTTTTGATTATTTTGAATCATGGAAAATTTTTGACAAACTTGAAAAAATTTTTAACTCAACATGCGTGTTTCGCGTTGAGAAAAATGCTCAAGTTTTTAGACTGCAGAATACCGTATACAGTATGCAAAGTTTGAACTTAAAGCAAATAAGAAATTGACTAAAAAATCTATTTCAAACCTTAATTATTAATTTAAGCGACTACATTTGATTTTATTAAAAAAACGATAGCAATGACTTTTACCCAGAACAAATTCAAAGTCTTTTTGAGTAACAATGCCTTTCTTACAGTATACTATTAGAAAAGTTACGAACTTTTATAATTTGAGAATTATAAAAAATTGCGTTTGATACTGCTGCTATTCAAGGGTTTTTGTACTTTTTTTTTTATTAGAAATAGAAAACTTACCGAATTTATTTTAACAGACATCGCGTTAAGAGAGTATTTAGCACAAATTTTAAATCGGGCGGAACACACCATCTCAGATTTCTTTTGTTATTTTTGGATAGAGTATGGTCCAAAAATATTGTTTGGAAAGTATTAGCTAATTTTCTTACACAATTTTGGAATTCTACAATATTAAAATTGGCTATTAGAGATAAAAATCTGATATTTTCCATGTTCATACATGTTGGTATAGGGTTTTTAAAAATATATATCACACATTTTTAGCTTACCCAAAAGTGGGGTTTTTCTACTTTGAAACTTTTTTTGAATTTTTAAGACAAAATCTTTTAGAAAATTCAATGCATCCAGTAAAAAACATAAAAATTGATATAAATGTGTTTAATTAAAATAATTTTACGTAATGTTACAAAAACACATACACCTTTTTTAAAATAAAAAAAACCAAAAGTCTTTGGCAAAAGACAAGTTCGAACCCGGAACAAGCATTGACAAGTACTGCATGGTACAATGGCGAAAAGCCAGCGCAACGACCGATCCCAGCAGGGTTCGAAACTGCAGAAGTAATTGTTGTCTTTTAAAAATGCGTGTGTGTTTGTGTCTGTGGAGTACTTTTTGCATATTTAAAATTTGTTTTATTAATTTTAGTCGTTTTTTAAATTCCAAAAGCATTTGATAATTATTGTAAAAAAAATTTTAACAATTTTATAATCGAATAAAACAGTGTGGTTTAAAAACTTTTTGTTAGACAGAAATCTGAAGAATTTAATTCATCGCGTAAATAATTACGTAATACTGTGAAAGCAAATGAGCTAATACTTTCCAAACAATGTTTTTCAACCATACTGTATCCAAAAATAACAAAGGAATCAAAATCTGAGAAGGTGTGTTCCGCACTTATGTGAAATCTTTAAATTTTCTCTTAAAAAGGGATACTTTTAAATGAACTTTTTAACCCTATTTTTAAAATTTATCAACAAATTAATTGCATTATTTAAAAAAAATTAAAATTGTTAAAAAATAATTCCATTTTTTATTTACTTAAAAATTTATAAAATTAAACCAAATTATACACGAAAATGTTTTATTTGTTTAAGCAGTCTTTTTTTGTAAGAGATTACAGTTTAAAAAAGATATTTAAAAAAAAGATATTTTAAAAAAAAGCATTGATTTGCTTTTTGCTATCGTCATTAAAAAAAGTAAGCAGACGAAAGAAAAAGAAGATTTCTTCCAAGCAACTTCCAAGACACACACATTTAAGTTTTTACGTTTTCAATTCTTTGGTTGAAGTTGAAGAAGGATTGAAAAAAATGTGAAGGGACTTCTTGTTTGACGACCGATATAAACTTACAGGAAATAATCGTCGCTCTCACTTTTCATTATTTTTAAAACAAAGAAAAGAGAAAGAGAAAAGCATTTATATTTTTTTTAAATCTTAAAAGAGTTTCTAAAAGTGTCTCAAAAAATCATTGAATTTACTTTTTTATGCTTTGGTTTCAGCGCACGTAGTTAGGTGTATTTTTAGATAAAGTTTTTACAGACTTTAAATTAAAGTGTCAATTTTATATTTTTTTAAAAAACAGGCTAAAAGTGAAAAAATGTTACACAATTTGTGATATAACTTTTATAGGCTTCTTTCTTACTGTATCGAAGAAATCTTAATAAATGCTAAAGTTTTGCATAAATATTACCTTTCTGGAACTTTTTAATTTAACCTATCAATTTTACTATCAGTTTTTGGTTTAAAACAGGACAAAAAAAATTAGTTTTTGTAATCCAATGATTGAAAGGATATTTCTCATTTACTTAATCTCCCTATGAATTAATTTTACTTTCCTAACTGTAACCAAAATCAAAGAATGTTTTAATTATTGCAAGAAAATACTTAAACTTATATTTTACATGTATAAAAAATACAAAAAGTTGTTTCAAAAAATTACGTTTATTTTAAAGTTGTTAAATATTCGGGTAAATCCTTTTTCATACTGTAATATTAGAAACGTTCTTTTGTAAAAAAATCAATAAGAAACAAAAAGCTTTTTATCATATTTTTTTGCTTTTTAAAATGACAAATCCCTCTAATATCTTTTATGTCAACCGTAAATTTGTACTTTCTTTCTTTCTTTTTTTCACTTTTAATCCAACCATCACTTTTAGAATTAATAATGACACATGTTTTTTCTGTTTTACAGCACTTTTAATATCTCTTTTTTTATTATTAAAAAGTCATTTGGGACTGTCAAAATATTTACAAACATTATTCATTAAAAAAGGAAAAACAGTAAATATAAAAGATTTTTAGGATTTCTTTAAATTTCTTTAAAAAATGTCAATTAAAGCTGTATTCAAGAAAACTCTTTTTCTTTCACATGAAAATACAGTTTCTGAAAGAAAAATAAAAAGTTTAAATTATAAACTTTATAAAAAAAATTAGTTTTTCTTATTTAATGCTTAATTTAGAAATTATTATTTGCTATTATATTTCTGCTTTTTTAAGAAAAAAATGTCACCATGGCATTAATGAAAAAATGAGACAGGGGTTTCTGGGTTGTTGTTGGCTGCTGCTGTCTCGAATTTTGACGCCATATTTTTTTCTGGTTTCCATTTTTTATGCTTCTTTTTTTAATTTTTTGCGCAAAAGATGTTTTTTTTTCTTTACCTTTGCAAAAATTTATTTTAAGCAAAACCAAAAAAATCCATTTAACATTTTGAAGCTTTTCCGTGTAAAAAATTTTTAAGCATAAGCTTGTCTTCCGTTTGCGTCCTTAAAAAAACAAATATTAATCTCTTTAAAATCTTTTTATTATACAATAATTTAATAAACAAATCAGGAATGATGTTACAAAATTAATATTTTCTTTCTCGTATTCCGCGATAATAATAATAATCTCAAATCAAAACAAAAGTAAAAACAAGAAAAAAACTTTTCAATTTCCAGGTATCCTTCATTCATTCATCGGGTCTTCTTCCATTTTCTTCTTCATCTTCTTCTTCATCATTCCGATTATTTCTTTCTGGTGGAGGTTGTTGTAATTGTTGTTGATTTTCATTTTCTGCCGCCGCCACCGGATTATCATTATTAGGTCTTTCACCAGGCCACATGCGACCAAATTGTTGCATCACTGCAGCCAATCCAGGAATTGCTTGAGCTCCAGCACCATCAACGTTGTCATTATTTGCGGCTGCATTATTCTGAAGAGTGAAAAAACAAGAGTTGTTAAATCCTTCTTTCAAACAACAACAATTTTTAAATCCCCTCCTTTGTACTTTTACATTACTTCTTTTTCCCACGTTCTTGTTACCCCCTTCAAGCAAGAAAAAATGTTCAATTCTCGACGGACTGTTGGTTGGTGGTTATTTATTTTTTTGTTGTTAGCTTTGACTTGTTAGAGACATCAAACCACTTAAAAAATATTATCCCCTTCTAAACGAAAATTACTACTTAAACACCCATTATTTTTTCTTTTAAAAAGAGTATCAAAACATTTGGGTACTTACATATTTTTCAAAATTTATATTTTTGCTTACAAAAAAAATATGAAAGCTCACTTCCAAGTTTCAAATAATTATTCTCAGAATTATTTAGATGATGATCGTGATGACCAACACGATTTAACTTCTAAATATCCTGTTGATGAACCTGTTACACTAAAAACGTAAGTACTCTAAATGTTTTTTGTTATTATTTTAGGCTAAAATCTTTCCCTTTAAGACTAAAAAACCTATTTTTAGGCCACATGCAATTTTATGTGTAATATTATATTTACTGACAATGGCATTTTTGGTTATTACATTTGAACTAATTAAACCCACACTATTATTTGTTGAAGATCAACAACCTACTTGATTATATTCAGGATTTAAAGATGCAACAATTTGTCCAATCATTCCCAAAATTTGATTTGCAACTCCTTCATCACTTTCTCCTCCTTCATCTTCTCTTCCGATGCCCATTTCTTGCCGTGCTGCCGTAGGTTGTTCTCGTTTTTCATATCCACTTCGATGATGTCCTGAAGATGGTGGGAAGGGATCAACTGCCGGAATTCCAGTTGAACATGAATACAGATCAAATAAATATCCATGTCGGGCAATTGCATCCGGAATTCCAACATAAATTTTTTTGTATCTAAAATTTAATTTAAAATTGTTAATTGTTCGTATACTAAATTACTAAATAGGACAAACTTTTCTTTTAATTTTGAAATTTTATCTCCAATTTCTTTTGATCTTTCATTTACAATTGTTTCAACGGATGATTCAATCCAGCTCAAAAAGCCTTCCTTCTTCCAAATATCTTCCAAATTATGATTAATATAAATTTTGCATAATAATCGAAGACCTTCTGGTGCACTATAAAAATACGTTTCATTTATAAATTTTTTTGTGTTTATAAAATAAAAGCTTACATTGTAACAAGCATTGGATCAAGTTGAAGAGCTTTCACAACTGGTGGTGTTGCTTTAATTTTCATTTCTTCACAAATATCAAACAAAATCATTGGAAAAGATGTAATTGCTTCAAAAAGCTAAAACACAGAAAAAGTTAAAAACCTAATGAGAATACTGTAATCATCATACCAAATTTTGAGCAATTAATTCAAAATCTGAATCATCATTTTCCAAAGCAATAAAATGATGACAGAATGCGATACTGTACATCATATTCGGTAAAGAATCTATGTGATGTGAAACCTGCAAAAATCATTGTGTTATACAGATTACTGTAATTATAATATAAAGAAACAAACCTTAAAATGTTCATAATAATCCAATAAAAATTGATATTGTCCAGATTTCAATGCCAAACTATCAACAATAAGATGCATTCCAAGAGGATCTGATGGATCTTTGAGGATGATAAGTTTTGCAACATTCAAAGCAGTCAAAAAGCATCTTCGTTTTAGCAAAAATTTAAGATGTTTGAAAAGAAGAATGAACTAAAAATAACGAATTTTTAGGTAAATTTAAAAAAGTTACAGTAAACTTACAAATGCTCGATTTTCCCGCCAATTATAATCAAATCTTGTATACGCTGATAAAGTTTCAAAACCATTTGGAAGAGCTGATTCAAGAACATAGATGGCAAATTCTAAAAAAATTTGCATAAGTTTAGCATATAAACATTCATTCAAATAATTCAATGTATCGAAAAAGTTTTTGAATTTTTTCATTTTATAATCTTTCACTGATTCAAAGTTGCTCGCTTTCATCCTTCTTCCTTCTCTCTCTCTCAAAAAAGATGGCCGAAGCTCGTCAAAATTTTTCAATTGCAGTTGAAGCAGCTCTTAATCAACAAATAAATAATGAACTCTTTGCTTCATATCAATATCTTGCAATGAGTGCCTTCTTTGGTAATACTGATGTTGCACTTCCTGGAGCAGCTGCATATTTTAAGAATCAATCTATTGAAGAACGAGAACATGCCCAAAAATTAATTGATTATGTTAATGATCGAGGTGGAAGAGTTCGATTTTTTAATGTTAATGTAAGTTTTACTATTTTTTCTTCAACTGTTCAGTGATGACGTAATCGAAATTTTCAAAATTTTGACTTCCATCATGTTGTCGGCCATCCTTTGATCTTTGCCTTTCCCAATATCCTCTCTGAACAAGACCTTTCGTTTTCAGCAACCTGATGGAGAATGGAAATCTTTGTTACATGCTTTTCAAAGTGCTGTAGCACTTGAAAAGAAGAATAATGCTTCATTGTTAGTTCTTCATCAACTTGCTTCAAATAATACTGATCCGGATCTTACAAATCTTTTGGAAGAATTTTATCTTCGTGAACAAGTTATCGAAATTCAAGAGATGACTCGAAAAGCAAATCAACTTCGTCGAATTGGTGCTGGATTGGGTGAACATATTTTTGATCGAGAACTTTTAAAAGAAATGGAAGAAAAGAGCGATAAATCGGATTGATATTTATAATTAATAATGTACTGTATTTGTGTGATGTGAACTGACTTGAAATAAATTGACGTACCTGTAAGTTTTCTAGCTTCTCTTGCATCATCAGCTTGAGCAATTTGATCTGCAATAATCATCAAAGTATCAATATGAGAACGAGAAGATTCCAAAATTTGTTGCTAAAAATCATCGTTTAATTTTCAGAGCATCCTAAAATACAGTAGTAATATAGCTTACAAATTCTGGACCAGGCAATTGAGCAATATCCCAAAACATTTGTTGAGTTTCTTGATATCCAAGATTATGTTCAAATCGGTAATATTTAACATCATTAACCTTTGGACCGCGATCATCAAGAACAACGGATATTCCTAAAATCTCATCATGATACATCATACCTTTAAAGAATAAAATAACATACCAGAATCATATGCAGAAGGCCATTCAGGTTTTTTTGGAATAATTCGGAAAGATGGCATCTTTCTTCCAGCTTTGCCTTTTTGAGTTTGTGGAGCTCGAAATGCTGGACCCAAAATCTTTTTTAATTCTGCATCAGCATTCAAATCCGTGAAAGAAATCTTTAATAATTCTGCCATTTTATCAATTGTAGAAGTTTTGGAAGATAATTCTTTTGCATATTTTTTCCAGCCTTCATCATCATCATCATCCTTTTGTTGTTTATTTTTCTTTTTATTATTCTTTTTCTTCTGTTTTTTAGAAGATGAAGGTTGTTGTGGTTGAGATTTAGTTTCAGCTTGATGATCTTCTTCATCAGAATCTTTTCTGTCTTCATCTTCTAACAAAGCAAATTTATTGATTTTCTTGGACGGAGCTGCTGCTACTTCTTCCTCTTCTTCACTTTCAGATTCAGAAGCTTTCTCATTTTGTTGAATATCCTCAATTTGAGCTAACTTTTTGATTTGTTTCTTCGACATTCTTCTGTAACAAAAAAATACGAAAATAAAATTTGTAAAGTTTAAAAAAGATATGAATGGCTTTAAAACCAAATAAATTCAATTAACACTGAAAACAAAAGAAAATTGATTTTATTAGAGCAAACCACTATACGGCATACTGTACTACAGCCTATTATTACACTACAGTACTATTCCTACAATTTATTTTTATTCCGAAGTTGTTGGAGTTGATGTTGAATTATTATTGTTATTTGATTCAGTTGGCCACCATTTAGGTATTGAAAATTCCAAAGCATCACCATTTTGAGATAAAAATTTTTGTTTCGTTACAACTCCTTCAACAGAGACAATACTAATTCCAAAACCATCAAAACATTTTATCACTTTTCCACGACGTTTTCCATTTTCATCAACAACGGTTGAATTATTTTTTAAATTTTTTGCGGTTGTTTTGAATGGCAATAATCGACTTCGAATAATTCCAGTATGATGAGTTCGAGCAACTAATTCTTGTCCAATATAACATCCTAAAATTGGCTTGTTATTCATGTAAAGATTCACATCCTATGGCATTTCCGATACCCAAAGATTAAAAAGATATCAGTACAATATATACCTTTATCATAACTAATTCCATTCAAGAAATCTCCATTAACATTCAACGGAATCTGTTCTTTTAATTCATCAAAACCTTCTCCAATTCCCCATTCTAATCTTCTTCGAAGATAATCATCTAAAGTTGCAGTTTCTTTAATACTTCCAAGAAATCGGCTTCCAAATTCTGGTCCAAGTCGAGGATCAGCAAAACACCCTTCTTTAATTCCAGTTGAAAGAGAACCAGGAAAAACAAAGAATATTTCTGTTGAAGGAATTGTAATTTCAATCTTTTTTCGAAGCCGATATAATGACAACAACTTTTCAAGATATTCAATTCTATCCAAATCAGTTTCCAGCAGAATTTCACCCTCATTTCCGCTTATTTCAGGTTTATAAAGAATAAAATCGGCAACAATTCGGCCTTTGGCATTTAATAAAAATGAATATACACATTTGCTGCTAGCATTGAGGGTACTGTAACAAAAAACGAGATATATCAATGATAATTTTAAAAAATTATTAACCAAACTTTAAATCTTTTGTCAACAAGCCTTGAAGAAATGATACAGTTTCTGGTCCTTTAAGGGAAAGTAAAGCACGATGAGCTAATTTTGCAATTTGCATCTATGAAATTACATACTTTAATCAAGACTATAAACTATTTTGCAAATATCAAACTGCTAATTTTTACAGTGCTAAAGAAAAACAATTTTATTATTACTTATTTATTCAAAGATAAAACAAGAAAGATAAAATATAAATATCACACATAAGAAAACTAAAGTAATATTAATTATTGAAGAACAAATCCAACTTCCTGAGGCGTAAGATCAGGGCATTTCCAATTATAAAGATAATATTGAAGGAAGCCATCACCAATTCCAAATTTGAGTTCTTTAAGAACAGATTCATTTTCCATTACATCAAGAGCATTGAAGACATCAAAACTAGCCTAAAAATAATTTGTGTTATAAACAAATATTCAAAACAAGATCAATAATTACTTGTTTAGCCATGATAAGAGCATTTTGCATAAGATCTTTGAAAGAAATGGTTGTTGCGACATTGTAGAAAGAATAGGCAGCTTTAATCTGATTGTAAGTAGGATGTCGAACAACAGTTGATGGCAAATTATAAAATGAGCAGAGATCGGTAACTTTTTGATTATCATCAACCAAAACATAAGCGTAAATAATATTTTCCCGAGGTAACATAAAATGCTTGAATTCAGCTTCAGTAAAACGAGGATAAAGCTTAAAGCTCTTCAAATAATTCATTAGCAGCTTATAAGCAGATTTGATGTGCTTTTCTTGAAGCGGAATAATATTATGAAGTGGAGCATCAGGAACTTTGTAAAGTTTAATATTTCTTGCCATTGTCATATTTGCTTGAAGAGCAGAAAATCCAGTTTCAATGAGCTTTTTAGGATTAAGAGTTCGATGCCAGTATCGGCATCGAGCAATTGGTTTTGGAATAACGACCCCAGCGGTGAAAGTAGCTTGAAAGATGCCTTTGAGATTGACGCGACGAGTAATTTCTTTGATCAGAACAGGGGCAAGACGCTTTGATCGAAGCTTTTTATGAACACAAAGAAAATTAATTTCAACGCATTTAACACTTTTTTCATGGACTTGAAGATGACAAGGAATTGCACCAATAAAACCAACAAGTTTATTATTACCACCAGCTCGAACACCACAATGCCATACTTTTTGCCATCCAGGTGGCATCAACGCCCTAAAAAGAAGGAACGATTAGATAATATCGCAATAAAAATGCAATAACAAACCATAGTAGAAATTCTGCACTGTAATCAAAGCGAAACATGTTATCTTCATCTTCAACGTAATTCAAAGATAATAAAGTATAAAGTTCTTTAAGTTCTTCAGGATCTTTGAGATCAACTTCAGCCCAATGAAAGCCATCTGGAAGACGATAAGGTTGTTGTTGAATTTGTTCAACAGGAACTGGAGGATTGATATACGTATTTTCTGTTACAACATCACCAAGTTTTGGAACAGGTTGAGTATTCCAAAATTTAAAACTGCAATTAGTCATTATTAAAAAAATATGCGTTATACGGTTAAAATAAGCATGAAAATGTAAAATAAAAAGTACCTTGGAGGTTGTTGTTGTTGAAGGTTTAATTGTCGAAGTTGCTCTTGAAGCATATTGATTACCTTATTATCGCGTTCTGGTGAGCCAGCATCTGCAGCTCCAGCTAATGGAGCATTTACATCTGCAACAGCTAAATCAAGACCTTCTCGATGATGAGCGGTAGCAGCAGGAGCATCGAAATGATTATTTTCTTCTCCCTCTCCTTCTTCTTTTTGTTGATGTTCTTGATCCGATGACATTGTAGTTAATCAAAATTTAAAGAGATAAATAAATAATATCTGCTGAAAATGAAGATATCTAATTTCTAAAACACCAAAGAGATTTAAGAATTGGACTCTGATTTTTGGATAATGAACGTTGCTTTAATAAAAAATTTATTGTAAGGCAACGTTCAATTAATTTTCGTTTCTAGACCGTTTTTGCTTTTTTGAGAGAGAAAACAATGTTCAAATTTTTGAAGAAATTTTGTCTGATTTTTGTTGATTTTTGTTATTTATCAACTTTAAAATTTAACTTTTTAACATTTTATGATAATTTATATTGTGCTGCTTTAACCCAACAATGACTGTAAACTTCATTTAAATTACTGTAAACTCTTTGAACTGTTTTCAAATATTTTTAAAGTATTTCTAAACTTTAGAGCGGAGTTTTAAAAAAATCTTTTTTAATTTATATAAATTTTATAACCATGTAATTACGGTATATTGCATACATTTCTTAAAACTGCCTTCATTTACTTTTTTAAATGCCTTTTTTCCTTGCAGAAAAACCTGTTGCTAATGCGTGTTTTTCCCTCTAGCTTTTCCTACATTTTTAATAAGTAGCTGAGTTAGCCAATGGTCATTAAATTCTTGCTTTCCCTTTTTTCTCTTTAAATGACCTTCAAAGCCTGAGGACAAATGACTTTTTTTCTTTTCTTCTGTGTTGTTGTGCGCATTTTTGTCTTCGATGGGATGTTGATGAGACTTTTTTTTGCGAACGAACGGACACTTGCAAGTACGTGGGACACCACGGCGGCGGCGGTTATGGCCGAGACTGGGCTCTCTGTGTTCCCTTTTTCCCCCTTCTTCTTTTTCGAAAATGAGCTTGGCTTTTTCTCCTTTTTCGTTACTCAAAAAAAAGCAAGAAAGAATGCATTTTTTTCTATATTGGTGACTCTAACTGCCCCACTGCCTTTTTTCTTCTTCGATTTTGTTAAGTTTTTTCTTTAGCTCAACAAAATATATATTATTTTATTTCGATCGCTTCTTAAACCACTTTCTTTTTCTCTATCCCCCGAACGTACGTGTTTTAATTTGCGACATTTGGCAGTTTTATTGTATTTTAAAATTGTTGTGATTCATACATTTGTTTTAATCAATTTTTTTCAAAATCTCCTACCCCAAAATTTAAATGTAATTTTAACAAAATATTTTATTAAATCTGTTATCTTAATCACAAAACATTAATCCAATTTTAAAATTACAGATGTCCGAGTCTGAACAAGTTAAGCCAGAAGCTACTGCAGGTGAACCCTCAGCCCCAGCTCCGGTGGCAGTTGAATCTACTGCTTCCCCTCCTCCAACTGCTACAGAAACCCCAGAGAAAGTAGAAGAGCCTAAAAATAATGTTGAAGAAGAAAAACCAAATCCTGAAAAACAAGTTGAAGAACAAAAACTTGAATCGGAGAAACCTGTCGAAGATAAACAACAAACACAATCAGAAACAAAAGAGGTAACAATTGCTGAACAGAAGGTTGAGGATAAAGAAAAGAAGCCCGAAGAAAAGGAAACTTCTGCTGAAGTAAAAGTTGAAGAGAAACCTTCAGAATCCAAGGCCGAGGAGCCATCTGAATCCCAACCCGAGAAACCTTCGGAATCCCCAGCCCAACAACCTTCTGAATCACAGCCTGAAAAGCAACAACACGAATCTGAACCAAAACCAGAAGAAAATCATAAAGAAGAAGTAAAACCGAAAGAAGAGGAAGCATCTGAATCCAAAGATGAAAAAGCTGTTGTTGCAGAGTCAGCGAATGAAGTAAATTTACCCCTTTCAAATTTAGCTAAAACTTTTAAACTTTAGAATTCCGAAGTCGTTGAATCAACTGCCCCAGGGGATGAAGAAGAAGAGAATGAAGAGCCTGTTCAAGATGAAGAAGCTCCGGATGACGATGAAGATGCCAAAAATCCAGCTTATATTCCTCGAAAAGGTGCCTTTTATATGCATGATTCTCGGCAAGCTGCTGCTGCTAATGCTGAAGAAGATGAAGGTGCAGAAAGTGAGCAACAAAAGCGATCAAGAGCTGACAAAAAATGGAGTCATGATCTTTTTAATGATAGAAATCAACGTCCAAAAACAAAAGCTGAAATTGTAAGAAAATATGGTTATGATATTCGAAAGAAGGAAGGCGAAGAAGGGGATGAAGAGGATACGGTAGCTGCAGCAGAAACAACTGAAAAATCTGCACCACCACCATCAAAAGAACAATCACATCCACAACGACAAAATAAACGTCAACAACAACCTCCTCCACAACAACAACAACAAAAACGTGGTGGTGGAGTTCAATCAGGTGGTGAAAATCGGGAATTTGGTAACAGAAGATCAGAAGATGATGGTAGAAGACAGCAACAACAACCCCAACAACAACAAAGAACCCCTCGAGGTGGTGGACCACCACAACATCACAACAATCGTTCATCAGCCCCAACAACAACCCCTCATCAACGGTCAAATGCTGATAACAATCAACAACCAGCACATTTTAAACGAACAATTGTTTCAAGTAATTTAAAACGAAATAATGGACAACAACAACAACAATCACAACCCCCAAGGCAAAGCAGTTTTGATAATAATCATAATAATCGTAGTAGCGGAGGTGGTGGTGCCAGAGGGGATGTTCGAAAGCAACCTGGATTTACCAGGGATTCCGGAGCAGCACCTTCAAATGGTTCAAGTGCTCCAAGAACTTTCAATCGAAATCAACAGCCACAACAACAACAACAACCTCTAAATTCTTCTCCAAAGCATTATTCAAATCCTCGATCAAAAAATATTTCACATCAAACTCCTCCACTTATTCCACCCCCACAAGGAATTCCAATGGGTGTGCCAATGCCATTAATGGCAACTCCAGCGGGTCCACCATTTATTGGGCCTCCAATTGCAGTTGTGCCGATGCCGGTTGTCCCTCCAGGGGCTGCAGTACCTGCTGGGGCAGTTCCTGGGGGACCTGGTTATCCTCATCCCAGACAACCCACTGATACAGTATATTTTGATCCAAATTCTCAGACAAATGCCGTTCGAACCCCTCCGCAACCACGGGAACGTCGACGCCTTGAAATTGTTCCACCCACAAATCTTTAAAATTATTGTTTGCATTTTTGTTTTTATTACTTAAAATAATTATTTTTTTGATTCAAAATTTTCTTTCTTTGTGTGTTACTTTAAAAGCCTGTTTTGTTTTTATTTTTTTTGTCAGTTTTTATGCAAAAAAAGGATTATAATTATTATAAAAAAGTTCAAAATTTTATATTTTTGTGAAATTATATGATTTGCATTCAATTTTCGCAATGAATTTCAACAAAAAAGTGTCATTTGTTACGGTGTATGGTGTTTAAGATTTAAAATCCAAGTCTTGAGTTTCGGACGTTTTACAAATTTTCAATGACTGTTTTTACCTTACTGTAAAAGTGTATGTAATTATATAATTATGCCACCATTCGAGTATCCAAAAGAACTCATTAATAAAGAAGATGAGCAGTTTGTACATTAATTTTCCTTGAAAAAAATTTGAAGGAACAAATCAAACACGATTATTTCATTTCATACTTTGTTTAAAAATTTTAAGTGTTTGATATAGTGTCTAATATAAACTTGAACATTTCAACCAATTGCTTTTCTACTGTAATATTGATATAAAGTTTTCCATATAATTAGTTTTTAATAAATAATTTATAACATCTTTTTACTAAAAACTGTAGGGGATAAACCAGAGCTGATGTCAGAATTTTATGGTCATAGGTCAGCTTGATTAAATGTTAACAATTCGTTTTAGTTTACAAAAGAGTCAAATTCTTCAGTTTCGTGTCCAACAGGAAGCTTTTTAACCAAATTGTTTTGTTTGATTACAAAAATGTTAAAATCTTTTTTGAATAATAATTTATTTTTTTTTGGCTTTTATGAGGATTAAAAAACGCAATAAAATTCAAAAACTAATTTTAAAAATGCAAAAATACCACATGACGCAGCACACACATACACAAAATTTTGAATGGACGATCAACAACTCCGAACCCAAGAGCCGTGACCCAGACGCTGGCTTTACGCCATTGTACCATGCGGTACCACGACGATGTCTGTTCTGGATTCGAACTTGTCTTTGGTTATTTTTTGATTTAAAAAAAAAGGTGCATGTTTTCCTGTAAAATTTTATAAATAATATATATCGTGTTTTAATAAACACATTGATTTAATTTTTTTGTGATACTTTATCTTTAATGCATTGAATTTTCTTATAAATTTTTCTTTAAAGTTTGAATTGTTTGCGTTTAATTCGCAGTCATTATACTTCCGGGAAAACCTTTTTTTACCTTGAAATTGCATTCCTTTTGTCCCTACCCCTCTACATCAATCAAAGGCGGAATGGTCATTTCCCCCTTCCTCCCTGATGACGTAATATCTGGACAGCCCCAATATCACGAATTACTTTTTTCATTCATGTTTTACCCAATACATAAAAAAAAAATTACTCTGACAAGTTTCTGTCTGATTTATGTAATAAGAAAGAATTCATTTATAACCACCATTAAAGATGTTGAAGCATGTTTTTTACTACTTCAGGATTATTTCTTAATTCTCCGATTTTTACAAAATTTATTGTTTAAAATAACAAATTTTTTAAAGGATCTTTGATAATCATTTTTTTGATTAAATTTCAAATGTTCATGTTTTTTATAATACTGTAACTTTAACAAAAACAATTTTTTTTTAATTTTTTACACAGATTTCAGAACGAAAAAAATTCTTCAGATTTTTGTCTGATAAAAAATTTTTGATCTACTGTAGATCATCCACATTATTTTATTTAATTATAAAAATGTTTTTTTTTTAAATTTTTCATCGGATTATAATTATCATACAATGGGTTTCGAAAACTTCAGCTAATTTTTGTCATTTTTTGTCACCTTTTGTCACATTTTGTCACCTTTTGGCACCTTTTTTAATTAAACGATTTCTACAGCATATAAAGTCATGAAACCTTTTTAAATATGTTTATTGATATCTTAGGAAGAGATTGGTACACCTTTTTGCCCTCCCCGACCCCTGTATCCCCCAGGGGTACCCCGTTTGTCCCCGTCATTTTAAAAAAACACGAAAATCTGGTTTTAAAAAATTGTAAAAAATTAGAATAAAATATTCATGCTTATTTTTTTAAGGATTTATAGGTAATAAACCATGGGGAATCCATTTCTCATGGTTTCAGGTTTCCCCCGTCCTGAAACCTTTTTTTTTTTTTTAAAACCAGATTTTCGTGTTTTTTTAAAATGACGGGGACAAACGGGGTCCCCCTGGGGGATACAGGGGTCGGGGAGGGCAAAAAGGTGTACCAATCTCTTCCTAAGATATCAATAAACATATTTAAAAAGGTTTCATGACTTTATATGCTGTAGAAATCGTTTAATTAAAAAAGGTGCCAAAAGGTGACAAAAGGTGACAAAAAATGACAAAAATTAGCTGAAGTTTTCGAAACCCATTGTACTTATCAAATGCCTTGGAAATTAATTAAACAAATTAAATCAATAAAATTAATTTAAAAATTACAAAAATTACAACACACAAACACATTTCAAACCAACAGCGAAGATTGTTGGCGCCGGTTCTCGAACCCTGCTGGGTTCGGTCCTTGCTCTGGCGTTGTACCTATGTACTATGCAGTACATGACAATGACTTTTCCGGGTTTAAACTTGTCTTTCGCAATTTTTTTTTTAAAAAAGTGCATGTATTTTTGCAAAATTTTGTAAAAATATCTTAACAA
Organism: Panagrolaimus sp. LJ2414; assembly: GCA_024447195.1. Taxonomy (NCBI): domain Eukaryota; kingdom Metazoa; phylum Nematoda; class Chromadorea; order Rhabditida; family Panagrolaimidae; genus Panagrolaimus; species Panagrolaimus sp. LJ2414. The sequence goes on along the minus strand of JAMRXY010000001.1, from coordinate 1,281,796 downwards.
ACACATTTGCTTAAATTTTTTTTGTGTCGTGAATTCATTGTTAAAATTTTTAAAGAATCTTCGATAATTTTTTTGATTAAATTTTCTAATGTTTATGTTTTTTTATAATTTTATGAATACTATACTGTAATGTTAACACAAAGAATTTTTTAAAAATATTTTATACAAACTTCAGTACAAAGAAAAAGAGAATTTCAGATAAATATGTATTTACACAAAAGCAATAAAAAAATTGAAATAGCTCAAATTTAAACAAGAGGATAACTGGCTTTTGTGGCGATGCCGCAATGATTCTTCTTATTTCGGGCCATTCGAACATATCCTGATTCACCCCAGGTTTCACCCCAACTATTTTTGACAATCCAGAAATCACCATGTTTTGGATCAGTTCCATATCCAACAACAAGAACACCATGATCAAGCATTTCAGAAGAGCATTGAGATTCAAAGTAAACGCCTTCTTTGTAAAGTTGGAAGGAGCGATGTCCAGCATCAATGGCAACAGAGATTGGGCCTTGAGTGGCAACGGCAACTTTCAATTGTTCTTCGTCACCTTCTGGAAGATCAACAAATCCAGTATCATCGGCACCAACGGTAGCCTTCTTGAAATGGCATTTCTTTTGTGTACCCTTGTATGGGTATGAATCTTCAGTATCAATGCCATGATTTTCTTTGATATATTGGAATGCCTAAAATGCATGTTTATAGAATCTATTACAGTATCCTAATGTAAATGTTAACTTACAAAATCCATTAAACCACCATTACAACCATTGTTACCGTATTTTGCAGAACAGTCAACCAAATTCTGTTCGGATAAAGAGACCAAATTTCCGGAGGCACGTTTATGTTGACCTTCAAGGGATCCAGTTGCAGAGAAAGCCCAGCAAGAACCACACATTCCTTGATTTTTTACATCTGTTACATATCCATGTTCCCGCCAATCAAGGGATTCTGGGATATCAGCATTCAAAGGAGCCAACCATTTTGAAGAATTTCGAATTCTTGAATCACCATATAATCGACGATAACCATTAAGTTTTTGATATTCAGAGAATGGAAGATCGGCGATATGATTAATTCCAATTTTAAAGGAAGTATCTCCACGATCATAAGCATCATTGTGACGACGAACATGTTGCTGGGAAGCAAGGAAGGCAAGCATCCGTTCATTTTCAACATCATCATCATTGAATCGTTTTGCTAAAAAAGTGGTTTGATTAAGTTTATGTCATCAAATGCCATGGCATGATATGACAAGTATCATTCGCTAATCCTACAGTAATCAAAAAAACTTACAATGTACACCTTTATAAGATGCCCAATCATCATAACCTTGTTGGATCATTTGATTCAAAGATGCCCGGCTTCGAACATATTGACGATTTCGATTTCGATGTGCATCAACAACTTCATCTTCATTAACTGCGACAGTATCATCATCATTGTTACTTAATCTCCATCTAAACAAAATATTTATTGATCATTAAACATTTATACTCCTATCATAAAAGTTGTTTTTGGTGATTAATGACTGAATATTTAAGACCTCCTAAGAACTATCTAAAGCTGATAAAAGTTTTAATGTTCATTTCCGTGGCAAAAAAAAATATTTAAAGTAAAAAAAGCTTATCAGATTATTTGTACATAAATTTATGGGGAAAAGGTCAGTTGAGAAAGAATAAAAAAATATGGTTAAACTTTGATCAGTAAATAAAATGACTCAAAAAATGGAAAGTTTATTGACCAATTTCTTATTTTTAGACAAAATTGATAAGAATTTTTTCAATCAAAGAAAATGGCATGATTTTTGGGGATTACGGTAATCTTCTTTGAAAAGATTTGGATTACGGTATTCTTGAATGTTTCAGCCTTTTCTAACAGAAACTTATATTTTAAAATAGTATACAGATTACCGTAACCGTAATTTTAGAAAATTATACAATTTTTTCTACAGTAATTTTAACAAACCTTTTGTATGCATCATCATTCCTTGCCAAAACACACGTAAATCCAAGAAGGAGTAAAGCTATTGCAATTTTTGAGATCATTATCTGAAAATTTAATAGATATCGTAATCAATTTAAATTATTTGTTGATGCAAGAAATCAAAAGATTTTGAAAAAATAGCTCGAAATGAATTGAATAGAATTCAATTGAATTGAAGAATAACAAATAAAATTAAGAAACGATTGTACTTTGGAACTCTGTCTCTCTGTCTAAACAAAAAAACAGGTTATCCGTTAAAAAAGCAAAATGGACTAATGAAATTCGAAGGAAATATTTTTTTCGAATAAACTGTGCCATCATTGATGATGGTAGAAGAATAATCACAATGAAAATTTGAGCCATAAATGATAGCCCTTTTATTGAGCCTGACAAATATACTATGATTGGCACCGCCTTCTTCCTTCCTTCTTTTCTTTCTGTCTTTCTTCACTTTTTTTATATTGAAAGAAGAAGAACAAGGCTGTCGTGGATGATCACCACCCTTTCCTTTCCCCAGATGTATTTGATGGGCAAGCACGTTCATTGCCCCTCTTTAAATATATTTTTCTTCTTGTTCCTTCTCACATCATCATCATTTATCTATCTATTTCAATCGTCTGCTGCAAAAACAAGACGAAGTAGAAATATATTATAGATAATAACCCCTTCATTTTTCTCCTTCTTCTGTCCAGCCCTTCCTCATGTGGTTGGGTCTTATGACCGTGGCATTGGCTTTCTTTCTTTATTTCTTTGCTTGCTTGCTTGATCCAAAAGTCTGCCTTACGATTAACAGAAAGACCCCCTTTTTTATCATCATCATCAAAAGTGGCAGGCATTTAAGTCGAGAAAGATAGAAATAAAATAGCTGTAATAAACAACAGAAAAAGATAAAATAAAATTGACATCCGCTTTTTGAGAAAAAAATTTTTCAAAACAAAAAATATCCAATGTCAAACTTTTGTCTTTTTAAACTTTAAAAAAATATTTTACAACAAGGTTTATCTCTTTTATTGCTGTTGCTGCAGTTGATGTTGACCAAAAGTCTTTAAACAGTGCAAACTTCTCTTATCAAAATTTTTTGATTGATCCTATCCAAATGTCCATCATCAAAATTTTTAAGAGACTGGTACAACTTTCACCAATGAAATTTTTTTTGTTAAATTTTTATCATTTATTGCATCATTAAAAAATTCAAACTAACAAAGAAAAACGGTTAAAGTATCATCAAGGTGAACAAAAAAGAAAACAAAAAACGAGAAAAAAATACATTAAACAAATTATCTCTTCTTCTTCAAATCTTTCAAGCTTGTGCCAAAGAAGATGTCTCAGTTGCCCATTCCTGTCCATCACCATCTACATGAAATTGAACTCCATCAAAAACATCCATCATTTCTTCAAAATCTTCTGTCTGTTCATGACCATTTTCATCAACACCAGCATATCGAGGATTGCAAATAATCGTAGGTTCAATTTTGCTGAGATAGAGTGGAGAATCACCAGGTGCAGGAGGGGTCCGTTGTTCAAGAAATTCAAGTGGAGCGTCTTCATAATACGTATATTGTTCATTTCCAGCTGTTGCATACGATGTTGATGGTTGTTGATGTTCAGACATTTGAGAAGTTGGTTGAACTTTAGTCAAAACTTTTTTTGGTCCCTAAAAAAGTTGTTACAGTAACTTTTCAGCAATAAAAAGCTAAACTTACTTGAATCTCTTTCTTTGGAATTTGTGAAGCAAATGTATACATTTGCTTTGGACGAGTTAATGCAAGTTGTTGATTATTATTTTGTCGTTCAAGTGTTGGTGGAAGAAGAGTTGCTTCTTGTCCTTGTAAATGTTCATATGCTTGCCCATCATCATAATATTCTGGTTCATAATATTCAAAATGAACATCTTTATTTCCTTCATCAAAGACTGATTGCTTAGAGATGTGAAGACCTTCTTGAAATTCCTTTTGAATTAAAGCAAGCATATCACCACCATTTCGAGTTGTAATTGCAAAATTCTCTCCGGAATGATCAACATATGGATCATAATGCCGAGGACGACGATGAACCTTCTTGGCTGGATTCATCATTGTAACAAGGTATGACATAAGCTTGTTAAAGCAATCTGATTGCTTCTTACACATTTCACGCAAAATTCGAATTTCATCAAATAACAAATCATGGCTTCTGAAAAATTAGCCCATTAAAAATAATTATAAAAGTTTTATAATGAACATACTTATCCATTGATTGAACAGTAAATTGTAATTCTTCATGCCGAACTTGTAAATCTTCCAATTTATTATTTGTATCAATCCATTCTTGCTGTGGAACAGTAACAAATTGTCCATCAAGGACAGCTGAAGTTGGAGCAACTTTATCTCCAGAAACAGCAGTAAGCTTTTTAGTTGGATTTGTTTGTCGCTTAATTCCAAACATAAGCTGCGGACGTCCACGAATAAATTTTGGATGCATAAAGTGAAGATCATCGGAAGGAGTTTCTATTTGAGTTAAGGTTGCACGATCGGCAGCAGCAAGTTTTCGGAATCCATCTAAAATAAAATATTTGGTTAATACAATCTTTTAACACAAAAAAGTCAGCTTACAAAAATTGAGTTGTCGAACAAAGCTGTTGAGATTGCGGTGTTTAAAATAATGTGGAAGAACATTATCACAAAATCTTGGAGCATCCATAATATGAAAAGATGTACCACTCTAAAATTTATATTGAATATTAAATATAATTAATAAATCGATAAAAATAAACTAACTCTATCCCAACAAATCATTTCATCAAGAGCTGGATTTTCAAGCATCCGAATCAATTTTACAAGAAATACTGGAAGAGTTTTGCTTACTTCTGCGCTCAACCATGGAACCTTAAAAAAGCATTTATTAATTCCAAAAATGATGATAAAAGATTAAACATACCATAACTTCATCAATATATGGAGATGACATTGTTCAAGATGTTATTCAGAAGTCAAGAACAAAGATGAATATTAATGAATTACCCTAAAATCAAAATATAAGTATTGTTTACAAAAAAGAAAATCAAAGGGGTAAACGCAATAAATAAAATTGCGTCAGACATTAAAAAAATCACGGAACATTTTTCCAAGAAAGTTTTTTGGGAGGTAAAAACTTTTTTAGGGTTTGCCCGAGGTACATTTTTCTACAAACAATATCGATTTGAAACGAAACATAACGTAAGCCCTTGAGGGACAAAAGTAAGTACACTGACGAATGCTTAATGCGCATGCTTGACGACGACGATGAACACTATATTTCTGTTTGGTACAAAGAACGCAAGAAGAAAGAAATAGAAAGGGAAAAAAACCCAAGGACAATGCCAATAGCAGCAGCAGCTGGCTCGCGCAGCTGGAATGAAGATGAAGGCCGGATTGTCAGTCATATTTTCGCGCAGGACGCCGTTGTCTATGTCGGGAATAAAAAAAACAAAGTAAAAGAAAGTTTTTTTATCGGACAAAACTTGTTTAGAAACAAACGTAATTTTATGAAAAAACAGAAGGCCGGGAAAAAAGTTTAATAAAATCAAGAAATAAAAATTCGCGACAAGAAAAAGGTTACGAAATTTTTAAAGTAAAAAAATTTTTTTAGTGTAAAAACAACACAAGCTTTTTTCTGTTATGTAATTATTTATTAATACATTTTTTTTATTTAAAAAAGAACCATTAAAAAAATTTAACATGTTGCAAAAATGAAAAATGTGGATCTTTAAAGTTTAAAGAAGAAGAAAGGGAAAAAAAGTGGGAGAGGTTTATTGATTGAAAATGAAAGGTATGATGAATGGAAGAAGAAAGCGGAGGTGAATGAGTCAGCTGCTTTGTGCTTTTCCGTTCATTGTTTTAATTCAATCATATAAAAAAGGGTGGTTGTCCAGAAATTACGATTTTTAAAAGTTGGATAAGATAAATGACCATGTCGCCTTTGATGTGCGGCATGAATTTCTTTGTTGTTAGGATTAAGAATAATGCAATTTCTGGACAATTTCTTCATTACGAAGTTGCTGCAACACAGGCATTGTTAGTTTTATTTGTAATTTCTATATATGGATATGCGCAACAACTTGTTGTGTAATCAAATGATTTAGCGATGAAAGTTCCATTTGAATTTCTTAAATAACAACATTTGATATTTCCAATTTTTAGAATTGGTTGATCACAACAAATTTGTCTCTTTGAGTTATATGGATTATAGATGACAGGATTTGATTCTGGCACTGGACAACATCCATCATAGATATCTTTGAGATAAACTTGCCCGGCACAACATGATTCTCGAATTCCTCCATCAAATGGAATTGTGCCACAACAGGCTGATCCAGGTTCAGCATTTAAACTAAGTGAACCATCACAACAAAGTGCCTTTGTATTTGTCCTCGAAAATGCTACAGCTCCACAACATTCTCCATTTGGAATATTATGTACCTAAAAAGTGTTTATTGTAGGATACTGTAGATACAGTATGCTACTGCACTCACAATTCCTTGACAGCAAGTTTGATCGTATGCAAGGGTTTGATTTCCGCAACATTTATCAATAAATGTATTTCCTTGTCGCCTGGATCGTGTTACATTGTCACAACAAATTGACTCAAATTGATTCATTGGTTCAAAGGCACAACAGGCAACCCCAAACATTTCTTCTGGTTGATTGTATTCTCGACAATTCTCATTCCCATTACAACATGCTCGAAGTACTGTAATATTTACAATAAAGTGATTGCATTTAACGCTTAAATAAAGGAAAAACTGCTTCTAAAAATATACAGAACACTAACTTAGCTGTTGTCCAAAGATTATTGTAGCAATGCAAATTAATAAACTAAACACAATATAATAATTTGTCATATTAAATGGTGATTTTTAGAAATATTTATTGTTAAACTATATACAGCTATTTATTGATTTCAAAAAAAAATTTAAAAAAGTATTACATCAAGAAAGAAAAAGCAAACGAATATTAACCACAGCAAGATATCTCTCCTTTAGGCAAGCATCTGTGCAAATATGAAACGGTCACTCTTTTAAAAATCCCTCTTTATTTTTAAAAATTGATTGTCAAGATCCATGGATTTTATGGTAATTTCTTAATTTAAAATAGCACTATATAGCACTGGATTCAGATAATTCCATATGATGATACCTACAGTAATACACACAATTTAAGATGATTACTGTAGATTTTTTCGCCAAATGTTTCTTACTGTATTCTTTATGTGTTACAATATAAAATGTTTTAATCTTTTATAAAACTATTTAATTTTTTAAAATTCAATATTTAAAAAAACCACCGAAACCCAATTTGAAAAAAGAATCCAAGAAATTTTGACTGGATAAAATTATTTTTTAAGAAAAGATTTTCCCGTATTTGAAAGCAGAATTAAGAGAAATGAGCAAAAGACTACAGAAAAAGATGGGTTAGCAAAAAAGTGCATAGAAAAGAAAAAGTATGCTTCGAAAAAGTAGAAATTTGACTATGAAAATATGTATGATTAAGACAATGATACTGTTTGCAAAAGTTTAAATAAAATAGTGCTAAAGATTCTGATAATTCATAGAAACAAGAAATAAAAAGTATGGCAAGGATAACAAACAAAAAAAGAAGAATAAAGTCAATCCTTGTAATCTCTGGAAATAAAATTTAAGACAAAGCTAATACAATTTTGTAAATTAAGTGAAAAAAAAAGGTTAAAATATTATTTATTTGAGCCAGTCATCAAGTGTCAATTGTGGAGGTGTCCAAGTTGGAAGTAATCCTGCTGCATAAGTTGATGATGAACCTGGAATTGGGATTGATGATGACACGGAAGCTGCTGCTGTTGTTGAAACTTGAATATTTTGCTGTTGTTGCGGTATCGATGAAGACAAAGATTGTGAATTTTGCTGCTGCTGTTGTATTAAAGAAGGTAAAGAAGAAGCTTGAATAATTTGTTGGTGATGTTGATAAGATTCTGGTGACGGCGCAGAAGCTTGAATTGAAGGAGGTTCAATATTTTGTGGTTGTGAAGGTTTCTCTTGATTTGGTTGATCTTTTTGAACTTTTGGTTTTGATGATCCGGAGATAGGTAAATAAGAGAGCCTTGAAATAATATCAATTGTAGTTTGTCGCGAGCCAGCCGAATCATCACCAGAATCTATACTTTCTAATTCCTTCTTATACCGAACAACAGCTTCATGTTCAGTTTTGAAATCATACTAAAAATATAAAAAAGAATTAATACAAGCTCATCATACATAAATACACAACAATAAAAAAAAGTTATCTTTATCAAAATAAAAATAAACAATTTACTCGATAGAAAAAAGCATCAATAAAAATAGATTAACAAAAAACTTACATTAAATTCAACAGGCGGCCTAATTTCGTTAATTGGAAGTGGAATTGTTGGAGGTGGAAAGAATGCAGGATTTATTTCAAACGGTATCTGCCGAGTCACATCTAAAAATAGAGAAAAGTTGGATTAAAAAATTTTTTAAAACTTTTTTTGTAATTAACCTGATGAATCATGAGAAACATGCGATGAAGACATCGCCCATTTTTATATCAGTTAATAAATAAAAGTTAATTTGGATATATGCTAATTTTTTGTTGCAATAAATTAAAATAGATATAGAAACGAATAACAACAAGATAGAATGTTAAAGTTTGAAAGAGAAAAAACCAGATTTGTTACGTTTTTTTTCGTCTGCAATAATCCTGTTTTTGGGGACTTTTTGCCAATCATCCCTTTTTGTCACCGTCATTTCGAAATTAGTTTTTCAAACTTTAAAGTCTTTGGTCAAATATAATTTTAAAACAAATTTGGTTGTTACAAGTAATTTATAAAACAAAACAATTATGATTCAAATTATGACCAAAGAATACGCTAAAAATATTTTAATGAAAAGGTCAATGTCAAGAATGGTAAATTTTTAATGAATTTTTTCGTTATTATTTTTACTTTTAAAATATTCAAAAATTGAAAATTGAAGAAGTTCTCCTTTAAAAAAACAGTTAGAGAATGCAAAACAAAGCAAAAATATATTTTATCCCATTTTTAACCCAATAATAAACACATACCGTAACCATTTGAAGGCTGATAATTAAAATTTTTTGCAGTTGATTTGTTAAGATTAAACAATTTTTGGGATGCTTTAAATTGTGCAATTTCGGGTTTTGTAGCCTTCTTTTTTGACTGTCTTGGAAATTCAAATTGATTCTGTAAAATTAACAATGTTTTGATTAAATTTGCATAATCTGCAATTTAAACTGTACTTGAATAATTGATGTCGAAGCAAAATTCTGATGTTTCCATTTTTTTCTTAAACTTTCATCAATATTATTTTTGGCATCAAAAGAATCAGAACAAAAAGAATTTTCATATGCGGCAATATGAAGTGAAAGGGTGCTTGCTGCTGCTGCTATTTTGGTTGACACTTTTTACTTCGTCATCTGAAAAATCAGAAAAAGAATTGAAAAATGTTGATGCTTTATTTGATTTTTTTCTGAATTGAAGAATCTTTTCGTTTCTGTTTTGACTTTGCCAAATCTAACAATTTTTGGAAAGACTACAGTATTTTTTTGAAAAGATTTTGTCAGAAATGACTCTAATTCAGGTTTTCATTAGACTTTTTCAAATGAAATTTTTAAAAATTGTAAAAAAATTGCGCTGATTTTTACTTTTGATAACCAAAAAAATACTGTAGCCATTCTTTTTACCAATGTTTGAAACTATTTTGTTAGAAATTTTAACTAATCTTTTGAAAGCACCGTATCTTTAAAAGACAAACAATGTTGATGGTGATTCAAATTGAGGTTACTGTATTTACCATTTGAAGTGTCATTGTTGCATTCTTTTGTTTTAAAAGATGAACGGTTTTTTGTTGCCATCTAAAATACTCTTTTGGTAAAAAGAAGAACTATAATTATCCAGATATTTCTCCTCTTCTTTAATAACTTGCTTTTTAATATTTTAATATTTAAATTTAAATAATTTTAAATTAAAAGAATTTTTTATATTTGTAAATAAAAACTACAGTGTTTTTTTAAACATAAAAAGTCTTGACACGAAAGAGCATGTCTTTTTTTGCTCTGTGTTTTTTTGCTTTCTTTTTTTTTCAACGACCAACACAAAGATCGATTCCAAGCGTGTGTGTTTGTTTACAACTTTTATTTTGCACGTGACTGCATAATTCTTTTTAATATCTCAAATTTTAAGTTAATTCATCGTAAATCTCACAAATATTTGATAATATTCACAATGAAGCTACTTGATAATGCGACTTTGAATGAAGTTAGTAATATAGTCTCTTCACAAGCAAATGACTGCTCTTTGGATGTAAAGTAAGTTATTGATTTTATTTTTAATGTGTTTTTACACTTCCTTTTAAGTCTTGTTTTACATGTAAAAATTATGCGCAACACTTTTTTGAAGGAAAAAGTGTTACAATATGTTTAATATTTTTCTCTAAAGGATTGTTCACACTTTTTTGAATGACATCCCATTTACACTTCCTCCTTCTCTTTTTTCTTTATCTTTTCTAATCAAATATTACTCTTTTTTCAGGCTTGAATCATATTCAATCAAGATGGTTTCAACTGATAAAAAGTCATGGAAAAAGAATATGAGTACTCCAGCAAGCGAATTTCAAACAATTTCAGTTCCAGAAGATACTTTCTCTTCTTCTTTGACTACACTTTCTCCGTTTGGTACTTATACAAGGAGATTCCGGCATTATAGTGAAAGATCACTCTCTGGAAGTGATAATGATACTCCTGATGAAAATCAAACCCAAAGCCTTGCTGGAAGTGTTTCTCGCAAAACGCTTTTCAATTTGAATCAAACACTTAATACTGCTTTTAATGATTACGATTTTTCCTATCGTACTGCCTCATCCTTTTTGTATTATCCAAATTTTGAGGTTTGTTATTAACATTCTTGGAATTTTATATGTTTTAATGTTAAATGTTTAGCAAGTGAAAGAACTTGTTGATAAACATTTGAGTGCCACCGTTGATAGTTACAATAAACTTCAACATAATCTTTGGGGTGCAATTGAAGATGAAATTTGTCCATCAAAATGTAACATTTACAGGTTAGTTTTTGGATTTCGCTTTTCTCTTATACAGTAATATTTAGTTATATTACCTCTAATGAAAGTGACCCCTTCAATGAAGATGGAGTTATGTGGTCCCTTAATTTCTTATTCTTCAATAAAACTTTGCGACGTATTCTTTTATTCTCTGTCCGAGCTATCCATCAAAATAGCAGTGAAGAAGAAGGTGAAGATATTGAATACGTCATGGATTATGAAGATTAGCAAAAATAATATGATACATGTATTTTTTGGATCTCTCTTATATTTTGATTTTCGTCACTTTTGTATACATAGTAATATTTGTTTCTTCTAATAGTTACTCACTGTCTTTTTCTATCCTCATCTATATATAACTATTTGTTTCTTTTTTGTTAGTGTTTTATATTGTTAGCCTCTTTATCTTTTCTTTTATGTATATCTTCTAGTTGTTTCTTCTGTATTGTGTAATTTCGGAAAGCTTTAGTTATCTCTTTTTTTATGAATTGCATTTTGTATATTATTTGTTCAGGAATATCTTTGCGGAGGGCTGTGCCCTATTTGAAAAGTGACGAATAAAATTTTGATTAAAAATATTTTTTTTATTTCAAATATTAACAAAATAACAATGCCAACAAAGATAGGAAAAAAATGCACAGATATAATTTTCAGGCAGCAAAAATAATATTTTAGAAAAAAATACAACACCAGCTTTATTTGCAGAATTGAGACTTGGTTTTTAAAGCGAAGTAGGTAGTTTAGTTGAATAATAAGAATGAATAAAAGTTGTAAGAGGATCATTTAAACAGCTGGAGGAGCATATGAATGTTGAGAAGATACAAAGAAATCATCAAAATAAGAAAAGAGGAATGCGAATGTTGGTCTCGAATCCGGAATACGATCCCAGCACTTCAGGATAATATCGTGATAAACATTTGCGGGACAATTTTTTGGTTGAGCTAAAAAAATAAGTCATAGTACAGTAATATTTTTGAAGTAGTATATAAAACTTACGCATGCGGTAACCTCTTTCAACTTGTTCAATAACTTCGCGATTATGCATACCAGCGTAAGGGACCTACAGAATTTATTTATAAAGTTTATTGGCAAAAATATTAAAGGAATTCTTACTTGTCCACGAGAAAATATTTCACATAATAAAATACCGTAACTCCCTGAAAAAATCAATGAATTTGAAAATGCATCAAAATAAAAAGATGAGAAAAGTAACTTACAAACATCAGATTTAACAGTAAAGTTGCCAGTTGATGCAGCCAATGGACATGTCCATTTAATTCTGAAATTTCTTGTTTAAAATGCATCATCGATGTTTGTTGAATAAATACTTACGGAAATTTAGCACCCGTTTGAGCTTCATAAATATCTTCTTCCATGAGTTTTCTTGCAAGTCCTAAATTTTAATGAATCATTAAATGTATGCAAGTATATAAAAAATCTAAACTCACCAAAATCAGCAACTTTAACAACTGGAACACCAGAAATTTTTAAACCAACAAGAACATTTCGAGCAGCAAGATCTCGATGTACCTGATATTACAAATTTTATATTTAAAAAATATTTTAAAAATTCCTACTAATTTTCGTTCTTCTAAATATTTCATTCCATTTGCAATTTGGCCACAGACATCAATCATTGCTTGAACACTTAATTGATTCTTTTCATTTCTCAAGAAATACTGTAGACTTCCGCCTTCCAAATATTCTAATACTATATAAAATGGTTCTTCTATTGTACAGACGGCATAAAGCTTGACCAAATTTGGATGATCACATTGCTTCATTATTTGTGCTTCTCTAAAAAGTGTTCAATGATTACGGTATCCAAACATAAATGAAACAAACTCAAGAAAAGCTTCAGGAGACATTGTTCCAGGTTTTAAAGTTTTAATTGCAACATCAACAATTCCACGCCATTTTCCTTTCCAAACTTCACCAAAATTTCCATCACCTAATTTTTCCCTGAGTTCTAATTGATCACGTGGAATTTCCCAATTATTTTGTGTTTCCCGCGAAAGTTCTGGTCGAGTTGGAGCAATTTTTGGAGCAGGAAAAGTTAGCTGTCCACAAAGCCCATCCGCCCGTTCTGAATAATACGATACCAATTCTTTTAAAGATCGGAACTTTATTCTTGGAGTAATAAAATATCCTTCACTAAAATTAATTTATGATTACTGTAGCCGATTAAAAGATAATAATCTTCCTACTCATTATCTAATCTTCGAATTTTATAATGTTTAACATTTAGGCCACGTTGATTATTGTCATCTCGAATTGTTAAAGCATATTCAAGGGGTTCACTTTCTCTTTCACGAATTAAGAAAGTTCCTTTTGGCAAATTTTGACGAGAGACAAGTCTTTCTGCTTGTGATCGAGGAATTTTACCAGCAAACCATCTGTAAGATTAAGGGATTACATATATCCTTAATGTCGGAGTGAACTTACTCTTCTGATTCCAATGTTTTAAATTTTGCTACAAAATTTCTTGGAACATAACCAGATTCACCAGTTTTTTCATTTCGAACATACCACCAATCAGAATTACTAAAATATATAAAATTGTTAGATTTATGTTAAAACATAACGAATATATTTACCTTCCATCTAATAATACCATTACGGCACCCTTTTCAAAAGATAAATCCCCTTCAGATCTTGATTCATAATTATATAATGCAATTAAAGTTGTAGCATTTTGAACTTGTTGATTTGATTGTTGTCGTTCCATTCGGGGGGAATCCATCATTCTGCCTGTTGCAGGGGCAAATGATCCACTATTTACATGATACATTTTTGGAGTTCCATTATATTGATTTATCATTCCACTTGCCCCAGGGATTGAGGAGGATGTTGCACCACTGCCTGAGGGCATCCCAGGCATTCCACCTCCAGGTAAATAAGCATCTGCAAGTCCGCCTCGCTTTTGCGTCGAAACGCATCCACCCATGTTTAAGAATTAATTATTAAATTTAATTTTATGAATAAATATTTTTTGTTCTGGATGATATTTTGAAAAATCCTGCAAAAAATAACAAATTTAAACCAAAAATAAATTTTTTTTAAAGGAAAGGAAGAAATCGCGATTCGAAACAACAAAAGGTAGCAAAAAGCGTCAAAGAACACACTTTTGTGATTCATATTTATTTTTTGGCACGCCTTTGCAAAGGTCTTTGAAGAAAAACAAAATTTATTTATGTGACTCAGACAATGAACACGGCAGATGATGATGATGTTCCAAAAAAAACTGATAAAACACAAAATTATAAGGGTTTTAAAAATATTGATTACAAGTTTTCCGTTTCTTTTTTGACAATTTCAGGACAAAACTGCTTTATTATTCATAATAATTCTTTCGTTTTCGTTCTTGTCTTAAAGCTATTCCCGATGGCACTTTTTTTGGAAAGAAGATTTATGGGTTTTTAAGTGAAAGAAAAATCATAAAAAATAAAAAAAGTTAATGCTTTTTAAATTGCTTTAAAGTCATTAATTCGAGAAAATGTGGGGACATAAAATATGTGGGGATAAATGGGATAAACTGTTGGATCTTAATTGCTTACGAGCAGATGACACGAATAGCACGGCATTTTTGTAAGATTTTAGAAGATCAACAATCTCATAAAGAAAAACATGTTTGAAATCAATTCAATTTTTAGTTAGTTGTAACTTTGACATTTGAGAAGATTCGTCAAAAAAATATCCGAAAAAGCAAGCAGGGGGAGATCGCAGCTGCAAACAACAAGAGCAACATAAAACCGATCTGCCAAAGTCACTCACTCACATTCATCGTCGCCGTCGTTAAAAAAAGAAAAGAAAATCAATTATTCTTTCATGTTTTTTTACAATCCCTCTTTTTTCTCCTTTTTTATGTGGGGAAATAATATAAATATATTAGAAAAAGCCATTTTAATAAAATTGAAAGAAAGAAAAATGGAGCCATCTTCAGAAATGTTTCGAGCCTTCTTCTAAAATGTAAACACAAAAAAGGAAAAAAGAAGAACTCTTTCATATTTTTTGTTACCAAACAAAAAAATGAATACGAGAAAGTTCAATCAATGATGAACGAATGAAAATGAAAGAGAGACAGAAAAAAACATCGAAAAAATCGAGTCAGACTTAGAAAAAAGAACCGTAATAATAAGAAATTTAGTGAGTTAAATAAAAAACTGAAATAGGGAGATGAATAAAAGATAGAAACATTGATATTTTTCTGTATGAATCATGTTCTTTTTTTGTTTTGGATGAAACAAAATGAATAAGAAAATTAAATGAAGAAAAGGATGTCATGTCAGGAGAGGAGAATTGACTCGGGGGGCAAAAGAGGGGATTTACTTTCTTTCAAACATCTGATGTTGACGAGAAAAAGTTTTTATTCGAAACAAAAAGAAATTTCGTTTTTGAGGGGATATGCATTTTTATTATTTATATTTTAAAGGGGGAGTCGCATCGCCTACTAACTTTTTCTTATGACATTTCGTGAAAATCAGGCAAAAAGCATTGTTTTTCTTCATTCTTTTTTCATTTCCCATTTTCAAAAAAAATGCGAATGCAAAAGAACAATGCTTTTTGCCTGATTTTCACGAAATGTCATAAGAAAAAGTTAGTAGGCGATGCGACTCCCCCTTTAAATTAAAAATTGATGATTTTTTTAACGAAGACATAATGTCTTTTTCTTGTTGCGCAAGAAAAAGAAGAAAAGGAAAAGGCAAAGAACATTTTGTATATGGTTTTTATATGATCGAGGAAAGGGGGAAATGGTTAGGGGGTTGGTTGGGACAAAAAGGGCTCAAAGGAAAAAAAGAGAAATGCTGCAGAGGAACCGACCATTACATTACCACTACCAAAGGAAAAAGAGAAAGGGCAAAACCCGAAATGGTCAATATAAATAAATTCATTCAAGCGCGGGAGTAGTGTTTGGAGGAAGAGCATATAAAAAAATAACACATATTTTTGCGTGGTTGTGGTCATTTCTTTTTTTGTTCAAGTTGAAGCAAAAAAAGAAAGCTGCAAAAAGAGAAGGAAAAGCTACATATATTCTACTAAACGGATATGGATTAGCCGTCAAAAAATTGTAAAAGGAACTTTAAGAATGGACACTAATAAACAAACGAGAAAGAAGGAGGACATTGTCAATTGAAAAAAGAAAGACAAGTGTTTTGAGGACTCAAAACATGCCAAAAAAGAGAAGAAGATGGGAAAGAAAGAGATTAATTAAAGCTCAAAACAGCGGAAAAAATATATAAGCCAAAACAGAAGAAAGAAGTGACTAAACTCTTCCTCTTTTTTTGGTTATAAATCTTTTTATTTTTGCAGTTTTAAATCTTTGAAAGTCATCTATTTTTAAAGATTTCTTTTTTGAACAAAAAAAGTTGTGACCAATGCCAGCGGCAATGGCACCAAAGTTTTTAGTATCCAATTTTAGGCATCTTTGGTCGTTTTTTCCTTCTTTTGTTTAGGCTTGTATCAATGTCAAAAATACATACATACATTTTTTAAAGAAAAAAACTGTTTATATTTTTTTTGGAAAAATAAAAAGAAACAAAGGAAATGCAATGCAATAGAAGAGATGATTGCCGGAAAACGAATCATCATCACAAAAAGAGAGAAAAGAATTATTTGTGGTCAGTTTGCATCAGGGGAAGGAAGGGGAAGACCTTTCTTTTCCGATTTGAATGTTAAAAACAGATGTTGCGCGCTTTCATTTCGCGCTTGGGCCGTTTTCTTTCTATCTTTTTTTGACAGCAATACTTTGCTTACATTGGAAAGAACAAGGACCCGATTGTGCGTAAAAAACCTTCACATTTTCATCTCAATTCTTTTTCTTTTTTGCTTTTCAAGAGAAAAAGCCATTATATCTAAGATGGATAAAAACACAGAGCAGAAGAAAAGTGTTGTTTGTCTAACCCCTGAACTCTGCAACTGCAAGTGCTCTAAATAGCAAAAAAAGCTTAACAGAAAAAATGAGAAAAAGTATCAAATTTGGGAAAGAAACCCATATACTTTTGTGACAAAAAAAATGAAAAAAGTATTATCCTTGAGAAAATAAAAAGGAAAGAATTGTTTTAACATTTGTAGATGACGACAACGACGATCCAACCAACATCAATGCAACGATAATGGGTTTTTCTGAAACAAAGAAATTTTTATTTTGTGTTTGAAAAAAGAAAGAAAAATGACTGACTTTTAAATCAATCATCACAAGACTCATGAGAAAAAAGGAAAAAAATTGTTAAATAAAATTTAACCTTTGATTACAAGTAAAAAAGTTGAAATAGAAAAACGTTTTAAAAATAAGTAAAAGTATACGGTAGCTGCCCATACAACTTCAACTTCAACAGTACATCTTTTTAAATTCAGTGGTTCTGAAACGAAAAAAACTCTTTAAAAATTTTTAACAAAAAAATAACAATGTTTTTTATTATTACTATTTTGTATCTGTAAATAAATACAATTAAATATTTTATATTTTAAATGAACGAAGGAGGATTTCCAATTCAACCAAATATTTCAACCCTTCGTTCACAGTTTAAAAATTGTAGTTATGGTTTCTTGAATCCACAAAATTTGAATCAAAAAATTAAAGGAAATCCAGCATTGATTAAAAGATTACAATTATCAGATATTTTACGGGTTAGTGTTTTTAAGTATTGATTGTTTTTGTGAATAAGATGTAAAAGGTTTTCTGAATCCAGGAACAACATGAGTCACTTTAAAAATGTGACAAATTAAGAATATCCGATATATGTAGATGTATGTATGTTACATAAATACAAATTTAAGGGACACGAAGGTTGTGTAAATACGATTGAATGGGATTATGATGGAAGATTACTGGTTTCGGGATCTGATGATCGACATGTAATTATTTGGAATATCGCCGGAAAAGAGCTTTCAAAATTTCGAACTGAACATGACGGAAATATTTTTGCTGCAAAATTTATGAATGAATGTAATAATTCCAAAATTGTTACGGGCGCTGCAGATGGAAAAGTATTTGTTTTTCAATGGCGGGGAACTTCAACTGGAAGTATTGAAAAAATTCGAGAATGGAAAGATCAATCCAGAAGGGTTAAACAAGTTGTTTTGAATCCTGGGAATCCAAATACATTTTATTCTTGTAGTGAAAATGGGCTAATTGTGTAAGCTTATTAAGTGATAATAAATAACCCCAACTATATAAATGTATTTTAGACAATATGATGATAGAGCAGATATGAATTCAATAGTTCAAGAAGAGCAACATGGCGTAAAATCAATTGCTGTAAATCCTGTAGATTATAATTATCTTGCTGCAGGAGTTTCAGAAGAAGGGATTAAGCTATATGATTTGCGAAATACGATAAGACCAGTGATGACTTTTGCAAGTGGTTTGTTATCTCTCATACTGTATTGTTACTATTACCGTAATATTTTTAGCTACTACAACAACTAGAGCTGAAAGTCATACTTCGACTTATGTTGAATTTAATTCAACTGGAACAAAATTGCTTGCAAATTGTCAAGCTGAAGGAGTTTATGTTTTTGATGCCATTCCTGGAAAGGAAAGAGAACCAAGATTTCTTGAAAGAATGGATCAGTAAGTGATGGATTACTGTAGAACAACTAAGGCGTTTAAAAAATCAACATTTCGATTCTGATCTGAATTTTTTTGAATAACAACCTTTTTGAAACTTTTTTTTCAGACTTTTAAAAGCTTCTCTGCCGAATAATGAAAAGGATCCCGAGAATTTGCTTCCAGATTGGTCCCCATTTAATGCCGAAAAAATTGAAGCTCGAGAATATTCTTTAATTAGCAATTCTTTTAAAGCTATTGAAGCATATTCAAAAGTTATTTGTAAACTTGAAGCTGCAGTTCGATGTGATCCAACAAACATTCATTTGAAAGCAGATTTAGCAATGATGTATCAAAGAAGAGGAGATTGCTTTATGAAAAGAGATTACAAAAATGATCCAATGGAAGCTACAAGAGATTACATTCGATCAATGGAACTTTTTCCAAAGAATCATCGAGCACATATTGGAATTTGTGGAGCCTTAGAAGGGATGCAACAATACGCAAAAGCAAAGAAATGGAATGCAGCTTTAATTGATCGATTCAATTATTCCGGGGATCCAATTCTTAAATATCCGGATAAAAAGAGTTTATCAAAGAGATGGAATACCTTGAAAATGGATGGAATTCGAGATTATGAAATGAGATTCTTGGGAGCTGTTAATCAACGAACGGATATAAAACAAGCAAGATTCTTGGGTGGAAGTGACGAATTTATTGTGGCTGGATCAGATTGCGGACATATGTTTATTTGGGATTCTGCAACTGTGAATATTGTAAAAATTTTAAAAGCTGATAATAAAATTTTGAATTGTGTTGTTCCACATCCAACTGCACCTTTAATTGCTTCATCGGGAATTGAAAATAGCATTAAATTTTGGACTCCTTTTGAAGATGTTAGTTTTTACATTTTACTGTGCTCTGATTTTCGCATTTTAGTTACAGATTACCGTAACCTTTTTTTAAAGTTCTTAGTAGATAACAGTTACTTTCTTTTAAAAACATAATAGGTTACTGTAGTGTTATATAAAAATATTACAGTATGCCATTATCTTTTAAAAATTGTTGTATTTTTTCTTTGAGTTTTTAACAGGACACTTTAGGACTACTGTAACATAAATTTCTGTGATCAATCTTTAAACCTTTTTTTGTTTCAGAGCAGCAATGAAACATGTCGAAAATTATTACCTGAAGATTCAGATATTTGGCAGCAACGGGATGAAACTTCTGAACGGGATGAAATTGTTATGCAAGGGCAACTGAATCAGTTGGAACAGAATCAATTGTATATAAATAATGTAGAAATATTTCTTCGAATTGCACAACTTCGAAATAATCGTCCTGAAGCTTTTGAAGGTTGTCGGCAATCATAGATTGTATTTATTTAACAAAGTTACTGTAATGACATTTTTATATTTGGGCTTTCTACAATACATTTTTAATGAATTTCATTTTTTTGATATAAGAACGGTTAGCATTTATTTTTGGTGAATTTTGTAATGTTGTAATTTTATGCATACTTGTCATATTTTATTTTTTTTGGGGCTTTTATGCAAATTGAGTTTTTTTTTGCATACTGTAATTACTGTAGTGTTGTATATAATTTGAATTATGCAGAAATAATTATTTTTCCATTTTTTTGTGCATTTTTAAATTAGGTTTGCTGAACCCCCAACAAACGATAAACTTTTGATTAAAAAAATATTTTATTATTTTGGCACATTTTTAAAAATTTAATAAAATATATAAAACACGTATAAAACATTCTTTTAAAAAACAATTATGTATGCTTCTATTATGAAATATATTTACATTTAAAAAAAGAACAATTAATTGAAAGAGGTATTCTACAGTAATAATATAGAAACATAAAAATTAAATATAAACAGCCGAATTATCGTTGTCTGATTCAGTACTCGTTTCTGCGACAATGGCAGGAATTGGATTTGAGGCAGTTCGACGATGAGTTTTGAAATGACTTCGTGCCGTTCTTAGCGTGGATTCTTTATCTGATAATCCATCGGACATTGCAACGGCATGTTCAAGGGATCGCTCAAGGGAGGATACCATGGTTGAAGAAGATTCACACATAATTGCTGCAACTGCGGCGGCAATTGATTCTTCATCGCTATTCTTTGAAGTTGTGGATTCTGAGAATTCATTCCGAAGGGCATTAACTCGATTATTGATGAGGGTGGAAGAATTGTTACTGGCATTAATCGCTTCTTGATACGATGGGGATGGCTTCATACTGTTACTATTACTATTGTTTTCACCAAGGATAACCAAATGTCCATTTTCATCTTCTTCAACTGCAACTTCAACTTCAACAGATTCAATCATAGACATGGATCTCATTGCATGCAAATCTCGACTACTTCGATGTTTGACATATTCTGGTGTTGCACCAGTACTTCCGATCCTTGCTCCTGGGGATGAAAGATGTTTCTCTTTCTTCGATGATGTATTCTTGAAAGGGGAATCTCGGGAACTTTGTCTTCGAGGAGGTTTTCGGCGTTGCTGAATTCTGCCATCTGACCATCGACCGTCAACATTACGATAAAGTGGTGAACCATGTTGAATATCAGAATGATTGTACAATCTTTGGCCAGTTTCTTCCAAGGTCATTGTTGAACCACAGACTCCAGAATCTGCAGAAATTCCAGAAACACGAGCAGATGAATTTCGTTGGAATGAAAGTCCCATATCATTGAATTGGAAGTTTCGATCTGATTGTGAGGATGGGAATGCCGCAGGGATTGAATTTCTATCAGATTTTGGTGATCGATAGGTTGAAGTTGGGGGAAGACCAACCGAATGCCGAGTTGAACTTCGAGCGAATGAAGTGTCTGATCTCTGCCGGGGACAATAATATTCTTCATCAGATGAAGATCCCCGAGGTGAACTTCGAGCACTCATTGCTTCAACTTCTGAATCCGCATCAACTTCATCATCTTGTGTAATTGCAACAATGGCATAATTTGAGGATGATAGTTGGCAGTCATAATTATATTCAGCATCAGCTTGTCCTGAGATTGTTTTCGAGCCAGCTCGAACAACCATTGGTTTCTGAACCCGACAAGTATTGGCAGGAGGAGCGGATCGGCGTTTCTCATATGCCACGGCACGATGGAGTTGTTCAAGTTCCTGCATCTTTTGTTCACGAATTTGTAGATCAATTTCTTTTCGATTGATATCTTCCATAATTATCAAAATCTTTCGCATCATTTTATCAACTCTTTGCATCTTCTTTTCATACATTTCTCGAATTTCTTGAGCATGTCGAAGTTCATGCCATCGCTTTTTCACCAATTCATCCGCTTTTACATTCTGTTCTTCAGCAACATTGCCATTCTGGGATCGAGACATCTCTTCACGAATATCTTTTTGCCAAACTTGTTTCCGCATTGTCCATGCATCTTCACTCATTTCTGCAACTTCTGCTTGCAAATTTGAGAGATGACTGGCAATCGAGGCAAAGGAGGGCCGATTTCGGGGTTTCTTGCTGAAGCATAACTTGAAAAGTAGTTTTGCCGTTTGTGGAACTGTCTTGGGTACATGTCTAAAATTACATTAAAAATTATGCAAATTTTTTTCTAATTATCAAAAGCTTACAGCTTAAGTGTGCCACTTCCAACTCCATACATAATTGCCATGGATGGAATTCCTTTGTATGGAATTTCTTGTGTTAGAAGTTCATGAAGTACAATTCCAAAGCTCCAAACATCAACTTTTTCACTGCATGGTTCACTTTTCATCATTTCTGGTGCCATGTACTGGGAAGTGCCGACAAAGGACATAACCACGGATGGCATGAATGTCTTGTCAAAGGTATAAAGGGAACCAAAATCACAAATTTTTGTGTTGTCATCTTTGTCCACCAAGATATTAGCAGATTTTAAATCACGATGTACAACCTTCTTAGTATGCAAATATGCCATGCCATCAGCAATCTCGGTCGACCACTTACAAAACAGCGCCTTTGTAACTTTTCTTCTTTGCAAAACATCAAAGAGACCGCCTTGTTCTGAAAAAAGTGGGTACTGTAATAAATTGCTTAATTGTTTAATTGGGTATTTTTAAACGTGGTTTTTAATATGAGCAATAACAATAATCCAAAAGTGCCATTTATCTTTAAAGTTTTTTAAGAACATCAAAGATCAAAAGTGCAGTACCCGAAAATTTTTAATTTCGAAATATTTGAACGTATTTTTACTGAAGCCCTTTAAAAAGCTCATATTTTTTAAATAAGATTATAAAAATCTACCGTAATCCAAAAATAAGTATTAGTAATACATTTATAATTATTTATTTCTTAATCGGATTTAAAAATGTTTTTACTTGTTTTTTTTCCAAGAAAAAGAAGAAAACTAGACAAGCTACCGTAATCACAAAAAACCAGATTTATTAAAGGTTATTCCCTTAAGGCAGTTTTGTAGTTTTTCTGTTCACTAAGAAAAAATACAAAAATATGCAAATTTGTACTTTTTTGAGTGAACTGGGATTAAATTTTAAATCCAATTAATGAAGAAATCATTATTACTTACCACAATATTCCATAATAATACATGGACAAATATCTTTTGTTGAGACTCCCAAAGTCCGGATGACATTTGGATGTTCTAAAGCTTTGAGCATTCGAATATCAACTTCACTGGCACGATTCAACTTTTTTAATGCGATTGTTTTTTCATTTAAAATGCCACGAAAAACTGAAGATTGTGTTCCGCCGCCAATATAATCATCTTTAAAATTAACTTTGATAGATTCCAATGAAATTTCATATTCATCTGAATCAGAATCTGATGAATTGGAAGTTTGTTCTCGGCGAAAAAAGGATGAAAATCTTAATGAAGGAAGGCATGAAGTCATTCCAAAAGTCCAAATTGAAGATCCAACAGAATCATTAATAGGATTTCCATTTGGATCCATTCTGGTTGCTGTTGTGGAAGAGGCATTCACGGGAGAATTCACCGGTGGAATTGGTTGTTGAATGGTGGAACCCATTGAACTCGGTGATGTTGATTGCAACATTTTTTGTAATTAAAAAATGAAGCACACGAGCTCACCCGAGGTTTCAATGGAGGAAGATGACGAAGATGGAGAAGAGAAAGACCCGTGAAAAAACTTTGTTGTAACTGAAAAAAGATAAAAATGTTGTAGTTGGTTTTTTTAGAAAATTTATTTTAAGTTTTTATATCAAAAAAGTGATAACGTGAAAACGCGAAAAAAAGAAGGAAAAGGAGATTCTTGCGAAACCTGATAAATTTTGCAACAGATACTTACATGTTAAGACAATTAAAGACGGATACATTGGTCATTAATTAAAATTAAGATAAATGAATTAATTAATTAATTCAAACGAAGGTCATAAGAAATTAAACTAATGCAAAGTTAAAGACAGCAATGAACCTTTTTTAAATAATAATTTGCTTGCTTAACTCTGTCTGTAAACAAGGTGGGCAACTAAAACTAACTAAAACACAATTTATTGTTTTAATCAACAAAATCCTAACTTTAAAAACGGAGGCGTTGCACCACCACAAACACTTATACTCCATCATGGACCATCCTTCTCATATGATATCTCAAAAGTATTGTTTTAACTTTTTACCCACATTTTTCAACACTCTTTCAAGTTTTTTTGTACTTGAAGAGTACTTCCTACACACCTTTTTTTATTTTCTATTTTCTGCAATTACTTTTTTTACAATATTCGACCACACACAAATCAACAAAAAATATTTTTTGCTCCAATGACTGCAAGACCGAATGAATAAAAAGAAAGAAAAAGTGATGATACGGATGGAGGTTGGTTGGGTGGGTTACGATAAAATGAAAGACAAAAAAATCAACGTTTGCTTCATTGCTTAATTGTGTTCAATCAAAAAAGTAAACGAAAAGTTTTTTGAAGAAAGAAAGAAAAGAAGAATAAAATCATCACATGGACTGACCTTCTTCTTTTCTAAAGTATTCTATCTTTTTTTCCGTCATTCTACCTTTCGTTCCTTCAATTCAATTCATCTCAATCTTACCAACTTCAAAAAAAAGTCCAAAATAGCAAAAAAAGATGCCGTCTTTAAAAGAAAATACGATAACCTTGAAAAAACGCAAAAAAAATTATTCATGCAAGAAAAACTTTTTTCCATTCTTTTAAACTGTTTTTATACAAAAAAAGCATCTGTGTGTAGTCATTGATACGTGAAACAAGAAAGAAAAAAAGTGAGAAGGCGGGAAAAGTGCCAAGATCAGCATCAAATATTTTTTTGTGCCGAACTCTTTTTTTCTTTTTTTCTTCCGGAAGCAAACATCCGTTTTTGCAAAACAGAAGCCAATAGTTTAAGAGTAAAAATAATAAAAGTAGTCTTGGAAACCACGGAAATATAAATAAAAAAAGTAGAATACTAGAAAAGAAGAAAGAACGAAAAAGAAACATAATAACCACCCTCGCAACGCTTTGGCTTACTTTTTTTCTGTTCTTGTTGTTGATGGTGTTACTATTACTACTACTTGCCCTAAGGCTAAAGACTACTTAATCTTTGCTTTCTTTTTGTAAAAAAACTTTTTGAGTGAATTCTTAAAAACAATTTTAAAATAAAATATTTTTGTGTATTGAAGTTTCCGTCTTTTTAAGAAAAAAAGTTGATAGGGATTACGGTTTTTTGGAAATGGAGAAGGAGCTCAAAGACTACTACCGTCTATTTTTTTTATGTGTCGCCCTCCCTCTTTTTTTCATATTTAAAAACAACTGTCCTTGAAGAAGAAAAAAAAGGAACAAAACTATCGAAAAAAATATATATGAAGGGGATGTAAATGAGTCATCCATGGGTGCTCGTTTATATTTTACTTCAAACTTTTTTTCTATTTTGACGGCCAAAGTTCGTGTTCATCGAGATAGAAAAAAAAGTAGTAGTGGTGGCGGGTTGCAAAAAAATTAAAGCAAAGCACACAGTTGTCAAGGAAGGTTAAAAACACTGCCAAGGGCGATTTAAAGCTCACGCAAAAGAGAAATTATTCTTTACTTTCTTAATGAAGGGAGGCATTTTGCTACATAAAAAGAGAGAAATGAAAGCTGTCAAGAAAAAAAGGTAAAAAACGCGCAAAAAAAAGATTTCGAAATTTGTTGTCAAAAAATTTTGATAGAAAAAAAATATAAAAAGTATGTAATGAAGAATGGGGTGATTATATTTTTTCTTTTTCTACGGTGGCGACAACGTTGGCTCTTCTGATGATGAACTCCAACTGTGCTTCTTCTTCTACCTACTTACTTTTTCTTTTTTTTCCATCATCACCATCAAAACGACCCACAGAAAAAAGAAGAAGGAAAAGAACTGTGGTGACAGAAATAAAAAATATTTTTGTGGGAGAAATAAAAAAAGTAAAAGTGTGCTTCGCCTGAACAAATTCAAGAAAAAATTTTTTTTATAGATTTTTAAAGCCGCCACTGATTTTGATTTTTTTGTTGCTTTTGAGTTTGTTTTAAGTAAAATGCAAGCAGAAAAAAGACTGTTTGATTGGAAGAAAAAAAGAAGGTCAAATAAGAATTTTTCTTCAACGACAAATAATGATGATGATTTTTTTTGAATGAATGAAACACGTAAAATATATAAAAAGCTTGTTTTAAATATCAAAAATTCAATCAATAAAAATCAAAACCGGTGCAAATAAAAAAATTGAACGTGGATGACAAAAAAATTTGGGGAAGAACAAAGTTTTTTAAAAGACAAAAAATATAAAAAATACTTCAAAAAATGATTATTTGGAATAAATACACATACATTCTGATGCATACAGAAAATTTTCAGAAGAGAAAAGGATGGATATTTGAGGGAGAAAAAAAGAAAAACTGAATCATTCCAAAAAAATTTATCGAAAAAGTTTTTTTCTGCGCGCGCGAAAAAAATTCTTTCATCGCCGTCAGCAGTGAAAAAGTAAAAATGTAGAAAACTTTTTGCTGCAAACAACACAAAACAAGACCAACATCATCATCATTAAAAGTAGTAGAAGTAGAAAGTAGTAATTCCGTCAGTCACTCAAAAAAATATAGTCAATAGATGGAAATAGAAGGGGATAGAAGAGGATAGAAGAAACACGATGGAATTCTTTTGAATGAATGAAAATTCAATTGTGTTGTTTGTTGTTGCTTGACCGAACGTAAATATGAAAAAAACTCTAATAACCAAAATGACACGTCGATCTCTGACTTTTCTTTTTTTCAATCATCAAAAACGTTTGCTCTTCTCTCCAGCTGATAGAAAAGGAGGAAATGAAAGGAAAGGATGGAAAAAAATTAAAACAAGAAAGAAGAAAATAATGACATCACGGAGGAAAAAAAACATGATGAGGGAAAACAAAAAGAAGAGAGAGGATGATCAACGCTAGAAAAAAAACTTTTGCGTTCAAAAAACGTTTTTTTATTGGAGCAAAATTTGAGAAAAAAAGGGAGGACACGCTATGTCCATGTCCCTGTTTTTGTTGTTGCAATAACTAAAATTGGACATTTTCAAACTTTTCTTTTCTTGCTGCTGCGTGTGTGTTCAACAACATTTTTCTATATCAAAAAAAGGAAAGCAATTGACTCAAGAAAAAAAATAAGAGGAGCAGAAGCCATCTTTTTTTGTAGTAGCTGCCGGTCACAAGCAGCAGCAACTCTTTAAAAACATGAGCCTTCTTCCTCACTTTTTTTACTTCCAACAACATTCCAAAAAAGTACTTGGAAAAAAAAGTGGAAAAGCTACCACCATTTCCACCACGGCCACCAAGAACAACATCAATGCTTCTTCGTTGCTGCTGCTGCCGTTTTTGTCGTTGATGCAAGCCGCAGCAAGCGAAAAAGAAGCTAACAGCCTTTTCCGCCTTGCCTTCTTTTCCTTCCTTTCTTCTTTTTTTGGAGGGGTGAAAGAAGGAATGTATTATTTGCTTGCTTTTCATTTATTTTCTCTATTATATTCCACAGCACGTTCGAGGACGGAGTAGAAAAAAGAAAAGGGAAATGTTGTTGGCGTTTTGTTACGAATGTTAAGCCGAAGAAAAACAATTTTTTGTTGCTTTTTTGTCACTCGTTTGAAACTGAATACTGTTTTATTAGAGAAAGAGTTATTATCTAATAATTTATTACACATAGGTGAACAAATAAAAGAATAACATCACCAAAGTTATATGTAAAGTAAGATAAACAAATCAAAATTTTTACAGTGGTGACAAAAGTTTTTCACATTTTTTTAATTTGTAATTTGTTTTTAGGATAGCTTTTCTCACGAGATATAAGCAAAGTTTATATATCAATATAAACCCTATTGTGATAGTTACTATTAAGCAACATTCCTAACCTTCACGTCTCTCTAACAACAAAATGTCGGATTTTTGTAACAAAAGTGATAGCGAAGTTTTCATATAATTTTTAACCGCTTGATAAAAAAAAGCTCACACTAATTTAGGATTATGGCCTGAAAATGCAATAAAAACACATGCATACTAACAATTATTATCTATTTTTAAGCCGTCAGATAACGTTCAAATTATCAGTCACAACTTGAAAATACAGTATCCTTGTGCATTTCATGGTTGTCCAAGAATTTCTTAAGCTAATTTACTGCGTGTTGGAGAATATGTATAAGAATTATTAATGTTTATATCGTTGATCCCATAAAAATATGAATTTTGTTTTTGTCTCAAAGATACAAACACGAAAATCTTACCAAAAATTCCAAAAAGCCTGCTAAACATAAAAATACTAACGCAAACGTGCTTAAAATTGATCAAAAAAGCATTGTTTAAACCTAATAATCCTTTTAATTAATAAATATCAAATGTATTTTAAGATATTAGCTGATTTATATTACCTTTTCACAGTTATTGATAATCCAGAAGGAGTATAAAATGTTCAACGTCGACCTCAAGTTCGAGAGATCATAAAACTTCTGCTACGCAATTCATGGATGATGAATTTTAACATTTTTTATTGAGCAAAATAAGTGTTCAAGATGGTATTCTTGCTTGTCAAAGAAAAATTTTGGCAGTTGAAAGCGTTTAAACGGTTTTGTAACTCATCATATGTTCTCATCTTACTTTCTTCGTTGAAGCGCTCATTACATTTGTGCTTTGCATTTCATTACAATCTCATTTCAGCTCACTGTATTAGTTTCTACAGTTCACCAAGAGTATATATTCATGATTAAAAAAGACAAAAACTTTCTGGAAGCAGTTTTAACGATTTCATGAATGATTGAAGTCCGTCGGAAACTTTTCCCAACAAAAATGCGCAAACAATTTCTGCTAGGCATTCAGTAACTATTGAGTTTCATTGAATTCTGTTGATTACTATAGTTAACCAATCATATAATCTTGGATTTAAAAGAGAGACATTTTTTATTTTAAGTGTTTTAACGATTTGCTGCAGCAATGAAGATTCTAAACGCAGTTTTTTCTTCAATTTTATAACACATTTCTGCTAGGCATACGAACACTGTTGCGTTTCAAGCTATACTGCTTAGTTTACAAGTTGCCCATATGTCTTAACTTGGATTTAAAAGAGAGACATTTTGTATTAAAGACTCTGATTCTTTTTTTCAGACAGAATCAGATGCTTAATTCACCAAAAATCGTTGATGAAAGCATTTTCGTTGATTTTTTATTATTTTGGCAAAATGTTTATCAACATTCTAATCCGTTTTCTCCCTCTTTTGAACGTGCTGTGATTCGTGTCACATAAAAATAGAAGTCGTTTTTCATGGAATTTTTGGGGTGTCGCGCGATTTTTATTTGAAAAAAACACGGACAAACACGAGAAAGAAAGAACAAAGTCAAGAGCAAAGAAGCTGATGTACTTTTTATAGATATATTTTTTTATAAAAAACTATTAAAAAACCAAATTTGGAAAAGCCCAAAAATTCCGGTGAAACAAAAAAAAATAAAGGAGCAGCAGCCACATTCCTTTTTCTTTTCTTTGCTGCTGCTTACGTTTCATGTCCATCGGGGTTCTTCAAAAAAAAGTCATCATCTTTGTTCAAGAAAATACAACTACGACAAAGAAGATGAAGAAGAACATTGAACTGAATGCGTCATTCATTCCCTCAGTTATTTTTTCTTTTGCTTTTTAAAGATAAAAATAGAATTTTAAATATATACTTTTTTGCGCATGTGCTTCATTTTGTTGCTTTTAAATTTTTTTTCTTTGACGCAAATAGTTTACGCTTTTGGCTTTTGTTTCATGGAAAAAAACTAACTTTTATTTTGGAAACAAAACAAAAATAGTTTGCTTTATTGCTTTCTTCCCTTTTGGCATTCTTTCTCTTCTTCATTTCTGACATCCATCTATCCCATGT
Organism: Panagrolaimus sp. LJ2414; assembly: GCA_024447195.1. NCBI lineage: Eukaryota > Metazoa > Nematoda > Chromadorea > Rhabditida > Panagrolaimidae > Panagrolaimus > Panagrolaimus sp. LJ2414. The sequence goes on along the minus strand of JAMRXY010000001.1, from coordinate 1,251,852 downwards.
ACATATTTTATATTTTAACCCCTTCCATTTTTTTTGAAAAATTTAAAAAGAATTTTTTGGATGATTTAGAAAAAATGATTATTTAACAAAAAAGATATGTTTCAAAATAATCATCAAGAAAGATAAAAGCAAAATTCCGAACTCGAAGCAACTGTCACAAAAAGTTTTGAAAAATCCAAAAATTGAGGTGGAAAAGAATGCATTTCTTGGAATGACTCGTCGCTTCTTTTCCATCGTCGGCGATGCTGTTCGTTTTTTTTAGATTTTTTGCTTTTTGGATTGCAAAAAAGGGGCAGCAAAATATATTTGGGGAAAGAAGAATGAAAAGAGTTAATCAATTTCTTCGTTTATGTGGGCTTGAAAAAATGAAAAGTTAAAATTCAACAAGACAAGACACAAAAATGTGTTAAAATATACTGATAAAGAAATAAAGAAGAAGCAAATAAAAGTATAAAATTATACATATATGGCCTGGGAGAGAGAAAACTATGTTAAAAACTTACACAAAAATAAAATTATTATAATTGGGAATAAAAAAGAAAGAGACAGACCAAAAAATTATGTCGTCGGTGGTGCTGCTGATTTTTGGATGTCTGATTTTAGGTTTGGCCACGATTAACAATGTTAAAGCCTTTGATAAATTTGATCAAATGCGTTTGGACAGTTTAAAGCCTGATGTAAGTCTAATTTTTTGTAGCTAGGTTTTCGAAAACATTCCACGTAAGAGAGACAAAATGGGTGTGGTTTTTTGTTTACTGTCTCTTGTTCCGGGAATTCTCAAAACTTTAAAATCAATCAATAACTTTTAAAACATTCCTTCCTTTTTATAGATAGAATCATGCCGAAAAGCAGTTAAATCCGGGCGAGAAGCCCTCAGGGAAGCGGCAATTAAAGTTCCACGAAGGCATCATCAACAAAAATCCCTAAAATTACAAAAAGTTTTTTCATCTCATTCACGAAAGATTGAAAGAGGAGAAGAATTAAAGTTGAATATTTTGGATAGTATTCCATCACAATATGATTGTGTTCCATTAAGTCCAACAATGTTCCCTGCACCAACCCCAAAACCAACAACTGCAGCACCAACAAGTACAAAAGGCAGCAAAAAAGGGACCAAAACTGAATCTTCTTCAAAGGATATCAAAATTTATGCTAATCCATTATTGATTAATTCTCCAAATGATCCATTTAAACAACTTGTTGGATTTTATGATGTAAGTATATTTTACGTAATTTCGAAAAATGAAGATCAAAATTATCGTATTCAATTTAAGCCTCTTTTAACATCATCATTTATGCAAATTTTAGGGTTTATTAAATGAAGATGAATTTTGTAATGGTCCAATTCCCACATCGTTGGCGGATTTAACGGATGGGCAACTTGGTGGATATGTTGCCAGTTTAATGACCACCCATGCAACATTCCTTTGTCCATTTTGTCATCAATTTGCAACACATTTTCATCAAAAAGTTCTTCATCCCCGCCGGCATGGAATGGCTGATGATGAAAGATTTTTATTTAATTCTGCATTGGCACATTTCCCCGATCCTGAAACTATCTGTTCTGCGGCACTTCCCGTCTGTCACAATAATTATGCAGCTGTTTCTCGAAAAACTTCCGAAGGAATTAAATGCTTAGAATGTACTCTCTGCAGTACCCTCACAATCACACTTTTGGTATGCAAATTTTTAAACCTTTTCATTATAATGCATCCGATATACAATGTACCGTATACTCTAAATTAATTAAATATACCGTATTTAAATCCAACCTTTTTTTAGCAAAAAGTAATCCTAAATCCGCATATGATGAAAGTAATTCGGCAAAAAGTTGATGAAGAAATTTTTACAAATATTTGCAGTGAAATTTGTCGTTTAAATACAACTGCCTCTCCTGGATTTGATAATAAAAATCAAACTGTTTGTAGGGCATATCTTCTCAAAGAATTTGATTGGGTTTTTGAAATCCTTAAAACTTATCTCCTCCCGGCAAGCTTCTGTCATAAGGTAAGAAGAAGCTTCGTTTACACAAAATTATGCAAATTTTTGTTTGAAAAAATTTGATTTAAGTAAAAATTTTTCAAGTTTGCAGAAACTTCTGATTTAAGTTTTAAACTTTATTCAAATTTAATTAAAACTTTTTCTTTTTATGCAAATTTTACAACAATTCTTACCTTCGATCATTTTAGACCTTGAATGCATGTGATGATCCAAATACACCACCAAATATTTTGCATTGTCTTAAAGAGCTATGTCCAAGTCTTGGCTTCCCCTTAACCTTCATCTGTCCCCTGATCCCTGATGAACCTGCTGATGCCGCAAAATTCTTAAATATTAAACCTCCAAAAATGGAATTATAAAAATTAAATATAATTTTTTTATTTATTTTTTTCAAAACATTATTTTTTTCATAATCAAAAAAATCATCGTTAACAATAGTTAATAATAAAACATTAAATATAATAGATTTATGCAATTCAGAATGTGATTGCGTAAAACTGATATTATTTTTTGTATAGACATAAACTACACTAAATAAAGATGGAATTATTAAAAATTATTAAAGATTAATAAAACAAAAAAAAGCTAAAAACAAGTTTTTTAAAAAAATAAAAGATTTTTTATTATTTCTGGAATGACTGATTTTATTTATATATTTTTTTGATGTGATGACTGTAGTTACAGACGACCCGGAAAAAAAACACGGCGGCGGCGGTCGATCGAGAGTTTATTTTTATTGAGAAAAAAAGAGAGAGAGATAAGTGATTAGAAGATTAAGTGATTGGATGGATGGAAAAAGAGAATGAGAGAGAGAAGATTAATAGAAAAAATATATGGTCGTGTTCCTTTTGCTAATTTTTAAAGCAAAATGATTGATCTTTATTAAAAGAGAAGAGGAAAGGATCTCATCGAACTTCAATGGCTGCAGGGGTTTCGGGTTGAGTGGGGGCAACTTTACTGCTGGATCGGTTACTGTATGTATCTGAAAAATATGTATATGGGTAATTGAATTAGTGAATTACTGTACGTGAAAAGTATGCAAATTTTAAAAGTTTCCCGTTTAAAAAAAGAATTCTCTAAATTCTGTTTGAAGAAGATTCCTTGATCAAAAATTTGCATAATTTTTGCATTTAATAAAATCAATAAGCTACCTGTTGTCCAAATGGCTGGCCGAGATGAACAGAAGAAGCAGAAGAAGGCATTGGTTGTAAGAAGGATAATTCCATGGGTCCATAAAACAATTACCTAAAAAGGATTTGCATATCTCTCACGACGAAATTACAAAAACTAAATTCGTACCCAATCTTCTGGAGCATTTTCAGGTGCAACAATTTCATTTAAAAGTGGTGTTAAAAGCATACAAACACAATTCAAAAATGAGATATTTGCCATTGTGAAATGGGAATGTTGTCGGGAGACCATTTGTGAGGATTTGAAAAATCCACCAGAATTAAATCCAAGGATACACGTGGAAGCGATTAAGACAACCAAACAAAGAGATTTTTGCGTTCGGGGATCACAGAAGGCTAAAGTGATGAAAAGGACACCCATACCGCCCATAGCAAGGGAATTATAAATTCGAAGTTTCATTGGATCCGAAATAAATTTAATTCGATCAGAGGATTGTCCGGCAATTAATTTGATGAAGAACATGATAACGGGCGAAATGGCAGAAGCGATTCCGGTTTGGGCAATTGGAAGGAAGAGAACTTTATTGATGTAAGTTGGCATAAATTGAAGGGAAAGTTGAGTGCCCATGAAATTTCCAAATGCCGCAACTAAGATGGCCCAAATTGCCGGATCTTTGTACATTGCAGCATAGGGGACTTTTTTGGAGACCTTTTGTTTTCCGGGTCCGGAATAAATTGAACCTTTTCCAAACATAACTTTTACAAGTTCTGTTCGACGAACCATTGGATGTTTATCGGGTTTATTTCGGTGATAAAGAATGAAAAGGGTGAAAAGGATAATGGAGACAACACCATGAAGATAATAGACCTGAAACATTGATGGTTATCATAATCTTTCAAAAATCAAAAAGCATTAATCCAAATTTCAAAATTTGAAATCAAAACCGTAAAAGATATGCAAATTTTTGAAAACTTACGGATTCCCAGCCAAGACTTGAAGTACAAAGTTCACCGGAGATTGGCATGGTAAAGATAGGAGCAATTTGAAGGAAAGAAGATAAAATTGCAATAAAAATTCCATTTTGTTTTAGGGTGGACCAATGTGATGTGATTGAACCCATAACCGGTAGGCAAGCTGAGAAGGCCATTCCTTGAACAAATCTTGCAATAATCATTGCAACGAAACCCGTATTTGCTGCAAGGGGAACAAACAAAGTTGCAACAGCTGAAATATATCCCAAAGATCCAAATACCAGCCTAAATCAAACATCAGAAGATTTTAAAATTTGCTTAAAAAGTATGCCAAACCTTGAACCAAATTTATTTAACATAATTGTCATTGGAAAGACAGCAACTAAAGCCCCAACGGCAACAGCCATAAAAAGTATACTTCTCTTTGCACTACTGTAATCCAATTCAGGTCGATAACCGTATGCTTCCCATTCTGCTTCTAAAACAATCAAAATTTGCATAATCTTACTATTTATTAAGCTATTTTCTTACGTGTCATATTTGTTAAATTAGATGGGATATTTCCTGGCATTGCAATATATGTAAAATTAAAAGTTAAAATATTTGACCTAAATTAATGTGATATGTACATTGTTATAAGTTACAGTATGAATCACTTACAAAATTGAAGATAAACAAAGTGTGGAAATTATCATAACAGTGAAACGAATTTGTCTTCCAAATATACAATTATCTGCTCCATCATCGTCTTCATCTTCATTTCTTCTCCAGGATCGACCCGAAATACTCGCAATAAATCTTGAATTTGTTGTGGACTAAAAAACTTGGCATTGAACAAATGGATACGGTTAGAATCGCAAAACTTGCGGTATGCAAATTTTCTTAACAGGGTTACGGTAATAGGAACGGAAAAATCTTTTTAAATCAATATCAGCGAAAATCCGTAAAATTCAGTCGAAATTAAAATTTGACAGTACCCTGATAGGTACGGTAATCGATGATAATAAGAAACTTACTTTCTTCTTTTTTGCCTCTTTTTCAGGACGGGGAAGTTGTCGGGGCAGAATAACTGGCTCAGGATCAGTGTGGATTGGGAGGGCCGAGCCTTGCGCCGGCCGGATGTAATCTCCGGTTTTCGGATCCATGTTCTCCATCTTGACTTTTCTTTTTGCTGTTAAAAAAAACTTTTTCAAATAAAAAATATAAATAAAAAACCACTCTTCCCAAATAAAACCTAAAATTGACAAAATTACGAAAGCAAAAAAATGGAAAATAATATTGTTATCACTCGTTCACGAAAGTGGAAAAATAAATGTGATTCGGATTGAATCGAAAAAAAATAAATGGACGGAAATGAAATGCCGGTTTCACTACTTTATATTCAAGGATTATATCATAGTTTTATATACACATATACATGTGTATATGTATTGGAAATATGTACAAGTTTGAAAAATCAGAAGGCCAAAATGAAGTTGAAAAATTAACTTTTGGTTGGTCCGCCCCGTTTAAATACCTCTTACGAAAGACTTTTTCCCGTTAAACTGGAGAAAGTTGTTGTATAACAGGGAAAAAGAAGATAATCCGATCAAAATCAAGTTAAACAATATCATCAATGCTGTAATATATAAATACATAAATATGTTAATTAACTTTTTTTAGCGTATGTTTTTTTCACCATGTGGTTTTAACTTTGTCTTTTTTTTGAACCATGTAAAAATATAATGAAAGAGAGATACTTCGAAAGGGACCTCATTTTCCCAAGTTATGTGTGTTTTTTCGAACCTTTTTTTCTTGAATGAGTTTCCGCTTTAATGAATTTCTTAAAGCAAACTTTTTTTTACCAAAAAAGGTAAAGAAAAATTCCGAATAAAACAATGGAAACCTTGGAATTGCAAGCCTGAAAGTAAATGTGCCCTTTTTTCGTCATAGAAAAGTCATACTGATAATGGTAAATAACAAATTCATGAATGCTATTTCAAAGATCAGAAAAAAAAATTCCATTGAAGCAAAACAGAAAAAAAAAACGTGAAATGTTTCGAATTTTAAAAAAGTGCAGTGATTGAAAAGTAATTTCATTGTCTTTTGAGGGATATCAGATAGCTGCAGAGATAAAGTCATCAGGAGTCAAAAAATAGAAACTTTCTAATAAAATATGTTATGTTTTTGAAGAAGGAGTTCAAAGGTAGGTAGGAACTGGAGATACTGAAAGAATATGCCATGGCATGGAAAAATCATGCTACCGTAAAAGGGCATTGTTTAAAATAGAATGCAAAAGAATAAAAGGTTCTTTTGCAAAAAAATCTGTGAATCTTTGAAAAATTGAATAAAGAAAGTTCAAAAAAAGATAGTTTGTGTTTTGAATTTTCGCAAAAAAGGAAAAAAAAGTGTATATGTCTTGGAACGAAAAAATGACAGTAATAAAAATATTTTAATTTTAATTTAATTTTAGTGTTACTCTCATTAAAATAAACTTTCAGCTATGATAGCAATTTTTAAAAATTAAAAAGAGATCAATGTTTTAAAAATTTTACCCCCACACAGACAAATATCAACCATGGGCCCATATATGGGGGCTACTGAAATTACTACTATAAATATATCCCCCACTCAAAAATGATAGTTTAATGAGGATATTTTAATACTCATTCTGCTGCAAAAACATAGAAGAAGAGAGCGGATGAACGTTGACTGACAGAAAAAAAAGAGTGATCACTGATTTCAAAAAATAAACATCACAAAAAATCTCTATATGTAATTTTTTGCAAATAATAAAAACTTTTTTCCAATGTCCAAAACTATGGGAAAGCATAATTAAAATTGTAATTTTGTCTGGGATTTTTCTGAAAAAAGCAAATATTAGAAGAAAAATCAAAGATAAAAAAGCAAGCAACAAAAAATCTTTAATGTTTAAGATTGCAACTATTTTTTATATTTATTTGATTCATTACAAATTTATTTATGTTATTTTTATTTATGTGAGTTTCAAAGAATAAACAACAATATTATCCAAAAAAACAAATCTTTTTCTCCTAATTTTCGGTCGAATAATTTATCACTTGTGAAGCTTTTTTTAAAAGAGCTTGTGAAAGATAGAAATTATAACGCCATCTTTTAAGAATGAAAAAAAGAACGTAAGATTTTTTAACAATGTTCCAAATAAACATGAAAATATGCTTGAATTAACAAGTTTAAAAAAACAGGTGTTAAAGTACATAAAAGATACATGGATTTGGTAAAAAAAAGTGTAGTGTATGCAAATTTATTTTATCAACTGTTGATATTCTGTCAAAATATACCCGGTTTGTAAAAATGAAAACTTCAAAAAAACTCGGCCCTTTATGTAAGATGACAATCAACAACAACTTTTTCGAGATAATTATGCGTATGCAAATTTATTGAAAACTGTGATAGGAGATGGCTATTTTTATAAAAAAAAGATAGACTTTGTGATTCTTTGAAATAAAAATGCTTGGTATTTTTTCTATTTTTAATCAGTAAACAACATTTTTTCTTTGCTTTCGATAGTTTTTGAACCTATTTTTTCATGACTCATTTTTAAATTCCATAAATTTATTGTTCATTTAATATTGTGAAAATTTCTTAAATTTACTAACCATTTTCCTCTTGGAAAATATTGCATAAATTAATATTTTTTCATCTTTTGTCTCGTCTATTTTTTTCATTCCTCGCATTTTATTGGATTCAGTTTTATAACTTTTGATCATTCTATCTCTCCCTCTTTTTCCCTTTTCCGAATCTTTGCTCTTTTATTCAATGTTCAATAGAACAAAAATCTGTGCAAAAACGTCAAAAAACAAACATTCGTTGAATTTGGAGAAGGGATTATTAGTTTTTAATCATCCCCCTATTATCATCATCATTATTATTATGATTAAGCCGAAAACAAAACATGCCAGAAGTTTAATAATGCCTTTTTTATTGCTTTTTCTTTTGCGTCATCATTATTCCATTTCATAACTTTTTACCCCTTTATCTCTCTTGCTCTTTTGTTTTGTTTATCCAAATCTTAATCCAATGAATAATAACCACAAATATTCATGCTTGTTTTAAATTTGTGTTCAAAAAGTTTACCTTTTTTCTTTCTTTTTATTTTCAAGTATAATAACAATTTAAAAGATTATCCCCTTGTGATTTCCGTTTATTATTATTACATGTGGTGGCATGGAGATTTATTTCAATGATTTCCGTTACAATTTTTTGCTGCCTTTGATAAAACTATAAACTTGTCACGTGCTTTTAGTTTTTTACAAAAAAAGTTTTATCCGATCTAAACAATAAACATTCATTTTTTCGAACTTTTAATCTTCGAACAACAGTTTTTTACCAAATTTAAATCTGATATTTGTCCATTTGTGACCCATCGATAAAAGAGTACAGTAAAAATAAAATTTAACCAACAGCGAATATTTGTTATTTGATTATTGTAACATGACATGCTAGGACTGACAAAAATTTGAATAAAATTTAAACGAATAATATTCTAATGTAATCATCAATTTCATGAAATGAAATCAGAAATCCTGCTTCTCGTTTCAATCCAAATCAAATCTATAATCTTAAACGAAGCAATCCATGGGAAAACATTTTAACTGATGACTTTGTCCCCGGAGGTGGAAATGATATTCTTGGAATTATGAACTGCAAAGGGCAAAGTGAATAAACTATATCCTATCTTCGATCAATAATTTTTTGTGTGTGTTTTCAAAATGTCTGCTAATCTTCAATATCAAAATTAAAACTGTAAACCAAAATCAAAATCGTTGCTTGTACTGTTCCATTCTATTTTAAACTTTGTCAAAAAATTTGAATAATTTTTATTTATCTGTTTTTAAATATGTTTATTTACGCAATAATAAAAAGCCAAAACTGTTTATATTTTATAACTAAAACAAGAAAAGGGAATATCATATATTCACAAGGATATCGTATGTTCAAATGGATTCGATAATTTTTTACTAACATTGGATTTCATATATCTTGTTTATCTTTATTTAGATTTAGGTTTTTCAGCATAAATTAAATGCCAATTATGATTATCTTCAGCGATATATCCAAGTTTATCTTCCCAACCTTCTAAATGATGATTGTAAAGTTCTTCTGAAAATCGACCAACAAAGTCATTCTTGTTTTTAATTGTGAATACACGTTCTTCCAAAAGAATTTCTTTGAATCTTGGAGTAATATTTTCCATTTTAATATTCACAAATCCTGCCCGTTTTGCAAAACCTTCAAATTCTTCAAGATTATGCAAATTATAATGTCTTCGAGAGACATAATCAAGGAATTTGGGGGAAAGCTTTCCGTAACCTTTATTGTATCGAGAAATCACAATTTGACCACCGGGTTTTAGGACTTTCTAAAAAATGATAAATTTATGCAAATTTTTGGATTTAAAAAAATATTATTGTATATTTATGTTATGTTTAAAAAATACCGTAATTAGTTTAAAAAAGTGCAACCAAACATTAAATAAAAAGCATTTTTTAATAATTGAAATATCGTTTTAATATGCTAATTTAATTTTTCAACCGAAACAAAATTGTTAAAATTCGAATTTTTAATACCGTATATATTTAAACGTATTAATATAACTCTTTCTGAAATTGGAATTTCATAACTTTTTACCTATTATATTATATTTTATTATTTTATTGAAAGCTTAATTTGCATAAATTTTAAGCTTTCAATAAAATATGCTAATTTTTTAAAGAAAACAAGTTTTAAAGTTCTATTGTATCAAAAGCACCGTACTCTGTTTGGTTACTGCAGTAATATTAATTATGTAACATTTTTTATAACTACCGTAATCTATGTTATTAATATTAGTGCTAATTTAAAAAAAACTTACATAAATCTTTTCAAACAGCTTTTCCTGGTCAGGGATATGATGAATGGCATCTCTTGAAAAGACATAATCAAATTCATTTTCTGGAAAATCATAGACCAAGATATCACTAATTTGATATTTAACTCGGCAATCTTGATCTCGTTGATTCCTTTCAAAGGCATGCACGATCATATTCGTTGATAAATCAACTCCCAAAACATGTAGCCCGAATTCTTTTGCAGCTTGTCTGGCACCCCCGCCAATCCCAACCCCGATATCCAACATTTTTGCTCCAGGTTTAAGGGACCGATATCGTTTCAAGAATTTTCGATTTTCATCAAGCCCCCCAGGAGATATAAAATTCTCTCCAAATATCCATTCATATGATCGAACATTGTCTTCTGTGAATTGAGTCTTGTCTAAGAAATCTCGGAAGGTTGCAAGTTTTCCTTCATAGGTTGTGATTTCAGAAGCTCGAGTTAAAATCCAATATAAATCCAGATGATTTTGTTTGGAATAGAGTGAATCTTCGATTTGTTTTGTTGTATAAAAATCAAATGTTAGAACATTTCCTTCAGAATCTTGTGCAACAAAAACATCAAAGAATTTTGTTAAATCTGGAATTGTCGAAATTGGATGTCTGGACATATCTTCCCGGATTACAAGGGTCCCAGATTTCTTTAAAGCTGTCAAAGTATTTTTCAATAAATCTTCCAAATGATTTCGATTTTTAATAAGCTAAAAAATTAAGTATTAATTTAACCCTTTTTTAAACTACAGGGTGTCAAAAAAATTGTGCAATTCAAATTTTAAACAGAGACCAAGGGTCCCAAAGACCCATTGGTGGGTGGTATATAAACTTGGTCCAAGATCACATTTGACCCTACAGTATGACCTCTTGAAAGTTTTCGCTTCGGGAGATCCAGAACTTCAAAGTTAAAAAAGTACCGTTTTTAGTGGTGTTTTTTCGTATTCTTCTCCTCCGGTCCCAGAGCAGTTGGGAACCTATGAAATTGGGGATAGGTAGACCTGAGGTCACACTCGTCGTTAGGGTATAGTGTGACTTTGGGGGACCTCTGCTTCGAGTTTAACAACGGCACGAAAAAATCAATTTCCAAATTTTTACGTTTGTGACTAACTTTGAAGTAATGGTGTAGTTCACAGAGGTGGAGTTGGAGGCTCATATTTGTTCCCAACAAACTTCAGACACTTTGTCGTCGATATCATAACAAAACATTGAAATCTGGGAAAACTGTTTTATTTCGATACTCAAATATGTCTAAAAACGGCTGCTTGAACGCGTATACTAATAAATAGGCAGTAAGTATGTAAACCAAAAAGTTTTAAAATGCTGTTTTTTTGTTATAAATCAATAAACGTAGTCCAGAGAAAGACTGTAAAATACTTATTAAGTGTTTATGACCAATTTGGACACTTTATCATTCAAGAGAATTTTATCATATGTACCGTATACTTACTAACATACGAAAATTTTACCTAATTAAAAATTCATTTTTCCAGATTTCAATGTTTTGTTATGATATCGACGACAAAGTGTCTGAAGTTTGTTGGGAACAAATATGAGCCTCCAACTCCACCTCTGTGAACTACACCATTACTTCAAAGTTAGTCACAAACGTAAAAATTTGGAAATTGATTTTTTCGTGCCGTTGTTAAACTCGAAGCAGAGGTCCCCCAAAGTCACACTATACCCTAACGACGAGTGTGACCTCAGGTCTACCTATCCCCAATTTCATAGGTTCCCAACTGCTCTGGGACCGGAGGAGAAGAATACGAAAAAACACCACTAAAAACGGTACTTTTTTAACTTTGAAGTTCTGGATCTCCCGAAGCGAAAACTTTCAAGAGGTCATACTGTAGGGTCAAATGTGATCTTGGACCAAGTTTATATACCACCCACCAATGGGTCTTTGGGACCCTTGGTCTCTGTTTAAAATTTGAATTGCACAATTTTTTTGACACCCTGTAAATCGATGTTCAAGAGTCAGAGGCGAAGAAGGTTTTCAAACAACTGATGGTTTTAAAAACGTTAATATTTAGCTGTAAAAAACCTTACATTTGAATCATCTAAAACATTACACAAAATAATGGCATCATACTCTTCTTTCTTTGTATTTAAGCTTAATGATGCTCCATAAGTTAATTTTACTTCAGGGCCAAATGCATCTTGGAAAGCAGTACTGAAAATTTGCATATATTTGTAAACAGATACAATTTTAACGTAAAGTTTTTTTTCAAAAGCGTTGCTAACATAAATATTTATAAATTTGCATAATTCATTAACTGGTTTTTACGTTTTGTAAAAACCAATTTCAAAACAATTAGAAGCTTTTTCAGTTTTTGTATTAAATGTTGAAGAACAAATTTGCACAACATTTTAAATATATTAGCGGTAGCTTTTTTAGAAGGCAGTTCAACCGAAAATATCATATTAAGATAAATTTTTAAAGTATTTTAAACTGCAAAATGTGGCACCAAGGTTTCAAAATGCAACTTACACCATAGAATCTTCTTTAGTTGCCACAAAAGCTGTTTTAACTTTCGTTGCAGCAGGATTTGATTGAAAAGATGCAATAATTTCTCGAGCAACTGCCATTATTATTTTTATAGAAGCTTAAAAAGATTTTTTTTAAATTTAAATTTAAAAAAGAAAAGAAAAAACATGTAATTAAAAATGCAACAAAACGTTTTCTTTTAGTGGCTCAAAATTATATTTCGTGACATTTTTGGTGTTAAAATTTCGTTTTCATTTTATCCCAGTTAACTTATTAAAACTAGTAAAAAAGATAATCCTAAAAGCCAAATTTAGAAGCATACGATTGAATATTTCAGTTTTGCCAGATATTCATATAAATTAGGCACTGTTGGAGTAACTTTAAATTTTTGATTGTGAAGAACAAACTCAGACAAGGAGGAGTTTTTCTGTATAGTATATGCAGAAAACTTGAAAGAATAAAAAAACCATTATCTAGAAAATTGATAAGGCGCTTAATACAAGAACATTATATTGAAGCAAAATATGTTAAGAAATTCGCAAAGGAAAGAAATTAAAAAGCAATGTTTCACTGAAATGCTTTCAGACATTAAAACTTCAGCTGTGAAAATGTCGGAATCTTAAAATGAAAAGCAAGAATTGCAAATTGGGAAAAAATTTAAAATCAAAAATAAAGAAAGAATCTACTCTTGTGTTATTTAGAAAGAATCGTGTTTAAAAATCATATAAAATCTCTTAATAAAACTTAACAAATTTTTTTTAATATCGAAATTTAAAAAACAACTTATCAAAAGTGATATATATTTGAATAAAAAGGTGAACGTAATAATAATACGAATATTAATAGAATTCCTAGCAGATTGACCAAATTATATGACACAACCAATTCCTGTATAAAAAGATCAAGTACAAAGTTAGAATAAATTTGATAATTCTTAATTATTTTGATTTTGGCCAAACTATTGTAGGAAAATTAACAAAGTTAATAATAAACATTTATAGAGTATTAATTTATATTCTAACAATATTCAAATAAACGAAAAATGATACCTTCTTTTGATTCAAATGTCTTTTAAGCCTTAGAAGATTAAAAAATACCAATAAAATCCATAAAACTAATTTTTAAAAATACAAAAAGTACTCCACAGAAACAACACACGCACACAAAATCATTTTATGGAACAATAACAGTAAGTGGCGCACGAACCCTGCTTGGTTGCTCCGTGCGCTGGCGTTTCGCCGTTGTACTATGCAGTACTTGTCAATGAGTGTTCCGGGTCAAGGCTGTCCGGAAAAAAAATTATGATCCGGAATCCGGAATCCGGAATTCCGGAATGCCAAAAATCAGCCGGAATCACGGAATCCGGAATCCGATCCGGAATAATTTATATAGAAAACAAAAAATTTTATCCGGAATCCGGAATTCGGAAAATCCGGAACGCCAAAAATCGTCCGGAATCACGGAATCCGGAATCCGATCCGGAATTCCGGACAGCCTTGTTCCGGGTTTGAACTTGTCTTTCGCTTTTTTTTAAAATTGTTTTAATGCATAGGTTTTTTTAACATTTTGTAAATATATTTTATGAAACACATTTATATAATTTTTTTGTGATGCTTTTTTCATGAATGCATTGAGTTGTCTTACAGATTTCGTCAGTACAAAATGTTTGCATTTAAATATAGTACATCTGAAAATACGATTTTAAATTAAGAATAATTGCTTCAAACCGTTTTTTCACTTTAAAGCGAATATAGATTTCGTTTGCCATCTGTGTAAAAATATCATGAATCATGTTTTCATCCAACGTTTCCAATTTATGAAATAAGGTGGAATTTCTTTAAAACTACCATTGAAAATGTCGAAGATTTTACGTTTGTAAACAAAAATCAAGAGCAAGTGTTGTTAATATAATATCTGTTGATCATGAGATAATAAATTTTTAACGAAAAAGGGTTTTATTGGTATGCTCAGATATGGTGAAGTTCAATGTGCTGCTTAATCCAAGATTCTTGGACCAAGAATGACATAATATTAAATTTTTAGATCTTCAACCTTTCCAGACAAAAAACCCATTATTTGCTAAGCCTTTTTCTGTTTCATGATCGAGATGATTGTCTGTAACATCTTTAAATTTATCGTAAACTTTTTTTAAAGAATGAAGTTGTATATTCTTGCTGTAAATGTTATTTTAATGAAAAAAGCGAAAAAAATGTTACAAAATGTAAATCAAATTGCTTTCAGACAAAAAAAATTAATTTAAAAAAGCATTCTATTACATGAGAAATTAATAAATAAATAAATTGCAAACAAAGTTCGTTCAGACATTTAAAAGCAATTATCAAATATTTTCAGATAAATTGCAAAACAAAAGTAAAAAACAAACATTCGTTGAATTTGGAGAAGGGATTATTAGTTTTTAATCATCCCCTATCATCATCAACATTATTATTATTAAGCCGAAAACAAAACATGCCAAAAGTTTAATAATGCCTTTTTTTATTGCTTTTTCTTTTGCGTCATCATTATTCTATTTCATAACTTTTTACCCTTTCTTTCTCTTTTGTTTTGTTTTGTTTATCCAAATCCAAATCCAATGAATAATAACCACAAATATTCATGCTTGTTTTAAATTGTGTTCAAAAAGTTTACCTTTTTTCTTTCTTTTTCAAGTATAATAACAATTTAAAAGATTATCCCCTTGTGATTTCCGTTTATTATTATTACATGTGGTGGCGCGGAGATTTATTTCGAAGATTTCCGTTACAATTTTTTGCTGCTTTTTATAAAACTATAAACTTGTCACGTACTTTTATTTATTTTACAAAAAAAGTTTTATCCGATCTAAGCAATAGACATTCATTTTTTCAAACTTTTAATCTTCGAACAATAACTTTTTCACCAAATGTAAATCTGATATTTGTCCATTTGTGACCCATCGATAAAATCGAGCAAAATCAACTGCTTTAAATTTTGTGGAATTTTCAGGGATTGCTTTTGGTAGAAAAGAATTTGAAGATTTTAATGAGGGCAGGGATAAAGATGACGGGGATCGAGATAAACTAAAAAATAAGAATAATTAATTGTGTCTGTCCATTTAATTTGGTTCGGTTTAGAACTAAACTTTAAATGCCTGATTTCTGAAGCAATCTTAAAGCTACAGTAATTTAATTATTGTGACTAATTTCATTTTTAATAGGAAGAACCTCTTTTAAGTTTTTAACTTTTTTTCTTAACGAAGTCTGAAACTTCCATAAAAAACATAAATTTCCACGACTAGAAAAAAAACTATTTTAAAAAAATTCTGTCTTTTCCAGGACCTTCTTGAGTCATATATTTTTTTCAATTTTTCCAAGGCTTGAACATTATTATTAATTCAATTTACATGAGTGACAAATTAGTTTTATTTTTAGTCATTTTTTGTAGATTGAAAAACATAGTTTCAAAACAGAAACATATTTTTTGGAAGTTTTTTTTGAAAAAAATGAAACGTGCAAAGAAAGAGTTTTAGACTTTTTAGAAAAAGTTCCGTTTTTATTCTAATTTGCTTCATTAAAAATTTTTCTTATTTTAATTAAATTAAAATTTCAAATTTATTAATGAAGCATTGTTTTAACTTTTTCCCCCCAAGGTATAAAATGTTGAAAACTATCGTCATTGAAAAAACGGTAAACATTGTGAATACAAAAGAAGAAGAATCCCACTCATTTTGTCCTTTAAATAATACAAAAAGACACTAAAAAGTGTTTGTTAAACTTTCAAAGCTCAAAAAAGTCCCATGAAATTATATTATGAAAATACATTGGACAATATGACTTTTAATTTTTATATTAAAAATAAACAACAAAAACTCAAGGTTTCCGTTTTATCTTCGCATTACTCAATGTTTTTGTCTCAAAAAAATATATTTAAAAAAAATTTTTGTACTTTTTTAAGAATATTATGAGTGTTACACGAGAATGAGTAACAAAGCTACAGTATACATATTCAAACACATGACTACTTAAAAATTATTCTAAAAAAAGTTATTTCTTAAACTTTTTTTAAAAAAATTTAAAGAAAATATTTCAAACAAGGAAAAGAAATCGCCAAAAATGATCATTCCTCGATTGCATTTTTTATTCGAGATTTCACAAATCCGAAAAAGCAACACAAACCTGGATGTTGGAGATGCTCGAGAATAATCAGAATGAAATTTGAATGCTGATCGATTCTTTAAAGTTGGCACCGGGGTTGGAGCAATTGGGGACGGTGTCGCCTGCCAATCTGGTTCCATCCAAGCTTCATAAAATTGTTGAGCATTTTCAATCGAATTTCGAGATTTTTTAAGTCGATTTTTTAGAGTTGGTTTTTCCATTTAAAAAATATAAAACAAGGAAAATGAAATATTAAATATTGAGTTTTAAATGTCAAAAATAAAAGATGGGCTCATGTTTCAAAACTTTTTTTTGCATTGTTTTTGTTTCATGGATACGCTTTTTGAAGCTTTTGGTATGTTTCAAAAAATTTTATTATAAAAAAGTGTGTGTTTCTTAGTAGCAATAAAATCACACATGCAAGCATTTAAATAAAATACACATGTCAAACAACTGCATTTAATAAAAATTCAAAATATTCACCTGCTTTGATCTTTAACTTTTCCTTCTCTAATTTCTTCCCTTAATTTGCATAAATTTTATATTTTTGTGTGTTTTTTGCTCTCTTTTTGATCCCTACATTTAAATTGACATTCCTGTTCTTTTTGCTTTTTCTTTGAAAATAAATCCAATTTGCAAAAAAATATTTCGTTACAAAAAAATTTGCTGAAAACTTTGTTAAAGTTTTTAGCAAATTTAAAAAGTTTTTGAAAGAAGGAAAAAAAGTTTTGATTTACACTTTTTTGTTACGTCAGAAATTTCGAACACATCGTAAATCTTTTTTTTTTTTGTTACTCAAATTTCATTGTTAAATTTTTTTCTTTGAGCAACATCAAAAAAACGGAAGGAAAACGAAGGAGTTGTAAAAAAACTTTGTTACACTTGTTAATTTTTTTCTTTGCTTTTTTTCAGAGATTTTTAAAACTTTAAAAATATTTTAGAAATGCGAGGTTGTAAAACAGTTTTTTGCTGCTGCTATGGTTTTTTGTGGTCTTTATTAATTTTGGCGTCATTTTAAAATTTTTTGTGAAAAAGGTAATGAAATATCGGGATAATTAATTTTATTTGCGTAAATTAAAATTCGTAAAAAAACTACAAAAATAGAAAACAAGAAAAGCATATTTTTTAAGAGAAACAAAGTACCCAAGTTTTTTGTATTTCTTTGTATTACAAAAATAGAACTTTTTTCCGATTGTTTTTGTACTTGTGTTTTCTCATTTTTCTCTCATCCGTTTAAGAATCCTAAAAAACCAAAATAGAAGCCCACAGAATTTGACATTTAAAAAATTTATAAATAAATAAAAATAGAAACCATGGAACAGTGTGTTATATTTATCAAAAAAAGAATGAACTTCTGTTGCTTCATTTTTTTTCTTATGCTAATATAATATAATTACAAACGGAAATTTTGAAAGAAAGAAATTACTCTACACAAAATTCAACTTAATTGTTATTATTATTTTTTTGCTCTTAAATAAATAAAATATTTTCCTTTTCTTTGAAAAACAAATTATTCTTTTGAAAGAAAAAAGAGATAATAAATATTACTTTTTTATTTCCAGCTGCGGTTCCTTATTCTTTAGAAGAGGATACTGTAGTCGTATGATTTTGTTGAAGCTTGAAAGAAGAAAGAGAAAGAAAATGATAAATGCCTTAAGGGGAAGAAAATAAAAAAAAAGATTCAAATTTCTTTTAAGTGGTGTTGAAAAAGAAGGCATTTTTCTTTCTTTCTTTTTCTTTGATGCCGAAATTTATGATTACTTTTTTCTGGCATTCTTTCTAGAGATGGAGTACCCCTAAAAACAAACGAAAAATGCTTATTTTTCTTTCCTTCAGAATCATTGCTTTTTCAGATGCCCCTTATATTTATGTATTTCTTCATCACACTTGTTGCTTCTTCCTTTCTTCTTATTTCTCCTTTTCCTTCTTTCTTTTTTCCAAAATCTCGTCATTATGGCCGCTGCTGCTTTTTCCCTTCCAAAATTTATGTTCCCTTCAACATCAAAATACTCCCCCCAAAAAAGATTTAAAAAAAGATACATAATTTATCAAACTCTCTGTGGCAATAACAAAAAAAAAGATACATTTCAAATATATTTAAAGAAAAACATTTTTTTATGTTTGTTTTTTGAAAAGACAAATTTTAACATTTTAACAAATAAAAGAAGCACTAAAAAAAGACAGATATAAAAAAATTTAAATAAAAAATAGAAAACAGTTGACCGGTTTTTTAAAAGTGGAAAAATATTAAAAATATGAAAAAAAAGGATTTTTTGTAACAATCAAGGAATGTTTTATTGATGTTTTTGCAAATATTCAAATTTTGAAAACTGCAGCTATATGACTGTTTCGGGTTAGGATTCAGAATCCTCGAATGGCACGTTTTGTAAGTTGTTCCCCGAGATCAGCGAGGCGTTGTCGGAGTTGTAATTCATCAATTTCATTTTCAGACAAAAGAATTGGTTGGGGCTGTTCTTGCATTTGTTGTTGTTGTTGTTGTTGTAGTAAAAGTTGATCTTGAAGAAGTTCAGCTTGAAGTTCAGCTGGAAGTTCAATCGGAATTAAGCCTTTTGCTTCGGCTTCTGCCAATTCATCTTCGCCTTCCGGAATCAAAACAAACTGAAATGAAATAGAATGAAAAAAGGTTTTGCCAATTTCTATTTTTAAATGAATTTGTAAAAAAAATTCTTATACTAAAATTGTTGCTTCTTTTCTATTTTTGGGTTTTAGACATTTTTTCTTCATTTTTCTCCTTCAAAAAAAAGCTAATATCGTTATACTTCTTTTTCATTCTCGTTCGTTCCCTTCCCTTTTCCTTTGGGGTGTTGTAGTCGTTAAAAAATAGTCAAAGTAATGAAAGAAAAGAAAAAAGTAATTGTAAAAGTCGTAGTAAAAAAAGCATGCTTCTCGTTTTTTTGCCCAATTAATTTTCTCCCTGTTTTCTTTATTTTAGTATTTTTTCTGTCACCAAATAATAAATATTACAAATGACATTATTGCAATAGCTCGAAAAAAGTATAGTTGTAAAAAAAATTAATGAAACATGAAAAAAAAGAAATAATGTTTTGAATATTAATTTTTTATGGGCTTGATGCCAAAAACAGCCACTTTTGAAATTACGGTAATGGCACATATATAAAATTTTTGGAAAAGTCAAAAAATATATATATTTTGAAAATTGTTAATCCTGTTTTAATTTGAAGGAGACTAAAAATTATGTATGTTTTCTTTTGCAGAAAAAAGGATAAAGACTACAAATCGAAAAAATGATAGGATAAATAAAGGATTAAAAGTCTAAAAAATTGATAAATTTATTTGTTCAAAAAATGTCAGAGATAAAAGATTAAAACTGATCCACCATTTAAAAGTCGAAAAACAATCAAAATTTCGATTTCGGTATGTTTCGACTGTGGCTGTTTTTGGCATCAAGCCCATAACATACCGAAATTTCGATTTCGGTATTTTAGCTTTTTGAATTTCACTCAAAATCGAAATTTTAGTTCCAACATTAAATTTTTCCAAAGATCCCAATTTTTCAGCTTAAAATTAATGTTCGACCTTTTTATTATAGCTTTATTTCCCCTTTCCCTGGACTCATCTCATTCTATCCCATCCCTCATTAAGTATTCTATTGGGGACATGAAAAAGACATGCCATGGCATTTTTCTTCCATCTTTTTTCATCTGACAAGACAAAAATATATTATCTATCAAAAATATACAAATTTTTAACTTTTGCTACTTACTTGTCGATCATCACTACCACCTTGTTGCTGTTGAAATTGAAGTTCATCACCTCTAAGGGGTTCTTGAATAATTACGATTGGTTGTGTTTCATCTTGCATCAAAGGAAAAAGTTCAACGGCACCATCTTCCCCTAACACCGGCACCACCGCTGCACCACTCCTTCCTCCAGCTCGTCGTTCCCGAACTGCCATGGCCCTCAAAAGTCGCTCTTCATCAAAATTTCGATTCATTGGAATTGCATCTTCAACAAAGCCATTCTTTTCATTCTCAAATTCTTCAATTTTTTGTTGCAAAGCTCTTTCAAGCTCCAAAAGTTCAGAATCTGATAATCCTAAAAAATAATATTGGGTTTTGTTTTTTTAAACGTTGAAATTCAAAGCTTCAAAGATGCATTCGAAAAAAAGAAGAAACCTTTTTTTGCTTCTTTTTTTCAGTTTTTTTTTATTTGAAACAAAAAACTCATTAATTCCAGACATTTCAAAGAAACTGAAAGAAAAAACCTCTTCCATCTTTGATGCCTTCCGGGCAATAAAATAAAATAAAATGTCTCTGCCAAAAAATGTCTTGGAATAATTTTAAAGAAATGTTAATAGAAATTTTTTCGTTAAAACAAAGACTAAAGAATTTTTTAAGATTCTTCAAAAAGGCTTCTTCTTTTTTTGTTATTATTTTTGAATTTTTGATAATTTCCTGTAATAATCTTTTTTAGGGTTTTCAAAGAATACAAAAAATAAAAAGGGGAGGTGGAGGGATAAGTACAAATAATTGATATGTAAATATTTTTGGGGATGGGATTATGAAGCCCTTTTTTGTAGTAGGAAAAAATAGAAATTAGAATCGGTCTCTCCCACAATTACTACTACAGTATTCTTAAATTAGAATATTTTTAAAAAGTAATTTATATATCCATTGTTTATGATTTCGAATTCGACTCTAACACTGCAACCCCAAATACCGGAGTTGGGGGTGGATTTTTTAAACTCAAAAAATTCATCCTCGATTATGGTAATTTTTGTAAATTCTCTATTTGCATCTTTGAATCTTTTACAAAAAATTTAAAACAAATTTAAAAATTTAAAAAACTAACTGCTTAATTCATTTTCTGTTATTTCATCGGTGGGTAAATCAATTTCTTGAAATTCTTCCTGAAATGAAAAAAACGTATTATTTTCAAAGTTTCTAAAACATTGCGTTTTTAAAACTTCCATGATAGCTTTTTCGGAACTTTTAACAAAATAGATACCTTCAAAATGATTTTCGTGGAAGCTTTTAAACCAAGTAAAAAACTTACAGCAATTGGAGCTGATGATGAAAAAATTATAAAATTTATTATTAAAAGTATTATTATTCCAACAGGTGAAGAAGAGGAATACTGTAGTCGTAACATATTAATAATTATAATAATTTAAATTAAAACAATTTATTATTTTTTTAAAAAGAGTTGAGAAAAAGAAAAGCTCCCTCCTAAAGCAATATAATATATATTTCAGTATGAGCTTTTCTTTAAACTGACAAGAAAAAAACTAAAAAATTTCTGAGAGAGCTTTTTTTCTTCAATTTCAAATGTGACAAGCTTTCAGTGTTGTTTTAAAAAAATGGGGCGGGGTTCTAGTTTTTGTTTGATGTTGGAATGGCATTGGCAATGCCCATTCCTTCCTTCTTTCTTTCTCATCGAAGGTCTCCCATCATCATCATCATTGTTGTTGGAGAAGAAATATAATCTTGAAGGAGAGAGAAGGAAGGCGGTGAGGGAGGGAACGAAGGCATTTTTTCAGTTGTTGTCTTTTTTCCTTCTTTTCTCAAGCTTGTAAGTAATACAAGCTGGAAAAAAAACAGAAAATTTTAAGAAAATTTCGGCATTTCAGAAATGTATCCCATTTTTCTTTCCCTCCGGGCAGAATAAAAAGTCGACTTCTTGTTTCAGCAATCCTATAAAAAGTCACTCTTTAAAATTTTAAAGCATGCCAGAAAATAAAAAAGCACAATCTTTGTTCCCCAAAAAAACGAATTTATGATAATTGGTTTAAATATTGAAAGGTTTCAATTAAAAAATGTTTCATCGTCAATGTTGAGTAAATAAATTCAGAAAAAGGAAACATTTTTAAGAAAATAACAAATGGGTCAGTTTGAATACAGTGAACCTCAAATTTAGACCTTTTAATAATCACTGATCGTAAAATGTATAAAACTGGTAAGAAAATACACATTACGAAGAGCCATTTTGGCAACAATACTTTGTAAAAACCAATATTTTCAAAACACAAAATTACCAAAACAGTTTGTTGTTCTGTTTATTTAATTGAAACCTTCGAAAAAAGGTAGTCTTATGCAACATACAAGTAAGTTAGAAAAAGCACCGATGGAATATAAAGAAGAAAAACATTATTCGCTCAAATTAATAAACTGAGCTGCACACAATAATAAATTTAAAAAAGTTTGTCGGATAAAAAGTTCCGTAATTTTTAAAAAAAATCAATGTTACTGTAGTCGCTGAAAACTTAAAATCTTCAACACCTTTAATGGTGGGATTGATTGATGGTATCTTCAAACAGCAAATAAACACTACATTCATTTTAAAATAAAAAATTGTTAAAGTTTTTTCCGAGGAATGATCCCTTCAAAGTCCGACATGGAAATGTAATGTATTTTTCAAGCACTAACATTTTGAATTTATAAAACAAAATCTATAAGAAAACTCAATGCATGATAAAACAATTTGACAATTTATTTAAAAATGTGTTTATTAAAACATTTTTACTAAATTTTTTCTTAAAAACATGTTTGAACTTGGAACAGTCATTGACAAGTACTGCATAGTACATTGGCGAAACGCCAGAATAACGGCCAAACCACCGGGGTTCGATGCCCCAGCAATCTTTGTTGGCCATTAAAAAAATTGTGTTTCTGTGGAGTACTTTTTGCATTTTTAAAATTAGTTTTGTGGATTTTAATGGTTTTTTTAATCCCTAAGATATTTTAATTAACGATCCATACTTTGTACAAGTTTAATCGGAGAAATTATATCAAAATTAATTTAAAATAAAACTTTTTGCAAATTAATTAAATAATGTATTCTTTTTTATGAAAGACAAAAATCAATTCTGACAGTATAACACATTACAAAAAAAATGTTTACAGTACTTTGTTAAAATGTTTACCACCACAGAAACAAATTTTGAAGACAAATTTATGTTAAAGCAATTTTGTCATAAAACAAGAATGAAAAAGAAGATACATGATATCTTCAGGCGGTTATTCATTTTAAAGTGAGAAATAATTGAAGCAATTATTCCACAGGCAAAACTTAAAGTTCTATCTGGGTTGTATAATATGTGAAAACAAACATTTTGAACATTAAAGACAAAATCTGTAAGGAAAATTCCTGCATTCATGATAAAGAATCATAAAAATTTTAAATAAATGTGTTTAATTAAAATTAATTTTCAAAATGTTTCGAGAAACACATGCAGCATTTTCAAAATAAAAAAAACGAAAGACAAGTTCGAACCCGGAACACGCATCTACAAGTACTGCATAGTACAATGGCGAAAAGCCAGCGCAAGGAGCGAACCCAGAACAGTTCATGGCGCCTCAAAAACTGTCAAAATTGGGAAAAAGAGTGTGTTTCTATGCAGTACTTTTTGATTTTTTAAAATTAATTTGACGGATTTTATTTGCTCACTAAATTGTAAAGGTCTGAATATTCTGTTGAATAATTCCCCTTCACTTAATTGTAATTATCCTTTGATATCCGAAGTTGAGTTAATTAATAACACTTTATAATACTTTTAGCAAGATAAATATACGATTAACAATAATATTCAAGCACAAGCTTGGGTCGACGAAGACTGTGAGTTTCACAGCTCCTTTTATACTAACTTGGAACGGGGAACAAAATGGAGGAGAGGGGAACTAATAAGTGTTTAATAGCGGAGCCATTTTCTCGGGTCTTCTCTTCTGCAAATGACGAAGGGCCGATGACAGTGAATTGTCATTGTTATCCAGTTTATGTCAGCGTAGAATCAGGAAAATAGAATGTCGGACCAAAATCATCCGAGGTTTTAGATTGTTATGATTCTTTCTGGACTGAGACAATGGTCGTGGGAATGGAAGTGAATCACTGCCTTTGCAAAAGTAGTTGCAAATGAAGAGAGAGTGAGTGATGCATCGATGATTGACGTGAATCATTTCTTTGCAGGTTTTGCAGGAGAGGAAGAAGAGAATAATTGCTCTTGAGTGAGAAGGAAAGAGAAGGAAAGACGAGGCAAGCACACGCCAGGACCAAACTCAATACATTAAATTTGATTCTTCACCTTCTTTCCTTTACAAAATTCCTATCGCAGTTAAATTTTTTATGCAGAAATTATAGCAATAAAGAAAATTTTTAAGGTTTATTACATAAAAATTTTCTTTATTTTAAACAAATATAATTTTGTAAAACAATAGTTTGAAACAAAATTAAAGCAAATTAAAGTTTAAAAAAGTTATGAGTATTAAAAAGACTATTCTCTCTATTACCTATTATTAATGTGATATTTTACGGTAATCCTTTTCGTTGTTTTATCTATCATTTTGTCATTTCAAGGGACATTGAAACTTTCAGTATGAAAACTTTAGCCAGTTCAGTTGCGAAAAGCATGCAACAAAAAATTAGAGCTTTATAAATATTGCGGATATGTTTTTCAAATACTTTATTACTAGTTTTATCTATATTATTAAGAACAGTTTTTTTAGTTTTTAATTTCTTTAACGATTTATTCAGTAATTTTTAATTAAGTTTGATATCTTAAAGTACTAAAAATTAAAGTTCTCCATTTTTTTTTCTATTTTTATACTAAAAAAGAAAAAACCCATCGTTAATTCTCATTTTTAGGTTTTTAACCTAAGAACAAAACCGAGATTTCACGGAATTAAAAATTGAACATTAAATCTTATTTACTAATTTAAACGCATCCATCTTTTTCAAAACAAAAAAACGAAATACAAGTTCAAACCCGGAATAACCAATGACAAGTACTGCATAGTACATCGGCTAAGAGCCAGCGCATGGGACTACCCCACGGGTTCGTGCACCTGGATCAGTTATGGACTGTAAAAAAAGTGTGTGTTGTGTAATATCATCAGAAATTCCTTCATTTTTTCATTGAAAAATTTTCTGCATAAACCAAACAAAAAATATTGGAATATCAAAAATAAAATATATGCTGTGCGAGCACACACACACACAGCAAAACAAAATTTTGAAAATCTGACGACCTCCTTCAGCAGGAGGTCGTCAAATTTCATTATTAGCCGCGGCTAATTACAGTTCAAATTTTGTTTTGATTTTTACGTTTTTTATTGAAAACCATTTCAACGCTAAAGTTGCGGTACAGAAAGAGAACAAAATCGAACAGAGAAACAAAGAAAAACGCTCTTTTTTTGTTTTTTCGTTTTTGAAAGCAAAACAAAAAATTGTCAGAGAGGAATCTTTTCTCTTTCATTTTAAAATTAGTTTTATTAATTTTAGTCGTTTTTTAAATTGCCAAAGCATTTGATAATTATAATCTGAAAAATAAAAGATGTAAATTTTTTGATAATTAAAATGGTCTTCAAACAGCAAATAAACACTACATTCATTTTAAAGTAAAAATTTGTTTTAGTTTTTTCCTGAAGAATAATCACTTTAAAGTTCTATATTGGAGTTATGCTGTATTTAAACACAAACATTTTGAACTTTTCAAATAAAATCTATAAGAAAACTCAATGCATGATAAAAAGAACTTGACAATTTATTTAAAAATGTGTTTATTAAAACATTTTTACAAAAAAAATTTCTAAAACACAAGCACGTTTTTTGAAACAAAAAAGCGAAAGACAAGTTCGAATCCGAAATAGTCATTGACAAGTACTGCACGGTACAACGGCGAAAAGCCAGCTCAGAGAACCCGACCCTGCTGGGTTCAGGTGCACCTGCTGTTATCAGCATTTGTCTGGGAGTGTGTGTGTTTCTGTGGAGTACTTTTTGCATTTTTAAAATGCATTTCACGGATTTTTATGGGTTTTTTTAATTCACAAGGCATTCGAGTTTAAACGGAGCAAAAATAGTTTAAAATATTATGACTTTGAGTATCAATTAATCAACTGAACAATCTTTTTTTTTGACAAAAATTCTAAAAAAGATTGAAAACAAACATTTTGTCATGATGAATTCATATTTTTATCTTCTGTTTCTGCTACTGCTAAACCGTTTTTGAAGCTTTTGCAATAAAAAAATAAAAAAACTTTTATTTTAACAATAAATAATTGCTTTTCAATGTTTATTTTACAAAAATAAAATTTTTAAAGAACAAAACACAAAATGCGACATTGCATTCAAAAGACTTCAACAACATCTTTCATCTTCTTTAAACCCAAGCAGTCCAACCTTCATAGAGAAGACAAAGATTATCAAGATTTGTGGCAGAATCAATGAGCATATTAACCTACAAAATGTTAAAATTTATATAAACTACAGTTGTCGTAAATTAAAAGATTATTATTATTACTTGTTCAGTTGTCGTCATTTCAGGTCCCTCAAGAGAAAAAATTGGAAGAGAATCAATCCCTTGTCGACGTACAGCTGTTGTTGCGGTTGCTGCTGTCATTGTTGTGGATGAAGATTTTGAAGTATTAGTTTCCATTAAAGCAGAAGATGACGAATCAGAAATAATAGTTTGTAAATGTTCACAACCATCAAGTCGACGACGAATTCGCTTTGAAATCATTTTTGCATGAGCATTTTCATCTTCACGTAAATGTCGAGGAATTGAATTTTCTTCAGACATTTGTAAATCTTCAAATTTGTTGAAGAGATTATTGCCCGTAAGTTTCAACTGATTTATTGAAGCCAATTTAATCAACCCATTATGAACTCTAAAAAGTAATCAATAAATTTCTACAGTATCTATGATATAAAAAGGTAAAAACTCACTCATAAACATGTTCAGCAACAGACTTCAGGGAATCATAACAATTATCAATATTAAAATCTGCTTCATTCAAGAGCTTAAATCCACGAGCTAAAGAATCTGATAAATTTTCAGCATATTGTTGAGCATAAATACAAAAGCTGTCATCACTGCTTGCAAGAGATTTAATAAGTGGACGAAAATAGCTTGCAATATTGTAATGCTTTCGAATTGCATTATGTAAGGCAGTTGTAAGTTCCCTTAATTTTTCATTCAATTCTGCTCTTTCAATAACATTGGTTGGCTTTTTAAGTTGTTGTAAAATAAATAGCAACTTTTGAATTGAATCTTCAAGTAATTTTCTGTAAAAATATTAAACATTTGAATATCAAATTTAGGAATAAAAAAGGCTTACGCAGAAT
This sequence comes from Panagrolaimus sp. LJ2414, assembly GCA_024447195.1. NCBI lineage: Eukaryota > Metazoa > Nematoda > Chromadorea > Rhabditida > Panagrolaimidae > Panagrolaimus > Panagrolaimus sp. LJ2414. Next base: position 1,224,152 of record JAMRXY010000001.1, on the reverse strand, counting down.
TGAGCCATAAAACTTGAAATTCTTGAATCCGTAATTTGAATAATGAAAGATTGAATTGATTATTTGAGATATTACATTCTCCATTTCCATAAACAGCAAGAATCGTTGAAACGTTTACGGTAGCAGATGCAGCTTGATCTTGCATTGCCTAAAAAATACTACCGTATACAAAAATTAAAAGAATTGTAAAATAATACCCAATCAACAAGAGGATCAAAAACAAATGCATCTAACATTGATAAAAGAGTTTCTTTTCCTTTTCGAAGTACACCAATTACATGTTCACAAGATTGCCGGAAAGTTCCCTGCAAAATGATAGATTACGGTATAAATAAAAAACACAACATACTTCAATTTGAGTTGGACCTAAAGCATTTACAATATTTCCAGTTAATCGAAATGGAACAGTTTCAGGTACACGTAAATGTCGGCCTTTATCAAAGCAAATATTGTAATCAATGTGAATCACATCACCCGTACTTAAATTGATCAAAAGATTTTCCATATGCCGATCCCCAAGTCCAATCACTGCTCCAACCATTGATGCAACAGCCGTCGAACGAGCAAATCGCTGCGTAACTTTCCACCAAGTTTCACTATTTCCAGCTGCCATCCAAAGTTCACGGGAAAGAATATCTCGAGGCGTGGCAGCAATAAGTTGTTCAAGGACTTGCCGTAAAATTGAAACAGGCCATTGCTTTCGATCTTGTTGAACTTCTAATGGAATATTCTGAAACAAAAAGGATATTGTAATCATTAAAAAGGATAAAAAAACAAACATTTGCTTGAAAAGCACTTTTTAAATGTTTAAAAAAGATATCCATTGGACGTTCAGAATTTTCTTGCTTTTCATTTTTAACATTTTTTGGGTCATTATTTTTTTGACGGGACTTGAATTTTCGATAAATTTGAAACATTGAAGTTGCACCCGAAACCCATCGAATTAAACCAGATCGAATTCCAATTGGTGTAACAGAATAATTTTTACAGATATACGGTGGCCATGCATCTTCAGCAGAGATATGTTTTTTATCAGAGAGCATTAAATTACAAATATGAAGGAGCTGCATTACCCGTTCATCCAAATGTAAATCTTCTTGACCTTTAAAAAGGAAGACATATTCTTTACCATCTGATCCAATGAAAGTAATCTTTTTTGGACGAGTTTTAGTTACCATAATTGTGACCTGCTCTTTCATACTTGCAATTGTAATAATATTTCCATCTTGCAATTCTTGACCCGGCATTGGAATTGCTGAATTTCGCATTGATGCCAAAAATGGTGATAAATCATGAATATTGAGGGAAAGTGAAGACTTTTTGGAAGCTCGATGATTAAAAACTGATGCAAGTTTTTTGAAGGGAATCCAAGCTTGTTTCGGATCTTTAACTCGATTTTCAACAAAATGCTTTAAAGCTGCCGAAATATCTCGTTCAAATTCTTCTCGGAATGCCGCTTCATTCAGCGAAATATCTGTTTCATCTGCTTTAAAAGTAGAAGTGAAAAAATCTTCCAAAATTTGACAAATCTAAAATATGTATTTTTGATTACTGTAGAAATGTAAAAAAGCAAAATAACTTACAATTCCAGTAAAAAGTTCTGAACGTTTCCGACTAATTTCATTCTTTTCATCAGTTGATAAATGTTTTGATCCAAATGTTCGTTGATCTTCAATTTCTAATTGTCGAATCCGTTTTGTCATTTCAACATCCAAATTATTTAAAACAAACATCCACTTCTCTTCTGGTAACATATTTATTCGTTGAAGTTCTCGAATGAAAGTTGTCACATCATTAACCAATTGTGGATACTGTTGTTGCATAGCTTCAACGATGCCCAAACATGCTGCAGACATTTGTGTTCGATCCTAAAAAATAAATTTTCACATTCGATTATACTGTATACACAAAATATGTACCTGTTTAACATTTCCAGAAATGCCGAATCCATCAGTCATTTCAACATCTTCATTCTCTCCAATTGGATGATCATTTTCAGCTTCAGATGGAACAAGAATTGATCGAGAGAAATATGCTCCAACAATTGCAGGGAAGCAGATAGCATGCGGGGAAGTGACAGAAATCTTTTTAAGAAGATCACAAATTGCTGTTCGAACTTTATCATCTGGATGATTGAGGCGGGCAAATAATTGTGGAATAATATCTTTCCAAATATTTTCATTTGTATCAGCTAACCATCTGCTTCGAGTTGTTCCTTCAAAGAGATCAGGATGTGAAGTAAGCATTTTAAGGATGTGTAGGGTTGCTGTTACAGTATGAATTGATCGTTTTGATTCTGTGCTACTTTGTTGAGCAAGAAAATGAAGATATCCTTTAAGGCTGATATCAAAGAGTGTTGCCTGTCGTTGCTTAATTTGATTCCAAAGACGTTCAAATGAAAGAGATTCAAAGGCACTAATTGAAACAGTTTTAAGCAAAGAAATTGCTTCATTTTTGAAAGCGGCAAAATTCGTTGAAATAGTTAAAAGTTTTTGAAATTCTTTAATTTTGACATGATCCAATGTAATTCCAAATGCTTGTAAACTCATAAGCTCGGTTCCAGTAAGATTTAAAATGCAATCTTCATCTTTGTACAGTTGTTCAAGGGACCATTCAGCAAGTTTTCGATGAGCTTTGGCAAAATAAACTTGTCTTGTCGTTAAATTTGATCCAATTTCGGTTGCCAACCAATATAATGAACCTTGTAAAGTTTTTTCTGCAGATGTATCACCACAAACATTTCCAAGAACATTAAAACGTTTAATAATCTAAAATACATTTTACTGTCAATAAAATAAATGTTACAGTATAATTTTCTTACCATCTCCCATAAAGGATTAGGTTGATATTTATTTGTTTCACAAATTCTTTGATAACCATTTGAAACTTCTGTTGACCAATTCCCCAATTTCAGAACAGCTCGACGAACTTTTTCAATTTGAAATAAAAATTCTGGATTCTCACGTTGCATTCCAGGTGCTGGAGAAATGGTCGGGGAACACATTGCAACATCTTGAATACTTATGGCATTTCCAAGTGTAAAGAATGCCGTTCCGTCATCTTTATTATTCTTTGATAATCGAGCAATTTTAGCTGTTTGCACAACCATTTCAAGTGGCAACGGAAATGACATATTTGGGCTCATTTGGGGTGGCATCATTCCTGGTGAAACAACAGCATATCCAGGTGGAACGGAATATCCCGAAAGTGGAGAAAACATTGCCCCTCCATTATGCATCATTCCATTACCATATGGATTCTGAGAATAATTTGAATAAATATCCATTGCTTGTTCAGCTTTTTTAATCTCTTCCATTTGATGCAAATGATGTTTTGCCATTTGAAGGTTACTAGTTTTACAGGCAAGTTTGGATAAAGTCATATGTGATTGATAAAGTGTTTCAGAATCATAATAATTTAGCTTATCAATCCATGATCCAATTTGTTCACCAATTGATAACCGATCCACAGTATTTATTCTCCATTTATCCAAAAGTGATTGATTTAATTCAATCAAATCCTAAAAAAACTTGTGGAATAATTTTGTCACATTCTGTTACAAAAAGAAAACTTACAAGTTCTTTCTTTGGATGAAAGTTACCACTTTTATGACTTTCATATAACAACTTTCCGGAAAGTAATTTTCGAATAGTTTCAAGAACAGCAAATTTATTATGAAATTTTGATGGAATATCAACCATATTAAGCGTGTATAAATATTGATTAATTTGATTTCCAAGTTCTTTAAGTTCATTTTCAACAGCATTTGAATGATCCATTCTTTGATGACGGGATCTTTTATGTTGTGAAAATAGATCTAATCTTGCTTGAATATCCAAAAGTTTTTGTTCAAAATCCATTATTCGATGTTCAATCTCCCATGGAAGACTATGAACTCTTGCTGTTGATTCAGAGCTTCCCTCAATTTCGATAATACTTTTTCCTTCACCAATAAAATTTGCACATCTCTTCCATTCATTCCATGTTGCAGCATTAGAACTTTCAGGAGTTGGTGGAGAATGCTTTAAAGATTTTAAAAATAATGACGGCATTCGAATCTTTGTTAAAATCAAAATACGCTAAAACCTTTCATTGTTGATTACGGTAACGGTAAAAGAACAAACCAATTCTTGAAGAAAATTTCGAGCAATTTCATGTAAACTATTAAATGCAAGCATCATTTCAATTTTATTTAAAGCATCTTCAAATTGTCCATCGGCTGTTGAAATTGCTGGCCAAATAAATTCTAAATCTGTTCCAAAAACTGTTGCACAGAATGTATGAACACCGTAGATTGCTTGAGGGGAAGAAAGTTGTACAAGAGCTTTCACAAGCCAATACAAAACAAGATATGATGAATCATCAAGTTTTAGGGCTAAAAATGGTATAAATTATTACATTACTGTAATCTTATATGCAAAATTAAAACCTTTTTTAGCAGCTTCAGCTTTTTGTTGTTGAACATGACATATGAATGTTGCAAATCGAACAACTTGTGCATATCGACCTGCCTTGTAACAAACTTGAAGAAGAGGCAATGAAATTCGGGTAATCCATCCTTGACAACTTGAAAGATTTGTGACAAAGAATTGTCGAGATGATTCCGAAATTGTTGCAATATCAATAATACTTCCTCGTTCAGCAAAAGACATAAATTTTTCAAGATTATCAACAAATGATAAAAAAGAATTTGCACGAAGAAAATCTTCTGATGGAATAAGTTTTGTTCGATTAAATGATTCTTCTTGTGAGTCAATGAAATCTCGGAACAATAAATATTCAAGACCTTCTGAAACTTGTGAATTATTTGATGCATTCATCAATGACCGAATTGTATCTGAAAAATTATTTGTGAAAATAAATCTATTATCAAAAAATGTTTACTATCAAATGCAATAAAAGTATCAAGAGGTTTTCCATAAATTGTTTTCATTTTATTTTCAATACAGTATACAGCTAAATATGCCATTGCCGTTCTCCAACCATCAAAATCATTTCCAAATCCTTTACTGCCTTCAATATTGTTCAAAATGAAATCGATTGCTTTCAAACATGATTCATTTCGGCTATTCGTTAAAGGTGGCTCAAAACTTGTCATAAAATTTAACAAAAGTATAAATTCTCGATGACCAAATGAACTTTCTTTTAAAATAATTTGACGCTTTTCAGACATATCAGAAATACAATTTTTAAGCAATGGCCTAAAATAACCATAGCTTTATTAAACTCTAACATATATCCTTAAAATTCCTACCGTACAAGTGCAGTTGAACGTAAAACATAGAAAATGCGTTTATATTCTGCTTCTGATACTGTACCCATGAACGATAACAATTTTCTCCAAAACATTGAACTTGTGGTATCATTTGATTGTGGAATAATTCCAATAACAAAATACTTTTGTGTAACTGCTTCCAGCAATCTTCGAATCGGTAAAGGCTTCTTAACACCAACAAAAGTAAAAAAGAAGAGTTCCGTTCGAAAGGTTAATAATTGAGGCTTCTCCAAAATTGTCACAAACACATCTCCCATTGAATTTGGGATTGCTTGAGCCAAAAGCAAAACAGTTTCAACCGTATCATTTGACAGCACACTACCATTATGAAGCAGGGTTGATAGTGTTGAAAAAATTACTGTTAAACATTTGCTGTGTCGAGCTTCAGGAATTGTAAAAAGAGAATCCGAAGGACTAAAAGATGGAACAGTTTTTCGAAGATTTGATACCATTGAAAAGAATCCATTAACTTCACAAAAATATTTTGCAATTTTAAGAAGTGAAAGATGAGTTAATGGATATCTTGCTGCAAATTCTTTGTTACTGATTGGAAGTTGTTCAAAAAGAAGCTCAAAAAGTGGTGGAGAAAGTCCACTCATAACAACCAAAGAATTCTTTGCTGCAAGCAGCGGTTTAAGAGATGCAAGAAGAGAGACAAATAGAACTTCTAAATGACGTTTTTTGCATGCTTTATCAGATAACAGCTTTTCAACACAATCTAAAATTTATAGATTTATGATTAACCGGAAGTGAAAAGCAATAGTTACTTTTAAGCTTTTCAACAATTAATGAATAAATTTTTGGAAGCCGCTCAAAATCCAATGGATCAAGCATCTTTGTTAAAAGTGAAATAACTTCATAGGCAATTCGTTTCTGTTCAATCAAAACATCATCAAAGAAATGATCACAACCAAAAATAATTTGAATCAAACATTCTTTAGCATATCCGCCATAATTCAAGAGCTAAAAAGGTTCACAATTGATTACATTTGATATGGGATTATCCAAAAGATAAAATGATCAGGTATTTTTCTTGATGATCAATACAACAACTAACATACCGTTGAAAGCTTTTTTATCAAAGAAGAACCTGAAAATTGAACATTTGTTATTTACAAAATCCAAAAAGAATAAGCAAGCTTACTATATACAGTAGAAAACGAAGCATCTGATGACGAGAGATTGGTGACATCCTACAAAATATAAATGTGAATCTGTAAAACAATAAAAGCACATGCTTACTTTAATCTCCAAAAGGATTGAGTCAATAACAGATGTGTTCTTTGAGTCATTTGAAAATGCCTGTATCAGATTTTCGTAAAGTTGTATCACTGAATACATAAAATTCTAAATGTAAAAATTAGAGTTTATAGAAACCTTTGATAAAAAAAATGTCAAACTCGAAAACGCTTTATTCTTTAATTAGTAATAAAAAATAAAAGAAAAAATTGGTAATTTAAATATTTAAGGTTTTTTGTTTCGTTTATTTATTTTCAGTGATTGTTTTTACCGGCAGGGAACACTATGACCTATTGTCAAAATATTTACACAAACAGAGGTGTTCTCTACCGCTTTATCATGAAACGTGAAGAAAAAAAAAGAAAAATTAAAACATTTTTTTAAAATTTTGTAAAAAAATATTGCTTAGTACATGTAATGTTTGTTTTGCATTTATTCAAATGGGATCGAGCTCAAAAATCTGACAAGAAAATAAACACATACGTAAAAATTTTGACTACAGTACTTTGTAAAAACCTGTAACCATTTTTTTTGAAAAAGCAAAAGTGACAAAACAATTTGTTGTTCTGTTTATTTAATTGTAAAGGTCCAAAAAAATAGCTTCTGCAAGTTACAAGTGAAAAATGACAAAGAAATTAATTGATTGTTTAAAATAATTAATTCGGGTACAACATTAAAAACTTAAATTTTGATCAAAAAAGTTCCGCGAATTTTAAAAATATCATCATACTGTAGTCGTTCAAAACGCGAAATCCTCAACACTTTCAATGGCAGTTTTAAGGAAATTCCCCATTTTAAGAGCTTCAAAGCTTTTAGTCAATAACAGATGTTTTCTATGAATTCGAAAGGACTAATTTATGTTAAAGCATTATGGTCTAAAAACATGGATAAAAACGAAGATTTATGATATCTTCAGACGACAAATTAACGTTGAATTAGTATCAAAGTAAAAAATGTTTAGGTTTTGCCAGAGGAAAAATCAAAGTTTGTCATGAAGATGTACTGATTTCTTCTTTTAAGATATTGAACTTAAAAGAAGAAATCCATAAAAAATTAATGCATTCATGATAAAATATCACTAAAAAATAATATAAATGATGTAATTTAAATACATTTACAATTTTTTTACAAAAGCAAATGCACCGTTTTTTAAAATAAAAAAACGAAAGACACGTTCGAACCCGGAACAGTCAACGACAAGTACTGCATAGTACAATGGTGAAAAGCCAGCGCAAGGAGGCGACCGGCTGGATTCGTCAACCTGGAACAGTTTTGGACTGTAAAAAATGCGTGTGGGTTGTGTCTGTGGAGTACTTTTTGCATTTTCAAAATGAATTTCACGGATTTTATTGTTTTTTAATCCCTGAGGCACTTAAATCAATGACCCATAACTTGTATGAGTTTTAACAGAGAAACTGATGCAAAATTACTTCAAAATATTATTAATTAAATATTAATTTATCAATTAAACATTCTTTTTTTTATGATCAGGCGAAAGGCACATCCTTATTTTTGACAGCGAAATTTGTTTTTAGAAAAAAGTTGTGTTTAACTAAATTTCGTTTTGTCAATTAATATCCCCATTCTTATCATTGTTACGGTAGCTAAACACTTACTGATCTGGCTTTGGAATGACTTGATAAAGCACCTTGATTTGGTGAAAATAATTTTTGAGATGCTGTAAATTGTTGAATTTGTGGTATTTTAGAAGATTCCTTCATTTGACGAGGAAATTCAAATAAATCCTATACAATGCAAAATATAAAAATTGTACTTTTGAAAACAAAACTCGCTTGATGTCCTTGTAATTTTGGGGGTGTTGAATGCCGATTTAATGGTTCTGCTTGTAAATCTTCGACATCATTTTTACCAACAACTTCAATGGAATTTTCATATGCCGCAATATGAAGGGATAAAGTGCTGCTAATCTTATTTGAATTCTCTTTTTCGTTCTTCCAACGCTTTTGATTTTCAATTTCTTTGTCTTCATGAGAGACTATCTTCAAAATATTTAAATTTTTTAAACTTGAATAATTTTCTGTTGATTTATTCTTCCAAGATTTTATTTTTTCTTTGTAATCATCATTCACAATACCACCTAACAAAAATTATTACAAAATTCAGCAGAACGTTTATTGTCCAAATGTTTTATTAAAATTGAACAATTTAACAAAATTGAAATTTTAAAATTAACTTTTACAAATCTATAATCATATTATAACTACAGTATGCCACTTTTGTAAAAGTTTTGATGAATTTCGTAAAATTGTTGTTATTTTTTTTACCAGAAAATTTATCATTGTTTGATTTGTTATAAAACTGAACAGGTGATGCACACTTATGACTTTGATTTAAGTTTAGATTAGAAAATTGGCTGCTATTATCAGTTCGAGAATAATCAATCACAGAAAACTGCTTTTTAGAAAGCAGTCCTTCTTCTTCTTTTGTTGTCATCTGAAAGAATTCTTTTACCAAAATTAATTCATTAAAACTCGAAGGAAAAGTCGAAAAATGAAAAATTAACCCAACATTGATAAAGAAAATTGAATCTTTTTAAAGACCTTTTCTTTTAGCTCTCTCTCTCTCTGCCTCTTACATATGAATGATGCAATACTTTTTAACTGTATTGAATCAAAAAGTAATGAGATAATGGACTAATAATCCTCTAACAAAAGCAAGCAGTATACTTTTAGAAATGTAAGAAAATTTGGACACAAGTTTTGATGTTTTACTGTAAACAATTGTTTAAAACTCGTAATTATTTTTATTAAAACTTTAAAGGAAAGCTAGATTTTTTACAACTTTTTTCAAATTTGCGACAACTTTGTCGTTTTATTGTGGAGAGGAAAAGTGAAGCAATTAAGACCCTTCTTTTTCCATGTTCCTTAAATAACGTGCTTTAAATATTTTAAAATAAACATTTGAGGAGTCTGACCTAATTTTTGGTTTATGGCAAATTGTTCTGAACACAGACCTGGCACAAAACCAAAAATTTGAATATGTTTTATTTTCACCAAACGATGACTGACACTACTTTTTTTAATACATCACTTTTAAATAATTTTTAATATTTTTAGTAATAATGTCAGCGAATAAGCCGAAATATCCGTCATTGATGTATGAAAATGCTGCAAAAAATCTTTTGGAAAAAGTTAAAACTGCTGCAAAATTAGAAGAAGTTAGATATTACTTTAATGAATTTTGTGAAAAATATACAGTTATTAATCCTCTATGGCGTGAATGGTTTTAGTAAGTATTGGGGAGCCTCTTTTTTAGGCACTCTTTTTTATGCAAATTTATACTATATATATTTTTAAGCAAAGAATTTGATGAATATTATATTGATTTTAAAATATGGCAATGTACACATTTTTGGGAAAAAATAGAAACACTTGCAAAAACACATTGTTTTTTTACAAAGTTTGCTAAACTTGATTATGAAGATTTTAAGGTGAGTTTGTCCTCTCTCAGAATCCACAATATTCTAATAAGGGTCCTTAAATTTATTCAAGTTGTGTTAAACTGTTTTCTTTATTTCAACTTTAATTTTTAAATTTTTAAAACTCACTCGGAGAACCAGCTTTTTCGTTTCCAATTTTAAGCATAAAATAACGAATATTATTTGCAGCAAGGAAAATTTGGGCGCGCATCTTTCTGGTACTTCTCAAATATAAGTTTTAACGAAATATGCAAAGTTCCATCAAAAACAGAACCATTTATTGTCGAACATTTATTTTTTCCAACTCTTGTATATCCTCACAACACATTAAAATATTTCAAATGTTTTACAGAAAAATATTCAAGTAAGTATATGCTGCTGTTTCATGAAAAATCATGCGTTTTTAAATAGCTTTTTTTGTCTTATACAGTATAAGTTATACTGTATAAACAAATTACATTCATACATTTTTTGAATAAGAATTTTAAACTTGTCCTGAACAAACAAAATTCCGTATTGCGTACCGTTGTCGTATAATAAATTTTTAAAACTGCTGAAAAATCTAAAATCGATGATCAACAAAAGGAGTTTTGGGATTCAATATCTTGTTCTTACATCTCTGATTCCTACATTTATGCATTAATGCATGCATTCTGTACACTTTCGTTTTTTATCCCAATGCATTGTATTGGGATAAAAAACGTATACATGCAATGCTCCTTACTGTTGAAATACGCTAAAAATGTTCCATTTGAGTAATTAAATTCCAAGATGGCTTTAAGGAGCACTACAGTTTCTTACGATGCCATATTTTTTTTATATTATTGTAAAGCAAATGTGTGTGAAAAAGCTGAAATGAACCATTTTGGTGATTCATACTGAAATTTTTATTATACAGGGTGGTCCATTTATAATTTTAACACATTTTGTGATGGCAAATTGATTGCAGAAGGTCTCAGAAGCTCATATTTTGTAGGAAAGTCACTAACAAAGGGGAGTATCTTTTGCGCCAAAAATTTTGGCATTCTGGGACATTTTGCCAAACCGCGCCAAATTCAAATTTTTTTTATCCTGGACGTAAAACCGTGCATTGGCAATATTAATTGAGCCATTATCAACAATTTAAGACGCCCAGGACATCTATTGGATCATTATTTATCGTTTAACCTCGAAAATTCAAAAAAACTTTTTTTTCGTTTAAAGGAGGATCTTACTTTGACGCATAGAACTCTCGCCACGCAAGGAAAAACGCTCAACTAAATCCTGATTCAATCAGGGAAAGGCAGAGCAGTTTTCCTTGCGTGGCGAGAGTTTTATGCGTCAAAGTAACATCCTCCTTTAAACGCCTAATTTTCGGTTTTTATAGGCTTTCAAGGGCGGGGAATTCGATTCTGATAATTATTTTTAATGGTTCTAACGTATTCTTAGTTTAAACTGACATTTCGACATTTCTTACCAAAAGTATTCAAAAAAATTTGAATTTGGCGCGGTTTGGCAAAATGTCCCAGAATGCCAAAATTTTTGGCGCAAAAGATACTCCCCTTTGTTAGTGACCTTCCTACAAAATATGAGCTTCTGAGACCTTCTGCAATCAATTTGCCATTACAAAATGTGTTAAAATTATAAATGGACCACCCTGTAGAATTTGGATTTTTTACATTTTCAAATAAAAGATAAACTGAATCATTGGTCTTTAGTACAAAAATTCATACTTGCTTTTAATTTTAATAACTACAGTAACCCTCACTTTTTTTCAGTTCAAAACATCCCTGATAAAGTTTTAAAGAAATATAAAACTGCTAAAAAAATATTCAATGGAATTTATGCAATATTCTTAAGAGAAGAAGAAAAATTTGCTCGATTGAAATTTTTGCTTCAAGTCAAAATTGATAAAATGATAATGATAGAAAATTTTGAATGTCATATTGGAATGCTTTCATATGCATGTGAGAAAGAACTTTGGACGCTTTACATTAATTATCTAAAAAATGAAGAAGAAAATGACCGATTATTAAATGTATATTCTCGTTACTGTCGATTATTGATTGATTTTCCACAAGCTCAAAATGAATATCGAACAGAACTGGAGCGGCAGAGTTTGGCGGGTCAAGATGTTGAAAAATGGTGGATTGATACGGTAGAATTTGAAAGACAATTTGTTGGAATTCGTTCTGCCAGAGATGTCTTAGAAAGAGCTCTGCAAAGCTCTTCCCAAATAATTTTGATCAAATATTCGTTATGGTTTGAAAAAGAGTATGGAAATGAAAAGCAATTTCGTTTTCTTTATAATTGGAGTTCGAAAGTTTTTCCCGATTTAAAAAATTTAACTACCTTTCCAAAAATTGTTCCATCAGTGAAGACTAAGATTGAATTTAATCATAAATCCGATATTTCCTTCGTCGAACCATCAACAAAAAAATTTTCAAAAAGATTCGTCAAAAATCCCAATGTTTTTCAATGTTTTCCATTTCCATCTTTTATTATTTCATATTTACAAAAAAATGCACAACCTTCAAAAATGCTAAAATTATATCAAACAGCAAAATACTTTTTTTGGCGAAAACATAAATCTCCACTTTGTCATAATTTAACCATTTTGGAAGGGGTCCAAAGTGACCCGATTTTTTATCCAAATTCTTTATTTATCACTTCAAATCATGTTGATTTTGTTGGAAAACTCAATTTAACCATCACAAACAGCTTAATTATTTTCTCTCAAAATGTATCGGATTTCTCAAATCTGCTTCCAAAAATTAACCTTCAAATTAAACATCTCGTTTTAACGAATCAAAAATTGAGCTTCTTAGAATTTGAAGCTTTGACAAAATTGAAATTGTTGAAAAGTTTAAAATTGGATAAATCATTGGTTGAAAAAGAAAACGGTACTTTAATGTCGGTGGAAGAAATTATTTCAATGATGACATCATTCCAAGATATTTGGTAAGGGTGATTAAAACTTTTTCGAATTTATTTGACTTACCCCCTGTAAATATTTTTAGCATTTTACATGGAATTTTCACTGATCAAACCTTCACCGAACTTTCGCGTTTACGAAAACATATCAGATTATGTAATCTTGAGCTTTCAGAAATTCATGGAGATTTTAAAGTTTTTGAATTTGCCGATTTTTTAAAGGTAAATTATTTATCTTTTACGTAAAAAGATTTTGAAGACCCTTTTTTATTTAAAAATGATAGTATCTTTTGTTCTGAGAAATCAAAACGTTTTGTTTTAGAACAATGTCGAAGAAGATGCATTTATTACATTAAACTTTTCAACAAATGTTCCAAAGGAACAAATCAACGAATTTTTGATGACACTCATGTACCAATATCCTGAAATTAAATTTCACGAATTATGAATTTCAAAGAATTTGTTTATATAATTTCGTTTTCAATATTCATTGTGATTCCAGCGTTTTGACAACACCAAATATTCAAGCATAAATAAAAAGAGTTCAAAAGATTTTTGTAATTGCGTTGGAAACATTGGTAGACAAAAAAATTATCATATACCATATAAACCAAAATCAGATACACAAATTTCTGTTTTAAAAAAGTTCAAGAAATTTTAACAATATCAGTACTGTAGCCGTTACAAACGTAAAATCTTCAACACATTCAATGGCAGTTTAAAAAAATCCAACTTATTTCATAAATCGGAAAAGATGGATGAAAAACATGATTCATGATATCTTCCCACTGATGGCAAACGAAAGCTATATTCACTTTAAAGTGAAAAAACTTATGTTTCGTTTTTCAATGTTCCACTTCTTCGATATTGTTCTAAAACAAAATGTTGATTTCTTTGAAAAAACGGTTTGAAACAATTATTCTTAATTTAAAATGGTATTTTCAGATGTTTTATATTTAAAAGCAAACATTTTATACTTTAATGACAATATCGATAAGATAATTCAATGCATCCATGAAAAAAAGCATCCCAAAAAAACTTATATAAATGTGTTTAATTGAAATAAATATATAAAATGATTCAAAAAACACATGCACCTTTTTTAAAACAAAAAAACGAAAGACAAGTTCAAACCCGGAACAACCAATGACAAGTACTGCATAGTACATTGGCGAATAGCCAGCGCAGGGGACTACCCCACGGGTTCGTGCACCTGGATCAGTTATGGACTGTAAAAAAAGTGTGTGTTGTGTAATATCATCAGAAATTCCTTCATTTTTTCATTGAAAAATTTTCTGCATAAACCAAACAAAAAATATTGGAATATCAAAAATAAAATATATGCTGTGCGAGCACACACACACACACACACAGCAAAACAAAATTTTGAAAATTTGTCGGCCGCCTTCAGTGGGCGGCCGACAAATCTTCTTATTATTAGCCGGGGCTAATTACAGTTCAAATTTTGTTTTGATTTTTTCGTTTTTTATTGAAAACCATTTCAACGCTAAAGGTGCGGTGCAGAAAGAGAACAAAATCGAACAGAGAAAAAAAGAAAAACGCTCTTTTTTTGTTTTTTCGTTTTTGAAAGCAAAACAAAAAATTGTCAGAGAGGAATCTTTTCTCTTTCATTTCAAAGGCGCATAAATGTTGAACTTTAAAGTGGTGATCGACTGGTAAAAGATTTTTAAAAGAAGAATGTGATTAAAAAGTATCTGTATTTTTGAATAATTAATTTGTTATTATTAATGTAAAAACTGCAATGACAAAAATATGCCGTTGTTTTTTTAAAATTGCTTTTGGCAACAAAAAATCCTTTTTTTGTTTTTGATTATTATTAAAACGTATTCCACGAATTTTTCCTAAAATTTTGACACCTGAATTTATAATTGATTCTTAAAAATGTGTACGTGTGTTTCCATGGAGTACTTTTTGCATTTTTAAATTTTTTTTATGAATTCTATTAGTTCATTTGCAACTCAGAGCACAAATAAAACCTTTCTTTGAAAAGAATAAACACATTCTGCAGCAGGAATATCCAAAATCCCTGATTTATAGGATACAAAAGCACGTGGAACATTAAAAAACATAACAAATGGACCATATTTATTCAAATTTTGGACATACAATGTTTCATCAGTTCCAAAAGCTCAATATCCGGATATCTTATATCTTTTTGAATCACATCTATGACTACATGTGCCAGCTTGACCTAAATATGAATAACAAGATTCCAAAGGGATTCCATAATTTTTTGCATAAAGAAATGTTTTTCCAATTTGTCCGCCTTTACATTTAAAAGAATGCTTTTCACAATCAACAATTGATTGCTCTGAGAGATCAAGGGATAAATTTTTGTGAAGAAGATACTGAGATTCAATAGCGGCAGCTGCAGCAAAAGCATAACATGCTCCACAAGGTCGCTGATTTTTTACAGTAGAAATTATTCCAAATTTTCGATAATCTAAGCTTGCAGGAAATGAAGAAGATTTTCCATTATTAAAAAAGGCATCTTGATCGACAGCTTCAGCTGAATCATCGATTTGGATTGGTTGGGCAGTAAGAAACTGTAATCGAAATTTTGGGTTTTTTAAAATTTGAATATTGATATCGTTTTGCCTTAAGGGCAAAAAAATGTTAATTTTATTACTTTGTAAATTAAAAAACCGAAATTTATCAATCAAGATTTTTTCGATTTCGAATATCGAATTTCTGGATTTCACAGAACCCCTCTAACAAATCAAAACCAAACTTACATCTTTGAGTTCTTCTTCAGACATTAAAGAAAATTCATTTAATTCAAATTTTGCTTGTTTATATTTCCTCTGAAATTCTGCCACTTCTTTTTTTGCATTTTGAAAATACCCAAAACGTTGTACAAATTCAACAGAATTTGCGAGTTTAAATCCATATTTATTTAACAAAGCAGTAAATTGTTGAATTTCAGGATCAGCAAAATTTACATTTTCAACATTGAATTTATTTTTGAAGGTCAATACACTAGCCGCAGTAATCAAAATGTACGTTAAGAAACAAAAGTAAACAAAAAACATCTTTGCCTAAATTCTTTTAAATTTTTCATGTACAAAACAAGCTTTTTATACTAAAAATTTGTGTTGTTTTCTATGGGTTTTTAATTGTCATGCCCACCTTAATTAAATAGTTTTAACTTTAAAAAATAAAAAACCAAAAGGTTTGTTTTTTTATAGCTTTCTGCAATTGAAACATTCTACAATAATGTCGGTGACGACGTAATTGCGATAATTGAATTTTATTCTTGAAAATCAAAACAAATATTCAAAAAAGGTGTACTTAAAAATAGCTTTATTTTCAGAAAAAAATGAATTCAAAAAGGTGCTAAAAGTTATACAAATAAAATAAAAAAACTGTTTTTATTTTTAAAAAAGTTTAATCGGTTATCAATGCCATGTGTCGAAATTTCTAGTGTTATTTTTGGATTTTATTTATTTTTAGCTTTCTATTTTCATGTATTTTTAAAAATTAATACTGAAAAACTTGACGACAGTACCCGAGGAAAAAGATTTATACAATCACGCGTTTTCATCATCTCAAGAAATCTTAAGTATTATTTGATGTTTTATTATAACAGGTTATGCACAAAACAAACATTTGCAGATAAGACAAGCATCAATGAAGAACCATTTTTTATAAAACCAATTCAACACTCACAAATTACAGTAATTTTAACCCGGAAATGCAACTCATTTCCCACAAAAATCGGGAAACTTTCCGTGAAAGGTAAATGAGCAATCTTATTTTACAGGCATAAAAAAATTGATCTTTTTGTAAAGTTCAAAAAATTGATAGCTTCTGCAACTTACAAGTAAGAAAAGACAAAGACATAATATACAAAAATTATTGATTGTTTCACAAAATTTTGTTAAATAAAAAGTTCCATAAATTTAAATAAGACACTGTAGTCGCTAAAAAATCTGTAAAAAATACAATGTATGCATGAAAAAAGCGTCACAAAATATTTATACAAATGTGTTTATTAAAATATATTTGCAAAACACCTTTTTTTTAAATTTAAAAAAAACGAAAGACAAGTTCGAACCCGGAACAGGCATGGACAAGTACTGCATAGTACAATGGCGAAACGCCAGCCCAGTGAGCATGAGGGGCCGGGCTCGAGTCAAACCCGGGCTGCTTGCGAAAAATTGTGTGGGTGTGTTTGTTTCTATGGATTACTTTTTGCATTTTTAAAATCAACTTTATGATTTTTTTTGGTATTTTTAATCTGAATTTGAATCAAAGGTGTAACTTATTTTTAAATAGAGAACACTTTTCTTTAATTGAAGTTCTTTGAAGCAAACAAAGTGTTCTCTTTTTTCTTCTCTTTTTTTTGAATGTCATCAAAAATTTTTTTCATTTTTTCTTTCGTCGCTTTTCTTCATTTTCTTCGTGTAAAATCTCTTTATTCCATTTTTATTTTATTTTTTTGTAGAAATATCATGTCTGCATTAGAACAACTTCACAAGAATCTTATCTCTGAATTTAGCAAAGAACCAAAGAATTTGGGGGCTATTGAAAAGCTTCTTCTGGATATCAAGGTTGTTTTGTTTTTACCTTACTATTTATTCCTAACTTTATACTACTTTTTTAGACGAATCTTGTTGATGAAGTTATTAGCAAACTTTCTCCTGCCGCATCAGCTACCATCCATCGTAAGTTTCTTTCTATTTCACTCATTCGGGGAACGCCCCAGGTATTTATTTATCTCTTTGTCTTCATTTACCTCAATTCAAAGCAACGTCTGCCTTTTCGCTACCATCTATTACCTGTCTTATTTGAGCTTACCATATTTCTGTATAACTCCTTCATATGTTTTATCTCTTTTTTTCAGGTGATTACTTCGAAATTTGTGCTCTCTTTGCTATTCTCAAGAAAGATCTTGATGGCTTTGAAAAGTCTATTGTTAATGTTCAAAGCTTTTATACCAGTCATACCAATGATTCAACAAACAAGTATTTGATGATTGGCTTACATCTTATGTTTTTGCTTGTTAAAGATAAACTCTCTGAATTTCATATGGTTTGTTTAAATTTGTTTTTGTCCATCTTTTTAACACAGTTATATTTTAGCTTATTGAACAAATTGATCAACATTTACAACAAACTAATCCATACATTGTTACTCCTGTCAAGCTTGAACAATACCTCATGGAAGGGGCATACAATAAAGTTGTTCTTAATGAAAAGACAATTCCAAGTCCATATTATGCAATGTTCATTCGTATTCTAACTGATACTGTTCGAGGAGATATTGCGGTTTGTATTGAAAAATCTTACAAACGAATTTTGATCAAAGATGCCATTCAAATGCTCTTGTATGATAATGCTGATGAAGCTCTTGCATTTGCAGAAAAACGTGGATGGAAACGTGAAAAGGAAATGTTTAGCTTTGATGCCTTACAAGCAACCAATGAAGGACCACCAAAAGCTCATCTTGATACTGAACGAATTGCAAAGCAAGCAATCTTTTATGCAAAGCAACTTGAAATGATTGTCTAATCTATCTGTCTTTTAATATTATTGATTGAAACGGTGTTATACTTTTGTCATGTAATTTTTAAGTTAATTTATGTTCATGAATTTTTGTCATTATAAATTTACAACATAAATATTTCTTTATACTTTTTGAGGTTAACTTTCCTCTTATTAATATTGTGATGCATTCACTGAAGTTTACTGTACTTACAACTTTTTTATAGATGCCTATAAATCTTGAAGACAAGGCTACAGTAGTAATTGCTGCAACGCTGGAAGGAAATATTTCAATTGGTTCGTGTACGATTGTTCATCCACATGCAGTAATCAAATCTGGAGAAGGCGAAATTATTATTGGAAAAAATAATATCATTGAAGAAGGAGTTGTAATTGAGAATAAAGGACCCCCTGGATCTGTAATGATAATTGGAGATGACAATATTTTTAAAGTTAAATCAACAATTTATGCAAGACAAATTGGAAGTAATAATGTTTTTGGTGTTAAATCAATTGTTGGAGAAGGAACAATTATCACAAATTTATGTTCAATTTGTCCATATGGAGAGTATTACATCCAGTATGAACCTTTGAAAGAGAATACCGTAATCTATAATGGAGATTTTGATCAACGAATTAGTTCTGAAACTGCTACGGTATGTTAATATTTTCTTTGAAAAACTTCTATTAACCTTAATTTTCAGTCTATTCAACTTCATGCCGAAGTACTTCGAAAACTTCTTTTAAACTTTCACCGAGGATATGCTAAAACTGCCAAGCCAAAATAATAAGAATCTCAATTTATATTCACTTGTAAATTATATTTTTTTATTTATAACATTTTTTTTTGTAACATAATAAACTTTTGAAGAAAAAACCCAACAATAAAGTAAGAAATCAACAACAAAAATACACAAAAGAAACACCATTATTATTATTCGCCAAGAGGTATTGAATTTGCACCAGTTGTTCGATGACGAGGAGCTTTTCGAAGGGCAGGAGTTTTTCTTGTTTGAATTCGTCCAATTTCTTGACGGCCAAGATGAATCCGAGCTTTTTGAGTACCAAAAACATCTTGTGAAACATTTTTCCGAGGTTTAACACGAAGTTCATCAGGTTGCCGCATTGCAGATTTGTATAAGCTATCACTGGCAATCTTTTTACGATCAAGAACAAAATCAATGCTTGGTCCAATTTCAACAAGTTCAACCCGAGGAGTTTTTGAAGCAGATTTTTTCAATTGAGCTCTAAAAAGTTGGGATAAGAAGCATGATAATGAGATCTAATAAAACAAACCTGTATACACGGAAAAGTAATACACCTTCAACAATTGTAAGTGAGATAACAGTTTCCAAACCTTGAAGACGAATTGCCTAAAAAAATATCTTTAGATATGCTGTTTAAAATCTTATAAGATAAACTTACAGGAACTTTAACACCTCGAAACCAATCAACCATTAAATTTCCCAATCTTTTAATTTCATCATCTGATTCAAACAATGTTCCTTGTAAAAGAATGCATGGTTTTGAGCCAAGCGTTGGTGCCGGTTGCTTAAAATGCTTGGCAGGAATATAATTAGTAATGCGCATTTCAAACATATCAAGAATGTGATGATCAAACATTCGACCAAAGATTAAAGTATTTGGACGCTTCTTTTGATGAGATCCAAATGCAAAAAGTGAAGCATCAAATTTTGCCGAAAACTTTTCAAGTACTGTTTCATCTTCAAATAAATGCATTGCATTATGTCTAAAAAGAGATAAATATTGAAGGCAAAATACAATAAAACACATACCTTTTAAGATGTTGAGAAAGTGGCTTCTTTAATAAATATAAATATTCCAAGACTTCATTAAGAATTGGGGAAGTTTTTCCACCATGAATTGCAAGACAACGTTTATCATTTTCATGAATTTTAGAGGCACGATTTTCAAGGAACCGTTTTCCTTTTCGAGTTTTAGGCTTTGCACCACTTGCAGCTAAAACAGCCATGTTGATTTCTGTAAAATTAATTTATTATTATTACAATTTTTAAGAAACAATATAATTAACAGAAACAGTATTATTTTTTCTTTAGAAAAGGTAGCAAAAAATTTTTAAAAGAAAATTGAAAAAAGAGGAGGTTGTTTTCGTGTCAGGAATCGGGAGGAAAAGAGTTTTTTGAAAAACTGCAACTTGGATTTTGCATTTTTTTCATCGTATAAAAAATGGCTTCTTTGATTAAAACGATAATAAAAAAGCCACATTCTGATGAAAAGGATCGATTCCCATTACCAAATTGGGTAGGACCACCTTCAGAAGGGGCACATTTGGATTGTATTAAAGGTGATAAATTGTTACAGGTATTTTTTATAATTTTTATTTCAAACATTTTTACATTTATCGTTTTTAGAAGCTATTCGTTGATGAATTACCAGTATATTATTTTGGAAGAAATGTTGAACTTTGCGAAATTCCTGTCGAACATGCAAGGTAAAGTTGAATAATTTTGAACAACAATAATTAATATTATTTTCAGTTGTTCAAGAGTTCATGCTGTTCTTCTCTTTCATAAACATCTGAAACGATTTGCTCTTGTTGATTTAAGTAGCTGTAAGTTTGATACTGTTTCCTGTCTTTTTTATATTATCATTTTTTAGCTCATGGTACTTATGTCTCTGAAACAAAAATTAAACCATTAACACCAATTTTTATGGATCCAGGAACAAAATTTTATTTTGGAGCATCAACAAGAAGATTTGTTATACGAGAAAAGTTTGAAGCGAAAATAGAAAAAATTGATGAAGGAAAGAATGATTCAAGCAAGGTTACAAAGCATATATTACCAGAAGATGAAGAAGAACTTGATGTAAGTGATTTTTGGGATACGATAATTGTAATTTAAAGATATTTTTTAGCATTTAACTGAATATAATACTGCACAAAATCGACGAATTCCTATCATTGAACAAACTTCCGAAGAAGCAAAACTAAAGAAGAAGCCACGAGCAAAGCTCACATTTGCCGAAGAAGAAATTGTAATTAATTTAGGTAAATTTTTTTGGTAAAATTATAATTGGAAACTATAAACTATTCTTTAGATGATCCCTCACAAGGTGTTTTTCAAAATCTTGTACAAACTGCAATAATTCCAAGAAAGCGAAAATTGAGTGATGCAGATTTTGCTTTTCCATCTCTGCAAAGTCGACCAAAAGTTTCACTGCGAAAGCTTACAGGTGATGAGCCAGAAGATGAAGATGAATACAGTAATATTTTGGGAATTCGAATGAATTCTGCACCAGATGTTGATCATATGGAAGTTTATGGCCCAAAACCAAATGAAGATGAATTACATCATAAAAAATATCAAAAAGAAGTTTGGCCTGGTCGAAAACCTGCTCCACCAATTGGGTAATTAATTTATGTATGTTTATTTGTTTTTTATGCATTTTTTGAATAAACTTTGGTTTTGTGTCAAAAATTAGGAATGATTTATTTTTAGAAATAATTATACACATATTTATACAATCATATGAGTTTCTTCATTGGGAAAGGCAGTTGGAAATCGATTTGGCTGCCTTGTTACATGAGCTAAGGCTAAAATGGGGATACTGTAGTTACAGTAATTAAGGCTAATAAAAACTTACGATCAAAAAGGAATGTTGTAACTAAAATTTTTGATTTATCTAATGGAGTTGCACTTGAATTTTCCGGTGTTATTTGATGATCAACTGCTAATTCTTCAACAGGATCTTTCTTGACTGGTGAAGTTCGGAATAATCGAATTGAATTTGAGAAAACACAAATTGCAAAAAGTATCACCAATAATTGACAATCTGCTCCATCTGTGGGGCATTGTTGGGCTCCGGTATTGAAAAGATGAATGGAGGTTAAAAGCCCCAAAATTCCGACTCCAAAGAAGAATGTCTGCAGTAATATTTTGTATTAATAAGATTACGGTAATACAATAAAGGTATGCTTACCAAAACTGCAACAATTAATAAAACTACTGCTAGCATTATTAAGGATCCAGCAATGCCAATTGCAGGCATTGCAATAATTGCTGCTGTTCCAGTGAAACATAAAGCAATAGCCCCAACTATGACACTTGCAAGATGAAAAACTAATGTAACACCAAAAAATATCATTGAAAATATTGCAACTTCATAGGCCCATGTTGTTTTATATAATAAAAACCAATATGCAACGGTTAAAGCTGCAGGAACAAGAAAATAACAAATTAAAAAACATGCCGTGGCACAAAGTGCAACAAAACAGGCAAAACAATTCAATCCCATCTAAAAAAAGTATTGTTTAATTAGAAATTTAAAAAAATAGAAATGTTAAAAAAATCTCGGACCAATTCAAATTGAGTCACCAAACACATAATAGCAAAAAAGGGGCAGAAAAAACAAGATTGTTTTTTTCTTTGATTGAAAGTTTAAAATATTTTTGTTAGGTGCTCCTGATAACAATAAAAATAGGGGAGGTGAAAAAATATCACTGTATTTTTCTTCTTTGATGTTTGTTATTTATTGTTGCACTCTTTTTTTGTTGATTGATGAAATAAAATATCAAAATGTATTCTTAAAGCATCACCAACAACAAAATCAAAAAATCAACAACAAAGTTTTAAACATAAAAGAAAATGAAGAAATTGAAAGGTTAGCCAAAAATCGTAATGGCACTCCTTCGTTGAGAAATATAATATTTTAATGTTGGTTGAATCAGTCAAAGAATTCTTTCACATCATAATTTTTCTCTTGAAAAAAATATTCGCTGGCTCTAAAATTTTTTCCAATAATTTTAAAAAAATATAAAAAAGCTAAAAAAATTTTTTGCCGAACACGGTTTTTAAAAAACAAAGAAAAACGCGTTTCAAAGGTTTTTGTTTAAACAAAACTAAAATTCAGAAACCTTTTTCAAAAAAGGCAGACAAGACAAAAGCAGATTAAAACAGGCTTATAAAAAATTGTCATTTGCCATTTTTAAAACAAGCTGTTTTTTTTTCAGACATTTAGTAAGCGCTGGACTTTAATACTTCAAAAAAAGGTCAATAACACTCAAAA
Organism: Panagrolaimus sp. LJ2414; assembly: GCA_024447195.1. Classification (NCBI taxonomy): domain Eukaryota; kingdom Metazoa; phylum Nematoda; class Chromadorea; order Rhabditida; family Panagrolaimidae; genus Panagrolaimus; species Panagrolaimus sp. LJ2414. The sequence goes on along the minus strand of JAMRXY010000001.1, from coordinate 1,200,730 downwards.
AAATATGAAGAAGAAAATTTTCAGAAGAAGGAAGCTGTCTTTTTTTCTAAAAAAGAAAACGGCAAAAAATTCCGTTTTTAAAAAGGCATATAAAAGAATTTAGCGTTAAAAAAATCCATTAGCTTCTTTGTGCTTTACTTTTTACAAAGTATTGTTTTCCAAAATGTTATTTTTAAAATAATAAAGAAAATATTTTTTGTATCAAACTAAATTTGCTCTGAATTCTACGTTAAAAATCCAAATGTCTTAGGGAATTTAAAAACCAAAAAATCCAAGAAAATAATTTTTAAAATTCAAAAAGTACTCCACTGAAACTCAACTAGGTACATTGGCGTCAATGATTTTAAAAAAGCTAGAAGACATTGTCTGAGACCCAAGAAACAGTATCAACTCTCTTATTAGGGGCTGTCCACATCAAAGGCGGCACTGTCATTTACCCCTCCCTCGCTGATGACGTAATATGTGGACAGCCCTTATCTTCTTTAACATTAAAAACTTTTGTGACTGTAGAGAGATATTGTGCTTTTTACAATAAAAAAAATCAAGATTTTTTAGCGGTGAGTATTTTTCAAAATTTAAGGAAAAATTCGTGGAATACGTTTTAATAATACTCGAAAACAAAAAAAAGGATTTTTTGTTCCCAAAAGCAATTTTAAAAAAACAAAGGAATATTTTTGTCACTGCAGTTTTTACATTAATGGCGTATTAGATAATAACAAATTAATTATTC